>JASKMD010000031.1:3415542-3609820 GCA_030144725.1 Haematococcus lacustris
CTGAAGGACTCAGGCGGCGTGTCAAGGAGGGTCTCGCTGGGGGTGTTGTCGGCTGAGCTGACCCGGCTGGTTCGGAACTCATCCACCAGCACCACACGCTCTGGCCTGAACTGCTTCACTGCCTCCTTCTGCATCTGGCTGACAGGGACACCCCTGCAGCCAATGGTGCCGCTGCCCTTGAAGCCAGCTGCCCCATAGGCCAGGGCCAGGATGCGGTCCGGCCACAGCTTCTGTGCCTGCTTCTTGACCTGCAGCCACATATAGCAAGACACAGTGGCATACATGTGTAAGGTCAGGTATAGCAGCAGCAACAGAGGCAACAACAGCAGCAGCTGGCTAGGTGAGCTGACTTTGGTTGGCTGCTGCTAGCTCGTGGGTTAGGGTTCTTGGGCCTTACCTTGGCCCAGAACGAAGCAACCACGCGCTGCTTGCCACAGTACAGCCGGAACTTGGCGTTGGCCCAGCGCTTCTTCGAGACCTCGGCCCACATGGCGTCGTACGTCTCCAGGACGGTGTCGGCGAACCGCCGGTACGAGGCCAGCGAGCTGGGCTTGCTGCTGACCCGCGACAGGGCTGTGAGCTGCGGCTTCACCTTGGCCAGCCACGTCTTGGTCGCCTGGGCCTGCCGCGTGATGCCACTGTCCCGGTAGTACTGCCCGGCTGTAAGCGTCCAGTGCCGCACGGACACCACTGAGCCGTCGGCGCTGCGCTCCTCGTGCGCCACCGTGGCCATATTCGTCTTGCCCGGGTCCACGCCAAGCCACTCCGCGTGGAGGTGGGCCAGCGGGTTGACTGCGCCCATGCCCTTGGCCATCCGCGGCAGCTTTGCGGGTGGCGCTGCAGGCTTGGGCCGCAGGAACATCACGCTGATGGCGACTCCATCGGTGTGCACGACCTGATCAAATCTGTGCTTGGGGCTGGCGAGCTTTTGGCGGCGAGGGTCAGGCAGCAATGCATCCCACCGGCTGGCCACCTGCAGCCACCATAAACACCACCAAGGCACCTCATCTGAAGGCTGCCTGAAGGCTCACAAGGCAGGCACAAGGCAGTTGACAACACACATGGCAAGTGACTGAGCACCAAAGGCTGGCACCTGACTGCAAGGAGCACTCACCTTGCTGTTTGCAGGCCCTTCAATGTAGTGGCCCGGCCTCGCTGGGTCAGGTAGGGCACCGTTCCTGAACTTGTCCAAGGAGGTGACCCCTGCCTCCGTCAGCACCCCCAGCATGCCGGCGTCACTGCATCAAGCCGTAGAGGCCCCGGGTGTCGATGAAGATGTGCCGAGCACGGCACTTGCTGGTGGGGGTGAGGGCATAGGGAGTGGGGGGGCGGGGGGCCTCGTCGACAGGTTGGTGGGCTGAGACTGCTCCCAAGGCACCATATCAAGCTGCCAGGCTGCCATGGCTGCCTCCATTTCTCTGGTGGTGTGCACCGCATGGCGCAGTAGCCGGCCACGGTTTGCTGGATCCTCCACCCAGTCATCATCCACCTTCTCCCCCTCCCCCAGCTCAAGCAGGCCCCGCTGCAAAGCCACCTCAGCCTGCATGGCTGCAGTCACCACCACCCCACCCTCCCCCACCAGCCAGGTGACCTCCCAGCCGCACACCATACGGCGCACATACGTGCACTGCCGCTTGGACCAGGCTGGCAGGTGCCCACCAACCAGCCCCCTCACCCCGAAGCGGCGCTGGTGCTCGTTGGTGCCCAGCAGGACCTTGGCCCCGGCCAGGGACACTGACTTCTTCAGCCTGCCAGCGAAGAGGAGTATGAGGATGTTGCTGAAAGCTGTCTCCAGCTGCTTGCCGACTTGGTCCACCATGTTCGTGTCGGACAGCTGGCGGGGGATAGCTTCGAGGCGGGCACACAGGTCGGGGTGCGCTGCCAGCACGGCAGCGACTGCTGCACTCGGCTGAGTATTCTCGCCCTCTCCGGGCAGGCCGCGGCACAGCTGCAGGTACAGATTCCTGCAGCTCAGGTTCGGGATGTCTGCTGCGGAGACTGGAATGTCTGTGTCTGTGTATGACAGTGGCTGGCCTTGCGCGTCAAGCTGGTCGGCTACGTGCAGGGTAAACAAGTCGCGCACGAGGAAGCCCAACAGCAGGCTGCCAATCACCCCCCGCTCGCTGATGGCCTTCACTCGTGGGCGCACAGCCTTGTCAAGGAAGGCATCCCAAAGCGCTTGCGGAAGGTGGTCGATGAGGTGGTCTAACTTGGCCTTTCTTGCGTGGAACGTATTGTCCCTGCTGCGGGCAGCGCGGGCCTCTCCTGAAGCCTTCCTTTTGCGCTGTGCCTCGGTCAAGTCGGGTTGGCCTGCCTCGTCGCGGTCAACTATGTCGAAGTCCGGGTCCTCCGGCACTGCTCTAGGCCCACCCACACCGGTTCGTCTCTTCTTCCTCGCCATAAACAATAACAACGCGAGGCAGCAACATATACTAAGGATTTTCGTGTTTGTCACACACATGTCTACATATATGTCTACAACATGTTCTACATATATGCCTTACAAGTGCCCTGCTGCTTTCATAGCTGCTTTCAATTGCGTTTCTACGTGTCGGAACTAGTAGATGAGGCAATCAGACCGTTCATGAGAAGCAAGGTTATCCCGCCCGTCTCGCCCGTAGAGTCGCGGAACTACTTTGTTCTAGGTAGCGGAAAAGTAGATGGCCTGCTGTGGGCTGTTTGGTGGCTCTAAGCGGCGACACCCCAAAGCGGAGCTAGCTCACAGGTGCACGGAACGATGATGTGCGCACTGCCGGGCCTCCAGTCACTGGTGGCAAATTTTGCGCGCAGGATCCCGCCCCCTGACGGACTGCCGAGGGCGCATCAGCCAATTGAGCTGGGCGAGCAGCACCCCGAGGGTTTAGCAATTACTCCTGCACAGGAAGCGCCTCTGCATGCGGCTCCAACACAAGCGGAACCTCATCACGAGTGCAGCTGGTCCTTGCCCTTGCCTGCACGCTCAGCAGCTCACAACAACCTTACCACCACACCAACAGACAGTGGGACACCATCTACTCATCTCCAAGCATCCACAGCATCCCTGTCAGCACCATCGCTGTCAGTCGCTGATGCGCAGCTCAGCACTCGGCGCCCAGGGTCAATGCCACGTGACTTGTCAGACCCTGCTCAGCCCCCCTCTGCCAAGAGCTTGTCTCCTAGTCAGGCAGACGCCGCCTCCACGCAAGCCTCTCATAAGGTCATTGTGGTGTCACACCCTGAGACCGCTGATGCCAGGTAGGAGGCCGACTGTGGTCGCTGCTGCCTGACTAGGATGCAACCACTACTTACTTGCGCCCCTGCTGCACCTAGCATCCCCACTGCTATGCTTTGCAAAGCATTACAAGCTTGCCTTCTCATCTTCTCATTGGGGGATGGTGGGTCAGGGCAAAGCAGGGGCCAGGATCATAGAAGGCAAGCAGTTCACTGTCGTTATTGTGTTGAGGAGACAGGCTGCAAGCACAGGAGTAGAAAGCATGGCGTGCGCGTGCATGATGTGTGCACGCCCACTCATCCTTCCCAGTCACACTCCCTGTGCCATGCAGGCAAGATGGAGCGCTGCTGGCGTTGCTGCAGCACAGCTTCATCGTGCTGGGGACGCCCACCTCGCAGGAAACTAACCAGCACCAAAACAGCGCCGAGGGCCCAGCCCACTCCCGCCAGCCCCTTGATGCTGCTGCAGCTGCAACCAGCCCCGGCAACGGCACGGGCCTCTTGGACTTGCATGGCGTGTGGGGGAGGGGCTTGCAGGGCAGCACAGCCAGCTCCCCAGGCCTGACCCAGGCAGGGGTGTCGCACATCCCCTCCTCCTTCCACTCTTCATGCGTCATATCTGGCCACAGCAATGCCTGGCTGGCAGAACTCACGACACCGTGGAGCCAGGGCTTGGGAGCAGGGGCAGCTGGTGCGGGGACGGCTGGCACTGCTTTCTTCTCCGCGCCAGCTGCCACGCCCGCTGACAACAACTGCCCTTCCCAAGCCACCAGCCGCTCCCTTGGCTACATTCACATGCAGCTGCCCATGCGGCCAGCACCAGTGGCGTCGCAGCCCCTACCCCGCCTGCCCGCCAGCCTGCCGTCTACCCTAGACCCCACCATGCAAGCCAGCAGCTCAGACCCCATGAAGCCCAGCACGCAGCGCAGCTCAGACCCCACACCCACCCCTCAGCACTGCACCTTCATCTGTGGAGCGGTACCTCGGCACTCCCAACCCCGAGTGCGCACCTTCATGCGAGGCAGCCCCAGCAGGAGCAGCCTGGCAGCCCGGTTGCTGCATGCAGGCAGTGCGCAGACAGCTGCAGCGGGCAATCCATCCCAGGGCGCAGCAGCAAGTGTGGGTATGGCAGTGCCCCTGGCAAGGGTGTGGCCCCCAAACCCTGGGTTCTCAGGCAAGGACAGGCAAGGCGGTGGGGTAGGTGGGCGGCAGCTGCCAGGAAGCTGGAGGGCAGGTGGGTCGCTGGTCAGCGGGTCGCGTCTAGCTCGGGCCACCCTGACCTCTGACCTAGTCAAGGCAGTAACCCTGGACAGCTCCGGCTCTGGTGCCAGTGCACCCCAGCCTACAGCAGCGCTTGCCGGCAGCCTGCAGCAGCTGAACCTGGCCCCAGCCAGTTGGCAGGCTGGTGAAGAGGCATTGGCGCAAGGCTACGTGCTGGGAGATGGCACAGACGTCAGCAGTGGCAGTCGCTCAGGCCTGCTGCCTGGTCCACCTTGGGAAATGTTCGACAGTGAAGCCAAGGCAGGGGCACACCAGGCCAGCTTGCCTGACAGCGGACAGCAGAAGCAGGGCAGGGGTAGAGTCTTGCATGGAGTGAGCTGGGGTAGGGCAGAGACATGGGGAGGGGCAGGATACAGCTTGGGTGGGGAGGCGGCATGCAGAGTCACCCAGGAGAAAGGGAGTGAGGGAGTGTCTTCCACCACATGGCGTCTCCTTCACCATCACAGCAGTGATTGCTGCAACAGCAGCAGTGGGGCTGGTGCGCAACACAGCAGCAGCAGCCATGGCAGCGGCATCGACAGCTTGGGCCAGCACTGCCAGGACAGTGGTGAGGGACCCAACCCAGCTGAAGCGGAGGTGAGGAGGGTGGGGCGGGTGGCGGCTGAGTGTGGTGGGGCGGCATGCCCTTGCCATCTGTGCTTTCATGCAAGGCATGGTTTTGCTCCAGCGTGGCCAACCGTGACCACTTCATAATCTCCTGGTGTGCACCTCCAACCATACCAGCTGCAACATCTGTACGCAGTGTTTGCCGGTTGGCATTACTGTAATGCTCTGTGGTCTATCGTGCCTGCTGGCCGTTCTTGCCGTACAATAGGCCAAGTGCAGGGATGTGCACACGGCACGGGATGTGTACACGCCTGGTAACCCGCAAGGCTTTGCTGCTCATTTACTGCCCCAAGAGGGTAACTCAGCCAGCCTGACTAGGGCACCCACACCTGCCTGCCATGCACAGTGGATGGCTCCCCATGATAACCCACTACACACACCCAGTCACACACCTGGTCACACACCCAGTCACACTGACACACACACACCAAAAGCCACACCATCTTTAACACACCCCGTTGCCTTAGTCTGCTCCTGCGCAGGCCAGCCAGCACTGCAGCAGCCCCGACCCCGAAGAGCAGCAGCAGAACCGGGCAGCGGAGGTGGAGCCTGGCTGCGAAAGCAACAGCTGGCCGGCAGGCGGTCAGGATGACAGCCACCGCAGCGCCCCCCTCTTCTACTGGGACCCTCACAACATGACTGGAGGGCAGGGTCAGGCACAGGGCCAGGCATGGGCGCCCCTGGCAGGCAGCGCCTACAGCCACAGCTGTGGCAAGCTCCAGCTGGGCCATGGTGTGCACGGGGCCGGGGCGCGGCGGGGAGGCCGGGCCAGCAGCCTGGTGTTGGTGAGCCGCACCAGCGACCTGATGAGCATCCAAGAGGGGGAGGAGGAGTCACTGTCAGATAGTCAGCAGCTGGACAGCTACTGCGATGCAGCTGCAAGGCAGCACCCTCGCGCAGCTTACCCTTGCATGCGCTCATTGCTGCATGGCAATCCTGGCGGGGAGGAGGAGCAGGTGCTGAGTTGAGCTGCACGTAGTACTTGCAGCAGCTGTACGTGATTATCACGTTGTTGGGCCTTGCACAATGTATTCTATACTGTAGGGGGCCAGCAGCATATAGGCACGTGTACACTGGCAGCAGCTGCTTTTGCAGCAGGATGGGGGTGTGAGGGATGGGCAAGGATGAGTGCTAAACACTTCTTTGGCATGGAACTGTGTTTAGGAACGAGGTAAGGGATGAGTGAGTTGGGCATTGCAGCGTCATAGTCAGGGGAAGCACGCTGTACACTAGGTGCAAGGGGGCGGGCATGGGGCAGAGGTACGGGGCGGTGCAAGGGTGAGGGGTGTGTGCAGGTGTAATTGCCGGCTGGCGCAAAGGACCGTAACATCAGCAGCAGTAAGGTAGTGAGTCAGGCAACTCCCATGTGCGCACACATGTTGCATTTGCGTTGTACGCGCCATTTGCATCTGTGTTGTGCAAAGCAGGCTAGGTTGACGGTCCCCATTTGCACATTGCCAGGTTTTCACCTCACGACCTTAAAGCATGGATCACATCGCATGAATATGAATATGTGTATCACTTTGCTAGGCTCGCACTCATAGGCGCTGCAGACTGAAGCACATGGTGCAAGGGGATGGGCATGGGGCAGATGTAAGGGGTCTGCATATTGGCAGTAGTTCATCGTTTATAAAAATTTGAAGTGCCAATGCAGTGCAGCTGATAAATCCTGACCAGGGTTGGCTAGTTTTCGTTGTGTTCGTTGGTATTTTAAATCAAATATAGCTCACGACCTTGCAGCAGGAACATCCACAGAGAAACGACTGCCACGGGATGAACTACTGCTAATCTGCGACACGGCTATGCCATTAGCTGCTGCCCCTGGTGCTCCCGAGCTGCGCCACCAGCTGCTGCAACGGGCTGCCAGAACGGTGGTGACCAGGTGCAATGAGTGCATGCATGTTCCCTGCAGCGGGATCACCCCACGTGGCGCTACGCCTGCTTGGCGCATCGACGTAGGTTGGCCTGCACGATAGCAGCGACGCCCTGCCAGTCATCCGCCGCGCAATCTACAGTAATTGCGAACACACCCCGCAGGTCGTTGGCCAGTAGCTCCGGAAGAAACTCCATAATGGCAGGAGCATCCACGCGCAAGCCAAACCCTATGCCCGTCAGCGCACCGAGCGTCGTCTCCAACAGGATGGAGAATGCGTTGGGCGTTATGGCGAAGGATGCGAAGTGCATGGGCCGCAGGTCCGGATCACTCCCGGGGTCACACCTGCGAGCCGCGCCCCGCAAAGCTTCGATTCAATTCCTCGGACTAATGTGTGCAGCATGCAGTCGTTGTGCGGGATGGCCATCAGCAGCAGCAGCATTTGCCCCCCGAAGACCAGCTGCAATCTTTAGCAGGCCCAGGTAAATACAGCCTTTGCTACAGGAACTGGGCTAAGCCTGGCAACTCACTTGTACTGAGCACCGCCACACTGCTCCTGCTGCTCCTGCTGGCCCCGCTGCCTCTCCAGCTGCTGCTGTGCTGCCCGGATCTGGTGCAAGAGCCCCTCCAAGGTGCCTTGCGCTGATGGGCTGTTGGCCCAGAAGGGTGAACAGCAGCCAGGGGGCCACACCCTCCCCGCCACTTCCTGCCAGTCCCCCCCCTTTGCAGGGGCCATGCTCCTCCTGCCTGCTTCTAGTTGCGCCACAACAGGATGCGCTGTGGCCTGCTCCAGGGCCTTTTGCTCTGGCGGCTTGGCAGGGTCATGAGCCAGGCCCATGAACACGGTTTCTGGTTGCAGGTCTAGCGGGAACTCAGCCAACACTAGAAGCCTCCTTCCCTTGGACACCACCTCGCCATAGGTGGGCAGCTGGACTGTGCTCGTATCTCCAGCTAATTGCAAACATAACCTCGATTGCTGCAAGTTTATGGACTGCTGCAAAGGTACCGGCTTCACCTCCTGTTGCAGCTGCTGCTGCTGGTTCGGCTGGTTCTGCTGCTGGTGATCAAACACCCACTGAGCCTTGCCTTGCACCTGTACCCCTCTCCCTAGGTGCTCTGGGCCTGCTGCTGCTGCTGCTGCTGAGGGTGAGTCACGACAGCCAGCTGCTTTCGTGGGCAGAGGCTGCGCCTTCCCTGCAGCCCCAGGCCCCATGGTGGGGGCAGGGGTGGTGGGGCTGGCCTGGCTGCAGCGGGGGAAGATGTGGCGGGCGGCTGCAGTGTGCAGGAGGTGCAGCAGGGAGGAGGAGGCTGCGGCAGTCCAGGTGTCCCGGTGAGCCCAATCCTGCAGGAAGAGGGGAGGGTGGCAGGGGCGGCAGGGGTGCAGGGCCAGGGGTATTGGGTGTAGGGTATCAGTTTAGGGGCAGGCCAAGGGTAAGGGAGTGGGGACGAGGGTGGGGGGCAAGGGAGGGGAGGCAAGGGAGGGGAGGCAAGGGCGAGCACAAGGTTGGGGATCCACCACTCTGCTGCCCCGACCCTGGCTCTATGCCTGTTGCTCTAATCCTGGGCTCGTCTGTCGTGGATGGTGGTGGCCCTCCTTCAGTTTTACAGAGAAGAGGAGCATGGCTGCTAGCTGCACGGTAGGCCTCCTGCGCCACCCTGGTGCTGCAGCCGCCTCCTCACCAGGCAGATGCGCATGACCACCACTTCCAGGGAGTGATGGTCCAGCCAGTCAGCCACCTGGGGGCAGGGCATGCACCAGAGGCCCCCTATGCCCCGAACCTTGCCTGCCAGTGGTGTAGGATGCACCTGACCTAGCCTATTGAGAAGGAGACGCGGCAACGGAGGCCGCTAAGTCAGATGCTGAGGCTGCTGCTGAGGCTGAAGCTTAGGCCGCTGATGAGGCTGGTGAGGCTGCTACGGCAGCTCTTGAGGTTGCTGCAGCACCCACTTGCTCAAACACCTGCTGCACTGGGCCGCAGCATAGTGTGTGGGCCACCAGCAGCTGCGGGGTGGACTGAGGCTGTGCAGCTTGCCCCACAGCAACTCGCACATCCTGCAGACAGGATTGTCATCAACAGTAGCCCAGTCGCAACCTGAGGGTGGCAATCTGAGGGAGACTGCTCAAGGCCCTGCCCACCCACCAACCCATCCACCCATGACCCACCCACCCACCCACGCACTCACCCACCCACACATACGCCGACACATCCTCCCACCCACCCATCCACGCACCCACCCACCCTCTTATGCACCCACCCACCCACCCACACATACACCCACACATCATTTTTTTCTATACAGCAAAGCTGGTGCTGGTCACAAAGGGTCCAGGACCACCACATGGCTAGTTACGCAGTTGGTCCGGCTGGTTACGAAAAACATGTATCGCAGCATTTTCCTTCTGACAAAAACCATTTTTTATAAAAGTATAATACACAAATAGACATTTCCGGTTACAAAGCAGCCGAGGCCAGCTAACGCAAGGGTCCATTTGGTAACGAAAGCCAGGCCTACAGAAAAATCCCTGCCACAAATACACCCAAAGCCCAGACTCTGCCCCACTAACACTTTCACCACACCAGGAGCTGCAGCAGCAGTGGCAGCTCGACAAAGGGGCTAGGGACAGTGGCAGCGGCAGCAGGGGACAGCACAGCCACAGCTGGCCACAGAGCTGCCCTGATGAGGGTCCAACCTAGGGGGCTGCTCCTCTGCAGCAGCAAGTAGGACTCACCAGGAAGCGTACCCCTGCGTTGAGTTGCTGTGCTGTGTCCGCATGCTGGGTCAATGTCCATGGTGCAGCCACCCAGCGTAAGGGTGGGGTGGCCAGGAGGCGGCAAGCTAGGGAGGGCTGCTGCTGGGCAGGGGCCAGTCCAAAAGCTCCTGAGTTGTGGCTCCCTGGCAGCAGGAGGTCTGACAGCCGCCAGTTCCACCACACGTGTGCGTGTGTACCTTGCCAGTTCTCAAAACTGGGCGATGGAGGCTCGTCTGCACCGTTGTGGAAGGCCCTGCAAGGGTGGGCTGGCAGCAACTGCAGCTGGCTGGACAGCTAGGGCAGCCTAAAGCATTCAGCCTGCTGGCCTATTATTGCAACCTGTGGCAGGAGGTGGTGGTACAGCCCAGGAGCTGCAGGGGCAGCAGCTGGTGGTATAGCCGTGTCGCAGATTAGCAGTAGTTCATCCCACACTTGCAGAGGGTTGTGTGAGTGACTGCCTATGGAGAGACCTGACACACACTATTAAGCAAGGTGGAGTGGCTACAAAACTTATGGAGCATCCACAGAATCCCAGGGTTCAATTGTCGTCAAACTGCCAAAATCGTACCACGTGTCAAGCATCGGATTACCGCTCCCGCCTAGGATGGTCGTGCTTGTGCTGGGAGAGGGGTTTGCTGTTTGGCTGCACGATGGGGGGCGATGTCACCGCAGATACCAATTCTGGGCCCACTGAGCCCGCTTGGTCAGCGGCTCAAGTTGAAAGCTTAGTACAGTCACAAAATTGGCTGCGACGCGGCAGGCTTCTTGGCTGAACAAGGGTTCTGCGTCCATGCATTAGCGGCACACACATTGAATGGGCGGAGTTGAAGTGTGCGATAAACACGCCAGCAGTAACCTTTACAATAATGATCTCCCAGGCTGTGTTCGATCACGACTCTTTCACACATGTGATGTGCACGTAGGTACGCAGATCAAAAAGTACGCCTGTGGCACTGTCCTGGGCGGCAGTGGTTTCCCAAGACATCTTATCAAAATGGCGAGTGCCACACAACTGGATTGATGTCCATGTTATTACTTTCTGCTTCCTGACTTACAGCGAAGGAATGGGGGATGAGGGGGGGCCACACATGGGTTGGTGCATGAGCTGACTTGCTGGACAACTGCTTGGGGGGTGGGAAGCTGGCCATGTGGCTACCACCCAAGGCCACCCAACCCACCCCGACCTGTTCCAGCCCATATCACCGGATCTTCCTAGCCATGGGAAGGTAAAGCAGGTAGAATGGGAAGCAACCTACAACCCAAAGCTGCCAGTTGGAACCGTTGGAGGCCCTCAAAAGCACGCCAGCCCAGAAGCCCCTGCATCAGGGTGCTGAAAAGGCTGCAACAGGCCTTGTGACAGCTCTTCATGCACTCTTGGAGATTGCCCCACTGCGCAGCTTGATGGCCAGGACCTTCTTGCTCAGCTTGGGTCCCTTACCATCCTGCACACAGCAGAGGGTGACATACAGCACCTGATCGAACTCTTGAGGACTCGAGACTACAGTGGCAGACCGCTTATGTTGTAGCATGCTATGCACTCAAAGCGCTAGCACCACAGGACTCAAGACTGCAGTGGCAGACCTACTTATGCTGTGGCATGCGCTCAAAGCACCACAGGTTGGAATGCAAAAAGCTACTCTGCCCTGCCTGGCCCTTGTCTCCAGGAGCAGTACCTTCTCAGCCTTCACAGCTGCCTCCTTCTCAGCCAGAGTCAACTCCACATGGCAAGGGGATGACATGTAAGGGTTGATGCGACCGTGCGCACGGTATGTGCGCCTGCGCTGCCTCATGGCCCGGTTGACTTGGATGTGGGAGATGAACAGGTTGTCCACATCCAGACCCTTGACCTGCAAGGCATCACAATTCACTGCCACTGCCCAGCAAGACCACCAAGCATGCATCAGCACCTGTCTGCATGAAGCTGACTGGAGCAGTAGATCTGGCAGCAAGGGGCACGGACCTCTGCGTTGCTCTCAGCATTCTTCAGCAGGTTCAACAAGAACTCCGCTGACTTCACAGGCCAGCGAGCCTGACCAGCTGGGGCGCCACTGTTCTTAGACTGGGCGCATCGGCCTACGCCTCCGTTGAAACGACGGAAGGGGACGGCGCGCTTGTGATCAAGCACATCCTCCAGGAACTTCTTCGCCTTTGTCAGGTCCAGCTTGCGCAGGGCGAAGGCGGCCTACAAAATTGGTTGCCCTATGCAAGCTCGCATTAGCCGGACTGAGCTGATGACTGGCCTGCAGGCTACAGGCCCACCTCTCTGGTGTTCTTAAAGTGTACACGCAAGTGCGAGCCGCGAGCCTGTAAGAAAGAAAAAGACGGGAGCTTCTGCTGGCCGCCACAAAGCAAGCATCCTTGTGGAACTACGCCTATAGAGCAGCCTCTCATGCTGACACTGGGTCGTATACACCAGCATAGCCGGCAGGGGATGCTGGAGGCTGCTCCCACTACGTACATCGCGAGGTTCCTGATGCTGACTGGTCCCTGTTCACGCGGGGCTGCGATTATCAAGCTCTTCACCTTTGCGCTCTTGCTCGCATTGCTGTGCTCTTGCGCGTATTTGCCCATGGCTGCACACGCTTCCTGCTGTGCACGAGGGGTCGGAAGGGTCGAGTGGCGTCAATCTGAACCAGCAGGTTCTTCCTAACCGACAAACGATTGCTTCATGGACCAGCGGCAAAGCCGCATCTATTGAAGAGCTATACGAGTAAATATCCCAATGCTTGCACATACCTCATCTGTGCAGACAGCCAGTGGCGACCCCCAACATTAATCGAGCCGGCCATGATTCCTTTTCCATGCCATGATCCTACGTCACAGAATTTTGGCCCAGCTTTCCCAACCTAAGAATTAGAGCTCCTCACGTTGTCTACAATGAGACTCGCAGTTATCTCCAGCGTCCGCTCCGCGCTTCAGTGCACGAGCTTGGTCTTGCCTGCCTTGCCGAGCACAGCTCAGCGGGCATATCACGAGAATGTAGTAGACCACTATGAAAAGCCACGCAACGTAGGGTCCCTGAACAAGAATGATCCCGACGTAGGGACTGGCTTGGTTGGGGCTCCTGCGTGCGGGGACGTCATGAAGCTTCAAATCAAGGTTTGTAGGTGCACCTGCTACGTCGACCCTTCTGCTTTTGAGCTAGGGCTGTTTGTTGGGGCATGTTACAGGTGGATGAGAACGGGTACATCATCGATTCAAAGTTCAAGACATTCGGGTGTGGCTCAGCCATTGCTAGCAGCAGCGTGGCTACTGAGTGGATTAGAGGGAAGACGCTGGATGAGGTGGTAAAGATCAAGAACAGTGACATTGCCAAGCACTTGAGCCTTCCCCCAGTCAAGCTGCACTGCAGCATGCTTGCTGAGGATGCCATCAAGGTAGGCCCAGGAACAGAAGGAGCAGGCTTACAAGCAACCCCATTGCAAGTATGATAGAGGGGTATCAAGGGGGTCCCTAAGCCCACCCTCCTTCCTTGCTGATGCCTGATTGTGAAAGCATAGGCTACGTTTGCCACCCCACACAAACTGCGACATTCTGCAGCAACATCCTGCCACTCAGTGGCATCTGTGTACATTCGCTTGCAGGCTGCTGTCAAGGACATTCAAGCCAAGCGGGCAGCCACTGTGAGCTCATAGGGGCACCACCAGCAAAAAGCCAGCACGAAGATGGCTATGCCAATGCTTGGAAAGGCTGAGGTGTGACTAGCTAGGCCGGACACATGCAGGATGAAGAGAGGAGCGGGGTTGTGTGAATTCATTGCGATTTGCATAGGAGGGGGCTTGTTGTGGAAAAGTATGACACAGGATGTACTTACTTTGTTGCTAGCAACTGAATGCGTGTTAGGCCAGTGTTGGGTCGTGTAGCAATGATTGCATGGGGCATGAAGGACGTGACTTGATTGTAAGCTACAGCTGTAAAAAGTGTTCCGCAGTGGCTCCTGGTCAGCTTGAACCAGAAGAAGTTGTCCAGTATACCATCCTTATCCCACACCCCAAGGCTGCGCTAATTGCCAGGATAGTGCTACGGGCCAACCCCATACCCATCTGGGTGGCTAGGTCCAACCGCTTGTCAGCCAGGCCCTTGCCTAGATCAGCTGGTGGGCGCTTGTTGCTGCTGTTGCTGCTGGAGGGGCCTGCTGGTGGGCTGCTGCTGTTGCTAGAGGAGCCTGAGGGGCCGCAACTCCCTGGGCTGGGTCCTGCCTGGGCTGGGTCCTGCCTGGGCTGGGTCCCTGGGCTGGGTCAGCCTGGGATGGGGGTAGGGGCGTGTGTAGTGCGCACAGACACTCACACACATTAGTCAGGATTCGCCTATCAAACCCAAACCTCTTGTTGGCCAGCTTGTCTGTCTAGAAAGGCTGCCTCAATGGCTTTGGTCAGCCCTAGCTCGCTGCAAACTCCCAGGAAGGCCCGGTTAGCCAAGTTCATGACACGTGCAACTGGTCCAGCAATGGGGGTGAGGATGAAGGGCGGGGGGCAGGTTAGCGCCCAGTGACATGTGCCATTGCCCCTGCATGCGCCCTTAGGTGGGGATGCTGGGGAGTTGGGGTCCTGCCATATCTCCAGGCACCTGCTGACGTGGATGACGTGCAAATCCGCACTCCCCTTTCAATTCATTTCGTGACATACGGCAGCATGACAGACGTGTCTTACATGACTAGGACTTCTTTGCACGCGGCCACGTTTAGTGTTTAGGGTTGAAATGTGAGCTATATCAGGGCTCATAGTATACACTCACTCTGGGCTGGGCTGGGCAGGGCAAAGCTGTTGCTACCTCTTTCCCGTTGAGTAAACTCTGCCACACAGTCAGGACATGCTCGGCAAACATTACAACCTGAAAAAGTTTGCTAGCCTGGGAGATCTCCACACAATTCCCTTAGTTCGTTGTACACGTACCAACGTGCTGCACCTGCCTGCCCAGTTCACAACTTGCAGGCCCTAGTAAGCCTCGCCAGCACACCTGCTCACCTCAGCTGCATCGCACACGCATCTCTTCCCTACATGGTAGGCTGCACGCAGACTTGGCACAGTCACTACAATCACAGGGCCTGCCTTCATGAGCCTGACAGTCAGGTCGCGGTGTGTCACCAGCGCCATCAGCACAGCCCCAGTGGCTGCTGCACGCTCTGATGGATGCATCGGACTCTACTTCTTGGCAGCATTGAGGATGTCGGCAGCATCGTGGTAGTCAAATATGGGGACCTGCAGGATGCCGAGCACATGCGTTGCTACAACAGCACCATGGTGTGGGCATGCAGGGCTAGTTTCACACAAGGGACCGTTGCAGGTTGCCTATGATGAGTGTCTCTGCTGCCGCATGGGCATGTAGCAGCAACAAGGTTGAGTGCTCACATGGGCTGGAAGTGATGCTGCTTGCTTGCTCCAAGTCCACCATACACTACACACTAGACGTTTACGGGTATCCTGGCTCCTCCCATCCCATGTCAGGAGAGCAGCTGCAATGACACATGCTGCAGAGAGCCACAGAGGCTCAAGAGGAAAGATTGGTTTCCTGTTCCTTGCTGCCTGGAAACCGGGGCTGCTCCTGAGCTTGCCCCTGCCCCAGTGCTGCACAGTCACCTGCTATCCTGTATGCCTATGTTGCGTGCCCTGACTCCATCTTTGCTATCTCACCGTGTACGAGGAAGGCACATCCCAGGGACGGTTTTCTGCGCGTCAAAGCACAGCAAGCTAAATAAGAGAGGTTAGGGAGAGGTCACCACTGCTGCTGCCCGCACCGTTCATGAGTGATATCAATCGGCTCTCCTCCTTACACTCGCTCATTAGCTCCTCAATGTGTGCATCCAACACTTCCTCCACATCCGCCTCAGCTGCATTGGCCTCCACCACCTTCAACCGGTAATGCGCAGTGGCTTCCACGGCCTTGCGATAGTCAGCGTCCACTGGCAGAGTCTTCGCGACCTCGAGCAGGTCTCGAATGGCCGTGATGAACCGTGCTCGAGTGCCAGGTTCCTTGCTCAGGTGGTCTCGCACACCCACGTACTTCTTTAATGTCTCGCGGTCGTCTAGGTTGATTTCCACATCAGCGACAGCGCGGAAACCTCGGGCAGCCCCCGACGGTAACCATGTTGCGCGCAATGCCTGGGGCAGGAGCTGAGAGAATGAACGAATCATTTGGGCTACACCCTACACCAAATGAGAGGCATCAGTGGCCCATGACCCAAGCAAACATGGGGGTTTATACTGTTCCGGCCAGCCAGCGGTTGTTGCTGTAAAGTGGCAAGCAGCGCTTCACAACGCACATTTTCAACATTATGGGCTTGCAGCTTGACGGCCAGCCCAGCTTGCAGTGTAGCATGCACCTAGCACCACCGCGGGGCTTTGCTATCGAGTGTAGAGGCCATGCCTTGCCATGGAGTGCGAGTGTTCCCCAGGGGCAGACTGCATCACCTGATATATCGTACATGCTACAGCTAGCACTGGCTTTGACCGAAAGATATGCTGATGTGTTACCTGTCCACGTCAGGGTCTCTGGGGGTTGGTGGTGCCGTCAGGGTGTGCTTTTTGCTTGCAGGTTAAAAGCTGGTGTTAATGTTCCTGTGTATCATGGCAGACTTTGCACAGTCACCACAACCACAGGGCTTGCCTCAATCCTTCCACAGAACCCGCCTCCTAATCTTAAGAAACACGATGAAGATGCCTTGCAATGCCCAGTAAAAGCTGACAGGCGAACAAAACTCGTTCAACAAGGAACAACATGTTTGCCTGTGGGCCTCAGCTGTGACACGTCCTGAGGAAATTTCAAATATTTCTGCGTATCACGTACAGGCCATCCCAGCATGTAAGCCATGCACCGCTGGGTTCAGCGCATCGCTGTTATCTCCCTGTCGCATGTTAACCCCCGTAGCCCGCCAAGCATCTGGACCAAGTGTAGCATTGGGAAGTGTCCAGTCGACGTAGTGGGGTGCTCTATACCCCGTGCACATCGCAAAGCTTGTTATGGCTGTCGTGCTGACTTTTCTGCCCCTTGCAAGTGATGCGGCCGACGATGCAGGTCAGAACAGTGACGTTTGTTCCATTGCCTAGCTGCAAAAATGAGCGCGTGTGGCTCACTAACCGTGGACCCGACTGCGACCATGCAGGGTTGCTGCAAACCCGGCCCCCGGTCCAGCCACGCCGACATCTGGGCTGAAACCACACGTTTAAGCTCGTTGTGGCATAAGGTACGCAATAAAACCGGCTGAACCACCAAGCATGCAGTGAGTGCACATTGACAGGGAACCACGTCACATCACACACTATGTGGTGCCAAGGAGCACGGACGTGATATTCAGCAACGAAACTGATAGGGGTTGTTATATATGGTTCCAGTAGTGCATTGCCTTGATTTCAGCTAAATGTAAAAATGCAGGCAATTACAGCATAGTTTCAACCACAGACTGGAATGCCATGGATGATGTCTCTGCCCAACAACTCTCGACATGCAACACTTGCTATGAATGCTTTGCAGGTGCATGCCAACAGCCCCACATCCCTACAAAAGGCAAGATGTGCAGGTGTGGGGCGCGCATGTGCTACAAGTAGTTCATTCACAAGAGTACCGTTCATCCGTGTCCTTAGTGTCGAGTAAGGCAAGTGCATCAACCAACCCACCTACTGTCCTCGCCGGCGGACCCTTTCCTACCACGCCCCACAGTTGCCTCAGTTAATGTAGGCTGAGCTTAAGTGTGTTCTGAGGCAATGGTTGTATCATGGAACTGTACATGGCTATAACTTGGAGTTGTTGTGTTGCCATCCTTGCCCGAGTGTTTGCTTGCTCCTTCGCAGCCGCCTGTTGCTCCGCAGCCGTGGCCCTATATTGTTGACATGCCTCAGCTGATGCCAGCTTCATGGTTATGGACAGCTCCGCTGCAGCACGCTTCTCTCTTCGTTGTTGCTCTTGTAGCTTGCGCGTCACAGTTGCAGCTCCAGCCCTAGTTGCATAAGAGGGGGAGGCAGTGGGAATGGGGACGAGGGTAGGGGCGGGGTTGGGAGATGGGTCGAGGGTTGCAGCTGAGAGCAAAGGGCTGGCAGTTGTGTTGATGGGGGTGGCTACAAGTACGCATGAGGGGGCCTTGGCATCTGCCACTCGCTGCCGCTTTGCAGCCCTGTTTGTTGCAAGGCTGTCCTCCGTGATGTATTGGTACCAGGTGTGCAATGGCTCTGTGTGGGCCTTGACATGGGCTGCCACCTGCGCCGCTCCCATCCTGTCGACTCTGCTGCTGCTCAACGGCTTCAGGGCTGTCTCGCACCCCGCATTGGTGATGGGCACCGGGCGATACACCCGAGCTAGATGCTCTTCAATTCTAGGTGTGAGGTGTCCAGTAAGGGAGGTGTACTGCAAGCACAGAGCACAATTGCCACATGGATTGTGAACATGGGTAGTTGCGGGGTATCCTAACCTTACCATACATAGGCCGACCATCTAGCCTATACTGCCTTGTCCAATACCTGTCCTAGAATGTGTTGCTCTCACCAACAGTTGAAGACGGGATGCTATAGCGTCCTGGGGAAGTTGGTCAAAAACCAGCTTGGCTGCGTGCCGACGTGCCAACACATCAGTATCGCCCAATTGGGCAAAGCTGTAAGGCATGTTTGCCATGAAGCTCATGCGCTCAGTATAGTAACGGCGGGTCTCAAGAATGATAGGATGCACCATGGTCCAAACTTGCTCGGCAGTCAACTGAAAGTCATGGCCAACTTGGAACACCTCATGGATTGGATGATGTTGCTCTTGCCCTGCCTCAGGCTGTGTGCATACACAATCAAGGAGATGCACCTCCCGTTGATGCCGGGAATGCCACTGACAAAAGTGCCTGCTCTTGCCTGCTTGCGCCCATGACATGTAGGGTTGGAAGAAGCAACGATTCATGGATGCAAGAAGTGCGCAATGCACCAACAACTCAGAGGAACCTGTCAACATTACTTGTAATGCCATCAGGTTGGTATGGGAGGGTGTATTCCATGTGCTAGGTGGGGAGGTCATGAAGTGTAAGCCTCTTCTTCACGTACCTTCCATGTGCGGGTGGGGCTGGGCGGTTAGGTGCGGCACCACCCCTGCCCGGTGCGGGTGGGGCTGGGCGGTCAGGTGCGGCACCACCCCTGCCCGGTGCGGGTGGGGCTGGGCGGTCAGGTGCGGCACCACCCCTGCCCGGTGCAGGTGGGGCTGGGCGGTCAGGTGCGGCACCACCCCTGCCTGGTGCGGGTAAGGCTGGGCGGTCAGCTGATGGTGTCAAACGCTGCCAACCGAATATGAGATACTGCAAAGAGGCGAGAGCTCTGTTATCAGGTGTGCGAAGCACCCTGAAGTGCCGGTCCGCTTCTACCACCATTGCGACTTCACGCACACGCAGAGAGGAGGAAGGAACTTCTGCTCGATGCTTTGCAAAACCCTTCTTGCCAGCTGGTTCTGCCGTTGCTCAGCCAGGTCCACAAGTGTAAACACACCATGGACCATAAGTTCACGCACGACACTCGCTCCCTGCCAAATGCAAACCGGCACCGGTTACATTAGTCAAACATGATCCCATGATCATGCATGGTTACGTTAGCAATACACACACAACATGCATAGTACCACACCTGTATTGATGTGCCTGGTAGTCAGGTGGTGGGGAGCGTGGGGATGGTGGTGGCCACTGCCCCAACCCCACACCTTGCCCTCCTGCACCCCCCCAAAGGGCCCATGCTGATGCTCATGTTGCCCAACACTGGGGCAGGTGGCTGAGAGCGAATGCTAGCCTCGACCTTCACCCGCTGCACACATTTGTAGTGGGCTACAAGTGGGAGGTGCATTGCCTCACACCCAGCTCGGAGTGTTTCGTCAATAAGGGTGGCTGGCCCTACAGCATCACCGCGCTCATAGCGCAGATGGGCCTGGCCGAGCATTGGAGCATCGCGTAGTACTTCCCAAACAGTGTCTGTCCCATCATCATTGGGTGCCATGCACAAAGTTGTCCATGCTTTCCATTTGCCAACCACGCATGGTGCAGTCGACAACTTGCACAGCACGCAACGGTCTAATTTGACCAATGCGCCCTCCAGCAGCACATCTTGCCCTTTGTTGGGATGTGCGAATGTTGGCATGTACCTGCACAGTGTACATAGGAAGTTTAGCGTGAGGTGAGTAGTAGGACAATGGCATAAGTCACGGCATTGCAGTCGTTGGTCATAATCATGTAGTAATTGCCTGCATTTTTACATTTAGATGATTTCAGGGCAGGGCATTGCTGTGATCGTTTACAACACCCCCTATTAGTTTCGTACCTGAACATTACGTCCGTGCCCCTTGCCACGTGTGTAGTGTGTGATGGGTGACATTCACAGCCACTGTGCACTTACTGCGTGCATTGTGTTGTGACCTGTTTCATTGCATACCTTGTGCCAAAACGAGCAGTAGGTTGGGGTTGCAGCTCAGATGTCGCCCTGGCTGGACCGGGGGCCGGGTTTGCAGCAACCCTGCATGGTCGCAGTCGGGTCCACGGTTAGTGAGCCACACGCGCTCATTGTTGCAGCTAGGCAACGGAGCAAGTGCGAAATGTTCTTACTCGCAGCTATCCCAGCAGAACGGCCGACGACATGTGTTCGGCAAAAGGTATCGACTTGAGCAACGAGCGATACGGGGCAATACACAGCAATTCTAGCCTTGCAGCTGTGACTTAAACAAGCTTGGCATCGAGATGTTAACTTTGGCGGGCGCACGGAACAATGGGTGCACAGCCCTGACTAGACCTCCACAGCAAGCGGGTGAAAAAATCGCGGCACGCGGTGGCCTGGGTGGTCCATGCTGGCCCATTTGTATATTTTCTCAGGTGTGTCACAGCTGACTGTGGGTAATCTCGCTCAGCTACCCCAATCAAGTTGAAGCATCCTCGATCGCACCCTTGATGACTGCCAACCCCACACCGGTGGCACGTTCGTTCCAGCCTACTGGAGACCACTGGGCATCTCATCAAAACCAACAGCTTAATGCTTTTGTATGGCTAACAGCCTGTGCAACTTACAAGGCCCTACGCGCTATTGCGGGCCCGGCCATCAATGCACCGCCGGTACTCTGCAACCTAGTGTAACCTCTGCCTGACCTTGGGCAGCCGGTCATTGCTTGTAGCTCAGGATGTCCCAACATGGGGTTGGTAATCTTCATGCAAGTACTCGCTACATACTACACCGTTTTCAATAGCGTTTGTCGCATTGGCAGCTGCGAATTATTGCGCGTCTCCTGGCAAGCGGCGCGTTACCTCTTGCGAGTGAGGCCATGCCGGCGCAAGCGATCGCGGACACACCTCAGCTGCTCACCATCAATTGCATTAGAGGTATGTAGCGGCATCAGGGATAGAGCTGCGCCTGCTATCGAGCAGGAAGTACAATCAATGTTCAGCCCGCCAGGCTTGCTCCACGAGTCTTTCATTGGTGCAGGCGGCGTCGGAAGACCGTCGTGGGGCAAGTTACTGGGCGACATTGCAATATACGCGGAGAATGTGCGTTTCTCTCTAGCCAGTCATGCAGAAAAAGGGACCCCCTTCCACAAACTGGCATGTTGTGAGCTGACCACACAGAATATCTAGAATGTGGCTCTGTAACTTTGTTCCTTACTCAACGACACAGTTGTTGGAGAAGAAAGCACGGCATTCCATTGAGTAGGCATGTGGGAACATAAGTTGGCGTGACCTAACTTTGCCTTGCAGTGCTGACTAGCCCAACCGGAACCCTTCCAGCCCCCCCCACCCCCAGCACCGCACTCCCCCCCCTGCCCACCCCTCCCCACCCCAGCCCCTCCCTCCCACCCCCTCCCTGCCCCTCTCTGCCCCAGCCCCGCCCTCCCACCCCCTCCCACCCCTGCTGGTACTCATCGCCAGAGCCTCCAGGTCCTTCCAGCTGCATAGGTCCAGGGGGCGCTGCATGCTCTCCCCAATGCGCTGAAAGTTGAGGCATGCGTTGGTGTCCCGATTCAGCCACCTGCCCCATGGGGGGGCCTGGGGTCGTGGGCTGGGCCAGGTGCTGCAGGGAGGGGCTGGGTCTGGGCTGGGGGAGGGGGAGGTGCAAGTACATGTGTGCAAGAGAGTCATGCATAGGGTAGGGCTCTAGCGAATAGGTTAAGGACGTTGATCACGCAATGCACTCGCCATTGAGTTAAAGCTAACAGGTCCAGCCAATGAGGAGCTGCACGGTGGACAAGCTGCTGCCCAAGCTCAGCTCAGGTTAGTGCCCGATCGTGCTGTGGCATGTAAGGCTGTGGCAAAGCAGCGCTACGAGTGCACCGGTTTGGGTCCGCTGATCACATGTTGCTTGCGCTTTCCGTTCGTTCCGTTTGGTTTTCCCCCGTCTGTCCAATTGCATCATTGCTAACTCCGCCCTAACCACCCTGCTGTGCACGACGCACAGGGGCCACAATGGCCTCGCAGGACCCCAAGCCGCCTTCGGATGAGTCTGATGAGGAGCCTGCGCTTCCCAATATCAGCGCGCAGGCGTTCACGCCCATCATCAAGGATGATACGCCCTTCCCTGTGCCCGAGATTTACTTCAAGGTCTATGAATCGGAGGAGGACGAGCCAGAAGCTAAAATACGGCGCGATGTAGGCAAGCTCTACGACCGATGGCTAGAAAAGTATGGCAGGCGCTGGCCGGAGAATGGAATGAATACAGAGGACCTGGTCTGGGTTGCTGAGGAGGCATACAAGCCGAAAATCGATTCTGAAGATGCAACAGAGTTTGGTGAACCGTTATCGGACCTAGACTTTACTTCGGAGCTAGTGCCCATCGAGAAGGAGGCCTTCCCTGGCGAGTTCATCCCAGAGCCTGACGCAGATGGAGCAGCCGCAGGGCCCGACAACACGAACCCAGGATCAAGGCCTAGGCGCCCTCCAAACAATTACGAAGCCACGGTCAATGGCTGCACCTGGGTTACGGATGAGTTCGAGTCGATTGACTATGAAGCAGGCAACCTGGAGACGCTGTGGGGCACCTACCTGTGGGACAGGGAGGGAAAGCCCATCTTCATGCCAGACGGGCCGCCCAATGAGGCTCAGGTGTGCGTCCAGGCTTGCTGACATCAGCACGATGATCGCTAGTTGCCAGCCTGCATGGCCGTGGCGCTGTATGTGCCGCAGGGCGAGGAGTCGGAGGAGTGGGACGACTTCTACGGTTCATATAGACCCCGCCATATCGACACAGAGGAGGCCCGAGAGGCCGTGTGGGCCACGGACGAGTATGAGTCCGACGAGGACAACACAGAGAGCGAGTGGGAGCCAGAGTTTGTGGGGGCAGGCATGGGCCTGCAGGCTGAGGACCCCTTCAACCCACAGTACTCTCTGCGCCACAGCAACCACCCTCTGGCACCTTTCCCAGGCGAGGGGCTGAAGTGGAGCAGCTTCGTGTATGACGACGGCACCACGTGGGTGCCCAAGCCCGGGTGCAGCCCAGCCGCTGCTTAGCCTGCTCCGCCTGCCCAGCCCAGCGCAGGAGGAATGCCTGGGCAGGGCTGGTGGCAGGCAGATTGCAGGCAGGCAGCAGTAGCTGTAGCAGCAGCAGCAGCAGCACAGGCTGGCAGACAGGCACCTCGACACTGGCGCTCAGATGCACTACAGGCGAATGCACCAGCCAAGTCTATTCCGCCAGGCTGTTACAGTGCACGGCGTCCTGGGCAGAGGGAGGGGCAACTAGCTAGCAGTCACTCTGACTTATCCAAGACGACACAGGTGCAGCAGTGACGCCCTGCCTCCCTCCCTGCCCCTGCCCATGTGCAGGTATGAGGGTCTGACGCGTGACGCTGTGCCTCATGGCATGGGGGTCATGATCTTTGGCAACGGAACAGGTGGAGGCTTCCACTTCCGCGACGTGCGCAGGGGCGACAAGTGCGTGGGTACAGCTCAGTACAGTGCAGCCCGGTGCAGCTCGGTGCAGCCCAGCTCAGCACAATACAACACCTCTCTTCCCCACCCCTGGTTCAGCGGCTGGGTTCAGGAGCTGTAACAGAGGTCGGGCTGCGGGCCCTGGGGCTGGGGTGCACCTAAGACTAGATCACGACCAGGACCAGATCGGCCTGTTGTTTACTCCAGATCACATTGTCACTTGGAGCATGGGCTGGGGCTGCCTGGTCAGCAACTAGGAGTCTGGTTAGCATCCAGGCCTCACGCAAAGCAGCCAGCTTCAGCGAGCTAAGCTACAGCCAGTCATCTTGAGAGCAGTTGAGTAGGCTTGAGAGGGAGCCAAGGGGTCAGGGCAGGGGAAGCAGGTAGGACAGTAACCCTTTGCGACCTGGCCACATCTGGCAGGGTGACTGCCTTGTACAACAGGCAGGAGGGTTTGAGCTGGTTGTCCACGCAAGCCTGTCAGCCCCTGCAGCCCAGCCACCTATCCGCCGAGCCCTCTAGCCACCTAGCCATCCGCCTTACTGGGCCACCTATCTCTGCTAGCCATCAAACCACCTGCCAGTGGCGCAACTGAGGCTTCCCATGTCCACCCAAGCCTACACAGCCTGGCACCACCAGCTTCCTAGACACTACCCTTGGCCCTTCCACCATGTAGCCGGCCTTGCATGCGCCCCGCACACCTTGCCAAGCCACCAGACCAGCCTGCTTAAAAGGGTTCCACCTTGGCCCTCCTTCACGATGCTCCTTCCCTCAACCCTCCGCTATCCATGCTGGGCTGGTGAATACACCACTGAGCTGCCTGCCTGCCTGCCTGGTTGCCCAGGTCATAGCATTTACACAAAGCAAGCAGCCCCGCTGGCATCATGCTGCCCTGCCTGCCTGCCTGCCTTCTTGGGCAGCACGCTGGGCACCATTCACAGCCGCGCTTGTGGCCGGCCTCATGTCTGGCCTCAGGTTTGAGGGCGAGTTCCAGGTGGGCTACGCTCACGGCCTGGGCCAGATGACCAGTGAGCGGCGGGGCGAGGTGTACATCGGGGAGTTCTATGCAGGCCAGCGCCACGGGTGAGACCACGGCTGGCTGAAGTGGAGCCCAGCAGCCACTTACCTTGGCCGGCAGCAGCTCAACCAGCAGCGAGCAGCCAGCCTGGGGTAGCTGCAATGGCAGTGCCAGGTCAGCGGAAGCTGGAGGAGCGGAGACAGCAGCAGGAGAAGTGGCAGCAGTCGAGGTGACAGCAGGCGAGGTGGCAGCAGCAGCAGCAGTTTTGACACAGGCGGACCAGCAGATGCTCGAGGTGCTTGAGGTTAACATCTGGTGGGCTAGGAGGCTGTGAGGCTGTGAGGGGTCAGGATGGAGACCTCTGTGGATCGCAGCGACAGGGCAGCTGGTGGTAGGAGCAGCAGCGGCTGAAACGCTGGTGGTGGAGCTCAGCTGCCACTGTCCTTCCTGGCACATGCACCCCGTGAAGCAGCACATGCACCATGTGCCAGCAACAGCTGCAGCAGTGTTGTAGTTGCAGTTGGACCGCAGCTGCCAGCTGTCTTGTCCCTACCTCTAAAACTGCCGAGAGGGCTTATGGTCAAGTGACCTTATCACCCCCTTGCTTGTCTGCTGCGTGCCTGCTCGCCAGCTCCACTCCCTCTTCCCACCATCTCAATCACTGCTCCCCACCCCTCCTCATGCGCTGAGCTCCTGGCACTGCTGCTGCTCATGCTGGAGTTGGTGCTGTCGGTAATGGTGGTTGTGGCAGGTGTGGCATCCGCATCAACATGCAGCCCTACTACTACTTGCTGCAGCGCGGTGAGGACCCAGTCACGGCGTACCAGAGGACACACTTGGACATCATGAAGGGCATGGAGTTTCGCACATGGTGCGCATGGGGAGGGACTTGGGTGGTTGGGCATAGAAAAGTGGCTGGGGCAGTGCAAGGCATGGGCAAGGTGGTGGTCATGTGGGGCAAGGCGGCAGGCACAGCGGATGAGAGAGTGGTGATGGTGGAAGGAAGGGCCTGAGGTGGTCAAGGATGAAGCTCAGGCAATGGCCAAGAGTGTGAGGCAGTCACACCGGCCAAGAGTGAGGATTTGCCAGGTGTGCATCTCACACAGTTGCTACACAGCGCTGAGCAGCATCACCAGGATCTGGAGCTGGATAAGTATCACCACCTTGCCTCTGCCCACCGCAGTGCTGGTGCAGCTTGGCATGGCTGGGCCTTTGACACTGAGAATTGAGCACGAAGCAGCAAGCACAACCACTCAACATTACCATCACCATCATCACCATCGTCATCATTACATGCTGGTTGCCAAACATGGCATTGCTGCGGACTCGGCGCCATCGTCATGCCAGCAACAGCGCATGGCATGCGGTGGGTGCGCTGCAGGTACCGCAACAAGGCCCTGGGCGATGACTATGAAGATGAGGTCATCTACCATGCGGTGCTGGACGACCTGGGCGACCCCTACATGGCCTTGGTCAAGGGGTTCAACCACGAGGGCAAGCTGAGACAGTGGTCCCAAATGTCAGACTATGACAAGTGAGGGCCAGGGCGGCTGCCTCCTGGCCAGCATGGCCCAAAGGGGGGAGGGCCAGGGGCGCAGGGAAGGGGGCCAGGGGAGGAGGGGAGGCAAGGGCAGCAGCTCAGGGGTTTGCGGTGGGGTGGCCTTACCTCTAAGGAGTGGTGCTAGAAGTAGCAATGGGTGGGGCAAGGCAAGGTGTCTCCCACCCCCTCACTCTCTACCTCCACCACCTCCCACAAGGAGGGACAATGCCCATTTGAATGTGAGTGAGTAGTAGGTGGGCTTTATGATGAGGTACTGAGTATGGCAGGGGCTGCTGTGGTGTCTGTCTGCAACTGCCTGGCCCTCAGGGCCATATTGAAGACGGTGGAGATCATTGAACAGGTTGGCAATGAGCGTGCGGCACGCACCGACTACATGGGCGTGCCCCGCGGCTTGCGCCAGCACTGGACCAGGGATGAGACAGGGCGGTTGCAGCCCGTGCTGGACTCCGACGGCAACAACACCGACTTTGACACTGTGGACATGATGGTGGGCAGACAGCATGGTGTGGAAAGTGTGGTGTGGATGATGAGCAGCAGCAGGAGGTGGGACGGTGTTTCAGTTGTGGTGTGAACAATGGCAGCAGCAGCAGGTGGCAGGAGGTAGAGACGCTGAACTCCACAAGGGGGCCTGTTGCCTGCGGTGGGGCTGCTGCTATTGCTGATGGCGGTGCTGTGCCTGCCGCCTCTGCAGTTACTGCTAACACCATGCCTCACACAGCTGTTGTCAACGTTGTTGGCACTCCTGGCTGTTCAAGTCACTGCTGCCTGGTGCTGTGCGGTGCTGAGTAGGTGGGCGAGGAGACAGACGGGAGCCCGGGCCTTGGCTGGATCGACAACACCCTGGATGAGGACCGCTACCCCATGCCTGATGCCCTGCAAGAGCAGATCAACTGTGCGTGCCTCCCCACCACCCCTCCTCCTTTTGCTTGTACGCTGCCTGCTGCCTTTGTCACCCTTCTGGCATCCCACCCTACACAGCAGCAGCAGCAGCAGCAGCAGCAACAGTGGAGAGCGGAAGCAGCAGCACCGGATGAACAGCAGCAGCAGCATGATTGGCAGCAGCAGCAGGAGGCATGGAGCTAGGGGGCACGGCCTGTGCATGGTGGGATGGGTGCAGGGTGGGATCAGGGCAAGGGCTGGGGGGGGCTGGGCAAGGGAGGGAGGCGGGGTGCCAGGCGGTGATGCGGTAACTCCTGCTTGTAAGGGACCAGAGCGGCTGAACAGGACGGGCAACATCAGTGCAGTCACCACTTTCATTGTCATCGGCATCGTCATCAATACGCGCAAGTATCAGTGGGCTGGGCTGGGCTGGTCTGGCCTGCATGGCTGCATGCATGGACGTTTGCATGGCTGCATCCACCGTGCTGCAATGGTCGGTGTGCTGCAAGTGAGTTCCTGGTGGCTGCGCAGTGGATGTGTTGGAGGACAAGATGGAGGAGAGCGAGGACAAGGAGCAGATCCTGGGCCAGGACTTGCTCAACCCCTTCACAGGTCAGGGACCCCACCCATGGCCTGGTGGGGGAGGGCAACACTGCCTGGCTGGCAGGAAGAACATCACCGTCCAGGCAGCAAAGCAGATGTAGAGAGCAGGGGGTTTGTAGGAATGTAGCTTAGTGGCGCCTGGAATGATGGCGGGGAAGCTGCCTGGCTCAGCCTTGGCGGAGGCAAGGGGTAAGGGGCAAGCAGCACCGTTCAAAACCGCACAAATCTTCTGCTTGTTGGTCACCTAGCGTGGAGCAGCTGCAGCCTGGAGCGTTTTTGGCTCTGACCACTGATTTGACTATGACCCGCCCCTGCCATGTCTGTCCACTGCCATGTCCCCGCCCCCGCCCCTGCCAAGCCTAAGCCTTGAACATGATCAGCACGCCAGGGGCAGGGCAGCAGCACTGCCATGTCTGTCCCCTGCCACCAGCACCTGTTGCCAGCTCCCCTGCAACCCGGCTCATCCACCAGCTGCCACTGGTCCCGGGATCTTGCTGACAGCAGGCTAAGGGTGGGGTGGGACACAACCGGTCTATGATGTATTGTGCAAGCTGCATGCCAAGTGTGATGCATGGCTGATGGTGGGTGTGACCTGCAGGCCTGACCCTCAGGGACTACCTGGACGGGCGTGAGGGTCAATACCAGGAGATGCTGGACCGCACTGGTCAGTGGGTTAGAAAAGCCAGGTGCTGCCTGGTGCTGGCTTGACGCCTGGCCTGCTGGCCTGACCCTGCCCCCTTGTCCTGCGCTCTGCCACTTTGTCCCTGCCCTGGTCCTGCCCCCCGCCAGGTTGCCCCTGCTCCTGACCCTACCCCCATTTGCCCCACAACTGGCCGGCCTACTGAACCCCACCTCCCCTGAGTACCCCTTGACCTGACCTTGCAGGTGCCAGGAACATGATGAGGAACGGTCTGGGGTTCACACCCAAGGCTGCCAGCACCCGCAGCGGGTCCTGGCTCCAGGAGGCTGCCAACGGGGAGGACAGCAGCTGGGTTGAACCAGTGGAGGATGACGAGGAGCTGATTCAGTCAGTGCTGGATAGCATGGCGCCGCGGGATGTGCAGGTCGGGGTCGGGATGGGTGGGTCAGGTTGAAGGTTGCCTTAGCGAGGTAGGACAGGGGGTCTGGCATGGGCTGGGCGGAGTGGGCTGGGCTGGGCTGGGCTGGGCTGGGCTGGGCTGGGCTGGGCTGGGCTGGGCTGGGCTGGGCTGGGCTGGGCTGGCACAAGCTGGCACAAGCTGTGGAGCTTTCAAGCAATGGCTTCTGTATCCATGTTGATGCTGGTGCTGCTTTTGCTCCTGTGTAATTGT
This sequence comes from Haematococcus lacustris, assembly GCA_030144725.1. Classification (NCBI taxonomy): domain Eukaryota; kingdom Viridiplantae; phylum Chlorophyta; class Chlorophyceae; order Chlamydomonadales; family Haematococcaceae; genus Haematococcus; species Haematococcus lacustris. The sequence continues at coordinate 3,444,479 of JASKMD010000031.1, forward strand.
TGCTGCTGTTGCTGCTGCGGCTCTGGGTGCAGGAGGAGCTGTCGCTGCGTATGGATGCCAGTGCCCGCCTGTACGCTGAGAACCCCGATGCCCCTAAGCCCATCACCCGTGGCCGCAACCCCTACAGCGAAAACACGGACACCCGGTTCGAGACGGAGAGTGACATGATGGAGATGTGTGAGCTGGCAGAGATCTTGTGAGTCCTTCAATGACCAGAGGCTGGTCAAATCATGAAGGCGTGAGGAGTGATGAGTGATGAGCCCACCCTTCCCCTCAATAGCCCACTGGGGCTCTCTCCAGCCCTCCAGCCTGCCATCCCGTTTGCCCTACCTCACACCTAGCTCCACATACTGAAACATACCTGGCGGCCCCTCCTACCCCCCTCCCTGGCCCTGGCCTTGGCCCTGGCGCTGGCCCCTCCGCCCCTCCGCCCTCCACCCCTAGCTCAGCTCTTCTCACTCAGCCAACCCGTCCTAGCAGTCCCCAAGCCCCAGCCTGCCCATACCTGCCCCAACAACCTGGCCCTTTCCTCGTGGCCTGGCAAGCCCCTGCCCCTGCCCCTGCCCCTGTGCCTGGCTGCAGGGGCACGGTGGACGAGGCCAAGGAGGTGGTGACCAAGGCCCGCATGTGGCGCTGGAAGCCTGAGGGCGAGGTGACCTTGCGCTACGCCCAGGACGCGAATGGCGCGCCACTGCCGCTGATGCAGGACCCACTGCACTACCCCCACGGCACCAAGTTCATGGCGCCAGGTGGGACGCCACGGGCAAGCACCAGCCACTAGGGCAGGGGCGGGGGCAGGGGGGGCAGGGGCAGGGGGGGCAGGGGCAGGGCCAGGGGGGGCAGGGGCAGGGGCAGGGGGGCCAGGGGCAGGGGGGCCAGGAGGCTAGAGGGAAGGGGGTTGAGCTGGTATGGACACAGTCTCAGATCTCATTCTCATTCTCACTCAGTTCAGGCTGTGCCCAGCATGGAGGACACCAGCAGGAGGAGCGCTGATGGACGAGTGCCCAGCCTGGCTCCTGCAGTATCCCACCTGGACACGGGCTGCAGCGCAGTGCGCCTCAGCTGTGTGGGGTGCCCTGCCCTGCTGCTGCCCAGGCCCCCTCGGCCAGTGCCACCCCCTCCCTGACGACCAGGCCATCCGTAACGAGATGCTGGTGGCTGCCAAGAACCACGAGCACATCTACTCCATGTACAACTTTGATTACGACCCGGAGCCTGGCAGCATCCAGTGGCACATTGACCAGCGCATCGCCCGGGTGAGCACCACTCAGTCCACCCCTGCTGCCCACCAGCAATGCCCAGCTGCTGCGCTCATCCACCCCCTCATCCACCCACAGGCCTGCTCACCATCACCAGCACCAACATGAGTCTCTCCATCCTGAGTCAGTCAGGAGCAGGGGCAGCTTGGCACTGCTGCTGGGTTCTGCCCAGCCCTGCTGCACTGCACTGCTCTCAAGTATAGCCCAGTGCAGTGACACACCAGTGACCATACCGGGCTGGCAGCGCAGCAGGATAAACTAAACACAACAACAACCAGCCTGCTCGTTCACCAGGCTGCACCACAACACCGAGCAGCCCACCCCTCCTGATCCCCCCGACACAGTCCCTTGTTGCCTACCTACCCCGCAAGGGCCTCTCCTCCTCAGCCCCACCCTCCATGTGCGTCCCTGAGCTGACAGCTGAAGACATGCTTTCTTGTGTGTGGCACTGGAGTGCAGGCTGGGGAGCTGCAGCAGCGGGCGGTCATGCGCATGGCTGCGGGCGCCCTGGAGGTGCTACAAGAGGCTGAGGCACAGGAGCAGGAGGAGGAGGGGAGCTCGGACTCTGCCACCCCTGGTGCTACCCGGCCCCAAGTGCTGGCGTCCTTGGCTCAGGCTGGGCAGCATCCCAGCAGCAGCCACAGCAGCAGCCGTAAGGAAGGGGCCAGCGCTGTGGCAGCCACTGCACGTGGCTCTAGTGAAGCAGCCGTGGCCCTGGGCAGCAGTGGGAGGAGGGCACCTCACCATCACCAGCCGGGGACCTCCTTGGGTCGTTGGCCAGGCAATGCAGGTGCAGGTGCTGCGCCCCTGGCTAGCATGGGCTTTGGCATGGTGACGCGCATGAGCCAAGCAAGCAAGGTGATGCTCCATGCGCTGACATCTGTGGCCAAGGCCATGCCAGCCAGCCGGCCTCGTTTGGTGCGCCCCTCGCACTTGCGGCCACTGGCCAGGCAACAGCCAGCGGTGCAGCAGCTGGGGTATGCCATGGCTCGACAAGCACAGCGGCAGAGCGCCTAGCCTGCTGCCCAGCCTTGCATACAAGCTGCTGGAGGTAGGATGGAAAGATGCAGAACATGGCATGTACGCACTCCCATTGAATGCGGACCATGTGGCAAGCGAATCTGCAGCGGCCCTGGTGCGGCCCCATGCCTCGTTGTTCTATCTAGCCTGCTGTGCCTGGCAACCCTTGCAGCCTTGGCAATGTCCGCAATGAAAGCGAATCTCCCGATTTGGGCTACAGTGACAAAGTAAGGAACGAAGCGAGCGGATAGAGGCAGACTCGGTCCTTACAGCGATGTATAATTAGGCTACGATGCGCAGCGTTGCCCAGGCGCGGCTACACCAAACTACCGGTCACACAGAAACCGACCTCACAGCACCCCCATGTGGTGGTCAAGAGACCTTGAATGACCTACACTTTCTTTGCCGTTACGCATTGCTTTATCCCCCTTGTCCCTCACTAGGGCCTCCATTTGAGCCGGATCACCAGGGACGCATTGCTTCAGCCACGACAGCAATAGTGTCTACAGCGAAGAGAACAGCCCTGAGGACTACTGGCACAGCCGTTCTCATCTTGCTCAGGACTGTATCTCAGACTGCTTAGCCTAGCCTACACTTCTGCCTCATCGTTTGCAAGTCATGCTACAGCTGTATGGCTGGTAGCTGGTGTGTGTGTTGAAGCTTGTCGGTCGAATAAACAAGTGTGGCATAGCATAGCATAGCCAACAAGAGAGACAGCTCTGTGATGATAGCTAACACCGTTCACGTTGTCAGCCGTTAGGGTGCCTGGAGCTGTGTCAATGGCATGGCAATAACAAAGATTATCAAGAGACTGACATGGGGCTCCTGCTTCCATGCGGTCCTGGCATGTTGTGCATGATAAAAGCCATGCCATGGGGTCACTGTTGGCTGTGGTGATGCGCTGCAAGGAACCCACACCTGCAGCTGCCACTGCCCACGCACCCCAAGGGACAGCCTTACAATGGCCAATCCACAGCCTTTTCAAGCTAGCTATACAACCCTGCAGCAGCAGTGGCAGGCCATAGCAAGCTGGTGCGAGCAGCAACACCAACAGACGCAGCAGCAGGAGCAACAGCAGCAGCCAGCCACAGCGGCTAAGGAACGGTAGCAGTTGCAGCCGTAAGGGGTGGCAGTTTGGCGGCTGGTGGCCCTGATGCCATGGCCAGCTGTGTGCCACCAGAGCTTGCAGCACTAGTGGTCAGGGCTGGACCATGAAGACTTGGACAGGCTGTTGCTGCGTGCAGCTACAGCCCGGGGCATGCTGGAGTGTCATCAGAGGTGTTTCATGGGAGATTGTGCGCATGTTGGATGGTGCGCATGTCTGGGCTGTGCTTGCGCCATGACAGGCCACTGACATAGTACTGTTCACTTTCAGACCAGACATGGTCCCAAGCACCACGGCAGTGGTGATCAAGGGGCTCAGCAATTGTGGCAAGCACTGGGCTAGTGTTGGGGGAGGCCTAGGCAAGCACGGGGTGCTGAGCAGCAGACCTGATGTACAGCTCAGGGAACTGGCCACGAGCCTCGTTGGTGCCATTGGGAGACTCCCAGCTCTGAAAGCTGACCTGCAAAGAGCAAGCGGCAGACATCCTGAACGATCAGTTATGCCAATGACTAAGCTATCCCCTGACCCACCCACACCTACACCCACCCACCCTTGCCCACCCACACACGGCTGACCTGCACCAAACAAAGGCGGATGGCTTGCATTGCTTGGAGACCTATTGACCTCCATCCAGCGGGAGGAGCCAGCTCAACTCCTACACCCTGTACTATTTTGGCTAAGATAGTGGGCAAGGGGCAGGAAGGGCCCTGTTAATTGTATGACTGGACAAGGGCAGGGAAGGCAAGGGCAGAGAAGGTAGGGAGCTTGTCAACGATGGGTGCATTGCTGGTCGGGCAGGATGAGCGTGGCAGTTAACATTGCAGTGACTGATGGCAGTGGCTGTGGCCAGCAGCAGGGGTGCTTGCTAGCTCGGTAGTGTCAGGGCTGTTGCTATTCTTGGCTTACACCATGAAGCCGCCAGCCCGGTATGACCGCCAGGCATGGGTATCTCAAACTATGCAGGCATGTTGAGGGGCCATGCCTGACCTTGACCCCGCCAGCGATGACTGTGTCCATGCACTCCTCACAACAGAAGCTCTCAGTGCCCTTGATGAGGGCCGACAGCATGTAGAACTGCATTGGCAGCAGGTGCCATGCGCACACCCATATCTTCTGTCTGTCAGGATGTGGTGTGGTGATGGTGGTGGTTCATAATGATGATGGGTAGAGCCATGGCAATGGTGCTGATGCATGCGTAGCGCTTTGCTTGTGCCTGACCTTGTTGGGCTGCAGCAGGGCGGGTGAGTTGAGGTACAGGCGTATGAGCTGGCCGTCTGTCTTGGTGAAGCTCTGAGCCACACTCTGTAGAGTGCACACCTCATTGGAGTACTCCTCCGGCTCCACCTGGACCACAGCAGGCAGCACAAAAACAGCCAGCGCATGCTGGCATGGCAGGCAGGCAACATGGAAGGAAGGGCAGGCTGGGCTGGGCTGGGCTGGGCTGGGCTGGGCTGGGCTGGGCTGGGCTGGGCTGGCACAGCTGTCCTAGTCTGGCCACACCCTTCAGCCAAACATCCTAGCTGCTGTGCACTTAGTCAGCAAGGGTGTGTACCTAGTTGAAAGTGGCATATGCTGCACCCGTCCCCTTCCTATTGTGCCTGGGCAGCCCACCTCATAAACATCCAGCTCCACAGTGTAAGCGCCCTGGGTGCCGCACAGCCCCACGCCCAGCAGCTGGCAGGCCCGGTCCACCGTAAACACCACCTGACACACGACACATTGAGCCGCTGAGTAAGTGTGTAGCAGCAAAGCTATCAGGCAAACACCATGTAATCGATGAACCGCCCTGTGGGCCTAACAGAGTGCCGACGGTCATGGGGGGTCATGAGGGGTCATGGGGGACCTAAGGATGTCAGGTGCCGAGCTCTCCGGCGGCTTAACCAGTTCAGCTAAGGTTGCCTGGCCACTGGGTGCTGGTGTATCTGCCCGCCCTTCATTGCCCTCTTGAGACCCGGCCTGACCTGTCAGTTGATCTACTGCTGAACACACTACTCTATGCAGCAGCAAAAATTGGGCTAGCATCTACTTCAGCTAGTAGCTGCGTTGTAAACAGCCTTGGTGACGGCCTTGGTGACTTTCACGACCTAGGCCACTCTTAAGGAGGGGGACAGCAAGAAGGGTATTAGTGTGGAACCCAGCCTACCATCACTGCCTAGCACCTAGCGCCTCAGCTGCGTGGCATGTATTGCTGCAGCCCCTGTCCCAGGCCTATGCTGATCAGCGCGGGTGCCCACGTGCAGCATGTCGCCCTTGGCCTGTTGCATGGCTCCAGCACATACCTCTCCTACAACCAGGGGCTGCGTTATCTGGCCTCCAACATGCTTTTTGCTGTAGCGATGGTTTGCATCGTTTGCTCAGGTGCCACAGCACCCTGTGAGACCCTCTCCCTGACAGGGATGTGGCCAGGCTGCCCTTTGGTCGGAGTGCCCTTTGGAGGTGCGAGAGTGAGTGACATCGCCTCTCTATAAGTAGGTATCAGCAGGTGTTAGTAGATATGAGCCTAGTGGCGCAATGCCTCCGAGGAAGCGGCCCAGTGCCGCGGAGCAAGAGCCGCTTCCGATTGAAAGCCCGCGAAAACAAGGTTCCGCTTTACCATGCTAGCATGCCACCTACCTACCAAGCACTGTGCACTACTTTGGACCTTTTGAGGTGCCCTTTTGAGGTGCCCTTTTGAGGTGCCCTTTTGAGGTGCGAGAGTGAGTGACGCACGGGTATGAGCAGGTATGAGCAGGTATGAGCTGGTATGAGTACCCAGGCTTGAGGTACAAGCGGGTGTGAGACAAGCCACCCAAGACACAGCCTGCTGAGGCACAGTAGTGTGTGCCCCCCCTCATGAGCTGTCATCAGCTTACAGTTAGTGCATGTTTGTCATGCCAACTCTACATCATAGCCCTCCAGGGTCAGGCAATAGTGTAGGTGGTAGGCGACCATGACCATGTGTATGCCATATATAAGCCATGTGTATGCCATGTGCATGGTAACTCCACACAGACAAAAACATTTTGTAGTGATCCATACTTAGTGTTCCACTGCAATGAAAGCTCTAGGTTGAGGGCTAAGGTTCTGGCATGTCACCTTGTATACCGTACTGGCAGGACACCACTGAGAACTGAGTGTCAGCGGCTGTCGTGTACGTGGAGCAATCACTAGTGGGCACCATGGACGCCCCCTCAGCAGCAGCTGGAGGGAGTTCTCACACTAGTCCCTAAGTGGGCCCCACTAGTGACAGCGCTGCAGGGAGGACCCACCTCATCCTGGCCATCCTCGTACATCCAGGAGTCCTCAGTGTTCAGGTTGGCCGCTCTTTGGATGCGGGTCAAGCCGTAGGGGTACCTGCATGGCCGTCATGGCCGCCATGGTTGACATGGGCATCGCATGGCATGAGCGCATATGTGTGCTGCATAGCTGCAGGATGACAGTTGTGTCGTGGCAACCAAGAACTTCGGCTGTCAATGGGGCTTATTGCTAGCAGCATGCCGCTAACGTACAGCCATTGCGTTTTGACACCCTAAAGTCAGCCTACCCTTCACGATTGTGTGCACTAGGCCGGGCTGCAGCCAGCCAGCTCTACACCACTGTCCAGCAGCACCAGGGACACTATGGTGGACATAGTAGGTTGGTGGGCCCAAGACCCTCACACAGGGGACTGAGGTCCAGCATACACGCAGCCAACAGCACACAGCAGGCAGGGCGGCTGCAGCTTACCTGTCTATGAGCGCCACTAGCCCTGTCAGCCCGTAGTACTCAGCTTCGGCCCGCAGCTCCAACAGGTACTTGAAGTCTGTTCCACAAGGCAGGGCGAGGCAGTGCAGGGCTAAGTAGTTAATGTTCCAGGCTGGCTGAACAGCCAAACCAACAGTTGACAAGGTGACAAGTTCTGAGGTTGGTTAGAGTTTAACCCTAACCTGTACCTGGGCTGTCTCCTTACTAGGCCACATGGGTGATGCCGGGCAAGAAGCGCAAGAAGCATAGTGCCGCCTGGAGATTACTTGGTCCAGGCGGCACAATCTTGGTTCAAGAATGAAAGGTAGCCTAGTCCTTGTTAAGCTCAGAAAGCAGCGGCAAGAGCAGAGGGTGCAGTGGGCTACAGAGGAGTGGCGTGTCCTCCAGCTGCCCCAAGAGGAGGTGCTACTGGGCACAGAGTAGAAGCAGATACTGGCAGAGCACCTACAGCTGCCCAGCGACTTGCACTCCTAGCTGTGGGTCCTACCTGGCCCTACCTGGCCCTACCTGGCCCTACCCAAGCTACCTGGCCCCTGCCCACTGATGAGAGCAAAGCCCTGCCTCGGTACAGCCTCCCCTGTGGCTGATGCCAATCCCTCCCAGCAAAAGCCTGCAATGTCCATGTCGGCCCTTTTGCCTCAGACTCAGACAAAGATATCTATCAGCCAAAGGTCAGTCATCACTGCAGTGCACACCTTGCCGGCCTCCACACCAAGCCCACAGAGCCATCTGGCAACCTCCCCAGGTACCTGCCCAGCAATGACCTCACCCTGTTCGTCAATGTCGCTGACTTTGTGGAGTGGTTTGCTGACCCCGACAGCTGGCATCAGCTGGCATCAGATGTAGCACAATCCCAATTACGGGGAGCAGCACTTCCTCCCTCACGTCAGCAACAAGGGCCTGACTGCCAAGCTGGTGTGGCTGGGCAAGAAGGAGCTGCTGGGGGACTCCGACGTTGTTGGAACCCAGTTGCAGCACCAAGCACACCGAGGCTGAGCATGCAGCTTACCCCACCCAGCCAACTAAGGGCAAAGGCAAGGGCAAGCGCACGGCTGCCTGAAAGCAGCCATGACTGTAGCCGGCAGGCGGGTAGACCAAGACCACAATGCAAGTCCGCAATGCAACACTATACATGCAGCGCATTGAAGAAAGTAGGTTGCGGCCACTGCAACTGTGCTGGTGGCCCACAAGCAGGGAATACCTTCACGTGGGCTGTGCGGCTGCGAGACCAAGCATCCCAGGCCCAGAAGGAGCACGAGCCTGTGGGACACTAGTGTGCGCCCTTGTTCACAGCTTGCCAGCTGACATCAGCGCAAGTGTAACAGGCCTATATGGCTAGTTGCTCCCTCTGTGAGTCAGGCGGTAATGCAGGGGGCAGGCACTCGCAGCCTCAGGGACGCTATAGCACAGGGTGTGAATCTTGGGACAATGCAGCCACAGCAAGCATCAGTAGCAGTGGATAGCATCATGCATGTTTGCGATGGCAGCCTGCAACTTCTCGACTCACAGGGATGGGAAGCACACGGCTTGCACTGGGCATGGATGGACACGCATGGGGCATGGTGACTTGCATGGGCTAATGCCAGTCTGGCTCACCTGTTCCATCAGAGGGGTAGTTCAGCTGGCCATCCCGCAAGTAGTTCAAAATGGCATGGAAGTGGCGGGCGTCCCTACAATGTCAAGCAGCAGCAAGGAAGCAGATGGCAGCAGGCAATGCAACAGCTATGGCAGCAGCAGAGGTCATGCTGGTGCCTGCACACAGGGGTGTGTAACACAAGGTTGCTGCCAGACATGGACCATCTCCAGACATGGCAATGGCCTTTGCCAACAACAAACAATGCCACTGCTAGTTTCTGCAACGCCCTGCCTTTTTCATGCTGCTTGCGAGCTTGCTGCCAATTGCACATGGAGCTAGTACAGCTGTATATGGCCCTGGTAGCACATGGTCTTGTTGCATGGCTGCAAGTGAAGGGGGGTCACACTGGCAAGGTCACTATCACCTGTCGACGAAGAAGCAGCCTGCTTCATCTGTTCTCAGGTTGTGGCGGCCGCTGAACATCGCTGTGAACAAGGAGGGGGAGCTGGAGGGCGCATTGCGGAGGGTGGTGAGGGTGGTGGTGAACTTGGAGCCCCCCACGTTGAGCACTACCTGCATTGACCACAGCCACTGCCAATGTCCAGTCCATTGTCCAGTGCTGCTATAGAGCCATGGGAGCTCATGGGCATGGCACCAGGCCAATGATGTCTGGCCACCGGCAGTGGGCCCAGCAGGCACAGCTTGGGTCTGTCGAGGTTCCAGCCATGGCATGTGAAAGTCGTGCAGTCATGGGACTGGGTCAACATGCAAGCCTGCGTCATGTAGGCGAATGAGCTTTGCAGGCGCTCATGGCAGGAGGTGCAGGAGGTAGCTGACTGGCAGCAGGCCCTCCTATGTCTAGTGCCAAAACAGGCAACACTGCTGTTGTTGACAGCATCAGCAATCAACCAAGTGGCAATGGCAAGTTCGGACTTCCAAATTCAAGCTGGGTGGCTGAGTACAGGCAGTGGTCAGGGCCGTGAGCAGTTGAGGGCCAAGGTGATTCAACGAGTTGTGCGCCATCTGCTTCACTCCTGAGCTCTGCTGGATGCACCAGTGCAATCTGGCTATGGGTGTGTGGCTAGTGTGAGAGCCGATGGCTGCCCTGCTCCCTGCCTGCAACCTGCCTGTTCTCCGTCCCGAAGCACTTGCTGCACTCGCTGGCTCTCCTCTTCAAATTGCCTCCGCTCTGCCTCCAGCTTCTCTGCATGAAGTGTCACATTTAGTTGTTGGCTGCTGAGCAAGGACCCTCTTGATGACACATAACTCCAGGACCTGGCACACCTGATCTGTTGTGACCTGGCATTGCTATGGCATGGCTAGCTAGCAGCCCCTGACACCTGGGTATGTTCGCTGGCAATGGCCGGGGAGGAAGCAGGCAGGGAGGAGGGCAGCAGCTACAGAGCTTGCTGGTTGTCGGCTTGCTTCCTTAGTCTATCTGTGCCCAGCCTGTTGAATGGTCACTGAGGTGTCTGCTTGCTTGCCTGCCAGCAAGTGGCTGGCAGGTGCTGGAAGTCTCGCCGCTGCTGTTTCTAGAAAACCTATGAACATCATGAAGTGCAGCGGCTGGCAGCACAATGGTTTGGTGAGGCTTGGAATGTGGTGTGGGAGGTGGACCTGGACCCCAAGTGGGCATGGCAGCAGCTGAGGCTGTCAGGAGCCCAAGAGCGGGCGCCGAAGTACTTCTTCAAAGGTGGAAGCAGGGAGGTAGTGGGATGGCATGACGTAAAAGTGTAACTGTGCCATGCCTAACCTTGTGCCATCATGGCAGCCACCATGTGTGCCTAGTGTGCATGACTGCAGCTGCAGGAGGCAGTGGGGCAGGGTGTTGCCAGTGGATGACACCCGCACCAGCCAAATCAGATCAGGAGTGAATAAGCACGGGCCTGTTGAGACCAGACTGGACAAATGCAAGCCCACCAGGCCTGCAGGCTGGCAGCCCACAGCGGGGGCAGGTAGGCCACCAGCTGCCCCGTCCAGCGTGGAGCCAGCAGCGAAACCAGCCAGTACGGGCCTGATGTGGTGCCCAGCAGTGGCCCCAAGCCAAACCCCACGGACCCCACACAGCCAGGCAGCTGGAAAGGCAGCGGCCTCAGAGCCTGGGCCCAGCATTCCCTTGCTACCCATGCGCACCAGGGCTGAACAGGCAGCTGAGCCCACCTAGCATGCCAAAGGCAAAGGCAAGGCCAAGGTCGCCACACCCAGCACACCAGCACCACAGCCAGGCAGGTGGGTAGACAGGGACTGCAACTCAGCGCATTGAGGGGAGCAAGTGGAGCACACTCGAAAGATCGATGGGAGCACACTCGAAAGATGCGCGTGACATGACATGCCTGAGCTGCTCGCCCAGGGGCAAGGAGTACCTAGGCCTGGGCTACAAGCAGTCGCAAGACTGCCCACCCAGGGCCCAGCAGCAGGAGCCGGCTGTGGCACAGCAGTCTGCCCCCGTTCAAGCTGCTCCCAGTTAACAGTCAATGCAGGTTGTCATGCCAACCTAGGTTACAGCCCTGCCACATGGGTCAGGGCAATAGTGTAGGTGAGAGGCACCCATGCCATGTGTGTGGGAACATAACTCTACCGTAGTGATACGCCTTGTTGGTGATACGCTGATTTAATGAAAACCCAGATTTCATGCTCAAAGAGAAGGTGATACAATTTGGTGACGAAAAACATCTCAAGCTCAACGAATTGTCACTCAAAATCCATGCTCAAACAATAGGTGATACAATTTGGTGACAAATTGATTTGGTGAAATCACCAACAGGGCGTATCACTACGGTACATGGACGAAACACTAACCCTAATAAGAATAACTATGATTGTGCCTTTGCATGGTACTTATTGCCCGATGGGCTCATTAGGGAGGTGCAGTGCCTCCCGCCCAGGAGTGTGAAGATGCAGCTACATGTAACTGGCTAGCTAGCTGCCTGCTGCTAACCTCACAGCACTGGGACTTGACTGGGACTGGACTGAAGACAGCTGCACTAGATCAAGCTTGACATCGATCACGACAGAAGGAAACAGGAACTGTGTGAAGGATATTTGTGAAGATCCTACCTCGATCTGCCTTCAGCTGCTCCCGCTCCTTCTCCACAGCCTGTATGCAGTACCAGCTCATGTGGAACCATGGCATTCACAGAATATGTCTCTTTAGCATCTGTAGACTGCAAGAACCCACCTGGTTCAATTCCTGGATCAGGCTTTGGAAGGACTCAAGGCCTCCCTTAAACTTGGATAGGACCATGCTAAGACCATCTATTTTGGAGCTGGGCACATCAGTAGTCTCCTTTGAGCTAGATGCCATCAGAAACCTGTCACAATACTGTGACGTGCTATAGCTTGGAAGGGTGAGCTCCTAACTCATGCACAACAGCGCACCGCAGAAGGCGCAAATTGTCCAGGCCGTGTTCCCCGGCCTGTGCTCCTTTAAGGCATTCGCGTTCCGACCACGGTTAAGCTACTCACCACATGCGCCTTGCAAGAAGGACCTCTCTGCCAGGCCACTAAAGCTGGTTGCCCAGCTGTCATCTACGGATTGCCAGACGGACGCAGTCCAAGGCAGTCGGTTGGTTGTTAGCTTATGTTTACATTGATGAGGTCGCAGCCCCATTTTCCCTCACTAGGGCCTCCATTTGAGTCCATGTTCAGAGTGTTCCATGTTGGAAAGATGGCTGTGCTGTCTCAGGTGCAGACCAACCGACTGTATCGGGGAATCTTTTTTCTTTTTCTTTAGCCCAGCCCAGTCCAGCCCAGCCCAGCCCGATCTCTTGCAGAGTGGGGTTAGCCCAGCTAAGACAGCTAGCCCTGCCGAAGTGCTAAAGGATTAGTGCACACATGACATTTGCTTGCTGCAAGTTTGCTTGCTGCTTTGCTTGCCTCTTCTTGTTCTGTGTTGTGAATGCCCTTGCTAGTGCATTTCCTTGCTCTCTGTGCCTCAATTTGGCGTGTGGTGCGATTGGGCACAGCCGTGCCGATTACATTAGATGACATAACACCACAAGTAGCAATGGCCTTCTATCCGGCAGGCGTATGGCCGAGACAGGCACTGGGCACTATGTTTGCGCTACAGATGCTACTGATACTGCACATAGCGCTAGCGCCTCAATAGCTGCTGGTACTGGCTGGGCGATGGCTGGGCGCTCTGGGCATTTGCTTCGTAGATATGTTGCAGACACAAAAACCTGCCATGCGGTACAGTTTTGTTTCTGAACTGTCAAACCTGTGCATTTTTAGATGCGATACCAGACCAACCTATCTTCTGCACAACTAGCACGCACCCTTCTTGAGCTTGGGTCGCAGATGCAGTCCGTAGAAAGCACAGCAGCCGAGGAGGCGGGGCATTGGCCGTAGGCGCAGCGCATACCGGCTGCCGTGATCAGGGAGCAGCGGCGTGAGGGCCGTCTGGACACAAATGACTCTCCGCAGACTTAACCGCCGGATGCTGGCTTCGCTGCCACTGCTTGTAGCCCTGGTCAGCTCGGTTTGGGGTCCGAGGCTTCTTGTAGCTCGGCCGATGGCGCTTGAGGAATTGGGGACTGTGAAACGCAGTGCCCCACCGGAGGCGCAGGTGTTGCGGGCGCGAATGTTGCTCGTCCAGGTTGGTCAGTTCCCCCGCAGCTTACAACCCTAAGCGGCAAGACGAAGCTGCGTAAGCATCTTCCTCTGCTGTCTCGGAGCACGGCGCTGACTTCTGCGGGGAAGAGGCTCCCCTGTCACGCAACACATGTTCATGTGATTAGCTGGCTGCTGTCGTCCACCTGCCTACAGAGCCCTGAAGCACTGGCCGCGCTCCGTGTTATGTGCGAGTACGGCGACTTCGCAGGCCATCACGCGCAGCCTCGGCGCGACTCGAAAAGCAGTCTGCACCTATCAATGGCAGGACCAGGCAGCACACCAGTGTCCGACAGTCCAGCCAGCAGAGTAGCAGGCAGCAGTGAGAAAAGAGCAGCTGCAGCTGCAGCAGGCATGCCAGCAATGGGTGCTCTGCCCCAGCGGCCTGACTTAGGCCTGCACATGTGCATCCATGCGCTGCTGGGGCCGCGCCACCAGCGCCTCCCTCGCTGTGACCACATCTTCACGCACGCTGTCAAGGGTGAGGGCCACAACCAGCGGCAGCAGCAGTATCAGGTGCAGTGGCAGCACCAGGAGCAGCACCATTGGTGTCCTGCTCTAGCAGCAGCAGCAGCAGCAGCAGCGTCAATAGGCCCAGCGCCTGTGCGGTCCATGCAGGCGTGGCGGGCCTCTTCAGTGACCAGCATGTGGCTGCACTCCATGCGTGTGTGCCGGGTGGGATTCTGCTGGATGAGACGGATGGCAAGGTGAGGGGGGAAAGGGTGGGAGAGGTAGCAAGGCGCACCCCAGGGCCAGCGCCCCCATCCTGAGGCTGTAAAGCCAGCCCTGCCTGCTGCCCCTGCTCCTCCACATTGTGTCCATTGGCAGTGCTGACACCTGCCTGTCGTGCAGTCACCCTTCCCCCTCAATGACCCCCTCCTGCCTAATGGCCCCCTTCCTGCTCCTTATGCTGCCCTGCCCTGTCTTGGTAAACCCTGCATTGCGCAAGGTACATAAAACTGAGGGGCCACCAGACAGTTACCAGGCAGGTCCAGGGAGCCGCTTCACACCAACAGCATCCACAGAGTCACGCCAAACTTCCACTCGCAAGCAGCAGTTGGCGAAACAGGCGCTCGAACCAGACAGGCAGTCGTCGCAGCAAGCACCTCAGCAGCTTGGGCGCAGCAGGCGAAGAGGCGGCTCGGGCGCACTGGGTGCAGGGGCAACTGGTCACACCCAGCAGGCCCCGCCTGCACACCCCTCGGACGACTTCCTCACCTCCTCTTCAGCCTCTCGCCGTCTCCACGCAGCCCCCCCCTCACCTTCATCCACACCCTCGCCAGCCCCCCCAGCCCCCACCACCCTCTTACCCCGCCGCAATGCTGACGGGGAGGTGCTGCTGAGCATCGATGGCGGCCCTGGCTCGATTGCCCCTGAGCGGCGAGCAGGGCTACTGTGGAACCTGGCAGCAGCAGCAGTGTCACACTTATCTCAGGCGTGGACACGGCCAGTGCCAACAGTTGAGCAAGGCACAAACCTCACAGGGACAGCGGGGGCCACAGGGGCAGGCGGCCTCGCCAATGGTTCAGTGCTGCCAGCAGCAGGCAGAGGGGCAGGGGCCAGGGAGCTGGGCAGCAAGCAGCCAGGCGGGGCGGTGCTGGTGCAGGAGTTTGGCATGGTGGACGCTGCGCCTATGGTCAGCGGGAGCCAGCAGGCAGCACCCAGGCCTCCTGACACGGCATCAAGTGAGCGGCAGGGGTGCGGCCTGTAGGGCAGCTGATGTGTGCTGAGGGCATGGCTTAGGAAGGGGAATGGTAACCTCATTGTGGCCAGGTAGGGGTGCAATTTGGAACGGGAAGTGGCATTTGACAGTGTGGTAAAATGTGCGATAGGGTGCAGTGACAGAAGAGTGTGACGCCCATGGGGAGTAAGACATCATCATGGGGGAGGGGTGAGCACCGCAAGCCACACAAGCGTGTGCAATCATGTTGTGCTGCCCGTATAAAGGCGGAGCACTCTCGTTTCCTGCATCAAACGCCTGTTCCGCCTAGCTGCCCTCATCACCATCACCATCATCACCATCATTATCATCATCTGTCCGTTGGCGCTGCTGCAGCAGCACATGAATGCATAGTCACGCCTAGCCTAACCCTTGTTGCCCTGGTGCTGCGCAGCCATCCCTAGCGCCCCAGCCAGCCTACCCACTGTAGCTCCTGGCCCGGACCAGCCCCAGAGCCGCGATGCGCTGACAGCCATGCAGCCAATTGTGACGCGGCCAGTGCTCAAGGTCAGGGCGCAGGGGGCCAGCCTCCACCTACATAGTGGTTGCCACGTCACCTCGTCCCCACGCCATGTCATACTGCTATTGTGTGACGCTACAAAGTAATCGCAATGACCAGGGTGGTTGGGTGCACTAGGGCTGAACACCTTGGCAAGCCCCACCCACCGCTTGAGCTGCCTGCAGCAGCAGCAGTCCTGCCCAGCAACGTCATGTTCTGCCCCTGCATGCTGCTGGGTGTGGCGCAGCAGCTGGGTGTGGCCCTGCCCGGCTGCCCATCCCTCAAGCTGCCAGCCAGGCGGGCTACTGCGCTGCTTGGTGCCTGCAGGTGCAGCAGCTGCCCCCCGCCCTGTGGAACCTTGACAGGGTGGACCAGGTGGCACCACCCCTGGACCACCAGTACAGCTACGGGGCACCTGGGGAGGTGGGCATTGGCCAGGTGGGTTGCGGGGCTGTGTCACAGCCCTGCAGTGCCACTGTTGGCGTAGCGCACGCTGAAGGCACTCTGTCTGCTGCTCCTGTAGCCAGGGTTGCTTACCTGCTGCTGCTGCTGCTGTGGCGGCGGCAGTTGCGGAGGCCACCACTGTTGTTGCTGCTGACAGAGGTGAAGAATGACTGATCACACGAGGTGCTGGCATGACATGGAGTGCTGCTTAAGTGTGTGAGGTTGCAATGCCATGCAGGGCGTGACCATCTTTGGGCTAGATTCAGGAGTCATCCGAGAGCATCAGGAGTTCCAGTCATGGAATGGAGGCTCCTCTCGGGCCAGCTATGGGTGAGCAGTCCGGCCCAGCCCCTGCCCCTTCACCCCTCCACCCCTCCATCCTTCCACGCCTTGACCCCTTCACCCTTAAATCCTCCACCCTGCTCCAGCTACATCTCCTGCTATGGCAACAGCATGCGCATTCATCAGTGGGCCATGGCTGACTACCAGCTCCGCTGCTGTTGATGATAGCACCACTGCTGTGCCTTGCATGTCTGCCACTGCTACTGCTGATGATAGCACCATTGCTGTGCCTTGCATGTCTGCCACTGCCACTCCTGCTGCTGCTTTTCGCAGGTTTGACTTTGTGGACAACGACCCTGATGCGCATGATTGTGATGGTCACGGGACCCACGTGGGGGCCACAGCCCTTGGGCGTAGTGTGGGAGTGGCCAAGGGCGCCTCCCTGGTGGCTGTGCGGGTGCTCGACTGCACCGGCTCAGGCTCCATCAGCGACACTGTGGCAGGTCAGGCCAGGCCAGGGCACATCATCACATCATTGGCTGACACAGCATAAATGCATTCCGCCAACGTTGCTGCCACAAGCACCTGCCTGCCCCATGCAGCTCACATCTGCTGCTGCCACGCCCTTCCTGGCGGCGCTGCTGCTCTTCCCCTTACCCCCTTCCACCCTGCCCTGCCCTTGACTTCTCGTGCTGTTGCCGTGCATGGCTGAGCTATGCAGGCATTGACTGGGTGGCAGCTCATGCTCGGGGACCCTCAGTAGCCATCATGTCGCTGGGCGTGGCCGGCGGCTCTTGGTCCGCCACTTTGGAGAGCGCCACCCGCACCCTGATCAACACCTACAACATCACCGTGGTGGTGGCGTCAGGTCAGGACTGCCCACTGCACCCTGCTGCTGCCACCGCCACCTGCACCCTTGAGCCACCTGTGGGCCAGCTGCCACCATGACCTGCTTTGCACTGCGTGAACTGCCTGCATCGCCCTGCCATATGGCATGTACGCAGGCAACAGTGCCATTGACGCCTGCACAGTGGTGCCAGCCAGCCTGCCTGAGAGCATCACAGTGGCAGCCAGCAGCATGGACAACAAATTTGACCCGGTGCGCCCCGCTGGCACTGAAACCATGTACCGTTGGTGAGTGAGGCTTGTGTGACACATGAAATAGTTCGGTGGGGGTCTTAACATGGGTGCTGAGGTTTAGGAAGAGAGTGACATGACTGGGCCAAGGCGGTGAGAGGGTGTCTTGCATGGCAGCTGCCAGCATGTCTTCTGTGCTGCTGGGAGGTGTCCAAGACATCCCCTTCCAGTACCGGCTGGCCACATCACGTGATGCCTTGCTGTGGATGCACTACAGCTTGCATGCCTGCCTCAGGGCCGGTCTGGCCGCCAGGCTCTACACGGGGGATGGTGTGGGGCCCTCCTCGCTGCTCGCTGCTAGTTAACAGCAGCTGACCTGCATGTGGTGCTGTGGCTAGGGGATCCTGAACTCCTGCTGGCCTTGGCCCCCTGCTGCCAGTCACAGCCTCCTGCTGACCCAGGGGCTGAGGTGGTGCGCGCAGGAGCAACACGGGGTCGTGTGTCGACATCTTTGCTCCCGGGGTGGAGATCTGGTCAGCATGCGGCGGCATTAGTGAGTCTCCCCTGCTGCTGCTGCTGCTGCTGCTGGTTAGCAGTGCTGGCATTAGCAGCTTCTGTAGGAATGGCAGTTTGCTGGTGTTCAAGCTGCAGACCCAGCTAGCGACCTTCATCACACACAGTGTCACTCTCCCTGCATGCATGCTGACCCCAGGCCGGTGTCCGCAAGTGACCCCTGACGCCTACACCTGGGCCTCAGGGACATCCATGGTGAGGCTGTGCCCTGCCGGCCCCTAGATGACAGATGGCTGCAGCCATGGCCGCAGTGTGCCTTTGTCTCTGCCTGGTGCTGTGTGCCCGCTGCGCATCACGTAGGGGCTGGTAGGGGTTGATAGGGGCTGGTAGGGCATGGCAGGACTTGGCAGGGCTTGGTAGGGGCCGGAAAAGCCACAACCTGGGCATGGCAGTGCATGTGGTAGGGCTCTTGGTACAGTTAAGGTAGCAGTCAGTGCTCATGACCAGCTGAGCACTGGGCCACACCCTGGCATGTCGTGTGCTTGCATGGTGCAGGCAGTGCCCCATGTGGCAGGCCTGGCAGCCATGTACTTAGGGGAGTACCCCAGATCAACCCCTGCCCAGGTTGCGGCCTTTATCAAGGATTCCTCGTCCGCAGTGAGTGTGGTCAGCAACACAGGATAGGAGGCAGACAGCCAGCTGGCATAGCAGCCTCCTCAACTGCTTCAAGCAGTGTGGCGTTGGGGCATAGCAGGGAGGCTGACTGGGCATGCAAGGCCCAGCACACTGCCTTGCTCTATCATCCACTCTTTGGACCCAACCATGCTATATGGGCAGTTTGGCAGGGAGGGCAAAGTGGCTGGCAATGCATGTCTTGGGAGGTTGAGGATAAAGTGGAGTCAGGGATCAGCAGCAGCACACGCTCTGCACAGCAATGCCTAGCAGCCACGCCAGGCTGGCTGCTCAGCAGTAATGCAAAGCAAGTAGTGCAGCAAGGGTGCTTACTGCATTCCCCTCCCCCTGCTGGTGGCTGCAGAACCGCATCAACGATTCCCGCATGCTGCCCGGCACTCCAAACCGCATGATCTACACCCGCGGCAGTGCGCTGCTGGCGCTGACGACCCAGCCCCTGGTGCAGGCGGCCGCTGGCAACACCAGCACCAGTGTGCCCTGATGACATGCAAGGGGTTGCCAAACCCAGTACATCCTCCAGGTGTTACTCTGCAGCAATTGCTGTGGTGATTGCAGCTGGAGGGGTCCTGAGGGGCCTGAAGGGCAGCAGCAGCACCTGCAGCAGCATGTGCACCAGCACCACCAATGGATGGCCGGTGCAGGAACCCTAGTCAGCACTAGCACCACCACTGCCAGGATAGGCACCGCCGGCATCAGCGCGGCCAAAATAGGCACTGCCAGCACCAACACCAGCACCAGACCAGGTGCTAATTTGGGAGGCTGCAGCACTTGTTGCAGCACAGTAAGGAGGCAGTCTTACCTCCCGCTCTCCTAGGGCAACAGGGTCGTCGGCCAAGGCAGTGTCGGCGGGCTCAAGGCCTAGATGGGGTGCATGAGTAGTTGAATAGTAGCAGAGAAGGGGCCTGCCTGTCGACTTCCAGTGCGTGGGCAGGGTGCAGGAGGGTAGGGCGACACACCCTGCCCATGCTCATCCCTAGCAGCAGTCACAATGGCGGAGCTGGGTAAGAAGGGCAAGGTGTTCAAGGAGGGCAGGGAGGGACGAAGATGGACGTCAGGCAATGATGTAGGTGGTAGGCACTCATGCACCATGTCCATGTGCACTGGGTATACTCCACAGAGCCCATCAACACCAATTGAGTCGGGCGACTATTGCCCACTAGTGGTCCCTAGTATTCTTGCTAGTGGCCACTAATGGTCCCTGGTGGTCTGGCTTAAATGGAGGCCCTAGTGAGGGACAAGGGGGAATTTTTATTGCCTGTGAGGCCAGTTGGTGGGGTGAGGGAGCCTGGTGAGGGCTGCTAGGGTGCAGCCCCAACACCCAGGCTGGGGTGCAGGGAGCGGCAGCAGCACAGCAGCATGGGCCCCCTGGGGGTCATCAGGAAGATGGGGGGAAGTATGTGGAGGGTGTGAGAGGGTGGTGGTGGCGCCTGTGTACAGTACCTTGTGCTTCACACAGGGGGAACATGCGGCTGATCCAACATGGAAAGAGACGGGAGCAGCAGAGAGGGGTAGGTGGTGAGTGGGGTCGTGCTTGTATGAGGCCACCCGGAGCTGCTCACCCAGCACCCCTGCAGCTTGCATGGTTGTCCCTCCCCCTGCTTGTCTTACGCTGTCTGTACTCAACGTCCTGTCATACCAGTCATTTTTTCACGTGTGAGAGCCATGCATCCTGCAACCATGCATCCTGGGGTGAAGCAAAGGTGCTCACGCAGCATTGCATTTGGGAAACTTTGGGCATACGGTACATGCATGGCAGTGCATGGCATCATAGAGCAGCAGCAGCAGTGGCAGAAGTAGTAGGCAACAGTGGTGATGGGTGGTAGTGGCAATAAGTTGGCAATATATCACTTTGGCTGTCCTCCCATCTTCATGCATCATTGAGTGCAACCTGCACTATGTATCACCCTCCCCTGCATGGATGTTGTGTTGCTGTGTGGTAGTTGCCTCCCAGAGCAGTACTTGGTGCATGAATGTGGGCACATGGCGGGCAGTAGAAAAGGGGCCATGTGCTCTGCTGTCCAGCCGCCCTGGGAGGAGGGGTGGCCCAACCAGCCATTCTTAGTAGGCAGGGCTCTCTTTGATTGGGGAAGCAGCGCTGCCCAGTTGTGCTGACCTGACCCTAATCAAGCCCTGACCCTGGCTCTGGCTTACGCACCAGGCTCTTAGCGCAGCTGTGACCTTGACTGGCCGGACTTGACCTGCGTGGTCCGGATCAACCCATGATGAGTTCGAGAGACACCCGTGTTTGCATTCTGCATACAGAGAATTAGCATAATCAGAGGATGTTTGTTCCTTTCGTGCAGTATTCTTTGATTGGTGGGGCTGTTCAACGGTTAAAGGGTAAACTCTGCTATTGAGGTTTATGTCTCTTCAGAGTACAACGTCGACATCACCGATCAACCACTGCCATCCAGCCGCCTTCGCTGTTGGCATTGAACAGTCACTCGCCCAGTAGGGCACGACCGGACGTGTTAATGTTAGTGTTAAACCGTTTTGTTAAACTTGACCGCTTGGTCGTGATTCAGGCGCTCCCAACATGGGGTTGGTAATATGCATGCAAGTACTCTCTCAATACTGCATCTTTTTCGATAGCGTTTGTCACATTGGTAGCTGCAAAGCAATGCGCGTAATCTGACCATCAGCGCTAGCCATTGGAGTCTTTGCTCGCGTACTGCCACATGTGCCCGCGAACAAATCACAGCGGCGAGACGGGTCTCTCTTAGACGGTGAGCCGCATCCTTGTGGCCCCATCTACCTAGCGTAGTGAGCTGGTTGTGCACAAATGGAATGTCCGGCCGACACCCAACGCGATGCCTGCCGGGCGTGCAGGGCGCCTAGACGGGGTGAATGAAACATTGTTTCATACTCGCTTCCGTCGAATACACCATTCTGGTCGGCGCACACTAAGGTATAACCGGGTTACACCCCCCCTCCTCCACTGTGTCCTCCACTATGTTGCACCCGCTGCACCCACAAGAAAATGGCTATGAAATGTTTGTTCTTGACCCCTTGGCGCATTTATTAGAACAAACCGCACGTTAAACAGCCCAGGCCTCTATCAGTTTGACATCTTCAAAGTGACATCATGTTCTCCAAGCAGAATCAGGGCTACGGGGCTGTGGGGTGGCAGTTGAGCTATGAAACTTTGCACGCAGGTGGATGGGATGTAGGGGAGTGTAACTCTCAGAGGAGCCGAGTCCTGATTCGGTCATGGTGTGGAGTTGTGTGTCTGACTGCATGGCCCCGGTCCTGAGATCGGCTAAGGGAGTTGGGGGTCACCGACCAAACTGAGCTTTTGGCTTAGCTGAGTATGAGCGTTTGTATCAATGTCTGAGAGGAGCTCAACCTAGTAAGTAGCATGTTGTAAGTCAAAATGGTCGAGCTGTGGCATTGCCCTCCAGGTATGGGGAGGAGGTGGGCACAGTGCCACATCGCTGCAACCGCTTTCCGATCCGACTGCTGCCGCCGACGCGCATGCTCATGTTGAGCAGCCTAAGCGACGCGGGCGGTCGCAGCGATGACTGCATGCTCCGCTACGGCTCAAATTTGAATCACTAACTTTGACGCTTTGTTGTGCGCGGCCTACTCAGTGTATATTTATTCTGGATGGGTGAAAGGTAGCTGGCTGGGTTGGCTACATTGTGAATCATCTAGCATAACATTTGGCGCAGTGAGTGCAGAGTTACAGCCGTCCTACTACCAGGGGTCGGTTTTCTGTTAGTTGGGGGCGCCTGATCGTGATACGACTCATTTTTTGCTGTCGTTCTGGTCGCGAGACGGCAATGCACCCAGCGACACTATGCAGGCAGAAGTGGCCAATGAGACGCAGTCCCAGGGTAGCAAAACGGGTATGTTAAACATTTGTTAAACCACGTTAACAGGCCCAAACATCAGGATGTTAACGTTAACAGTCGTGCCCTATCGCCCAGTGCAAAGCAGGTTTTGTAGCCGGTTATACCTTAGTGTGCGCCGACCAGAATGGTGTATTCGACGGAAGCGAGTATGAAACAATGTTTCATTCACCCCGTCTAGGCGCCCTGCACGCCCGGCAGGCATCGCGTTGGGTGTCGGCCGGACATTCCATTTGTGCACAACCAGCTCACTACGCTAGGTAGATGGGGCCACAAGGATGCGGCTCACCGTCTAAGAGAGACCCGTCTCGCCGCTGTGATTTGTTCGCGGGCACATGTGGCAGTACGCGAGCAAAGACTCCAATGGCTAGCGCTGATGGTCAGATGACGCGCATTGCTTTGCAGCTACCAATGTGACAAACGCTATCGAAAAAGATGCAGTATTGAGAGAGTACTTGCATGCATATTACCAACCCCATGTTGGGAGCGCCTGATTGTAGGTCATGATCCAATCCCATGATGAGTTCGAGAGACACCCGTGTTTGCATTCTGCATACAGAGAATTAGCATAATCAGAGGACATTTGTTCCTATCGTGCAGTATTCTTTGATTGGTGGGCCTGTTCAACGTTTAACGTTCAAGGTTTAACTCTGCTATTGAGGTTTATGTCTCTTCAGAGTACAACGTCGGCATCACCGATCAACCACTGCCATTCAGCCGCCTTCGCGGTTGGCATTGAACAGTCACTCGCCCAGTGCAAAGCAGGTTTTATGGGTCATGATCATTAGGGCACGACTGTTAACGTTAACATCCTGATGTTTGGGCCTGTTAACGTGGTTTAACAAATGTTTAACATACCCGTTTTGCTACCCTGGGACTGCGTCTCACTGGCCACTTCTGCCTGCATAGTGTCGCTGGGTGCATTGCCGTCTCGCGACCAGAACGACAGCAAAAAATGAGTCGTATCACGACCAAGCGGTCAAGTTTAACCAAACGGTTTAACATTAACATTAACACGTCCGGTCGTGCCCTAATGATCATGCGTTTGCACATGCAAGCTGGCCACTCGCTAACCGCCAACCGTATTGGACCTGGATCATAGCGGTTCTCCTGGCCTAGTTCAAGCTACAATGAGCGTGCTGTGTTCAATCTCTTCCATTCTTTAGTAATGGTGAAAGAGAAGCCGGCGGCCGCTGCGCCGCCTGGCTCGTCTGAAGACGCCGCGCAGCTCCTGAAGGAGGTTGCGGCTTATGCATCTGAGTTGGGGCTTGGTACTGGTGTAGGGATCGCAGATGCCTTTGACGACTTTGCCCCCCATAAGGCCAAGCAGCCACTATCGACTGCGGCTAAAGTAAAGCTTAGCGAATCCGAGCGAAAGCCAGTCGCCGAGACTGCGGCTGGCGGAGGCAAGCAGTCCTCTCAGCAAGCTCGCAATGTGTCACCTCCCGCGGAGGTCAATCAGGCGCCGGAGCGGGAGTGGAACTTCGGCGTTGGGCCCAGGCCTGGTACGAGATATGCCCGCAGTGCGGCGATGGTGAAGCGCCATTTCTAATCTTGCTGACACCCTCATCCCTGTTCTCACGCAGGCGAGCAGCATGGCAAATCGCTGCTTGGCAAAAGCGATCCCACTGTTTGGTTTGAGGCCGCAGCCGCTTTGCCGCCGCTGCCCGCTTCCGACCAGCCAATCAGTGACGAAGACGTTGAGAGGCTGCGACAACAAGGCGAGCAGATGCTGGCAAACGAGGCGGCGTCTTTCGAGCGTGAGATGCAGAAGCGCAATGCGGCTGACTACAAGTGGCTCCAGCAAGTGAAGCGGCAGGGCACTACCGCCGACAAGGTTGCTGCCATTACCTTGCAAGTCCAGGTATGCATGAATGAAAGAGCAACACGAGATTCGGTGTATCTTCCCTAGCTGCCAACAATTGACTGCTTAGCGGCTTGTCTGACTGCCCTGACTGCCCTGGCCATGCTCCATTTACTCTCGCACAGCGAAGGCCCATGTGTGCTGTGCGAATGTATCGGAGCAGACATTGACCAGGAGTACCTGAAAATGTGGTGGTTTGCCTCCTATCGGCCACTGCATAGCTCCAATCTCATACAGCCCTTGTGATGCCTACCCGCACGTGTTGCTCCTGCCTGGTGCCGCTGCGTGGCTGTTATCCAGGTCACACTCATTCCTCATCTTAGCTGTTTAACATGTATCAATTGTGATTTGTGTATGTGTCAGCACCATAAGGCACATTTTGGTTATGGCATGTGCCGGTGGGCGATTATCAGTGACTATCTGTTTGCTAGTGGCCTGCTGCTCTACATCTGGCAGGAATCAGCGGTTGCCAACCTGGCTGGCCTGGACATGCTGCTGGGCTGGGTAACACGTCGGCAGGGCGGCCGTGAGGTGGTGCGTCAGGCGCTGGAGGCCCTGCAGGTCAGCGCACGCAGCCTGGCCTGTGAGTGTATAGCGCAGCCACTGCCACCAGTCAGGGCACCGCACCTGTGCAGCAGGTTCACCACTGCATAGCTGCACCAGCCTGCCATGCCACTCCAGCAGCACCTCCATTGCACTCACAATGCAGAAAAGGTAGTGACACTGGTCTAGCCCCTGGGCATTGCTGCAGCCAGGTTTGTTGGTTGTCACCCCGTTTAGCTGCCAATTTGTGATGCATCAGGGCTACTCGTGTTGCACCCTACGGCCTGCCCCAAGCATGGTGTTTAAAGCACAGCCTTGTGTGCTCACACCTCATCACCCAAGACTGTCTCTCAACCGCCCTCATTGTCGCCTCCCAGCTCCAGCCTGTGCTTTGCTTGGCTGGTGTTGTGAGCAGGAGCTGTTCCTCGCGGTGCTGCTGCCTGATGGTCGGCGCCTGAAGCATTTGGAGTCGCAGCCCCTGGCTAGCCTGCCCAGCGGCAAGGAGGGCGCCAAGTACTTGCTGTGGTGGTTTCTTGAGGACCAGATCAAGGTGGGTCAACTGCTTTTGTGACGCTGCTGTTCCCCAACGTACTTGGACTGGACAGCATCTTGCCAACCACCCACTAAAAGGCTTGCTGCTGCCATGTTTCATGCTCACTTGATGATGCGGGTGTGGTCCTTTGTGGGTGCAGGTGCGGTACGGGCTGTTTGTGGGCGCACTGGAGGAGTGCAGCAGAGACAACCTGGAGTTCCTGAAGGATAAGGCAACCAAGGTGAGCGGCAGGTGAGCGGTGGGCAGGTGGGCTGTGGCCTTACCAGTGTCCCTTGACAGCCCATACGTACACCAGCACCTGCAAACCAGGCAAGCGGTAGGCACATCAGGCCAGGCTGGGAGACTTACCGCCACCAGCAGTAGCGGGTGGAGCTCAAGGTTCATGACTGTTGGGCTCTGCATGCGCACACCGGCCCTTGATCTAGCCTGAACCTGAGCTTACTCACTTGAGGCTTGACCTGTGCATGATCCAGTCTCTGCATGGTGTGCTCCCGCAGGCGCTGTACACTCTGTTGGTGAAGAAACCTGAAGCTGAGGCGCGGCTGCTGGGTGCTTTGGTGAACAAGTTGGGCGACCCTGCACGCAAGCTGGCTAGCAAGGCGGGCTACCTGCTGAGTCAGCTCCTACTCCAGCACCCTGTCATGAAGCCAGTGGTGCTGCGGGAGGTGCGCGGACAGCCCCTGGCAGGGTGGTGCTGCTGCCTCTGCCACTATGTCTGTTAGCCACCGGCTGCTGTACTGGGCTGTCACTTGCTGGTGCAAGGCATGAGTCTGGTGCAATGCTGGAGCTTTGTCAGTGATCTGTCCCTCTGACAGTGGAGGTGGTGGTGGCTGCCAGCTGTGTGTATGACTGTTGCAGCCCCTCACTCACTGTCAGCACACTGTACACTGCGGTGGCAAGGCTTCTGCCTCACTAAGGCATGGGAGGCACACATGCAACACAACCTCCATGCGCCAAGTTTACCTGCAGCAGCAAGGCAAGGAAGTTGCACAGAGCAGCAGCCATGGCTTGGAGAATTGATGTCATTCCACCCTGTGTGTTAGGGTGGGGTGATCTCCAGTTTGCTGAACATTACCGCCACTTACTTCCATAGACCGCCACTTACTTCCATAGACCAGCCACTGATCACAGTGCTCACTAGCACCATGCACCCATCTCCATGCTTGCCTTCACTTTCAGAAATTAGCAATGCTCCTGATATCAACGTCAAATCTGAAGTATCATTTTGCATGCACCATGGCTTGTAATGATGCCGAGCATGGCAACTGAATCTTACTGTTGGCAGCAAATAGCTGCTATGTGCAACACAACCTCCATGCGCTAAGTTCACCTGCGGCAGCAAGGCAAGGAAGTTGCACACATGGACTGTTGCCCAGGACCTGGCCCAAAGCGGGGTGCTGTCCCCTCCTCATGGGGCAGGGCCCGGGCCAGGTGGGTGCATAAGTAGCCCACCTGCTCCCACTCACCCATCCTGATGCTGTGCCTTGTCACCACCATACCATGCTGGTGTGCTAGTGGCAGCGCTTGGGGTGTCATGACTGGGTGGCTGCCAGCAAGCTGTGGCATGGTGAGGTACGCACAGGCTGCTACTCGTTGGCAAGGAAGCAATCCATTTTGATGTGGGGCACAACCACTTTACCCATATGGTAAACTAGCATGTGCACATGGCAGTGATACAGTCTTAGTGTGATTGTCATGTGGCACCTGTCCGACAGCTAGCAGCTAGCAGGCTGCTTCCCACCGTATCAAGGGCTGTGTGGAGCCTGCAATGTAGAGCCATAGCCTGCATGCCCTGGTTGTGGTGCATGCAGTTGGAGCGGTTTGTGTTCCGTCCTGGACTTCAAGACCGTGCGCGCTACTACGCTGTTGTGTTCATGAACCAGCTGCCTCTGAACCGAAAGGTATGGAAAGGTGAGCCTGGCAGCCAAAGTGTACTAGGGCTGTATCTTCCCAGCTACCCGTCTTTTGCCATGTCAACCCCAGAACAGCCAGCAGCACCAGGACTGTCATTTTAACAGCACAACTAGCAGCACTTTGACTATAAGTTCCATAGGTAGCATAAGTGGCTCAGCCTAATTTCAGCTTGCAAGCCATGCCATACCCTGCCATGCCTTGCCCTGCCATGTCATGCCATGTCATGCCAGACGTAACCTGCATTTGGGATGTCCTTTGCCTATGAGAAGTGGTCTGCTCAAAGTGGATGCCGTCCTGTGCTTGCTGCTCTTGCTTAAGGAATCTGAGGGCGGCGCTAGCCTGGCTGGCAAGCTGGTGGGCCTCTACTTCACGCTGTTCCGCATGGTGGTGGAGGGCAGCATTGGTCTGGCAGCTGCCACACGCAAGCTGCAGGTGACTGCTATGCATGTTTGTGGCTATGCTGCTGGTGGGGTGTGCAGGCATTTAGTGAGGTTCCGGCATTGGCTTGGTTTGTGCGAGGGTGTGTGCTGGTGTGTGTCGCCAAGGATGAATACAGACGTTACGGATTCCAATCAGCTGCCCGTCAGGGAGCTATGCGGTCAAACACTGTTGCCTTCCTGCTGAGGCCACACACCACACCACAAACCACCCTCTAAATCTGACCTGGTCTCCCCACCCTAACCTCCTGTCACTGCTGCTTTGCTGCCCTCACCATCCCAACTGTTTATTTCCAACCTGGTGCAGGTTGCTCTTGGCTCTGCTCCATCATAGCCCACATGTTTTTGAACTCTAGGCACACAGTAAGCACTCCACCAGCGGCTCAAAAGCTGCTTTGCTTGCTCTTGTGCAGTCCCAGGATTATCAGGGCACTCCTGACACCCATTTGGGAATTGACCCGACCTGTCTTGGGCACAGTGATCAGGGCGTGGTCAGGGCGGTGACCAGTGTGTTGCCACACAGCCTTTGGCCTGCCTGAACATCCTGTTGAGTCCTGGTCATAGTGGTGTGCATGTCGCAGCTTCCTACTCATGCGCCCATGTCTGCCTGCTGAACATATCACACGGGTTGCAATCTGCTTGCAGTGCCTCTCTGCCCATGTGCTTTTGATTGGCTGCTCATGTCCACATGTTGCTGAACCACTAGGTTTGGCTAACGTTGTGCTGTAGCGCTGACACGGCCCGCAACCTCTCGGTCATGTGCCATGGGGATGCTGCGCTGGCTTGCACCCTACACAGCATGGGTTTGCTGCTGTGTGTGCAGGAGGAGCGATACAGCAAGGAGCGAGCCACTTACCTGCGTGCTAAGCAGCGGCAGCAGCAGCAGCAGATAAGCCAGCGTTCAAACTCTGGCACAGGCACGAGTGCTGGCATGGGCATGAAGGACAGGGAGCGTCAGCGGGCCGTCAAGCCACCAAAGAAGCCGGACTTGGCAGTGGTGAGGGGTATAGGGGAAGGTGGTAGTGTTGGTGATGGGTGATGTGGACGTTTTTAAGAAGCTGGTGTAGGGTTAGTCAGAATGGAGTCATGGGAGCTCATGTTGCTGAGCAGCTGCAGCTGCATTACCATGACGTGTAGTGTGTGGTGAACAGGGTTTGAGGGGTGATGGTGTTGCTGCATCGCTCAATGGCCTTGACTTCCAAGGACAACATTATCCCCTTGGTCTGACCTGTCCACATGTGCTGTGACACGAGCTCTGCTCAGAGTCATCTCTGATGCTGGAACCCATCATCACTCCTTACTGTGTGCCCTTCCTGTGATGTTTGCTGCAACAGCTGGTGGTGTGCTGCCTTGCCTTGTTGCTGCTGCTGTGTATGTGGTTGGCAGCCAGAGGAGATGGATGCCAGGCTGCTCTCAGCCCTCATCACTGGCATCCGCCGAGCTTTCCCGTTTGTAGCTCCAGAGGTGAGTCTGATAGCGTCAGCAGGCTTGGCCGGGTGGGCCTATGCTGACAGGTGGTGAGGTTTCAGGGCACAGTGGGCACATCAAGCAGTGCACGTTTGGAGCTATGTAAGATCCTTTGGGCACATGGGTGTCATCATGGGCTTACATGGCCATACCACTCAGCTGGTGCCAGTTTCCACTTGTTTGCGCGCTCATCTCACCCTCTTTGGCTCCCCTGCATGCTGAGGGTGAGCAAGAGGGTGGTGGAGGCAGATTGGGCACGGCCTTGACGGCGAATGTTCTGTTGGCTATGCAGGAGGTGGAGCCACTGGTGGAGGCAAACTGCCAGCGCCTGTTCACGTTGATGCACACAGCCCCCTTCCCCGTGGCAGTGCAGGTAAGCGAGTGGTGGCGATGGAACAGTGTGGAGGCAATGGATGGTTGCATAGACCGCCTCTACAGCATCTGGATGATAGTGTGTGGAAGTAGAGATGTCACGGGCACTGCATCACAGGCACTGTGGTTGGTGTGTTTGTTGCAGGCACTGATGCTGATGTGGCAGCTCATGTCTTCCAAGTCAGCAGTGACAGACCGCTTCTACAGGGCGCTGTATTCAGTCATGAGTAACGAGGCGGCGCTCACGTCCTCCAAGGCCCCAATGTTTCTCTCACTGCTATTCAAGGTGAGGGCCAAGGCTGCCTCTTCATATCGTGCTGCCCTGGCCTGGGCTTGGCCTGGCCTTGCTGATTAGCACAGCATGCGGCCTGGCACATTTCACGTGTCATGTGTTGCACATCTCACTGGTGTGATCAGCCCCCTTGTCTTGTGCCCTTCTTGCCCTGTGCCCTTGCAGGCCATGCGGGTTGATATCAGCACCAAGCGCTGCGCAGCTTTCAGCAAACGCCTGCTGCAGACTGCAGTGCTGGCTCCCCCAGCCTTTGCCTGCGGGTCCTTGCTGCTGGTGTCAGAGGTGCTAAAGGCCCAGCCGGCACTGTGGGCAGGTGTTCTGCAGCCAGAGGACCTGGCTGTTCCCATCACCACTTCAGACATTGCTACATCCCTACACACCTCCCATGCTGACCACATCCACCCAACTGGCAACGGCTTGGGAACCTCCCAACATCCAGGGCAGGGAAATGGGAAGCCTGGTGGACGTCAGAGCAGGCAGGGGGGCAGGGCAGTGCCACTGCCTCTCTTGGCTGATGATGGGGAGGAGGTGTTCCGTGATGTGGAGAGTTCAGAGGAGGTGGAGGGGCTGCCGCAGGGGCCAGGGTCAGAAAGAGGGGCAGGCAGGCAGGCTGTCAGCTTGAGGGTGCGTAGGGGCAAACCTCTGCAAGCCAGCAGTGGCCAGGAGGGGCAGCAGAGTGCCCTGCAAGTGGCAACCCCACAAGCAGGGGAGGGAGGGCAGCAGGGGCCTGGCAGCTCAGCGGAAGGCTGGCCACGTGCCGGCTGCTATGATATGAGCAAAAGGTGGGCGATGGGCACGACTCAAAGCCACCGCTACTACACTGCTTGCAGCCATGTTGCATGTGTGAGAATCATCGCTGTTCCTGAGCTTTACTTAGGGCCTCTGTCTGCAGGGTTGCCCGCAGGGTTGCCAGCGTTTTGGCCGCTGTAGGGAAGCATTGAGAAGCAATGGTCAGGGACAGGCATCAGGGGGGTCAATTGCTTTGAGTGTTGTGTGCAACGATGTGCCCAGCACCTGTGCATGCTGCCTCTGTGGGTATGCTGCAGGGAGCCGCAATTTGCTGGGGCAGAGCGCA
This sequence comes from Haematococcus lacustris, assembly GCA_030144725.1. NCBI lineage: Eukaryota > Viridiplantae > Chlorophyta > Chlorophyceae > Chlamydomonadales > Haematococcaceae > Haematococcus > Haematococcus lacustris. The sequence goes on from JASKMD010000031.1 coordinate 3,475,369, forward strand.
GCTGTTGGTGGGAGCTGGCTGCCTTGGCTGCGCACTCCCACCCCTCAGTGGCCGCCATGGCACGCACCCTGCTGGCTGGGCAGTGCGTTGTATATGACGGCGATCCGCTGAAAGACATGGCACTGGCCGCCTTCCTGGACAAGTTCATTGCAAAGAAGCCCAAGGCAGGTGCTGGGCAGTTGGCAGCATAGACGCCATGGCATTGCCAGTTAGCCGACAGCAGTGTTGCTGGAGGCCGCCGAGCTGGTTGGTCATCAAACTGTTCTATCATCCTGGCAACTGCCATAACCACATGTGGGTGGGTCTGGCACTAGTGATGCCAGGTATGACCATGATGACGTCAACACTAGTGTCATCACCACCAGGTCGCACAAAACAACCTGACTCTCTCACCTCAGCAGTAGTTTCGTTGGGGTTGCACCTGAATGTCTGGTCTTGCTCATTAGTCGGTGCAAGGGGCCCTGCCAGAGGTCTTTGTCAGGAGCGGGGAGCATCTTGGTGGCAAGTGCCTGCCTTTCCCAGCTGCTTGTTTGATGTCCTGGGTGTAATGATAGCTGTGAAGGCAGCTGCCCTGTATTGCCTGCAGGCTCAGGCTCGTGGGGCCTCCCTGATGCAGCCCATAACTGCGGCTGACCCGGAGCTGCATCCCCAGACTGAGCTGGGCTCTGTGGGCAGCGCCCGGCCCAGCTCAGCTGGGCCTGGCAGTGAGGCATTCGCCGCTTTGGCGGAGTCCCAAGTGCAGCCGGTGAGTATGGGCAGCCTGGCTACTCTTGGCGTTGGTGTATGGTTGAATAAGACGTGAACTGGAATCCTCACACCAGGCCATGTTTGTATCCATGCAGGATGAGGTTTTTTTTCATCGGTTCTACACGCTACAGACAGTGAAAGCCCGCCGCGCGGCTGCCAAGACAGCCAAGGCTGCGAAACGGGCCAAGCAGGGCAAGGGCAGTGACGATGATGCCAGCAGTGATGATGGCAAGGAGCTTGGCAGTGAGGACGAGGCTGAGGCTGACGCATTACTGGAGAAGGAAGAAGGGGTAAGGATTGGGTGGTGGGGTGCGAAGGGGCAGGAGGGGGTCATGGGAGGAAGAGTGGGAGGGGGGCAGGAGATGATGGAATCGGGAGTAAGGGAGGAAGAAGGGGTTGTTGAGGAGGGATGGAGGGAGTTGTGCCTAGGAGCAGTCACAGGGATAGGTTTTGGGAAACTGTGAGTTATTGACAGCGTAAGAGAGCCAAAGGAGCTGACCAGAGAGGTTAGTCCCAGTAGTGCTGCATCAACACTTGTGTCAGGACAGGACAGCATGTGGCCCTGCAGGCTAGTTGCTGCTAGCTGAGTAGCGGTTGGGTTGCCAGGCCCTGCTCTGCAGTACAGCACCAGCTGCAACTACAGTGCCATTTACCATTTGTAAGTCAGGGACTTGATGATGTGAAGGGGAGGGAGGTGATGGTGAGACTGGTTGCTGCCCTGCAGGGTGTGGATGACAAGCTTGGAGACCCTGACGTGGGCTATGACTACGATCAGCTGGTGTCAATCATGGCTGAGGACAGCAGCAAAGGACCTGGCAGTGATGAGGATGGGGAGGAGGCAGTGGAAGAGGGGGACGATGAAACTGAAGGGGAGGAGGAAGAAGAGAAGCAGGAGGAAGGAGAGGAGGCTGATGAAGAGACGGATCAGGCTGAGGAGGAGAATGATGATTGGGTAATGGCCTCTCCTGAGGCTATTGCAGCTGGCTCTCAAAGAGATGCCGTTATACAGCCCGAGCCTGGCAAGGGCAAGCGGGGCAGAAGAGGAGCAGGGAGTCAGTCTGAAGGTAGGCATCAGTCTGAAGTCAGCTTGGCTGGTTGCTTGCTGCAAATCTGCACGTGCACAATGCTGCTGTTGCTGCCATTACTGCTGCTGTTCCTGTAGCTGATGTCATCAGCTTGTGTGTTTGTATGAATGTGTGCGAGGGTGTGTATCGCCAAGGATGAATACAGACGTTACGGATTCCAATCAGCTGCCCGTCAGGGAGCTATGCGGTCAAACACTGTTGCCTTCCTGCTGAGGCCACACACCACTCTGGACACTCCGTTGTTGTGATGACGCTGCTGATTGGTCGTAGTTGTGGTCTGGCAACCTTTTTTTGTTCACCTTCTGATTATGCAGATCCCTCCATTGCGCACCTTGCCTCTTGCTTGCCTCTGCTGCAGGTGAAGCCGAGATCGATGCCATGGACCTCGCCACTATCATGAGCCTACCCAGCCCTAGCAGCAGTGAGGCCAGCCTTCTTGACAGTCCAGCGACAGGCAGTGGGTCGGAGGGCGAGGGCGCTGGAGGTGGCAGCAGTGACATGGAAGACATGTTCTTTGGGGAAGATGATGATGATGATGAGGAGGAGGAAGGCAGTGGTGGTAAGTCACCCTTGGGCAATAGTAGATCCACATTAGGAAGCAACAGCTTTGCTTGGTTGCTGCTGCTGCCAGCAGTCTTGATGCTGCTGATGATCCTCCTGCTGCAGGTGCCAGATTGGTCAGTGGCAAGCGACGTGCAGCAGCCCTGCCTGACATGAGTGTGGGGTTGGGAGGCCCAGAAGGCAAGCGTGCCAAGCAGCCCAAAGGCAGGAAAGGTGGCCCACTGCTAGCCTCAGCCGAGGCGTATCAAGCAATGATCGACCAGATAGAGGCGGCCACAGCTCACGCGCAACCTGCAGCGGATGGGGTCATTGCTGGTCATGGGGGTGGCAAGTCCGGCCAGGGTGGGTCCAGGGGTAGAGGTGAAGGCGAGAGACAGTTGAATAGTCGTAGGGGGGCTAGGCAGGGGGCTTCAAGAGGGAGAGGGCGAAAGGGACAGGGTGGCAAAGGCCAAGCAAGCGGTGGGAGGGGAAGGTGTGGCCGTTGAGCATGACGTAACCCTTGGTACAAAGTGTGAGGCCGTAAGGACGAAGGCGTGGGATTGGGAGGGGCTAGAGGTAGGCGTCTTGCATGCAATGATTTCTGCTTAGGGAAATTTACTATGCTATTGCTGCGCTATGGACCGAATGGGTCCTAGTGTAAGATTAGTTGATGTGTCGATGTCTTATACCATGGAGCAACATGTTTGACTTTGGGCAAAATGTTGAAGGTTTACAACCTGCTTGAAGTAGGCGAACAACCAACTCTAGAGTTCGCCATCGTTTTTGGGCTGGGGTAATGATCGTTCCGTCTGTGCGACCTAATGGCACGTCATGGCTGCGTTTGTGCAACGTCATGGCACCTTCAGCGATTAGTTTCCAACAGCCTCTGGCTGCTCCTAAGGACGTGTTACAGCTGAACCACGTCAGTGCATTTTGTACATGTGCGATCAAAAAAAAATACATCACTTGTCCCCAACATGAGGTTGGTAATCTTCATGCAAATACTCTTTCGACACTGCACCGTTTTCGATAGCGTTCATCACATTCGCAGCTGCGAATTACTGTGCGTGTCCTGGCAAGCGGCGCGTGAGTGAGGCCATGCGAGTGAGGCGAGTGAGGCCATGCGAGTGAGGCGAGTGAGGCGAGTGAGACCATGCCGGCGCAAGCGATCGCGGACACACCTCAGCTGCTCCCTGTCGATTGTTCTAGTGGTGAGTAGCGGCACCAAGGTGCGAACTGCGCTTAACATCGAGCTGGAAGTACAATCTCATTTCAGCCCGCCAGGCTCATTGCGCGAGCCTTTCATTGGTGCAGGCGGTGCCGGAGGACCATCGTTGGGCTAGTAATGACTGGACATTGCATCGAATGCGCAGGGTTATGTGGGAGGTGCGTTCCTCTCTAGCCAGGCACACAGGAAAAGGGACCTCCTTGCACAAATCGGCATGCTGTCAGCTGACCACTGTGACTTTCTAAAGTTTCGAGTCATTACTCTGTTCGTAACTCAAAGACACAGCTGCTGATAAAGAAAGCACGGCAATCCGTCAATCAGGGCCGCCGTAAATGACTTTGGCGTGACCCGACTCTGCCTTGCAGAATTGACTAGCTTACTCCGACCGCCTGGGGTCACCCCCGCCATTGGCTGCACCCCTGATAAACTCCGACCGGTCTTTTAGAGTTTTACAGCGATTTTTGCGCAGGGCGGTGCAGCTCATCAAAGCGAAGCTAGCGGGATCCTCGGGCTGATGTGCACCTGTGCCGGGGCGGGCGGGGGTGCTGAGAGATTAGGTCGCGTTGTGTTGGGAATTAGTGGGGCTGTGATCAGAGAACAGCTATCGCGCTCAGTGGCCCAGCTTTTCAAATGTTTGAATTTTCGTCGGGCGCAGTACCCCCCCTGACATGTGTTCTAGTGCTAGTGCTAGTGCTGATGACATATCTGAGAGTATTTGTATGGCGTGTGGCCTGTCCCTGCACCCGAACAGCGTGCAACTCGTGGTAAGTCAGATTCCTTAAATATTGCACTTTTTCCGGCTGCCATAACTGTCCAACCAGGGCGTCAAATGATGGATTGCCAGTTCAGCGCGGCTCCTTGTGTGGTCACCTAACGTGTCTGGAGAACAGAATCGCGTTGTCTTGATGTGTGGGCCGTTTCATGTGGGGGGGTGAACACTCATATCAGCTCAGTTTATGCATCATTTTTACTGATTCTAGCTGCGTTTGGCTGCAAAAGAACCACAAACACCGATGCGGAGACCACCTTGACATTGCTGTCACATGTGGACTGAACCCGTGTTGAAGAATGCGATTTAAAGCGCTGTTGCATGCTGATTTGAAAAATAGTTTGGATGCGCCAATCACGCCGCGCTGGGTCCAGGCTGCCTCTAGCTGTTGCTAAGAGTGTCTGCGTGGCGCCAAAACACGTCGCGTGTTGGGTGCCAGCCACCCGGCAAACCGCTGGGGCTGGCTGCACTCTAGTCAGGCCATAAGCAGCTCATCGCGCTAATCGGCGGCCTCATCCGTGCAGAGATGAGTGAGAAGTTATCTCGCGAGCCATGGGGGTGCAGCCAATGGCGGGGGTGACCGGACCCTGCCCCCTCGCACCCCCTTGCAGCCCCACCACCTCCCAGCCCCCGCAGAAGCCTCCCAGCCCCTCCCACCCCCTCCCAGCCCCCTCACTGCCCCGCCACCCCTTCCCAACCCTTCCCAGCCCCCTCACTGCCCTCCCACCCCCGCCACTGCCTCCCACCCCACCCACTCTCACCTCCTCCCAGCCCCTCCCAGCCCCTCACACCCCCTCCCAGCCCCCTCACTGCTCCGCCACCCCCTCCCCACCCCTCCCACCGCTTCCCCCGCCTTCCCACCCCCTCCCACCCCCCATCACCTCCCACCTCCTCCCAGCCCCTCCCACCCCCTCCTAAGCCCCTCCCAGCCCCTCCCACCCCTCGGGCGCGAGGGATCGGACCAACCTGCCCGTGATGACCCTTTTTAATGCGGCGACTGTCCCTGACTGTTTGCAGGGGCTACTGGGCCACGTCGGTCGGTCGCGGCGAGGCCCGCACGAGCAATACACGCATGAATTTGAATGTTATTATTATTGCGCTCAGCACAATGCACGGGAACTAATAAAGCACGCTTCACCCCGTAGCTGACAGAGTGTTCTATCCGGGGATGTGCGTAGCATAATTAGAGACCACGTGGCTGGGACGCGGCGTCGTTTTGATTACCAGGGGTAGGTTTTCTGTTAGTTGGGGACACCTGAAAGTACCCTCCCAAATCCGAACCTTCCCCACCTCCAAAATAAGATTGCCCAACCTCAACTTGGTCATGCTACGTATTGTTTAGCCGTGAGTACGTCGCCCCCCACAGATAATTCATCATGAGATGACGCATTTGTCCATCAAACGATGGAACCAGCCTCGCTCCTCCGCAGTTACGAACTCGACGTACAAGCAGCCAGAGTTGGGATGCCCCACTGTGCAGCGTAAGTTATGCCGTGTAATCAGAGATGCGATTGCCGGTTTCAGCTTCGCTTGGCCGCCCTATACACGCGCGACAGGCAGTAGGCGTAGTGCTGACCTAGTGAAAGCTACCGCGCCAACCACCATGTGTATTAAGAGGACGATTGGCTTGCTCATATGTCTGGCCGTGTTGCACCTCAGTACACATCAAGATGCACAGCCAAAGTTAGGCTGCAACTTGCATCAGTATGCGTGGGGCTGTCTAAGGTTGCACAGCTTATTCTATCCATTCCTTCGAGCATGGAGCCAGCAGCGTGACCAGCCAGTGCGGGGTATGATGTGGTGCCCAGTAGTGGCCCCCCGCAAGCCCCCGCAGGCCCCATTGCATAGGCTGGCTTTGTGGTAATGACATTATGACAGTATGGTCATAGCTGCCAGCCTGCACTACTTGGTCTGCATGCTTCCATCCTAGTTGTGAGCAGTGTGCATGCGAAGGAAAAACTCTAGACACACAGGCTCTGGCCCAGGGGCAGGCACAGTGCTCATGTCAGGCTGGCAGCTGGTTGTCAATCGGCAAATGTCTGGTTGAGTAGGCATATAGTGTTGCCTGGACATACTTCATCTGGCTTGCACCCTTGAGGCTGGCCCATGGCACCCGTGAACATGCATCCCTGAAAGCCCCCAGCAGGGCAGGTGCACCACCAACTCCTGCACCCAGTCTGGAGCCAGCAGCAGCATGACCAGCCAGTGCAAGGCCTAATGTGGTGCACAGTAGTGGCCCCACACAAGCCTCCACAGGCCCCATGCAGCAGCCAGGCAGCGACACAGCCAGCAGCCTCAGAGCCAGAGCCCAACACTCCCCTGCCAGCCAAGCGCAACAAGCGCACCAAGGCTGAGCAGGCAGCTGAGCCCACCCAGCCCAATAAGTGCAAAGGCAAGGCCCAGGGCAAGGCTGCCAATGCCAAGCCAGCCCCACAGCCAGGCAGGTGGGTAGACAGGGACTGCAATGCGGCACTGAACATGCAGCGCATTGAGGAGAGCTGGTGGCGCCCGTTGGAGCTGTGCTGGTGGCCAGAGCAGGGAGCTCCGCCAGCCAAGGGCAAGGAATTCCCTGGCCTGGGCTACAAGCTGCTGCGAGACAAGCCACCAAAGGTCCGGAAACAGCCTGCTGAGGCACAGTAGTGTGTGCCTTGCTTTGAGCCGTCATCAGCTGACATTTAGCGCATGTTTGTCATGCCAACTCGAGACTACAGCCCTGTCACAGGGGTCAGGCAATGATGTAGGTGGTAGGCGCCCGTGGCATGTGCCATGTGCATGGGAACATAACTGCACACAGCCCCTTGACACCATCCTGAGTGTTGACTAGTGGTCTCTAGTGATCCCTAGTGGTCCGACTCTGATGGAAGCCCTAGTGCGGCACGAGGGGGCTGTCTGACATTGGTGCGCTGTCAGGCGCTGTTGTTGGATGTAGCTGCAGTTGCCAGGCGTTGTTAGTCATAGCAGGCAATAATACATCACAACAAGCTCACCAGAGGCGCTCAACCCCTCGGCCTTACTCTGTTCTGCATGCTGCCGCCAGGTTGACTTACTTGAGAGTGGCGGCCTTGACCCACTATGAAGGTGATGGGCTCAGGCTGGCGGCGGCCCTGTGCTTGGCTGCGGGCGCTGGAGATGACCTGCTCCACCTTGGCTTGTGCCTGCAAGGCAGGGTCCAGGTGGTTTGAAGCACGACATACTCGACAATGGAGGGTCAAACCCTGTGGCGCTTGTGCGGGAGCACCATGGACTACGGCCAGCTCATAGGACCTGGTTAGCCCAGCATGGAGTGAGCAATGTGACCAGCCAGCCCGGGGCCTTACATGGTGCTCCATTGAGCTCCCATGCCAGCTTCATTGAGTACCCAAGCCAGCCAGTCAATAAGACAGGCAGCAGCTCCAGTGCCAGGGCCTGGTGCTCCAAGCTGGCCACGTGTACCAAGGCTGATCAGGATGCCTGAGGACGAGTGTGAGAGCGGAGATTGCACAATGTAAGCTGGGCAACAGGCCGGGCTACAAGCGGTTGCGAGACCGCCCACCCCAGGCACCACAGCAGCAGCTGCCTGAGCCACAGCAGTGTGAGCCCCTGTTTCAACTCAGCAAAACCAAGCATCCCCGTCGGCGAGCGCGTCTCCTTCCGTCAGATAACGAGCACATGACTGACACAGCAGCTGCAAAGACTGAAGGATGCTTTGAGCCTTTCTGCTGACTGACAAGGGCAGGGCTGCCACTCATCCCCAGGCGATCTGACAGCCTGGACGTCCATCCAGCCCAGCACGGGCACAGAGCAAGGGCAGATGTTGTGCAGGTGCAAGCATGGCAGGCCTCGGGGCGCGCAATGGGGCTATGTTCCTGGTCTAGGCATTCACAGCTGAGTACCCAGACATTGCTTATGAGCAGCTGCAGAACGCCAACCCAAGGATCAGGATCAGGAGCCTTCAGCATAGCGATGTCCCATCACGCTTGGATGTGGTCCCGGAAAGCAAACCTTACTGCCCAGATGCTGTAGAGGTATGGGGCTGCTTACATCATCAACATCATCATCATCATCATCATCATCGCCATGATCACCATCGTCATTGAATGGCATCATCATCACCACAGAGTATCTGCAGTCGTGCGGTTTAGCAAGACGCAGCCAGCAATGCTGCAGCACATGGAGCTTCTAACTCCATCAGTGCAGGCATAATTAAGCACACCAGACCTTGTGGTGCTGGTACAACCCAGAAACAAAAGACGGTGCTGCATTGCGCCCTGCAGTGGCTGACCAGCCAGCACTTCCTCCGCTTGAGCTGCCCTGGGAACACTGCCCTGCCCGACACTCACCCCATGCCCCACCTGCCATGCCATACCTTGCTTGCCATGTTACTGCCTCACCCACCAGCTACGCATTGCACACTCAACCTGACACTACCTTGGCCAATGAAACTCAGTCTGCTGGGTCAGGCTGACCATCACCACCGCACTACCACCACCGCTGCATGCTGAGCAGCACCAGTGCAAGCCTGACTCCAGCAGCAGCAGCAGCAGCAGCAGGAGGCGGCAGCACTCACCTCAGCCACGGAGAGGCCATGGAGGTCCACCTCCGTGTCGGACCGCCCGGCATTGTTACTTGCGAACGTGCAGGCCGCTGAGCCAGAGCACACACAATACTTCAGAACACTGTACACTGCTCCTGTTGCGAGGTTGCTACCAATTGCACACTGAGCTAATATGGGCTGTGTCGTGGGTTCAGCCAGCCAGGCATTGCTGTGGCCAGATATGACGCATGAAGAGTGGAAGGAGGAGGGGATGTGTGACACCCTGGTACACGACGTAAGCCTGGTGGCACATAGTCTTGGTGCATGCAAACTCTAGATTGTAGCCCTGTGTAGCAATGGTGTAGGTGGTAGGACACACAGACAACAGTGATCCACGCCAATGAAGACGGTAGTGGGATTTGAGGTCATGTGATGCGGAGTTGCCCCACCCTACCCCCTGATCCCTCCCACACCCTCACAGTTGCTGACAGCCATGCCCCTACCTGCTTTGTCGTTCAAAACCTTTCGCTGTCGTGCGTGCTCCTTGCCTTGCAGGCTGTAGTGCTTTGCCCCTGCGCACAAAGCCATGCCATGCACAGATTCACAGTCGTAGTCACAGCTGTCAGTGGGCCGCTGCAGTAAGCCTAATGCCCATGCAAGCCTCTTGCATAGGCTGGCTTTGTGGTAATGACATGATGACAGTATGGTCATAGCTGCCAGCCTGCACTACTTGGTCTGCATGCTTTCATCCCAGTGAGCGAGCAGTGTGCATGCGGAGAACAAACTCTAGACATACAGGCTCTGGCCCAGGGGCAGGCACAGTGCTCATGTCAGGCTGGCAGCTGGTTGTCAATCGGCAAATGTCTGGTTGAGTAGGCATATAGTGTTGCCTGGACATACTTCATCTGGCTTGCACCCTTGAGGCTGGCCCATGGCACCCGTGAACATGCATCCCTGAAAGCCCCCAGCAGGGCAGGTGCACCACCAACTCCTGCACCCAGCCGGAGCCAGCAGCAGCGTGACTAGCCAGTGCGGGGCCTGATGTGGTGCCTGGTAGTGGCCCCACACAAGCCTCCACAGGCCCCATGCAGCAGCCAGGCAGCGACACAGCCAGCAGCCTCAGAGCCAGGTCTCATCACTCCCCCGCCAGCCAAGTGCAGCAAGCGCACCAAGGCTGAGCAGGCAGCTGAGCCCACCCAGCCCACCAAGGGCGAAGGCAAGGCCGACAGCAAGGCTGCCGAAGCCGAGCCAGCCCCACAGCCAGGCCAGGGGGTAGACAGGGACTGCAATGCGGCACTTAACATGCAGCGCAATGGGGAGAGCAGGTGGCGCTCGCTGGAGCTGTGCTGGTGGCCAGAACAGGCGGCTCTGCCAGCCAAGGGCAAGGAGTATCCTGGCCTGCGCTACAAGCTGCTGCGAGACAAGCCACCAAAGGCCCGGCAACAGCCTGCTGACGCACAGTAGTGTGTGCCTTGCTTTGAGCCGTCATCAGCTTACATTTAGCGCATGTTTGTCATGCCAACTCTAGACTACAGCCCTGTCACAGGGGTCAGGCAATAATGTAGGTGGTAGGCGCCCGTGCCATGTGCCATGTGCATGGGTACATATCTGCACACAGCCCCTTAACACCATCCTGAGTGTTGACTTGTGGTCTCTAGTGATGCCTAGTGGCCCGACTCTGATGGAGGCCCTAGTGAGGCACGAGGGGGCTGGCCCATGGCACCACCTTCATGGTCGCCTGCTTCGTAGCAGGTCCTGGACTTTTGGAAGGCTGCATCACACAGCTCGTTTTGTTGTTGTGCCTGGCGCCTGAAGTCCTCTCCTGCATAAGCTGGGGCTGCGTATGCTGCAGGCCTGCCTGGGGAGTTGCTGTGGGAATTCCCCATGACTCGGTTACTGTGGCTGTAGGCGGACCCCACCAGGCTACCCCGCCTGGCTACCCCGCCTGGCTACACCGCCTGGCTACACCGCCTAGTGGCTACACCACCGCTCCTGCTTACGCGCTGGCACCGGGCTTTTAGCCGGGTTAGCTGATCCTTGATCTTTTACACAGGCCGCCGTGCACGGCCTCTCCGCTGATGAGGCAGCCAAGCGCCTTATCGAGTTTCGTCACGTAGCGCACCATTAAATCTATAGACACTTTTTGCCAGTTAGCCCACGCTAGTACAGGATTCTATCCATGCCCACAGCTGTGGAACCCTGGTGAAGGCTTCCGAAGGTGCTGACAGCCTGCTCCATTCGCAGGCTATTTGTACTGGTGTGGTCCTTGTCCTTAGTGACAGGGCTCAATCTGGCTACCTTCAAACCCACCGGGATGTTTTTCTGGTTCACACTGCTGCGCCGCCAGCCTGGTATGGCTGCAATGGGCATCGAGCTCTGTGGCTATTGTAAGCAGTGCACTGCAGCAGGGCTGATCAGGACCCAGCTGCAGTGCCAAGCTGCCTCTGCTTTTGAACTCCTCCTCCGCTCCAGTCTCCTGCAATCCTGCCTTAGCTGGTGGTTATGGTGCAGCGCCATCCTCAAATGCAATCTTCTTGTGGACTTCAATTTCCAATGACCATTACTATAAAACCAATTGCCCAGGAGCCAACCCCTCCACCTCCCCAGGCCCCCCCAATCCTAGGAGCCACCTCCTCTCCCTGCCCAGGCCCCACCTCACCCAGACCAGGCCCAGCCCCTCCCCAAAACGGCAGGTGGCTGGACCGGGACACCAACTCTTGCCTCAACTTTCGAGCATGCAGCGCCCCCTGAAGCTGTGTCAATGGGAGGGCCCCAATGGGAGGGCCTCATACACATGAAGCTGCTAGTTGTGATAGGGCGTCCAGTGGTCTTTAGAGGGAACGTGCCACCGGTGTGGGGATTGTGGTCATCAAGGGTGCGACCGACGACGCTTCAAATTCATTGTAGCTGAGTGAGTTTACCCACAGGTGAACATGTCGTCCCATCACAACAATGAGTGCTAATCCGACCGAGGAAGCTTCAGGTTAATTGTAGCTGAGTACCTAACCCACCTTACTCATTACAGCAATGAGTGCAAATACTACTTGATATTGTTTACCACCGAAGAACGTGAGAACAATAAGTCCGAGCTTGCACGATGCACATGGAACAAAACAAAAGTATCGCGGACTCAAACAATGCGTCTTGCTAGCACAGCTCCACTAGGTCAAGTTGCGTAGATCGCGTGTTTCACAACTAGCACCTGCAGCAATTCCAAGTGACTTGAGTGATTTGTTTTGATAAACTCTCAGCCAGCGCAATCCTAACAACTCCCATCACGCGCATTGGTATAGTCTGGGAATAGAGCCCTGGCCTTCGCCGTCAGTTTTGTCGCGGCTCACTAACCTTTGCCACGATGCCTCACGGCGGAGGTAAGCTGCTGCGGTTCTAGTACTGTCTACTGTCTACTGTCTACTGTCGTTACATCGCGTTGGAGCCCAGTGACCCACAGCTCGCGGCATTCGCTGGCACATGTGACAGCGCTCTAGGTCAACGCGCGGAGAGCAGCTTAGCGAGCAAAAGGAAAGGGTGCACGTGCATGTCGTGCTGCTTTTCAGGAGCAGAGGTCACTGTAGAAGTCAAGGAGGGCGCTGGCAGCACTGAGGAGGTGGACTTTAGCAAAATTGGCAATGAGGAGGCTCTGAAAATCCTTCAGGCAAGCCTCCTGATGGGCTCTTCGCTCACGTTGCCGATACACGCTCCTGCTCACGCTCCTGCTCACGCGCTTGCACCGGGCAATTCAGCCGGGTCATGCTGCTCGTCAATGTTCGACCCTCCTTGATGTTTGACGCAGGCCACCGTGCACGGCCTCTCCGCTGATGAGGCCGCCAAGCGCCTTATCGAGTATGGACCCAACAAGCTCCCGGAGAGCACCCGCAATCCCTTCCTAGTGTTCCTGGGTTACTTGTGGAACCCACTGTCATGGGCAATGGAGGTGGCCGCCATCATCTCCATTGCGCTGCTGGACTACGCCGACTTCGCCCTCATCGTGGCCTTGCTCATCGTGAATGCAAGCATCAGCTACGTCGAGGAGTCTAATGCAGACAAGGCCATCAAGGTGCTGTGAATGCATACCCTGTGCAGTGTGCAGCTCTCCATCAGTGCATGCCAGGATGTGTTTTCTTGACTCACATGACTGTCAACAGGTTACAATGCTGCTGACTGCCTGCAGGCACTGGCTGCTGCGCTGGCTCCCAAGGCCAAGGCCTTGCGTGGTGGCGAGGTCATCAACATTGAGGCCAAGGACCTTGTGCCCGGTGACGTTATCATCATCCGCCTGGGTGACATTGTGCCTGCTGATGTCAAGATCTTGCCTGAGGAGGGCGGCGGTGGCGGGGAAGAAGTCCCCATGCAGGTGCGCTCACCCTCATGCATGAGGCGAAGTATGGCTACCGTTGGTCGTGCGAGATGGGTTCTCACACAGCTTGGTTGTGGTGGATGAGTGCAGATTGACCAGGCTGCCCTGACTGGCGAGTCCCTCCCAGCCAAAAAGTTCACTGGGGATGTAGCCTTCAGTGGCTCAGCTATCAAGCAGGGCGAGCGCCACGCTGTGGTGTACGCTACTGGCGTGAACACCTTTTTCGGGCGCGCTGCTGCTCTGATCAGTGGCACCCACAATGTCGCCAACCTGCAAGTCATCATGACCAAGATTGGTGGCATCTGCCTGGTGACCATTGGCGTGTGGGTCGTTATTGAGCTGTGCGTCCAGTTTGGCCACTACCGCCATGCGTGCCTCAGCGGCGAGGGTGAGCAACAGGCAGTTGCCTAGCTGATGGGCAGACAGCATGCAGTATGACAGCATCCTGCTCATCTCCCTTCCTTGCCCTGCTCCCTGCGCAGAGGGCTGCCCCACACTGACCAACATGCTTGTCATCATCGTGGGTGGCATTCCCATTGCCATGCCCACGGTGCTGTCCGTCACCCTGGCCCTTGGTGCTTCCAAGCTGGCCAAGGAGGGCGCCATCGTGGCCAGGATGTCAGCTGTGGAGGAGATGGCAGGTGAGCCTACAAGAGCGCGGGCTTTGGGCCTGGTGTGTTGTGCACACTTCATCTGGTGTGCCAGCTGGCTGGTCCTGGCTGATGCTGCATGCATCTGTGCTCTTGCACCTGCAGGCATGGACGTGCTGTGCTCGGATAAGACTGGCACCCTGACCCTGAACAAGCTCAGTGTGGAACCCCAGAGCATTATGCTCACTGGCAGTGTGTCCGCTGATGAGGTGTGTTGGGTCATGACTATCTCACCCCGCGTTGTTTTGGCTGCTCAGGGCACATAAGCTGCTTGTCCTTGTGTGCAGATCATGAAGCTCGCTGCGCTCAGTGCAAACACCATCACCGAGGAGCCCATTGACATGGTGCTGTGGGAGTCGTACCCCAGCAGGGTGAGTCTTTCCACTCATCTCTGTTGCTTGTAGTGTGACCTGGCAGGTGGGTGTGAGCTTGGCACCTAATCCCCTGCACCTGTCGGTTGCACGCAGAATGAGCTGAAGACTCGTTACAAGACCGTGAAGTTTGTCCCCTTCAACCCCACAGACAAGATCACCATCGCCACGGTCCTGGACCTGCAGACCAACAAGATCATCCGGTTGCTGAAGGGCTCTCCCCAGGTGCGTGGTGGTGGGACAGTTCCTGATGCGGCCAGTGTGGTGGGCCAGTAAGGTTGCTACACACCTCATTGCCCTCATGCCCGTGCAGGTTGTGCTGCGGAAGGCATACAACAAAGACCAGCTGAATGACCCTGTGAACAACAAGATGATTGAGTTTGCCAACCGTGGCTTCCGCTCCCTGGGCCTGGCCATGGCTGATGTAAGGCCCTGCAGCCATCTAGCGCTCTCAGCTTCCCCACCCTCTCTTCATTCCAGCTGTCAGCAAGCTGGTGCCCTGTCCTTGCTTTGCCCCAGGGAGATGGAGTGGGTGAGATCAACACCAAGTGGGAGATGATCTGCCTGCTGCCCATGTTTGACCCTCCCCGCCACGACACCAAGGAGACCATTGAGCGCTGCATGGATCAGGTGCGCCCAATTGCCTTACGCTGGTCCCTCATGGAACCCCCTGCTCCCTGCCATGTATCCCTAGCCTGTACACCTGATATGGTTGTTCTCGGCCGCAGGGCATCACTGTCAAGATGATCACAGGTGACCACCTGTTGATTGGCAAGGAGACTGCCCGCATGCTGGGCATGGGTGTGGAGGTGGGCAAGGGCATGGCAGCAGGGCAGCAGCAGGCATGGCAGCAGCAGCAGGCAGCATGGCAGCAGGGCAGCAGCCTCATCCCATGCTCAGTAGGGGCTCACTGCTGATACCTTCACCTCGTTGCTCACAGATGTACCCTTCTGAGGTGCTGATCAAGGCAAGGAACGGTGACAAGGAGTCGATGCATGGCTACTCGTCTGTGGCTGAGATGTGCGAGAAGTGCAATGGCTTTGCTGAGGTGTTCCCTGAGCACAAGTACGAGATTGTGAAGATCCTGCAGGATGCTGACCATGTGTGCGGCATGACTGGCGACGGTGTCAACGACGCCCCTGCGCTGAAGAAGGCTGATGTGGGCATTGCAGTCCATGGCGCCACTGATGCTGCTCGTGGTGCCGCTGACATCGTGCTGACTGAGCCAGGCCTGTCGACCATCGTCACGGCAGTCATTGGTGAGGTGCTTGCCATGGGCACCTGGACTGTTCCCAACCAGGTCTAGATCGCCCTTCTTGTCCAGGGCACTGACCAGCAGCTGCAGTGCCGTAGGTGTCCTGACGCATTGCTGGCACGTCCTGCCTTGCTGCAGGGGCTCGCAAGATCTTCCAGCGCATGACCACCTACTCAAAGTACACCGTGGCCATGACATTCCGCATCTGCTTCACATTTGGGCTGCTGACAGTCATCTATGACTGGTATGTGGCAGGCCCTGATGCCCTGATGCCTTTAACCCCCCCTCAGCTGAGTATAGCGCTTCACCTCAGCTGCCCTGCTTGCCCATGCCACCCCCAGGTACTTCCCCACCATCCTCATTGTCATCATGGCTGTGTTCAACGATGGTGCCATGATTGCCCTGGCCAAGGACCGCGTCATCCCCTCACGCCTGCCCAACTCCTGGAACCTGAACAACATCTTCCTGATGGGCATTGTGTATGGCCTGTTCCTGACCCTGTCCTCATGGGCCCTGTACCAGACAGCTGTCAAGACCACCTTCTTTGAGGTGAGAGCCATGCCTGTCCTGTCCTGTGCTGGCAGAGCACGTACTGCATGTCTTAGAGCTTGCACTCTCATGGCTGGGTGCATATCTTTGCCTTCCCAGGAGCATTGCAACTCACGTGCTGTGTGTTGGTGTGCACAGGACAAGTGCGGCCTGTTCTCCCTCAATGACCAGCCGACCAGGGTGGATGCCTGGTGTGCTGCCAAGATTGAGCGCGAGCTGCCTGCAAGCTCCAACTTCGGGCTCACCCCCTACACTTCCATCTGTGCCCTGCCCAGCTATCGCAACCAGTGGATGCCAGACGGCAGCTGTGAGGGCTATGACCCAGTCACCATGAACAGGCTGACCTTTGGCCAGCTGCCTGGGGAGCTGTCCGGCCCCCCCAGCATCCTGGACCAGTGCAACGTGGAGCAGATCTACATTCGAGGCGCCATGACCCGCACCCTGCTGTATGTGCAGATCTCAGTGTCTGGCCAGGCGCTGGTCTTTGTGGTGCGCCACCAGGGCTGGTCCCTGATCCAGCGGGCCGGCGCCCTCACCTACATTGCCTTCGTCCTGGCCCAGCTGGGCTCCACCCTCATTGGCATCTTTGGCTTCGCTGGCTATGTGCCGCCGCGTGAGCGCTTCCAGGACTGCATGTTCTGTGGCTTGTCTACCGGCCACAAGACACCGTTCTTCCCCAGCATGGAAGTGCCCATCTCTGGAACTGAGAGCAGATACACGGCATCTGTGATTGGCTGCACGTGAGTCCTGCACCCTCGTGCACAGAGCAAGCAAGCACGGGCTTGGGCATGTGGCAGTGCATGTGCACAATGCAGCATCAGCCGCACCATGCCCTGTCCTGTCTGCGATGGCGGTGGCATGGCCAGTAAAGCTGGTGGTGACAGCAGCAGCACCCAATGTGTTGCTGCCGTGCTGTGAGTGCAAGCATGCTGTCGGCTGGTAATGTGCTGGTGTGCAGGGGTTATGTGATTGTAGCGTGGATCTGGTCTGCCATCTGGTACATGCCGCTGGACCTGGTCAAGTGGATGATGTGCTGGATCCTGAACGAAGATGGGTTCCGTGATCAGGTACCTGACGCTTCTCATGCCAGCAGCATTCATGCTCGTCTGCTGCTGCTGCATCTGCATCTGGCACCCCTGCCTGGACCCTAACCTGCACTTTGCCCGCCTGTGTTGCAGCCTGCCTGGAAGAAACAGAAGAAGCACCGGCCTGACGCGCCCCACAAGAACAACCAGGAGAACGAGATCATGGGACCACCTGGCTTTGCCCCAGCCAACCTGTCCAACCCCATGGGCCGCACATCCATGTCTAAACCAGTGGCCCAATTCCTGGACAGGGCCTCAGCCGCTGTGGTCACCATTCAGCGCAACTCCCAGGGCGTGGCCCAGGTCAGCAACAACCCAGCGCACGCCCAGGCGCTGGCACGCCGCTCCGCAATTTTGTCTGCTCGCAGCACAGACCACGCAGCAGCTGCTAAGCAATAGGTTCGGACCTGCAATAGATGGATACATCCCCAACTCAGGATGGGTGGATAAACGCCTTCCCTATCTGCACGACCCCTGCACCATTGAATTGGAACCATTCATGATGCAAGCACCGGGTTGCTGTCTGTTGCCAGCATGCATCGTCGTTGTATGCCGTACATGTATCAGACTGCTCTTCCCTGACCTCTTTGTGGTTAGCCTGCCCCGAACCCTTTTTGCTTAGTCTGTGCTCGAGCTTGTTAACCCTGTTTTTATGTGATTATGCTTTGTAAGAGTCTGCGTGGTATGTACCAGTGGTGTTTTTCCACGCGATCGCTATGAATTACCATATTTAGGGGACTTTTTGCGCTATGGTCGCTGTGCGAGCTACACTACCTCCGATGCGCTGTAACACAGGCGCCCCCAACTGTCAGACAATGAACCGACAGGAAACCGACCCCTGGTAGTAGGACGGTTGCAAAGTAGGACTGTATCTCTACACTCTCTGCGCCAAATATTATGCTGAATGATTCAGAATGTAGCCAACCCGGTCAGCTACCTTTCACCCATCCAGAATAAATATGTACCTAGTAGGCCGTGCACAGCAAAGCATCAAAGTTAATGATTCAGATTTAAGCCGTTGCGGAGCATGCAGTCATCGCTACGACCGTCCGCGTCGCTTAGGCTGCTCTACACGAGCATGCGCGTTGGCAGTAGCAGTCGGATCGGAACACGGTTGCGGCAATGTGACACGGAGGCGGTTGGCCGGTGCGCTTGAGGTGGGCGCTACAGCATGTGCGCACACTCCACAACCTGGTTTGGCGCTGGGGGGCTGCCTGACTATGTCACCTAAGTCAACTATATCACCGCTTGCGCTTGGCAGCTGTCTTGGGCAGCTGCAAGCCAACAGGTGTGGTACGCTTGCGAAGCGTGCAGCTAAGATGCACCTAATTCGCTACCTAGAGCCAGAGCAGTCTGCCCCTGGGTGGCCAATGCAGCTAGAGCCAGCTGATGCATGTGCCGTAAGTCAGGTGATGCAGTCGGCCCCTAAGGCGACTCAACAGGGGATGCAAGCATCTGCCCCCCTGGGGCTGTGCCCCATGACCCTGCTGCTGGGGAGGCTGCTTGGGGGGGGGGGGTGGGTGGGGACGGCACACCTGATGGCACAACATGCCCTTGTGTTGCTTGGGGGGCAGCTGCCGGCACAACCTTCTCAACTCAGCTGCACCCTGCTGCTGCTGTTGCTGCTGCTGCTGCCACCCGCTGCTTGCATGCTTGCTGGCTTGCATGGTCCCTCACCATCACCACAACCCCCCCTACACTGCAAGCAGCTGTTGTGGCTTTGCGTGCGGCTCTGGTTGGTGCCCCGGCTACGGCTGCAGCCACCTCCTCCAGCCTTACCATGGCGCATTGGTTGTGCATCCGTCAATTGCCAGGTGTATCGCATTGGCTTGCTGCCAGCCTGCACTACTTGGTCTGCATGCTTTCATCCCAGTGAGCGAGCAGTGTGCATGCGGAGAACAAACTCTAGACATACAGGCTCTGGCCCAGGGGCAGGCACAGTGCTCATGTCAGGCTGGCAGCTGCTTGTCAGTCGGCAAATGTCTGGTTGAGTAGGCATATAGTGTTGCCTGGACATACTTCATCTGGCTTGCACCCTTGAGGCTGGCCCATGGCACCCGTGAACTTGCTTGCTTCAGCATCTCTGCATGCCAAGTAGCAAGCACATCCCTCACTCACTCATTCATCCCTTACTTATCCACCACCTCCCAGACCACTTCCTCCCCGCCCCCTACCGCCCCGCCCCGCCCCGCCCCGCCCCGCCCCGCCCCGCCCCGCCCCGCCCCGCCCCGCCCCGCCCCGCCCCGCCCCGCCCCGCCCCGCCCCGCCCCGCCCCGCCCCGCCCCGCCCCGCCCCGCCCCGCCCCGCCCCGCCCCGCCCCGCCCCGCCCCGCCCCGCCCCGCCCCGCCCCGCCCCGCCCCGCCCCGCCCCGCCCCGCCCCGCCCCGCCCCGCCCCGCCCCGCCCCGCCCCGCCCCGCCCCGCCCCGCCCCGCCCCGCCCCGCCCCGCCCCGCCCCGCCCCGCCCCGCCCCGCCCCGCCCCGCCCCGCCCCGCCCCGCCCCGCCCCGCCCCGCCCCGCCCCGCCCCGCCCCGCCCCGCCCCGCCCCGCCCCGCCCCGCCCCGCCCCGCCCCGCCCCGCCCCGCCCCGCCCCGCCCCGCCCCGCCCCGCCCCGCCCCGCCCCGCCCCGCCCCGCCCCGCCCCGCCCCGCCCCGCCCCGCCCCGCCCCGCCCCGCCCCGCCCCGCCCCGCCCCGCCCCGCCCCGCCCCGCCCCGCCCCGCCCCGCCCCGCCCCGCCCCGCCCCGCCCCGCCCCGCCCCGCCCCGCCCCGCCCCGCCCCGCCCCGCCCCGCCCCGCCCCGCCCCGCCCCGCCCCGCCCCGCCCCGCCCCGCCCCGCCCCGCCCCGCCCCGCCCCGCCCCGCCCCGCCCCGCCCCGCCCCGCCCCGCCCCGCCCCGCCCCGCCCCGCCCCGCCCCGCCCCGCCCCGCCCCGCCCCGCCCCGCCCCGCCCCGCCCCGCCCCGCCCCGCCCCGCCCCGCCCCGCCCCGCCCCGCCCCGCCCCGCCCCGCCCCGCCCCGCCCCGCCCCGCCCCGCCCCGCCCCGCCCCGCCCCGCCCCGCCCCGCCCCGCCCCGCCCCGCCCCGCCCCGCCCCGCCCCGCCCCGCCCCGCCCCGCCCCGCCCCGCCCCGCCCCGCCCCGCCCCGCCCCGCCCCGCCCCGCCCCGCCCCGCCCCGCCCCGCCCCGCCCCGCCCCGCCCCGCCCCGCCCCGCCCCGCCCCGCCCCGCCCCGCCCCGCCCCGCCCCGCCCCGCCCCGCCCCGCCCCGCCCCGCCCCGCCCCGCCCCGCCCCGCCCCGCCCCGCCCCGCCCCGCCCCGCCCCGCCCCGCCCCGCCCCGCCCCGCCCCGCCCCGCCCCGCCCCGCCCCGCCCCGCCCCGCCCCGCCCCGCCCCGCCCCGCCCCGCCCCGCCCCGCCCCGCCCCGCCCCGCCCCGCCCCGCCCCGCCCCGCCCCGCCCCGCCCCGCCCCGCCCCGCCCCGCCCCGCCCCGCCCCGCCCCGCCCCGCCCCGCCCCGCCCCGCCCCGCCCCGCCCCGCCCCGCCCCGCCCCGCCCCGCCCCGCCCCGCCCCGCCCACATGCCCACATGCTCTAGCTACAACGAATACGGGGCGCAGACAGCGAAACGAGCAGAAAAAGCTTGAGTATGAAGAGTCCCGCGGTCAGTTTGACTAACAGGCCAGATAGTCTACTGTAATAAGAGGTGAAGGGTGCACATAGTGTCTTGTTGAACCGCTAGAGCATACAACTACTCCGTCTTACGCGTGACAGCGCGAGCGACACAAATGACAAGTGAAAGCTAATCGATGCTAAGAAGTATGCAGCTGTCCTAATCGCAGCATTAGCTGTGGTGTGGGTGCGTTAAAGAAGCATTTCAGCTTCTTAGGTTTCAAACTCGCGGTTCCGGCCATCGCAACACAGAGCGTGGTTGCACACATACTTGCGTTTGCGTCATCACGGCAGCATTAAGAAGGTCGAGGGTGGAGGAGGCGTGCATGGTGATATCTGCCCACAAAATGTATGCCAGGTTCACGCCCAGGTGCGTCATGTACACATTCAATAGAGCTTAGGACAAGCATCCCGTGTAGCCAAGCGAGTCCTCTACACACTGGTGTGCTTCGATGCTGGCAATTCGGCAAATCGGCAACCTGAGCGAGAAATAAACCTCGTGTAAAGGACACACCCTCTTTTCAAGAGAGTTGGGAGGCTCTGACTAAAGATAGCGATGACTCTGCATGTGGCAAAGATAGAACAGTGTACTTCTCGATCCTCGACCGCCCGGCCGCCGCTTGAGCTAATATTAGCAATACTGCCGCTACTACATAGTAGATAGTGGAAGCGCCGGTAGTTTTAGGCGCCCTAAAAACGCGAGGCCGAAGCTCAGGATGTCCCAACATGGGGTTTGTAATCTTCATGCAAGTACTCTCTACAAAGGGCACCGTTTTCAGTAGCTTCTGTCGCATTGGCAGCTGCGCAATATTGCTCGTATCCTGGCAAGCGGCGAGTTAATCGTTGCATCAGAGTCCTTGCCGGTGCAAGCGATCGCGGACACACCTCAGCTGCTCAGCACCGATTGTTCTAGTGGTGAGTAGTGCAACCAATGAGGGAACTCCGCCTGGCATCCAGCCGGAAGTACAATCACATTTCAGCCCGCCTTGCTCGCTCCGCGAGCCTCTTGTTGGTGCAGGCGGTGTTAAAGGGCTATCGCTGGGCATGTTATGTATCGACATTGCTGCAAACGCTGGAAATGTGCGTATCTCTCTCGCCAGTCACACAAGAAAAGGGACCCTCAGCCACAAAATGGCATGTTGTGAGCTGACCACTTTGACTTTCCAGATTTTCGATACATAACTCTGTTCCTTACTCAACGTCACAGCTGCTGGAGAAGAAAGCATGGCAATTAGTTAATCAGGCTTGCTTGAAATGACATTGGCGTGACCCGACTTTGCCTTGCAGGAATGATTGGCCAGCATCGCCTTCCTACCTCCGCTCACCCCCTCCCAACCCCAGCCCCGCACTCCACCCCCCCTCCCACCCCCTCCCAGCCCACCCCCTCCCAGCCCACCCCCTCCCAGCCCCTGACCTGCCCCCCCCTCCTGCTGCACCCCCCTGGCAGCAGCAGGCAGCTGGTGCTATTGCTGCCCCTGGGCTGCCCACCCTCCAGCAGGGGGTCAGGGCGGAGCTGGAGACAAGCTCGACACGCAAGCGGAGGGCGGTCGGGAGGGATCGGACCCAACATGTCGAGCAAGGTAACGTAGCAATGGCCTACACACCTTGAGTGGCCTTACCGAGTGGCCAGGTAGTAGGTACTACTCACTCAGCGGTCAAGCAATGCAGCAGCGTTGTATACGTGCATGGGTGGAGGAGCGTCGTTACATCGGTTTGGCGTGCCATGTGAATTGTTTTGACTGCGACGACTGTCCCTGACTGTTTGCAGAGGCTACTGGGCCACGTCGGTTGCGGCGGTCGGTCGCGGCGAGGCCCGCATGAGCAAAACTGGCATGAATTTGAATGTCAAGATTTGAGCCGCCATAGCACTCAGCACAGTGCACAGTAGTTACTGTTACAAGCTGCACCGCATAGATGACAGAGTCCTCTATCCAGGGATGTGCGAAACATAAATAGAAACCACGTGGCTGAGACGCGGCGTCGTTTTGATTACCAGGGGTCGGTTTCCTATCATTTCCTGTCATTTTTTGTTAGTTGGGGTCGCCTGACCGAAGAGTAGGGAGCGTGCAACAGTCCAGACACTCAGCTAGGATGAATGGTATGTTTGTGTTTTCTTTTCTTCATGCAAGATCCCATGAGGTGTGATTTGCTTTTTACTTATGATGAGATCCTGCAGTGTTCGGGATTCCGGAGAGAGGCTTAGTCTTGGTGAAGAGACCTCTGTGGACTGCTGATCGTATGACTGGCTCAGTGACTTAAGACTGGGAAGCGAGTTGTTTTGAGGATGAGATGATTCTCGACGATGTAAGTACATTGCACTACCACAACGCGAGTCGGAGGCTGTCGAACAGTATGTAGACAGTCGCAGCGGCAGCAATAGCCGCATAACTCAGCATGCCTGGCGGCTGCAGCCGACATTTATCTCTCAGCCGACCATGCATCCTGACCGAACAAACACTACTGTTACACTTGGTTTCCGCAATTGTTCGATCGTATGGACCTGTGCGCAGTGACACCCGAGCCATTTGATTCGGAGGTGCCAACGGAGTCGGAGCTCCAGCGGCCTACTGCAACAGAGTCTCCTGCTGATTCTGCAGAGGTGTTGCACTGCTGTTTCGCAGGCTTGCTTTACCCGTTTACACGGAGAGCTTAGCTAGTCCCGCTTTCGCGGAGCCTTGCTTTGTCCCGCTGACGCGGAGGGTTGCTTAGCTTGCCTTGCACATTTCCACGTGCGCTGCTTGCCACCATCATCCCCGCCACCACCCCAGCTAACGGGAGCTTAGCAAACTAGTTAGCACCAAACCTGTGAATCTGCAGCCAAACTGCAGGTCTAAGCAGAGTTACACCACAACCTGCACTAGGCAGAGAGCATAGCCTTGCAGAGCACCAACTTGCAAGAGTCGTGTTGCATACCTGTAACAATGCAGCCAACCTTACACCAACCTGCTCCTAGCAGAGTTTCAACCTGCCCCACGCAGAGCATCATCACCATACATCCAGCACCTTGCTGAGACCCAATCAGTCAGGTCTACCAGAGTTATATTAACACAATCAACTTGTCCAAGCAGAGAACACAACTCCCAGCCCATAAGCATGGAACAAACACAGGTGCACTCCTGCCCTAAGCAGAGATGCATTGCACCGCCAACAAGCGTACCTGCCTACCCAAGCACACCCAGCTGGTAATCACAACCAACATCAGCCTGCACAAGCAGAGATCAGTACCTTGCAGTGCACCAGCCTGCAGAGAGTCATAACATGCAGTTGGCAAAGCACCCAGCCTACCAGGCATAGTCTCAAGCTGATAGACACGACAAGCAGGGCACAGTGGCATGGGGGCCAGCCCAGTAGTCATATCTTGACGTCTTTAGGCATGCACTCTCAGCTGCCCAGTGCACTAATCACGCCACACATAGCTGCTTCTGTAGCGCACAGTTGTTCGGTCGACATCGCTCTTGTTAGACTCGGTCGACGCATTTGCAGCCCAACCCACAGCACACGTGGAGCCCCACAGCGGAGAGCTCCTACCCTTACCGCTTCTATGAGGAGAACGCGCAGTAAGCTGTCCTCGCACCGCACCTGCAGCACAGTCGCATCGTTGCACATCCCGCATCAGGCGAGACCTCACAGCACGAGTCGCGATGCCCTCCCGCATTACATGCACCCTGTTGGCATCGGCCACAGCGACGGCACACAGCACATCTCTAGCTTCATGCATCCTGCTGGCTTCAGCCACACAAGCTCACAGCATCTTCAGCTACAGCCTACACTCCTGCTTTCCTTGCAGAGAGTAGGGCACCACCATACACCATGGCAGCTCACCCAGCAGCCTGCCAGAACACTCAAGTCGCATAGCACACGACATGCGCACACTCTCACAGCCCAGGCGTCCCCTGAGGTAGCATCCACACATCATGGCAGCAAAGCACCCTAGCCAGCAGCCTACCATTACAAGCAAGTCGTTAGCCGCACAGCCGACGCACAATCAAGCAGCCCAGGTGTCCCCTGAGGTAGCGCACATCAAGCAGCCCAGGTGTCCCCTGAGGTAGCGCACAATTAAGCAGCCCAGGTGTCCCCTGAGGTAGCGCACAATCGAGCAGCCCAGGTGTCCCCTGAGGTAGCGCACAACGGCACGGGGCAAAGCGATCATGCATTTGCCTAGGGTTGCAGTTGCCGTACTGCTTCTCTCATGTTAACTCATGCATGGGCCACACACTATGCAGTAAGGCACACACACCTCTGCATCCAATCGATCGGGCACATACGCCTAGGCTCTTGAGCTTCGCAGCCTTGCACCTCAAGTGACCTCAAAGTGCACAGTACCAGCGTCTCCTTACGGCTGCACTGGCTGGCTAACATGCCAGTTACTACAGCAGAGCCGGGGGAGCCATATAACTCCCATGCGCACCGACCTGCATCACACATGGGCATGATTGCAGCACAGCACATGACCCCGCAACCATCCACTCTGGTTAGGGACAAGGCATATGTCTGTCTACATCCCACCAACTCTGTTCTAGCACTATGCAGCCGGCATGGACCGATCACCCATTGCAACCTGCGCTGAACACAGCTACCACATCTTCTGTTTCTCAGTTTCTGTCACGATGGTTTCTTCTGGTCTGCTTTGGAGGAGGAGGAGGAGAACGAGACGACCGGTCAGCTCAAGACTCTGTTTTCATAGTTCTAGCATGGTTCGCATGGAGCTCATGCATTTGCTTGTCTGTTGCATGTAGCCTGAAGCAAGCACTGTTTCTGCCTGCCTGTCCGTGCTGTCTGTCTTTGCCTGTTGTCGCAATGTTTCTGACTGGTATCAAAATTGCAAGCTCCGGGACGTAGCTTTTCGGAGTGGGGGAGAGTGCAACAGTCCAGACCCTCAGCTAGGATGAATGGTATGTTTGTGTTTTCTTTTCTTCATGCAAGATCCCATGAGGTGTGATTTGCTTTTTACTTATGATGAGATCCTGCAGTGTTCGGGATTCCTGAGAGAGGCTTAGTCTTGGTGAAGAGACCTCTGTGGACTGCTGATCGTATGACTGGCTCAGTGACTTAAGACTGGGAAGCGAGTTGTTTTGAGGATGAGCTGATTCTCGACGATGTAAGTACATTGCACTACCACAACGCGAGTCGGAGGCTGTCGAACAGTATGTAGACAGTCGCAGCGGCAGCAATAGCCGCATAACTCAGCATGCCTGGCGGCTGCAGCCGACATTTATCTCTCAGCCGACCATGCATCCTGACCGAACAAACACTACTGTTACAGAGCGTCTCATGTACGTACATGTACGTACATGTAACTGTTACATTTGCGGGTTATACGGGTGTTACACGGGATGTTACACGGGATGTTACATGCTAACGATTACGGGGTTCCTGGCATTACGGGCGTATAGCAGACTAAGCGTTCATCGCATGCCGCACGGTGCTACGCCAATCGCACACGTCCCGGCACCGGGACATGCATGATAAGGTTGTGTAGAAGCCAAAAGTTGTTGCGTGTAGAAGTCAGAAGTAGAAGTAGAAATATAAGTACCGTACTCTCCCTTTTGATTCGCGTCCGCGAATCGTTTTTTTGGCCTCGCGAAATCGCGAACGAGTAAACAATGTGATTTTTGGCTGAATCGCGAAGTGGTCAAACAATTATTTGACCTGCGTGAATGGTGTTGCGATGGACCGCTTCGTGGTCCGTGGCATCAGTGCCGACGACGCAGCCGAAAAACTGCTACGCCAGGTTGACCAACACGAAGATGGCCCTTGCAGAGTGGCTGTGACATGGTACACGGGTGGTTTGGCTTGGTGACCTGTGCAGAAAGTGTCCACGGAGGATTGACATGTCATGCAAGGAACGGCTGTCTTAAATATTTATAAGCACACCCACGTTGTCAAAGTTGTGTTTTGCTGCAAATTTTGCATCGGGAAAAAGTAAACAATGTTTTTTTTGGATCGGGAAAGAGTATTTAATTATAGTTTTCGAGGCCTCGCGAATCAAAAGGGAGAGTACGGTAGAAGTCAGAAGTTGCTGCGTGTCGAGAAAGAGTCCGATCCCCGGTCCTCTCGCCTGACCGAAGAGCTGTTACGCTCCAGCGCCGAGGCCGAGTGTTTTGGGGGGCCTAAAACGCCCCGGGCGCTTCCACTATCTAATTTAGTTCCGTTTTTGGTACGTTGTGGCTACATTCTGTGCAGCGAAGCCGCACTTCTGGAGCAACACTTTGTTTTGGAGCGAAGGGCGGGGCGTGGTAGCACCATACGCGACTTGCAACGGTAGCCAGTTTGAACCAGCTATGCACTTTTCTAAAATGGTCCGCGTCCCGCGTTTTTAAGAGCATAATAGGGAACTAAGTCTCTTAAACAGCAGGCTATTAATCAGGTCCCACAAGGTCTGTTTGGCGAAATGTACCGTGAGCCATTTGATGCCGCGTTTACACAGCCGTGATCAGCGTGCCTTTCCGATATGCCTACTGCATCAAAGGGCCTGCACGGCCTGGACGCCCACCATCCCTTGCCAAGTGTCCAGGTGGCAAGGTTACTGTAGATGGATGCGGCGTTCCTTCTAAAGCGGGGGCTAGTAGGTACGGTCTACAACAACGCTAGCGCGAGGGCCGGCGGTTATGTTCGGTAACGGGGTGGCTCGCATCTCGCATCGGGCTGTCGCAGCTTGCTCGCAACATGACTAAGCCCTCCTCCTCCACCACATCAAAGCATATACTACGAGCTGCAGGCAGCATGTCCGAAGGAATTGTTTTTTTCTGGTCTCTCCTTCGACGACATTATTGAGAGGGCTGATGAACGACGACAGCTTCCTATGCTTTCTTATGCTTCCCTATGCTTCCCTTTGCTCTCCTATGCTTTCCGATCCTTCCTATTCTTACTACGCTTAGTGCGGGGTGCCATCGCTATCAATGGCCGCCAGTCTGCATAATTTGCGCCGCTGATGAACGCTGGTGGTAGCTTGGAGGAACCAGAACAATCTCATCTACTTTCGCAGCCTGGTGAGCGCGAGATGATGGGGTACTTTAGACATGAGCATGCTAGGTATGTCTGGGCGTATGTATGGGTGATAATCTTAAGGATACCGCAATCAAAGTAGATGAAGTTCTTGGGGCAGACCGCTTGCATCTCCACATGAGGTCAGCACAGCGTTTGATGTAGTGCCTGCCCAGAAATGAGGTTTCAACTAAATGTAATTGCATGAGCCTCCCAACCTGCGCAGGGCAGATGTAACACACTGCAGATCCTTCCCGTAGGAGCTATGAGCATACCCCAAAGCTAGGGCGCAGAAACCAGACGGATGCGTAGCAGCAACAAGCAGCAAATCGACCTCAAAAACAGCACTGCAGATTTGCATGCCGGCACCCCATCGCGGCACGCCGACCGACCGACTAGTGACCGCTCTACCACGTTCGTCGTTGCGGCGTTGTTGATTCATGTGCACTACCGTCAGGGTGCAAGGAGTCACTGGTGCCAGGATACCGCGGAGGGGGGCAATGTTGACTTTAGCCCGTCCCTCGCAGGCCAAGCTGCGGAGCACCACGCCGCAGCGGGGCGTCGCGGTTTGACCTTTTGGAGTTCAGTATACGCGACAAAAAGTGACGGTACATTTTATCGAGCCATTTTACCTGACCTTGTGGGACCTGACTATTAACTACTATAACGCATGAAAACGGAACTAAGTAGCTTAAGTAGTAGTAATTGAGTTTTACTCAGTTGTAATCGTTAATAGACCTCGTTTTAAGAATCGTTAACTGCAGCGACCTGGCGTATTAACAAAAAGTGCTCCCAACGAACACGTAACAGCCGGCCAGCACCATCGCAGGGGACAAGAAGCATCACATTGCGCGGCTTCGCCGCGCCAATAGAGCCTCGCCTACGTAAAACTCAATTACACTAGATAATGGAGTCGCCAGGGTCGTTTTAGGCAGTTGAAAAAGGCTCGGTCTCGGCCCTGGCGCGGGGCAGCTCTCGACCTCAGCCAGCGGTCACGTCGCTACGCTCCGTGACCGCTGGCTTCGGTCTCGAGCTGCCCCGCGCCAGGGCCTCGGCCTCGCCTTTTTAAACCGCCTAAAACGACCCGCGACACCATTATCTACTAAGTAATTGAGTTTTACTCAATTGTAATCGTTAATAGACCTCGTTTTAAGAATCGTTAACTGCAGCGACCTGGTGTATTAACAAAAGTGGTTGCCAACGAACACGTAACAGCCGGCCAACACCATCGCAGGTGACAAGAAGCATCACATTGCGCGGCTTCGCCGCGCCTATAGAGCTTCGCCTACGTAAAACTCAATTACACTAGATAATGGAGTCGCTAGGGTCGTTTCAGGTGGTTGAAAAAGGCTCGGTCTCGGCCCTGGCGCGGGACAGCTCTCGACCTCAGCCAGCGGCCACGTCGCTACGCTCCGTGTCCGCTGGCTTCGGTCTCGAGCTGCCCCGCGCCAGGGCCTCGACCTCGCCTTTTTAAACCGCCTAAAACGACCCGCGACACCATTATCTACTACGTAATTGAGTTTTACTCAGTTGTAATCGTTAATAGACCTCGTTTTAAGTAGTAGATAACGACAAATCCGCCAGTGCTAAAGGGTTTAAACACGCGAGGCCGAGCACCGGCGCTAAACAGCTCGAGACCGAAGCCAGCGGCCGCGGAGCGTAGCATTGTCGCAATCTAGTGTAGTGGCGTTTTCAAAGCGTTCAAGCTTTAGCCAGCGCGGCGGAGCCGCGCTGGCCAGATAGATCACACCGTTAAATTTCTCTGCGGGGTTGAGAAATTGCTACCGTGTGGGAGCGAGAAATTGCCCCGACCCCTTCCTCAGGCGTTCTGCCGCACCCACCTCGTCGGCTTAGTGTGGGATGTGCGGCACCCGCACCAATGCGCCTCAAACGGGCAGATGGCAAACGTGTGACCGCTCACTGCGTTGAACCCCGCGTTGAACTTGGTAAGCTTGTAAGCCCTTCGCTGAGCCCCTCGCTCAGCTATCTGCGGCTGGTCCCTCCCACAGGGGGACCTTCCAACCGTCTAACCGCAGCCCACTCGCTCATCGGCACCACCTCTGCACGCACGCCTGCACCTTCCGCTACTGCTCTGCGGACAAGACGGCTGCGTAGCAGGGTAAAGAATGCCCACGGTAATCCTCTCCAGTAGCCTCAGCACCAGCAGCTCCTATCAGCACCAGGCAAGGCGCAGCAGGCGCAGTGGGCAAAGCAGCTGCTGGGCCAATGCTACGTCCGTACCAGCTGCTGCGGATGCTAAGGATGGACTGCGGTCACAGCGGCCAACGCAGCTCGCGCAGTAAGGCACGGTCGCTTCAACCCAGGTATGAGCTGCGTTGTGCCCCCAGTTGCTGTTATACCCGCACATGCTATTGCTTGCTGCTGTTGTTGCACCTCACCTGCTCAAGTGCTCAATGCACAGCTATGCGTTGCATTGCTTCACTCCTATGTGTGGCATCGTGATGGTTGTGGTGCTTGTCCACAGGTATGGCCAAGTGAAAACAGCTTGGGTAGGCAGGTGGTGGAGGGGCAGCAGCAGCAGCCAGGCAGGACAACAGTATACACTCAGGGCTGCAGTGGCAAACGCAGCAGGGATAGACCATCAGAGAAGGGCATGCTTTGTGTATTGACAGGGAAGGATATGTCCATGCTTGTGCCTACTGGTGCTTGTGCAGATGCCCGCCCAAGGCGCATGATGTGATGGCGGCAGCAGTGCGGGAGGCGGTGCTAGCAGCAGCAGCAATGGTGGCAGCAGCGGAGGCAGCACAACAGGAGTAGGCCTATGTAACAACGATGGCAAGCACAGAATGGCTAGGCAGGTAGTGTGGGACAGGGGCAAGCGGACAGCATACCAGAGGTAGGCAACCAGGACAGGCAGCAGTAGTGGCAGAGGCGACAACGACATCAACAGGCATCGACAGCGGCAGTGGCGGCAGCAGTGGCAGCAGCGGTGGCAGTGGCGGCAGCAGCAACAGAAGTGTTGATACAAGCCAGCTATGTCAGCAATCTTTTAGAAATGTCCAGGTACACATGTCTCGTGCTAGCCTGTGCTTGTGCCTGCGTGTTCCTATCTGTGTGTCCCATCATGTGTGCCTATCTGTGTATGCCATTCCAGCATTCCCAGCACAGCACAGCATAGTCTGGAGCGGCAGCCAGGCGTTATCGGGGTGTTTGGTCAGCCTGCCCACTTCTAGTCATGCATGTCCTTGTTTTGTTGATCACAAGCATGCCCCTTGCTTGCTGCAGGTGTAACAGTCACATAGCGACCCCTCGGACCCTTCCCCCTAACCCTACCCTGTCCCATCACCAACACCTCCAAGTCTCCTACGCCCCCACTTCCCCACTCCCCCTCACCTCCCCCCGGACATCGTGGTCCTCTCCCTACCCTACCCAGCAGCCAGGAGGAAGCCCTCTCTAGCCCCTCTTCTCCCTGCCCAATCTCATTCCTCTTCTTCCTCTCCTGCCTGCCCTGGCTGACCGCCTGCCGGCAAATGGCTGACACCCAGCCCAGCCCAGCTGGCCTCCTGCCCCTTGGCTTCTTGCTCCTTCCCTCTGCTGTCCCACCACCACCACCTCCAAGTCCACAACCCGTCTACTTCCCCCCACCCCAGCGGGCAGCCTGGAGCCGGCGCTAGTAGTGGCCCTCTTTTCCCTCTTCTCCCTGCCCCTTCTCCTTCGTCCCTTTCTAGCTAACCGCCTGCCGGCAAGTGGCTGACACCCAATACCCAGCCTAATCTCCTCCCTCATGTGCATGCCCCTTGGTTGCAGGTCTGATGGGCACCTCCCCCCCCCTTCCTTTTTCCCATTTCCCCCTTACCCGCCACAACACAGCCTCTGCCCGGGCTGCCCCGGCTCATCCCTACTGGCCTCCTGCCCCTTGGCCCCTTCCTTCTTCCTTCCGCTGTGGGACAAGTGCAAACAATTGCGCTATGTATGTCTTGGGCTTCTTGACTTCCTTGCTGTGTGGACAGTAGCACCCACAGATGATGACGAGACATTGGGCTGTTTGGCTTAGTGAATGGCATTGGAAAGGATTGGGGTAATGTGTGTCATGTCCTTGCCATGCATCATAACTTTGGCTCCTGTAAGATCATGTTGAGTATGCAACATCATGTTGATGCAAGCGTATGACACAAAGCCTTGAAGTCTCAATGATACCTAGTCTTCTAATGTAATAGTGGGAGGGTAGGATGTTTTGTGTAAAGCTGACAACCGGTTAGTGCATGGATGGCCCGCTTATACGGATAACCCATCTTCGCACCGTTCTCGTGTTCTTGCCCTTGCTAGCATAACGTGCCTTACCAAGCCTTAATGTAGTGCACTACTCACGCAAGTGATAGCATGGTTTGCAGCTGCA
Organism: Haematococcus lacustris; assembly: GCA_030144725.1. NCBI lineage: Eukaryota > Viridiplantae > Chlorophyta > Chlorophyceae > Chlamydomonadales > Haematococcaceae > Haematococcus > Haematococcus lacustris. Next base: position 3,507,511 of record JASKMD010000031.1, read on the forward strand.
AGCCTGATACCCCTAGTGTCGCCCTCATGCACCGACCACATGCACACACTACATTGTTATGGATGCGTCTCCAGGACCTAGCTGTGTGTTGTTGACCATGCAAGGGGCATAACACGCACCACACCCTAGCATGTGGCTGGATCACTGTCAGGCCTGCACTTGCTAGGCATGACCGTGATGCATACATGCAAAGGGGGTATGTAGCAGGTGGCTACCACGTTTGCAGGATTAGCGTATCACCACGTGGTGGTGTTGTCCATACAAGGGGCATGTGGCGCACCACACCCTAGCATTAGGCTGGACCTGGTGAGCCTCCACTATAGGTACCATCCGTGGTCCAGTTAGCTGTGACACATTGGGTGTGGATCACTGCCAGGCCTGCACTAGCTAAGCATGACCGTGATGCATACACGTGAGAACTTACATGACTTGCACCTGTGTTTGTGCACCTTGCTTTGAAGAGCGTTACAGAAAGTCCCGAACCCCTAGAGGGGGAGGGCGGCCAAGCAGCCTAACGGCTGACGGCTTAAGCGGTGCAAGCCACCTATCATACATGCAAAGGGTGTGTGTAGCAGGTGGCTACCACGTTTGAGGCCTTAGCGCATCACCGCGTGGTGGTGTTGTCCAAACAAGGGGCGTAGGTATCATTTGAGAAGAGGACCTGACCACCACCGTTTTCTTCATTACGTTTTGACCATTCACAACTTACAAATCACGTTGTGTGGCATGGAATTGAACGGAATCTCAGGACAGCCTTTTGAAAGCTTTTGTGCCATGCAACATTCTTCTTAGATGGGCTCAAAGTTGCTGCTGATTGCAACTCAAGACTGCACTGCCACACACCTACAGCCTGCTGCTGTTGTCCATGCACTGCTCATGCACTACAACCTGCTGCTGCTGCTCATGCACTGCAGCCTGCTGCTGCTCATGCACTGCAGCACACCTACAGGCAGGGCAGGGCTGGGCAGGGCAAGGCAGGGAGGGCAGGGCAGGGCTGGGCAGGGAGGGGCAACGCAAGGCTGGGGTGGGGCAGGGCTGGGATGGGGTGGGGCAGGGCTAGGCAGGGAGGGGAGGGGCAACGCAAGGTTGGGATGGGGTGGGGCAGGGCTGGGAGGGGGTGGGGCAGGGCTGGGAGGGGGTGGGGCAGGGCTGGGAGGGGGTGGGGCAGGGCTGGGAGGGGGTGGGGCAGGGCTGGGCAGGGAGGGGCAACGCAACTGATGCCACTGTTGCCGCCACTGCCGCTGTCGATGAGGTGAGGGCAGCAAAGGGAGGGGCTGCACCTGCTGCTGCTGCTGTCCTTGCCCAGGTGACTGCAGCAGGAGGGGGGGGTGCACCTGTTGCTGCTGCTGTCCCTGCCCAGGTGACAGCAGCAGGAGGGGGGGCAGCACCTGCTGCTGCTGCTGTCCCTGCCCAGGTGAGGGCAGCAAAGGGGGGGGCTGCACCTGTTGCTGCTGCTGTCCTTGCCCAGGTGACAGCAGCAGGAGGGGGGGGTGCACCTGTTGCTGCTGCTGTCCCTGCCCAGGTGAGGGCAGCAGAGGTGGGGGGTGCACCTGTTGCTGTGCATGTTGTTCTGCCTCCACATCATTGTCAAGACTGTTTACATCATCACAATCTTCGTCACCACCTGTGTGCGTAGAAGCATGAGATCATGAGAATCAGCAGTATGTAGCAGTAGCATGTGTAGCTGGCATGCTTTTGATTGTTATTACCAGGGAGACACTTCCTCTTTAGCCTTGGTGGTGCTCGTTTGACCGTGCCAGAGCTGAGATCTATCTCCTGCTTTTGATCAGGTATCAACATGTGAATGGCAAACTCTATCACGACCTCTAATAAGTTCCACATGCCAAGAAGCTGTATGACGAGCAATCTGACACTCCTACCTTGGGCTGGAGATTAGCCAACTTCAGCTTGTCAAGGTCTTGCCGAAGGCCTTGTAGTGCGTTGGTGACAGCTTTCCAGCCTTCAGGAGACTCGCTGGTGATGGTGGTGAAAAGCAGACCCAGGTCGTTCACAAGAGTAGTATGCATGGCTGCTCCTTTGTCAATGTCAGGACCAAACAAGCTATAGTGGTCACAGCTGCGGTACCCTGGGGAGGCGCTATACCACACGCAATTCAATCGGCGCTGTACCACACGCAATTCAATCGGCGAAACTTCATAGAAAACTCCTTAATCGTGTTGCGTATCGACGACCTAGCCCTGCTTATATCCTTGTTGTTCTGCAGTGTCAACGCGGTAACCTTTTGGGTCTCAACAGCGAGCACAGCGTTATCAATGATGGTCATGTTTAGCTCTGTCATACGGCCCACAGATGGCGATGTCCAACGCGGGGTTCAACGCAGTGAGCGGTCACACGTTTGCCATCTGCCCGTTTGAGGCGCATTGGTGCGGATGCCGCACATCCCACACTAAGCCGACGAAGTGGGCGCGGCAGAACGCCTGAGGAAGGGGTCGGGGCAATTTCTCGCTCCCACACGGTAGCAATTTCTCAACCCCGCAGAGAAATTTAACGGTGTGATCTATCTGCGCTGGCCAGTTAGGTCTCCCGGTTACACATGGCACGTTTTTGGGTAACTTGAAGAAGACGAAAAAGGGAAACATGTCCCAAGTGAGCCCCGTCTGTTCCGCGTAGCCCAGCTAGCCATCGCACAGTGGAAGCGGGCTCACAGCGGCGCTTCCGGTGCCGGCCAGGCAGGTGAGCCAGCCTGCTTGGGCGCACGTCAACGTTAGGCACATTGCGTAGCTGTTAGCTCTGCGCACGCCAAGCTGGGCCACTTAGTGCAATCGCCGCACAGCCAAGCAGCGGTTGCGGCAGGCGGTTACAAATGGCTTGCACGCTGCAGGTGCAATGTCCGAAAGCGCTAGCTCCGTTATTAGAGGCCGAACCACTTTCAGCGGGGCGCCAGTTTGCCCAGGAATAGACACGCCAGCACCCAGGACTGGACGGAGACGTCGTGACCAGTCTCCACCGCGCGCGAGAACCCCGACGCAGCGTACCACTAAGCAGAAGGCAGACGAGCAACAGCCTGACCACTGACATTGCAGGGACATGGACAGGCTGTAGTGCATGAGCAACAGAAGCAGCAGCACGCTGTAGTGCACGAGCAGCAGTGCATGGGCAGCAGCAGCAACAGCAGCAGCAGGCTGTAGGTGTGTGGCAGTGCAGGCTGCAAGTGTTCTGCAGTGCATGAGCAGCAACAGCAGCAGGCTGTAGTGCATGAGCAGCAGCAATAGCAGGCTGTGGTGCACGAGCAGCAATGCATGGGCAGCAGCAGGCTATAGGTGTGTGGCAGTGCATGCTGCAAGTAGGAGCAGGCTGCAGGTGTGTTGCAGTGCATGAGCAGCAGCAATAGGCTGCCTAGCATGTGTTGCAGTGCAGCCCCTCCCCTCCCTGCCCAGCCCTGCCCCACCCCCTCCCAGCCCTGCCCCACCCCTCCCAGCCCGGCCCCACCCCCTCCCAGCCTTGCGTTGCCCCTCCCTCCCTTCCCAGCCCTTCCCTACCCCCTCCCAGCCTTGCGTGCCCCTCCCCTCCCTGCCCAGCTCTGCCCCACCCCCTCCCAGCCCTGCCCCACCCATGTGTCACAGGCTGATAAGCACCAAGCACCAAACTGCCTGAATAATGTATAAGAAAGCACCAATGCAACAGCCTGGACTCCACCCCCTCCCCTGCCCTCTGACCTGTTCACCAGCCTAGGGCTGCAGCAACAGCAGCAGCTGCCCCCTACCTTGTCCTCCGCCCTCCTTACTAGCCCAAGGCTGCAGCAGCAGCAGCAGCAGCCATTTGCATTGACCTCTGCCCTGCCCAGTGCGTGAGCAGCAAAAGGAGGCTGCGGTGCATGTGTTGTAGTGCATAAGCAGCAGCAGCAGGCTGCAGTGCATGAGTTGTAGTGCATGAGCAGCAGCAGCAGGCTGCAGTGCATGAACAGCAACAGCAGCAGGCTGCAGGTAGCAGCAGGTTGCAATGCATGTGCTACAATGCATGAGCAGCAGCAGCAGCAGGCTGCAATGCAGGCTGCAGTGCACGTACTGCAGTGCATGAGCAGCAGCAGCAGGCTGCAGTGCGTGAGGAGCAGCAGCAGCAGGCTGCAGTGCGTGAGGAGCCCCTCCCAGCCCTCCCAGCCCGGCCCCACCCCCTCCCAGCCTTGCGTTGCCCCTCCCTGTCCAGCCCTGCCCCACCCCCTCCCAGCCCTTCCCCACCCCCTCCCAGCCTTGCGTTGCCCCTCCCAGCCCTGCCCAGCCCTGTCCCACCCCATCCCAGCCCTGCCCCACCCCCTCCCAGCCTTGCGTTGCCCCTCCCTTGCCTGCCCTACCCTGCCCTTCCCTGCCCAGCCCTGCCCTACCTTGCCCTACCTTGCCCTGCCCTGCCCTGCCTGTAGGTGTGTGGCAGTGCAGGCTGCAGGTAGCAGTAGGAGTGCATGAGCAGCAGCTGCAGGCTGCAGTGCATGAGCAGCAGTGCATGAGCAGCAGCAGCAGCAGGCTGTAGTGCATGAGCAGCAGTGAATGGGAAGCAGCAGCAACAGGCTGTACTGCGTGACCAGCAGTGCAAGGACAGCAACATGTGCGGTATGTGTCTGATTGCATGCAAGCCCATTTCAAGGCATAGATCTGGCATGGTCTGCGGTGGTCTTGGTAGCTCCATGCAATCAAAGGCATGCAATTTGAGGTTTCTCAACCATGCCATTGCTTGTGTAGCCGCATATGGAAACCACATTGGTTGTGTAAGACGGCTTCCCCGGTGATGGGCAATTGCAACTCGAATATCAAGGTCTACAATAGACCTAGCGTACTTGACCGTGCCAGTTGCAGCGTTGATGTAATACCGCGTGGTGCCATATGGTTGGATTTGGTGCGGATCACTGCCAGGCCTGCACTTGCTAAGCATGGCCGTGATGCATACATGCAAAGGGTGTGTGTAGCAGGTGGCTACCACGTTTGCAGCATTAGCGCATCACCGCGTGGTGGTGTTGTCCATACAAGGGGCATGTGGCGCACCACACCCTAGCATGTGGCTGGATCTGGTGAACCTCCACTATAGGTACCATCCATAGTCTAGCTAGCTGTGACACATTGGGTGTGGATCACTGCCAGGCCTGCACTTGCTGAGCATGGCCGTGATGCATACATGCAAAGGGGGTATGTAGCAGGTGGCTGCCACGTTTGCAGCATTAGCGCATCACCGCGTGGTGGTGTTGTCCATACAAGGGGCGTAGGTATCAATTGTGAAGAGGATACACGGCTAATGATCACCACTGTATTTATCATTACATCATGTCTTCAGGCTTGGTTGATTAGTTGATGGCAGGTCTTGTTGATTGACGAAGCATTGTGCTACTGCTCATGAACTACCATGGATGGAGTTATAGAAGGAGGATGGAGTTATAGTAGGAGACTGCTCGTTCTCGTTGTTCTTTGTCACTATTGCTCATGCACTCTGGCCTGCTGTTGCTGCTGTTCCTCATGCACATCAGCCTGCTGCTACCTGCAGCCTGTAATGCAGCCTGCTGCTGCTCCTCACGCACTGCAGCATGCTGCTGCTACTCACGCACTACAGCCTGTTTCTGCTGGTCACGCACTACAGCACATGCACTGCAGCCTGCTGCTACCTGCAGCCTGCTGCTGCTGCTCACGCACTGCAGCCTGCTGCTGCTGCTCACGCACTACAGCACATGCACTGCAGCCTGCTGCTACCTGCAGCCTGCTGCTGCTGCTCACGCACTGCAGCCTGCTGCTGCTGCTCACGCACTACAGCACATGCACTGCAGCCTGCTGCTACCTGCAGCCTGCATTGCAGCCTGCTGCTGCTGCTCATGCACTGTAGCACATGCATTGCAGCCTGCTGCTACCTGCAACCTGCTGCTGTTGCTGTTTATGCACTGCAGCCTGCTGCTGCTGCTCATGCACTACAACGCAAGGCTGGAGGGGGTGGGGCCGGGCTGGGAGGGGTGGGGCAGGGCTGGGAGGGGGTGGGGCAGGGCTGGGAGGGGGTGGGGCAGAGCTGGGCAGGGAGGGGATGGGCAACGCAAGGCTGGGAGGGGGTGGGGCAGGGCTAGGCAGGGAGGGGAGGGGCAACGCAAGGCTGGGAGGGGGTAGGGAAGGGCTGGGAAGGGAGGGAGGGGCAACGCAAGGCTGGGAGGGGGTGGGGCCGGGCTGGGAGGGGTGGGGCAGGGCTGGGAGGGGGTGGGGCAGGGCTGGGCAGGGAGGGGAGGGGCTGCACTGCAACACATGCTAGGCAGCCTATTGCTGCTGCTCATGCACTGCAACACACCTGCAGCCTGCTGCTACTTGCAGCATGCACTGCCACACACCTATAGCCTGCTGCTGCCCATGCATTGCTGCTCGTGCACCACAGCCTGCTATTGCTGCTGCTCATGCACTACAGCCTGCTGCTGTTGCTGCTCATGCACTGCAGAACACTTGCAGCCTGCACTGCCACACACCTACAGCCTGCTGCTGCTGTTGCTGCTGCTGCCCATGCACTGCTGCTCGTGCACTACAGCGTGCTGCTGCTTCTGTTGCTCATGCACTACAGCCTGTCCATGTCCCTGCAATGTCAGTGGTCAGGCTGTTGCTCGTCTGCCTTCTGCTTAGTGGTACGCTGCGTCGGGGTTCTCGCGCGCGGTGGAGACTGGTCACGACGTCTCCGTCCAGTCCTGGGTGCTGGCGTGTCTATTCCTGGGCAAACTGGCACCCCGCTGACAGTGGTTCGGCCTCTAATAACGGAGCTAGCGCTTTCGGACATTGCACCTGCAGCGTGCAAGCCATTTGTAACCGCCTGCCGCAACCGCTGCTTGGCTGTGCGGCGATTGCACTAAGTGGCCCAGCTTGGCGTGCGCAGAGCTAACAGCTACGCAATGTGCCTAACGTTGACGTGCGCCCAAGCAGGCTGGCTCACCTGCCTGGCCGGCACCGGAAGCGCCGCTGTGAGCCCGCTTCCACTGTGCGATGGCTAGCTGGGCTACGCGGAACAGACGGGGCTCACTTGGGACATGTTTCCCTTTTTCGTCTTCTTCAAGTTACCCAAAAACGTGCCATGTGTAACCGGGAGACCTAACTGGCGCTGGCTCTGTCTCTCACGTCGGGTGTGACATGTGTGATGCTGACCGCCGCGCATCTATTCCCTGCTGTCTTTGTTCGATGTCCGAGCATATCTCGCCTGCATCTGACTTCGATGACGAAGACTGTGATCGCGACGGTGGTTGCCCTGTTTACAAGTCCCCTCCGCTACTAACAGCCACAAACAAGTCCCCTCCCCTATTAACAACCACAAGTTTGGTGTGTGGCTGTTAATAGGCGAGGGGCCGCGTATTCAACGTTTTAAGGATAGGGCTGCTAACGTTTTTAAACGCGTGAAAACGCCACTACAAAATATAAGGGGGCAAGATGAAAAATGTGCTCGGAATGGCCTACGATTCAGCGTGCGACCTCGCAAAACTTTTTGACCGCATAGTACATCGAGGAAACCGAGCGCGAGTCACTGTGCGGCAAGATTAAAAGTCGTTCTGAAAACTGAAGGCCTTAAAAATAGAGATGTGTAGTGGGTCTGGTAATGTAGAGGCCAGCGCGTCTACTCGCGATGTTTCGTTTTGAATGGTCTGGCCGGCCCGTCAACCGACAGTCCAGTCAAACAAAGACACCCTGGCGTTTGCGGCTGCTCTCCACCTGTTCCCTTCGCTCGCAATCCCAATGGCTGCCTTAAGTATTTTATGTGTAGATGTAGATGCTCACGATGCGGCGCTTGGCCGTGTCGTGCGTGGCGTGCACGTCAACCTTGCGCACTGCCTATGCGGTAAAACATGTTCAGCCTCTGCTTCAGCGCGAGGGAGCCTCACGTCCCCAATGCACCTGATGGCATGTGTCTAGCCCCGAAAAGCAGTCAGGCTAGCAGCAGGGCAGCAGCAGCAGGGGCAGCAGCTGCAAGGGCAGCAACAGCAGGGGCAACAACAGCAGGGGCAGCACCTGCAGGGGCAGCAGGAGTAGGGGCAGCACCTGCAGGGGCAGCACCTGCAGGGGCAGCAGCAGCATCAGGAGCAGCAGCAGCGGTAGCAGGGGCAGCAGCAGCAGGGGCAGCAGGGGCAGGGGCAGCGCCAGACAAAACGCCACTACGTAGTAGATAATGGTGTCGCCTGGGCCGTTTTAGGCGGTTTAAAAAGGCGAGGTCGAGGCCCTGGCGCGGGGCAGCTCGAGACCGAAGCCAGCGGACACGGAGCGTAGCGACGTGACCGCTGGCGCCTAAAACGACCCGCGACACCATTATCTACTACGATAGTGCAATCGCCAGTAGTTTTAGGTGCCCTAAAAACGCGAGGCCGAGGCGCTGGTGCTTCAAAGCTCTCGACCTCATCCACGCGGCTGCTGGTTGAGGTCGAGAGCTTTGAAGCTCCAGCGCCGAGGCCGAGTGTTTTTGGGGTGCCTAAAACGCCCCCGGCGATGCTTTAGTTCCGTTTTTGGTGCGTTGTGGCTACATTCAGTGCGGCGAAGCCGCACTTCTGGAGCAACACTTTGTTTTGGAGCGAAGGGCGGGGCGTGGTAACACCATATGCGACTTGCAACGCACGCGGGATAGTAGCCAGTTTGAACCAGCTATGCACTTTTCCAAAATGGTCCGCGTCCCGCGTTTTTAAGAGCATAATAGGGAGTAAGTCTCTTAAACAGCAAGCTATTAACTATTGTAACGCATGAAGACGCACGAGCTTGACTAGGTTCAGGTTAGGCAACAGCGGTCTGGGGGTGGAGAAGGCTCGGTTTGAGGGGGTAACTTTCATTGATCGCACATGCACCAGATGCACGGAGGGGGTAGTGGATGACGCCATGCATTTTATCTTTGAGTGCACTGCCACGAGTTCCATCAGGGAGCAGCCGGAGTTTGCCATGACATTACAGAACAGTAATGAGAACTTGCATGACTTCATGTTGAGCCCATGTGCACCTTTGTTTGTGCACCTTGCTTTGAAGTGCGTTACAGATAGTCCTGAACCCCTAGAGGGGGAGGGCGGCCTAGCAGCCTAACGGCTGACGGCTTAAGCGGTGTAAGCCACATCATCATAACGCATGAAAACGGGACTAATAGCTCATCGCATCAATTGGCGGCCTAAGACGCGCAGAAATGAGTTCGTTTTCATCGCTTAAGCCATGGGGGGTGGGCCAACCGCGGGGGTGACCTGGTGCACACTACGCCGACTCTTACAAAGCAAACAGCTGCAAGAGTACAAGACTTCTATAGTCATTTACAAACAGGGTTCGGGGCAGGCTAACCACAAAGAGGTCAGGGAAGAGCAGTCTGATCCATGTACGGCATACAACGACGATGCATGCTGGCAACAGACAGCAACCCGGTGCTTGCATCATGAATGGTTCCAATTCAATGGTGCAGGGGTCATGCAGATAGGGAAGGCGTTTATCCACCCATCCTGAGTTGGGGATGTATCCATCTATTGCAGGTCCGAACCTATTGCTTAGCAGCTGCTGCGTGGTCTGTGCTGCGAGCAGACAAAATTGCGGAGCGGCGTGCCAGCGCCTGCGCGTGCGCTGGGTTGTTGCTGACCTGGGCCACGCCCTGGGAGTTGCGCTGAATGGTGACCACAGCGGCTGAGGCCCTGTCCAGAACATGGGCCACAGGTCTTGACATGGATGTGCGGCCCATGGGGTTGGACAGGTTGGCTGGGGCAAAGCCAGGTGGTCCCATGATCTCGTTCTCCTGGTTGTTCTTGTGGGGCGCGTCAGGCCGGTGCTTCTTCTGTTTCTTCCAGGCAGGCTGCAACACAGGCGGGCAAAGTGCAGGTTAGGGTCCAGGCAGGGGTGCCAGATGCAGATGCAGCAGCAGCAGACGAGCATGAATGCTGCTGGCATGAGAAGCGTCAGGTACCTGATCACGGAACCCATCTTCGTTCAGGATCCAGCACATCATCCACTTGACCAGGTCCAGCGGCATGTACCAGATGGCAGACCAGATCCACGCTACAATCACATAACCCCTGCACACCAGCACATTACCAGCCGACAGCATGCTTGCACTCACAGCACGGCAGCAACACATTGGGTGCTGCTGCTGTCACCACCAGCTTTACTGGCCATGCCACCGCCATCGCAGACAGGACAGGGCATGGTGCGGCTGATGCTGCATTGTGCACATGCACTGCCACATGCCCAAGCCCGTGCTTGCTTGCTCTGTGCACGAGGGTGCAGGACTCACGTGCAGCCAATCACAGATGCCGTGTATCTGCTCTCAGTTCCAGAGATGGGCACTTCCATGCTGGGGAAGAACGGTGTCTTGTGGCCGGTAGACAAGCCACAGAACATGCAGTCCTGGAAGCGCTCACGCGGCGGCACATAGCCAGCGAAGCCAAAGATGCCAATGAGGGTGGAGCCCAGCTGGGCCAGGACGAAGGCAATGTAGGTGAGGGCGCCGGCCCGCTGGATCAGGGACCAGCCCTGGTGGCGCACCACAAAGACCAGCGCCTGGCCAGACACTGAGATCTGCACATACAGCAGGGTGCGGGTCATGGCGCCTCGAATGTAGATCTGCTCCACGTTGCACTGGTCCAGGATGCTGGGGGGGCCGGACAGCTCCCCAGGCAGCTGGCCAAAGGTCAGCCTGTTCATGGTGACTGGGTCATAGCCCTCACAGCTGCCGTCTGGCATCCACTGGTTGCGATAGCTGGGCAGGGCACAGATGGAAGTGTAGGGGGTGAGCCCGAAGTTGGAGCTTGCAGGCAGCTCGCGCTCAATCTTGGCAGCACACCAGGCATCCACCCTGGTCGGCTGGTCATTGAGGGAGAACAGGCCGCACTTGTCCTGTGCACACCAACACACAGCACGTGAGTTGCAATGCTCCTGGGAAGGCAAAGATATGCACCCAGCCATGAGAGTGCAAGCTCTAAGACATGCAGTGCGTGCTCTGCCAGCACAGGACAGGACAGGCATGGCTCTCACCTCAAAGAAGGTGGTCTTGACAGCTGTCTGGTACAGGGCCCATGAGGACAGGGTCAGGAACAGGCCATACACAATGCCCATCAGGAAGATGTTGTTCAGGTTCCAGGAGTTGGGCAGGCGTGAGGGGATGACGCGGTCCTTGGCCAGGGCAATCATGGCACCATCGTTGAACACAGCCATGATGACAATGAGGATGGTGGGGAAGTACCTGGGGGTGGCATGGGCAAGCAGGGCAGCTGAGGTGAAGCGCTATACACAGCTGAGGGGGGGGGGGTAAGGCATCAGGGCATCAGGGCCTGCCACTTACCAGTCATAGATGACTGTCAACAGCCCAAATGTGAAGCAGATGCGGAATGTCATGGCCACGGTGTACTTCGAGTAGGTGGTCATGCGCTGGAAGATCTTGCGAGCCCCTGCAGCAAGGCAGGGCATGCCAGCAATGCGTCAGGGCACCTGCGGCACTGCAGCTGCTGGTCAGTGCCCTGGACAAGAAGGGCGATCTAGACCTGGTTGGGAACAGTCCAGGTGCCCATGGCAAGCACCTCACCAATGACTGCCGTGACGATGGTCGACAGGCCTGGCTCAGTCAGCACGATGTCAGCGGCACCACGAGCAGCATCAGTGGCGCCATGGACTGCAATGCCCACATCAGCCTTCTTCAGCGCAGGGGCGTCGTTGACACCGTCGCCAGTCATGCCGCACACATGGTCAGCATCCTGCAGGATCTTCACAATCTCGAACTTGTGCTCAGGGAACACCTCAGCAAAGCCGTTGCACTTCTCGCACATCTCAGCCACTGATGAGTAGCCATGCATCGACTCCTTGTCACCGTTCCTTGCCTTGATCAGCACCTCAGAAGGGTACATCTGTGAGCAATGAGGTGAAGGTATCAGCAGTGAGCCCCTACTGAGCATGGGATGAGGCTGATGCCCTGCTGTCATGCTCTTGCCCACCTCCACACCCATGCCCAGCATGCGGGCGGTCTCCTTGCCAATCAGCAGGTGGTCACCTGTGATCATCTTGACAGTGATGCCCTGCAGCCGAGAACAACCATATCAGGTGTACAGGCTAGGGATACATGGCAGGAGACAGGGGGTTCCATGAGGGACCAGCGCAAGGCAATTGGCCGCACCTGATCCATGCAGCGCTCAATGGTCTCCTTGGTGTCGTGGCGGGGAGGGTCAAACATGGGCAGCAGGCAGATCATTTCCCACTTAGTGTTGATCTCACCCACACCATCTCCCTGGGGCACAGCAAGGACAGGGCACCAGCTTGCTGACAGCTGGGATGAAGAGAGCGTGGGGAAGCTGAGAGCGCTAGATGGGTGCAGGGCCTTACATCAGCCATGGCCAGGCCCAGGGAGCGGAAGCCACGGTTGGCAAACTCAATCATCTTGTTGTTCACAGGGTCATTCAGCTGGTCCTTGTTGTATGCCTTCCGCAGCACAACCTGCACCGGCATGAGGGCAAAGAGGTGTGTGTAGCAGCCCCACTGGCCCATAACACTGGCCACCATCACGCACCTGGGGAGAGCCCTTCAGCAACCGGATGATCTTGTTGGTCTGCAGGTCCAGGACCGTGGCGATGGTGATCTTGTCTGTGGGATTGAAGGGGACAAACTTCACGGTCTTGTAACGAGTCTTCAGCTCACTCTGCGTGCAACCAACAGGTGCAGGGGATCAGCTACCAAGGTCTCACCCACATGCCAGGTCACACTACAAGCAGTGGAAATCAGTGGAGACTCACCCTCCTGGGGTACGACTCCCACAGCACCATGTCAATGGGCTCCTCGGTGATGGTGTTTGCACTGAGCGCAGCGAGCTTCATGATCTGCACACAAGGACAACCAGCTTATGTGCCCTGAGCAGCCAAAACAACGCGGGGTGACATGGGCATGACCCAACACACCTCATCAGCGGACACACTGCCAGTGAGCATAATGCTCTGGGGTTCCACACTGAGCTTGTTCAGGGTCAGGGTGCCAGTCTTATCCGAGCACAGCACGTCCATGCCTGCAGGTGCAAGAGCACAAATGCATGCAACATCAGCCAGGACCAGCCAGCTGGCACAGCAGATGAAGTGTGCACAACACACCAGGCCCAAAGGCCGCGCTCCTGCAGGCTCACCTGCCATCTCCTCCACAGCTGACATCCTCGCCACGATGGCGCCCTCCTTGGCCAGCTTGGAAGCACCAAGGGCCAGGGTGACGGACAGCACCGTGGGCATGGCAATTGGAATGCCACCCACGATGATGACAAGCATGTTGGTCAGCGTGGGGCAGCCCTCTGCGCAGGGAGCAGCGCAAGGGAGGGAGATGAGCAGGGTGCTGTCATACTGCATGCTGTCTGCCCATCAGCTAGGCAACTGCCTGTTGCTCACCCTCGCCGCTGAGGCACGCATGGCGGTAGTGGCCGAATTGGACGCACAGCTCAATGACAACCCACACGCCGATGGTCACCAGGCAGATGCCACCAATCTTGGTCATGATGACTTGCAGGTTGGCGACATTGTGAGTGCCACTGATCAGAGCAGCAGCGCGCCCGAAAAAGGTGTTCACGCCAGTAGCGTACACCACAGCGTGGCGCTCGCCCTGCTTGATAGCTGAGCCACTGAAGGCCACATCCCCAGTGAACTTTTTGGCTGGGAGGGACTCGCCAGTCAGTGCAGCCTGGTCAATCTGCACTCATCCACAACCAAGCTGTGTGAGAACCCATCTCGCACGACCAACGGTAGCCATACTTCGCCTCATGCATGAGGGTGAGCGCACCTGCATGGGGACTTCTTCCCCGCCACCGCCGCCCTCCTCAGGCAAGATCTTGACATCAGCAGGCACAATGTCACCCAGGCGGATGATGATAACGTCACCGGGCACAAGGTCCTTGGCCTCAATGTTGATGACCTCGCCACCACGCAAGGCCTTGGCCTTGGGAGCCAGCGCAGCAGCCAGTGCCTGCAGGCAGTCAGCAGCATTGTAACCTGTTGACAGTCATGTGAGTCAAGAAAACACATCCTGGCATGCACTGATGGAGAGCTGCACACTGCACAGGGTATGCATTCACAGCACCTTGATGGCCTTGTCTGCATTAGACTCCTCGACGTAGCTGATGCTTGCATTCACGATGAGCAAGGCCACGATGAGGGCGAAGTCGGCGTAGTCCAGCAGCGCAATGGAGATGATGGCGGCCACCTCCATTGCCCATGACAGTGGGTTCCACAAGTAACCCAGGAACACCAGGACGGGATTTCGGGTGCTCTCCGGGAGCTTGTTGGGTCCATATTCGATAAGGCGCTTGGCGGCCTCATCAGCGGTGAGGCCGTGCACGGTAGCCTGCGTCAAACATCAAGGAGCGTCGCCAATGTAAGCGCGTAAACAGGAGCGCGTACAGGAGTTTGTGGCAACGTGACCGAAGAGCCCATCAGGAGGCTTGCCTGAAGGATTTTCAGAGCCTCCTCGTTCCCAATTTTGCTGAAGTCCACCTCCTCAGTGCTGCCTGCGCCCTCCTTGACTTCCACCTTGACCTCTGCGGCGCGACATTTTATTTCTGATGTCGGACCCTACCCGCATACTAACATCCCTCCCGGTGTCCTACCTCCACCCTGAGGCATTGTAGACAAAGAAACGCGCCTCGCCCGAAGCTGGGCTGCTCGTTGCCTTTGCTCGCGCTTGCAACACTAAGCTTCGGCTTCGCTAGCGTTGCTAACGATGTAGACTGGGCTCTGCACACAGGTATAGGTCGAAATGCGCTGGCTCCGAACTCAACCCCAACACCCTAGTTTGACCTGGCTGGACATTCGCGCGTTTCATGTGCTGCAGTTGTGCTGCTGTCGGCGAAGGATGTGCTCACCAGGCTGCCGCACTATCAGGCACCATTGGTAAACCCCTCTGATGCGGCGATAGTAGAGATTGGGCGAGCCTATGTGCCTTTCAACGAGAACCTTGCCAACCTAGCCAACTCATAAGCCAACCAACCACAACCAACCATCAACCACAACAACTGCAACTCTAGTCCCTTTCCGCTGTGTCGCACATAGCTTTACGTAAACGCCAGGTCTTCGCCGAACACCAATCCATGTTCAACGATCGCGGATAAAGGTCAAGTGTCAACTGTTGATGCCACTCTCACGACAAGCACTTCGCGTCGCCTGGCTGTGGCAACAGCTGCCTTATGAGCTGTCTTGCACAGGGGGGTGTAGCTCACCAGCGCGAGCCTAGCAGGCTGCTCGGTCTCATGTGCACCTGTGCTGGGGCGGGCGGGGGTGCTGTGAGATTGGGTCGCGCTGTGCCGGGAATGGCTTGCTTAGTGGGGCTGAGATCAGCGAGCCGCTATCGCGCTCAACGGCTCAGTTGCTCATGAATGGACGAGCTCAATTGTTCCCATGCCATGCTTCCCTGGCCGATGGCGGGGGTAACCACCGGTCTCTCACTGTTGCGGAGAAGTGTAGGGGCTTCACAGGAGATAGGGATACAGGGATGTTTATATATCCATTCATATGTTTCTACTGTCGTACAAGTAGTTGTATGGCAGGGCCTGAGTATAGGGCGGTGTGGTTGTGGGGTCTGCCCACGAACGTGCCATCGGGGTGGGGTTGGTAGTCGTCAAGGGTGCGACCGAGGATGCTACAACTTAGTAGCGGAGTGAGATTACCCACAGGCCGACAAGTTGTTCCTTGTTGAATGAGTTTTGTTGGCCTGAGTGTAGGATGGCTTACATCCGAGGAGCTGTGGCTAGACACACAAGCACCTTACTTCTCTCCAGAATGTCCAACATGATCCAACATTCAGAAGCTACCCTGCCCATCAGCATCATTGCCCCCTACAATACCCTCCACCCCCCCGACGCGTTGTGCAACTTAGTGTTGTTGAGCTCTTCTCTCGCTAACAATTCCTCGGTTTTATGTAGTGCTCCTGTGTTGTAGCAAGGCGGGAGAGGGTTGAAGGCAGAGGGTTGGTCATAGGGTAGGTGCTGCAAGAGGGCACTAGCATGGAAGGGAGGCTTAGTAGGACACCAGTGTCAGCATGCCCGGCAGGTGTGGAGCCAGGGCAACATGCAGCTCCGCCACCACCTCCTCCTCCCCAGCCTCTGTGTTGGCAGCCAGCCAGCAGGGCCGCCCAGCAAGCTCTGCAGCCAGGGGAAGTGAGTAGCACCATGTGGCTCCCAATGGCAATGCATCCTGAGAGGTTGTGAGGGCAATGGTAGGGCACCCTGTTGCACGCCATTTGTTGTGACGCGCTCCGCTGCACCGCATTGTAGGTCTCCGTTGCCGTGGAGCTCCCTCACTACCTGAGCCCTAGAGCCATGGCGCACTCTAGGGCTCTTTGCTAATTTACTAGTGTTTGCTAGTGGTCACCCCCGCCATTGGCCCCGCAATTCACTTTTTGGCACCGTCTTTGATCCGCTGCATGTAATTCTTCCACCGTTGGGCTCTACATCTCACAACGGTGTCGCTAGCAGGTTAGGCCCTCTTTTGTCGATTGTACTGCATTGTGTCAACGACTTGATTAGCTTCGCGATGTCATTCTCCATCTGTGTATATGCGTGTCGCAACAGGAGAGATGAATTGGTGGCCGGAGGCATTTCCGTGCCGAGCAGCCTATGCTGCCGTCGGACTCGCAACTCGCGATTACTTCCCAGGCAAGCACGGGGTGTTGTTTCACTAACACATGCAACCAAATCTGCTGACCTGCACAGGTGCTTGGCCGTCTTAAGGATCAACACCAAACCCACACCAGCCCAAGGGTCTCCCAGGCAGCAGTGCAGCAAGGCAATCAGCCATTGAAAACAGTGAGCAAGAGGTGAGTAAGGTTGTATTATACCTCACCTTGTCTAGGTCAGTTTGATGTTCACTCGCACACTTCCGCAACGCATGACAGGCATGAACAGCTGAGGGTAGCACACAACAGTCTCCAACCTGATTTTCACGCATTGTTTTAGATAGGTAATGTCTCCTATGTGGGCCTGACATGGTTATGTGTATTTTGCTGCAGGATGCCATCCAAAAGATACCAGTGCCCAGCCCAGCCCAGCCCAGCCTGATTTGGTGCCATGGGGCATAGGCAGCAAGGCAAGCTGCTTAGCAGTCCCGTAGTGAGTGTTAGCTATAGCAAGGAGGTGCGACCAGTCCTTGCTTGTTGTGCACATAGCATAGGTGGTGTGTGAGGCATGAGTCATTGTGTTGTGGTGTGTTGTTGAGGTGGTGGTGTTGATGTGTACGAGTGGAGGTGTTGTGGTGTGGTGTTGCCACCTTTTTACATCAATGCATGTGCTTGGCATCAGCGATACATGTCTTCTGTAGTGGTGTTGCAAGGCGTTTGAGCATCGATACATGTATTTCTGTAATGATTTTGCGTGACATGTGCATGCTGAAGTTGAGGAAGAGGGTTGAGGCACCACGGCACATGTAACACTGAAAGCCAGAGCCATCCCGAGCCGTCCCGACAACATATTGCCAAGTGATGATGTGGCGCTGTCATAAGGCAGCTTACATTTGCATAGAGTCATGCCGCAACGTCAGTGAGGTAAGGGGTGCCAGCTGGCTGACTTGTGCGCATATTCACGAATTATATGCTCCATGCACTGACATGCAAGCAGGCGTACTGCACTTGTGCCGTTGGCTTACGGCGTGCGTAGAAGGATTGCTAGCCTCGCCTTATGATGTGCGTGAGTCTTTTAGGAGCGAAAGGCACAGGTCAGGTTTGGGCGGGCGCCGATCTGAGCAAGTGTTTTGCGGCTGCTGGGTGCCGCATACGCATGTTACACCCGACTGCGTCAAAACTTTGTCACGAGCTACACGGAGATTCGCGCCCCAGACCGTCTCACATTTGCGGGGCCAATGGCGGGGGTGACAGATAGATCACACCGTTAAATTTCTCTGCGGGGTTGAGAAATTGCTACCGTGTGGGAGCGAGAAATTGCCCCGACCCCTTCCTCAGGCGTTCTGCCGCACCCACTCGTCGGCTTAGTGTGGGATGTGCGGCACCCGCACCAATGCGCCTCAAACGGGCAGACGACAGAGATGTGACCTCTCACTGCGTTGAACCCCGCGTTGAACTTGGTAAGCTTGTGGGCCCCTCGCTGAACCCCTCGCTGAGCTATCTGCCTGCTCCCCCCCACAGGGGGACCTTCCAACCGTCCAACCGCAGCCCTCTCGCTCATCGGCACCACCTCTCTGCACGCACGCCTGCACCTTCCGCTACAGCTCTGCGGACAAGACGGCTGCGCAGCAGGGTAAAGCATGCCCACGGTAATCCTCTCCTGCAGCCTCAGCACCGGCAGCTCCTATCAGCACCAGGCAAGGCACAGCAAGCGCAGTGGGCAAAGCAGCTGCTAGGCCAACGCTACGTCCGTAGCAGCTGCTGCGGATGCTAAGGATGAACTGCGGTCTCGGCGGCCAACGCAGCTCGCGCTGTAAGAAACGGTCGCTCCACCCAGGTATGAGCTGCGTTGTGGCCCCAGTTGCTGGTATACCCGCACATGCTGTTGCTTGCTGCTGTTGTTGCACCTCACCAGCTCAAGTGCTCAATGCACGCTGCATCGCTTCACTCCTATGTGTGGCATCGTCCTGGTTGTGGTGCTCGTCCACAGGTGTGGCCACACAGAAGCGTACCACCCGTGAGCAGACATCGCCTTACAAGGGGCAAGGGCATGTTGGCATCACAACAGGAGCATGCGGTAAGCACAGCTGGCCCACAAGGGTCAGGGGCAGGTATGAAGCGCAGCCGGGGCAGGTGCAGCAGGGGTAGGCAGGCAGCATTGCAGGAGTAGCACAGCAGCAGGGACAGGCGCAGGCGCATCATGGGTATGCGGGTTGCATGCAGCATGCAGCTTGGGTATACACTCAGGGCTGCAGTGGCAAACGCAGCAGGGATAGACCATCAGAGAAAGGCATGCTTTGCTTATCAACAGGGAAGGATATGTCCATGCTTGTGCCTACTGGTGCTTGCGCAGATGCCCGCCCAAGGCGCATGATGTGATGGCTGCAGCAGTGGGGAAGGCGGTGCTAGCAGCAGCAGCAGCAATGGTGGCAGCAGTGGCGGCAGCAGAACAGGAGTAGGCCCGTGTAACAACGATGGCAAGCCCCTCCCCTCCCTGCCCAGCCCTGCCCCACCCCCTCCCAGCCCTGCCCCACCCCACCCCCTCCCAGCCCTGCCCCACCCTATCGCAGCCCTGCCCCACCCCCTCCCAGCCCTGCCCCACCCCCTCACACCCCTGCCCCACCCCCTCCCAACCTTGCGTTGCCTCTCCCCTCCCTGCCCAGCCCTGCCCCACCCCCTCCCAGCCCTGCCCCACCCCCTCACACCCCTGCCCCACCCTATCCCAGCCCTGCCCCACCCCAGCCCATCCCATCCCAGCCCTGCCTTGCCCTGCCCTGCCTGTAGGTGTGTGGCAGTGCAGGCTGCATGTAGCAGCAGGCTGCAGGTGTGCTGCAGTGCATGAGCAGCAGCAGCAGCAGGCTGTTGGTGTGTTGCAGTGCATGAGCAGCAGCAGCAGCAGGCTGTAGTGCATGAGCAGCAGTGCAAGGACAGCAGCAGCAACAGCAGGCTGTGCGATTGTAGCAGTGCAGGTAGCAGCAGGCGACAGGTGTGTTGCAGTGCATGAGCAGCAGCAGCAGCCGCAGCAGGCAGCAGTGCATGTGACGCAGTGCGTGAGCAGCAGCAGCAGCAGGCTGTAGCGCATGAGCAGCTGTGCAAGGACAGCAGCAGCAGGAGGCTGTAGGTGTGTGGCAGTGCAGGCTGCAGGTAGCAGCAGGCTGTAGGTTTGCTGAAGTGCTTGAGCAGCAGCACCAGGCTGCAGTGCATGTGTTTTAGTGCATGAGCAGCAACAGCAGCAGGCTGTAGTGCAACGAGCAGCAGTGCATGGGCAGCAGCAGCAAGCTGTAGGTGTGTGGCAGTGCAGGTAGCAGCAGGCTGCAGGTGTGCTTCAGTGCATGAGCAGCAGCAAACCTATGGGATATATGGGATATATGGGATATAGGGATGGGGTTGGGAAGGGCTGGGAGGGGACAACGCAAGGCTGGGAGGGGGTGGGGCAGGGCTGGGATGGGGTGGGGTAGGGCTGGGAAGGGGTGGGGTAGGGCTGGGCAGGGAGGGGAGGGGCAACGCAAGGCTGGGATGGGGTGGGGCAGGGCTGGGATGGGGTGGGGCACGTACCCTGCTGCACCCTCTACCCTAAGCTGACAACCTGCTGTTGCACCTTCCCAATACACTCACTATATCTGCTGCTTGCTGACCCAGAGGCTGCGTGCCGGTGGGTGCACCAGCAGCTGCTGCTAGCTAACCCAGAGGCTGCCTGCCGGTGGCTGCCCCTGCAGCTGCTGCCCATGGTCCCAGGCATTGCGTGCCTGTGGGTGCACCAGCAACTGCTGCTTGCTGATCCTGAGGCTGCGTGCCCGTGGGTGCACCAGCAACTGCTGCTTGCTGACCCAGAGGCTGCGTGCCGGTGGGTGTGTCAACACCTGCTGCTTGCTGACCCAGAGGCTGTGTGCCGGTGGGTGCAGCAACACCTGCTACTTGCTGACCCTTTGGACGAAGCTACGCATTCTTTCTTCAGCTCCTCCAGACGCTTCTCGCCAATGTTGCTCTTGCCAGCCATCGCCACCTACACATTCACCAGCAAGCTCATGTTGTTGCTCTTGCCTCCCCAAACACTACTCCCTTGCCTCTGCTGGCGCTCATGCTGTCGCGTTTGTTGCTGCTCCTCCTGCTGTTCCCGTAGCTCCTCCTGTTCCTGCTCTGGCTGGTGCTCGTTTTACTTCTGCTTTGCAGCACGCTGCGTTGTGGTGTGCGCGCGTGGTGGAGACTGGTCACGACATTATCGGCTTGTCCTGGGAGCTGGAGTATTGAATCCGGGGCGCACTGGTGCAACGCCAACAACGGGCCTACCCTGAACACGGTCCTGAACACGGCCCCAGACAGCGTGCAAGCCATTCATAACCGCTGTAACCGCTGCTGCTAGGCTGCGATGCCATCGACTGATGTAGCTAAGCTTGCACCACAGTGCTTGCCTTACCTGTGGCTAATGTGGGTACAGGTTGCGAGCCGCGAAGCAGGCTGACCAGCCTTTTTGACACCTACAGCGACGCCTTCGACGCTGATGGCTTGCGCGATAGTTAGCTAGGCTACACGGCGCAAGGGAAGCCGTTTGGAGGAGGCATCCCTCTCAGGTGCTGCTCAGAGGTCACTGGGAAGGGATGTGTGTGACCGGGAGACTTAACTGGGGGTGACCTAGTGCAACGGGCAGGTAGCCTTTTCAGCGTTAGTCTGTTCGTTTTGGTGAGGTGCCCAGTGGTGTGGGGTTTGCCCACGAACGTGCCATCGATGTGGGGGCTGCAGTCATCAAGGGCGCGACCGAGGATGCTTTGGACCTGGTTGGAGTAGTTGAGTGAGATTACCCACAGCCCAACATGTTGTTCCGTGTCGAATAAGTTTTGTTGGGCTGAGTATAGGTCGAGAGGGATTGCCTTGCATTGGGCTGTTGTGTGAGCTCCGGCATGCGACTGGCGCCAGCAGGCGTCCGTCCTTAGAACGCCGCGTCAAGAAAAGCTGCAAGCTTCGCGTTGTCTGGTATAGTGTTGTAGCTGAGGTGCTCGCCAGGCTTCACTTGCAGCAGCAGCGGGCTATGCTGCTCCCCCGCCGCCGCGCTTCGCGCTGCAACTCGCAGCTTGGCGACGTACTTGGCTGCTTCCCAATACCCCACGCGTTCGTCAAACAGCGCTGTGCGCACCATCATGGGAGGCATCGGCTCCTTGACACCGACGTTGGGGTAGGGATCCCATCGCATCACCGATTCGTACGCGGAGCGGTCATGTCGCACGTCGCCCAGTTCCGCCGCATCGCCATCGGCGTCCACAGCCATGCTTGTCAAGACGTCCAGCGATGGCACGGTCAGCACCACCGCACGGAGCAGTTGCGGGTGGTTGTTGATCAGGGCGCCAGCAAGCCACCCCCCTGCGAGGTACACAACGTGGTTGACCTAGGGGTGGATTTGTGGTCAGGCAAGCCATGCCAAGTTGTGCTGTTAGGCAGCATGCAGAGTCCCATGGCCCACCCAGCACAGCACAGCACGGGGCACCCATGACCAGCATCTGTACCTGTACCTGGTCAACATCGTTGATGTCCTGCACACCCTGTCCTTGAGTCCAACTCAGTCATCTTATTCAGACTCTGTCTTACACATCTCCACGGCAACTGGCACAAAGACAGTACATCTTCCGCTCATGCATTTCCTCACCTATTCATGCCCATGCATCTGCATGTAGTGGTGTGTGGGCCTTTTCCCGCAATACCCTCCTCCCTGCCTACCCCTCCCCCCTTTCACCTTCCCTTGATCTACAATTTCTTAAACAGCTGTGTTGGTAACAGGCACACCCCATTCAGAAGTTCCTGCCACCCTACCCCAACCCCATGCACCAACCTGCTGATTCAGCCACCAGAGCCAGTCCCCCTGCCCCGGTCCAGCCCCCACGCAGCAGCAGCTGGGCCGCCGCCAGGAGGTCTTCGACCCCCAGGGGCTTGGCACTGCCCCTCCCCGCCTCATGCCACACAGGGCCCAGGCAGCCTCCGCCCCGCACATGCACCACTGCCCAGGCCAGCCCGCGCTCCACCATCACGTGGCTGCAAGGGAAGGGGAGGCAAGGGAGAGGTGTCTTGTGCATAGGAGGGGTCAGCAGGTGTAGGGCTCCCTGACTCCCAAGGGGCAGCAGCAGGAGAGGTGGGAGAGGTGGGAGAGAAGGCCAGACATGGCACTGCTCAAATCCAGCACAGATATCAACCACCCCCCTGACCCCTTGCCCCTCCCCCTCTCACCTGACAGGGGAGTAGTCGCAGGGGTGGGCCTGGCCATATGCGCCATACACGCTGAGCAGCGCCCCCCGGGTCGTGCCTGCACCGCCCTGCCTACAGCAAGCCTGACCAGGGTGGGGTGGGGTGGGGTGGGGTGGGGTGGGGTGGGGTGGGGTGGGGTGGGGTGGGGTGGGGTGGGGTGGGGTGGGGTGGGGTGGGGTGGGGTGGGGTGGGGTGGGGTGGGGTGGGGTGGGGTGGGGTGGGGTGGGGTGGGGTGGGGTGGGGTGGGGTGGGGTGGGGTGGGGTGGGGTGGGGTGGGGTGGGGTGGGGTGGGGTGGGGTGGGGTGGGGTGGGGTGGGGTGGGGTGGGGTGGGGTGGGGTGGGGTGGGGTGGGGTGGGGTGGGGTGGGGTGGGGTGGGGTGGGGTGGGGTGGGGTGGGGTGGGGTGGGGTGGGGTGGGCTGACCTGGGGGTAGCACCAGGGTGATGGGAACCAGGCAGCCGTCAGCTGAGTGTGCGAACAGTGTGTAGTAGCGCAGGGGCAAGGCTGCTGGCACAGCTGTGACCGCAGCACCCGCCCCCTCCTGCTGCTGGTCACGCTGTTCTGCCTGCCGGTCCTTCTGCTGTTTGCCCTCCTGTTGCAGGACGGCTGGGTTGCGTTTGGCAGCGGGGCCAGACAGGGGCCCAGGGCTGGCGTGACTGGCAGGAGGGGCTACTTTCTCGGCAGCCTGGGGAGCAGGGGGTGCCACTGGGGGCTGGCTAGAGGGGCCGGAATGCAGGGGGGTGGGGGCTGTGAGGTGCAACACCTCAGTGCACAGGGGGGTGACCAGCCCACTGTAGCTCAGCAGCAGCAGGCCGTGGTCAGGGGCAGCTGGGTCAGCTGCTGGCCGCTGACCTCCCTGCTGCTGCCGGCCCTGGCCCTGCTGCGCCTGGTCCTGCTGGCTACCTTGGACACGCCCACCACTCCTTCCCGGTGCTGTTGAAGCCGCTTGCAGGTCAGGGGGCAGCAGCCAGGTCAAGCAGAGCACATGCACCAGGGGCAGGCCAGGCAGCACTAGGTGGGCTCGGGCCAGAAGCTGCAGGGCAGGTGGGCGGGAGGCAGGGGAGGGCGGCAGGGGCGGGAGGCCTGCCAGAGGTGAAGGTGGGGGAGTGGCTGGCTGAGAGTCAGGAGGGCCCCACTGGTAGAGCCTAAACAGGAACTCAGTGCCATGCGGGGTCATGGGGGGGCTGGCGCTGCCGCCACTGACTGCCTGCCCCTGCCCCGCCCTTGTCCGACACGGGTCGGGACGCTGCGGGGCTGAGAGTGCCGGGCAGTCAGGGTCTGCGGCACGGCCCAGCTGCAGTTCCCTCCACCCCTGCGCCACAGCCGCCGCCTGGAGCTGCACAAGGGGAGGTGAGGGGGAGGGTGCGGGGCAGGGGCAGGGAGGGGGGGAGGGGTGGAAGGGGAGGGGCTGGCAGGCAGGGGCAGGATGAGAGGGGGCGACAGAGGCAGCTGCTGCAGGTGGTGGGCTATGCGGGCTGCTGCCTGCCCCCCAGGCCACCTCCCCCAGTGGCCCCCCCCAACCCTGAGGTCCCACCCTCTTGTAGCATGCCAGCAGCTGGCCCCCCTGCTGCTGGACCTCCCACAGCAGCCACCCTGGCTGACCTTGCAACAGCACGTGGTGCAAGAGGCCTCCCCCTCCCTCCCCCCGCCCCCGCCCCCTCCCCCCTCCCCCACTGGCAGTGGCCCAGGCAGTAAGGTGTGTAGGGGGGCACCAGGTCAGCTGGCCAGTGGGCAGGCCCAGGGCGTCCCTGCTATGCAGCAGAAGGCCGCCCCAGGGGTCGGCCATGGCCGCGAAGGCCATGCGCAGGCCAAGGCTGCGAGGGTGCAGCAGGGGGGCGAGGAGGGGCAGGGCGGCTGGGGTCCCTGGAGTAGGGGAGGGGGTGGAGGAGAAGGTGGTTACTTCCACTGCTGCTGCTGCTGCTGCTCGTGCTGCTGCTGGTGCTGCTGGTGCTGGTGCTGCTGCCACTGCTGGTGCTGCTGGTGATGCTGCAGCTAGCGATGCTGCTGGAGCTGCCGGCAGTGTTGGTGTTGGTGTTGCTGGTGCTGGTGCTGGTGGTGCTGCTGCTGCTGCTGCTGGTGCTGCTTCCACTGCTGCTGCTGGTGCTGCTGGTCCTGGTGACAGGCCCGGCAGGAGCCAGGCTGCGGCCACTTCGTCATTGTAGTCGCGGGACACCAGCAGCAGCAGCAGCAGCGGAGGGGGCGGTGAGGGTGTTGTTGCTGCCGCGGCAGGTGTGGCGACCAGGGGGCTTGAACCAGGTCCAGTGACAGCGGCTGGTGTGACCCTGATGGCTGACAGCTGCATGGGGTAGTCTGGGAGGCCCCCCTCTAACTCACACTCCTGCTGCCTAATCAGGACATGCCCTGTAGCACTGCTTGCCAGGCCTTGGACATCGCCCAGCAGCCCCTCCCTAGTACCTCCTGGTGGCCTTGCTGCCATTGCCCAGGGCAGCTGCACGACTGTCGGTCCTTGGTCCTGACTGCGGCTGGTGCTGCTGGTGCTGCTGCTGCTGCCATGGTTGCTGCTGCCACCTCTATCGATGCCCGAACCCAGTGTCACTGCTGACAGTCCAAACCCTCCTCTCGTCACAAAGTACAAGCGGAGCCGTGCCCTGCCAAGGTCAGGAGCAGCCGCTGACCCGGGTTCGAATCCTGCATTGATCAAAAGCAGGTTCGAAAAAGCTTCATAAAGTGCACCCAGACTCTAACAGAAATGGAAACACAAAAACGTGCTCTATCACGTGCAAACCCTTGTGATGTGACAAATGTCTGTCCTGCTGCTGTGCATCAGAAAACGCAATGAAACGCAAGAAGGGCGCGGTTGAGCTCACCATGGGGTGTGGCAAGAAGTGAATGCAGTGAGGACCTCTGGCCCAGCTGCCCGGGGATGTGAGGCAGATCCTGCCACAGGGTCCTGGGCTGTGTCCGCCACATGAAGGGGTGAGGGGGGTGGGTCAGGGTCTGGGACCAGGGCCCATGCAGGGGTGCCTAGGATGCCGTGTATGGGGGTGATGAGGGGACGCAGGGTCAGGGCGCACACCAGGTGCAGCTCCTCCCCGGACGCGGTCTGCCCAGCCCCTGACCTGGCTGCCGAGCCTGCTGCGGCCCCTGCCCCAGCCCCTGCCGGTGGGTCCTTGGTCGTGCTGGTGCTGGTGCTGGTGGCGGTGGTGGTGGTGGTGGTGGTGGTGGTGGTGGTGGTGGTGGTGGTGGTGGTGGTGTAGGCAAAGCAGCTGAAGTCTGGGCTGGGGGTGAAGGACAGCAGGCGGTGGCCCGGCCCGACCTGTATTGGGGCAGGAGGGGTCCCTGGCTGACTGGGTGTGGAGTGAGGGGGGAGGTCAGGGTGGGGGCTAGGGTTCAAGCCCTGCTGCAAGGCCTGGGGGGAGGGGCGGGCTCTGGGCTGCTGGGAGGAGTCTGTGGGGGGAGCTGGCTGGTTGAGCTGCCCGCTCCGCTTCCTCTGACTCCTCCAACACCACTACCTCTTCCAACATTGGCCCTGGGGTGAGGTCACACAATAAGGGTCACACAAGCAGGGTCACACTGGCGAAGTCACACTGGCAAAGTCACACTGGCAAGATCACACTTGCAGGTCTCACTAGCAAGGTCACACCCAGGCCAGGTCAGAAGCAAGGCAAGGTTGGCAGTAGCGCGCAGCAGTAGCCTACCTGCCCTTTCAACCTGGCCCACCCCACCCTCCCGCCCACCCCCCCTCACCCCGCCCGGCCCCTACCTGCCTGCAGAGCCCAGTCCTTGGTCTGAGGGTGAGAAGGCCAGGGGGCCCGCCGCCTGCACCTCAGGTGCTGGGTGCGGCCTGTCCGGGGGCACAGGCGCCGCACATACTCCGTGGCATCGCCAAACTGCTGCCTTGGGGCTGGGAGGCTGTGCACCGGGCTGTTGGCAGTGCTTTGCTGCAGGCTGCTGCCATGGGGCAGGTCTGAGACCTGGCTGCCTGCCTGCTGCAGTGCCAGGCGCTGCACCTGAGACTTGAGCTGGATCGCGTGCTGCAGCGCATGCACCTCCGCTGCATGCGCTTGCATCCAGGCAGTGCAGTGGTCGTTCTCAGCCACCTGGTAGGAGGGCACAGCGCTGACCTGCTGTGTTTGCGTCTTGCTGGAAAGATGAGTATTTTGGTCAACACAGCCATCAGGGGCAGCAGGTCTGCTTAGCCTTCACGCTGCTCTACTGCTTTAGGCCTGGTGTGTGCTGTGTGCTGTGTGTGTGCTGTGTGTGTGATGTGTGTGAGGTGAGTGTGAGGTATGAGGTGTGAGGTATCATGAATCTCATCGGGAAACCCAAGTTGCTTGAAAAGGCCACCGCCCGTCTCAATGCACATCGCGTGATGGCTAAGAAGAAGCGGGAGGGCGTCGACAAGCAAAAGAAGGGCTCGGCAAATCGAAAGGTGCGGGGCCTGGTGTGGTGCCCGGTAGTGCCCCTCCGCAAGCCCCCACAGGCCCCATGCAGCAGCCAGGAAGCCACACAGCCAGCAGCCCCAGAGCCAGGGCCCAGGACTCCCCCGCCAGCCAAGCGCAGCAAGCGCACCAAGGCTGAGCCCACCCAGCCCGCTAAGGGCAAAGGGCAAGGGTCAGGGCAAGGCTGCCAAAGACAAGCCAGCACTACAGCCAGGCAGGTGGCTGGACAGGGACTGCAATGCAGCATTGAACATGCAGCGCATTGGGGAGAGCAGGTGGCGCCCGCTGGAGCTGTGTTGGTGGCCAGAGCAGGGACCTCTGCCTGCCAAGGGCAAGGAGTTCCCTGACCTGGGCTACAAGCGGCTGCGAGACAAGCCACCCAAGGCCCAGCAGCAGCAGCCTGCTGAGGCTCAGTAGTGTGTGGCCCCCCTTAGTTGAGCTGTCATCAGCTCACAACTAGTGCATGTTTATCATGCCAACTCTACACAATAGCCCTAGATGTCAGGCAATAGTGTAGGTGGTAGGCACTCACGCACCATGACCATGTGCATTGGGTACACTCCACACAGCCCATTAACACCATTTGAGTCGGACCACTATTGGCCCCTAGTATTTCCGCTAGTGGCTGCTAGTGGCCACTACTGGTCCGGCTCAAAAGGAGACCCTAGTGAGGGACAAGGGGGCTGCTTTACTGCTTGTCTCAGGACTGAGAAAGGTGGTTTGGTGTTCTGTCACCTGTTCGGTCCTGTCCTGACCATCTGCGTCTTACCAGGTGTTTCAGAACGGCTGCTTTCCTGCGGCATGTGACGGACATGCGGTACGTCTGCAGCCTGGTTTGGCCTGCATCCCTCGGCGGCAGCACCCATGTACCCAAACCTGCGGGTGGTGTCGCGGAGCCACGCATAGTCGTCGTAGCGAGTCTCGCCGTGCAGCTGGGTCACGATGGAGGGCGCTTTTGGTGCCAAGGGAGGTACCGCCCTTGGTGGGCTGCCGACTGAGCGTCGACATTGGCGCACTGATGTTTGGCGCGCAGGTCGCTGCAACCGGTTGCGCATTCGCTTTGATAACCGCGGTGTCTTCATTGCCCATGGCCCATGGGGTTGGTAATGTTCATACAGATACTATCTCAATACTGCACCGTTTTCAACAGCGTTCATCACATTGGCAGCCACGAGCTAGTCCGCGTAATCTGACCACCAGCGCTAGCCATTAGAGTCTTTGCTCGTGTACTGCTACATGTGCCCGCGAACAAATCACATCGGCGAGACGGGTCTCCTTGGCACGGTGAGCCACATCGCTTTGACCCCATCTACCTAGCGTATTCAAAATTGCTAGAGTCCGCATGTCGAGTAAGCCTCGTCGTTTCGGCGGAGCTTGCTCAACGGCACAGCAACAGCAGGTGTGAGGCCATGTGGGATCCAAGACTTGCACCCACTTGTCATGGAGTGTCTTCTATCCATAAGTTGAAGTAATGGCACATCCCTAGATTGGGCCACCTGCGCGCTACACATGTGATACTGCTCTATCTTAACAATGCCTACACAGCTTCCACATCCCAGGAGGCACCACCAGCCCTAAGATGGATTGATAGATTTGACCCCGTCGAGATGTGCGCAGGCTCATGGCTGACACCCCTCAATGCGACCCGTGCCCTTGTCAGGCTCTACCCACTTGGACCGGCCCTTTCTTATCTGCAAGTGGGGTCAACATTGCGCGGCGCCCTATACAGCACAAGCTAAGACGAACGCGCTCTTCGCATTGTTATCGCAGGGCATGGTCACCAACGACATGCGACCTTTAGCAGACTCACGTCAGTGCGTGTCTATGGAAGCGACCCTGA
Organism: Haematococcus lacustris; assembly: GCA_030144725.1. Classification (NCBI taxonomy): domain Eukaryota; kingdom Viridiplantae; phylum Chlorophyta; class Chlorophyceae; order Chlamydomonadales; family Haematococcaceae; genus Haematococcus; species Haematococcus lacustris. The sequence continues at coordinate 3,536,501 of JASKMD010000031.1, forward strand.
TATGATAACACCAGCAGCTGCAACCTCACATAGCCAGCATATCGACAGACTCACACCAACAGCAAAGGTGACGGCGATGGCATGCCAAGGGTGGCAGTGGCGAGCACCTTGCTCCTGATGGCTGCAGAGGCCACTCCGGTGTATGCCCACATGCTAACCCCCAAGGGGAAGTTCCTACATGACTGCATCTTTTACCCAGAGCCTGGTGAGGGGGGTGCAGCGCTGCATGGCCATGCCCAGCAGCCTTAGTACTCCTGCAGAAGTGCAGGCTTGCTGGGTGGAGGCTATGTCTGACCCCTTGCGTGCCTACTGGCAGCTAGTTAGGACAGACAGTTGAAAGCCTGCTGCGAGTTGCTCGCTTCCTGGCCTAGGTGAAGGCGGAGGGCTGTTGATGGAGGTGGATGAGGCAGGCCTTGACCACGCTCTGGACTGGCTTGCCAGGCGAGCTCCAGCGCCCACTGCCCAGCCTCGCAGGCGCAGCCAGCACAGCACAGCATAGCCCCTCTTCGCTGTACCTTCGCTCTGCCTCCCCTCTGCACTGCTCTGCCCCCTCCATTACGCCAGCAGCAGCTCCCACTATCCATCAGTAGCCAGCTGCTGCCCCCTCCCTGCCCCAGCAGGCCAGCCTGCCTGCTGCTGACCTGACCTGCTGATTTGACCTGACCTGACCTAACCTGACCTGACCTGACCTAACCTGCTGACCTGAGTGCCGTAGGTACCGCTTGCGGCGCGCAGTGAGCTTGGAGGACGCGCGGGCTGCCTGGACACCCTGGGCCTGGCATGGTGCTGCGGCCCCTGACAGCAAACCACCACCGGGTGGGTGGCAGCCAGGGACCAGCCAGGGGTTGGTCGGCTAGGGGCCAGCCAGGAGTTGTTTAGCCAGGAGTTGTTTAGCCAGGAGTTGTTTAGCCAGGAGTCGGCCAGGCGTCATCCAGGCTGTGGTACAAATTGTGGCACAAATTGGACATAATGGGTTGCCATGAAGTGACTCCCTATTCCACCTTTTGTCAGCCTTGCCTGGTCCTGCCGCCATTATGCCACACAAGGCGGGTGCTGCTGTTGCAGGGTGGTGGCCTGACCCCCGGCTGCCGGGCTTGGGCCTCAGGGCTGTGGTGCCGCCCAGCTCCTCCCCTCCCACCCCCACCGCCTCCCTTGATAGCAGTAGCAGCAACAGCTCCGCTGACTGCACAACCAGCAACTCCTGGTGCGCTGCTGACAGCAGCAGCCACAGCAGCAGCGATGCTGCCGGCAGCAGCAGCAGCAGTGCTGGAGGCAGCAGCAGTAGCGGCAGCAGCGATGGAGGCAGAGGCGGCAGCACAGACCACTGGCCAGGGACCGGTCCTGGCAGCAGTGGCAGCATCGGGTCAGGGCCCCAGCTGGACCTGGACGCCTGCCTGTACAGATCCTGGCGCTACCGCCTAGGGGTGGCTGAGGGGCAGACTGAGATCCCCTTTGGTGAGCTATGGGCTGGGCTGCCAGCAGCTGAGCCTCAGGGCAGGGCTGTGGGCAAGGCAGGCCAGGCCAGGCCAGGCCAAAATCGGGCAGGGCAGGATGGGGCAAGGCCAAGGGCCGGGCTAAGGGCCTGATCCTGAGCTGCTGTGCAGTGCAGGCCAGTAGGCCAGGCACGAGCAGGTAAAGGCACAGGCCAGGCTGGTGGCAACATCAGCAGCTGACCCTGGCGGGGGCTATGGCTGCGCCAGCCAGCATCCAGCCCTGTGCTGATGCCCTGACTGTTAGACTGGGCAGCAGCTGAGCCCCTGACTGCTGACTTGTTAGGCCTGACTGACTAGTCTGTCCTGATGCCTGGGACTGCCTGAGCGATCCAGGCACTGCCTCCCTCCCCTCCCTCCTGTCTGGTTGGAATGCCTACGGTCAGGGTAAGGGGGTAGGAGCACCCCTGAGCCTAACCCCTAACCCTAACCCTGCTTGAGTGAAGTGCCTAGTGAGCCACACTGAAGCTCGCCTGCCTGGGTAAACCCGGGTTTTGCTGCTGCCTGCTGCCCCTGGCTCGCCCTACCGCACACCCCAACCAGGCCCAAGCCCACATCCCATACTCCTGCTGCCCTGGCCTCAACCCACCCCTCAATCAGGCCCACATCCACACCCCTGCTGCCTTGGCCTCAGCCCTTCCTTCAGCCCCACCACCAGCAGGCCTCACCCCGTGAGGGCCCCTCCCTGTGGCACCCCGCAGGTCAGGCCTCCCCTCTGGAGTACAACACGGACGTGCTGTGTGGGGTCAGCTACACCAAGGGCTGCTACATAGGCCAGGAGCGCAACAGCTTCACGCATTTCAGGGGCGTCATCCGCAGGCGCTGCATGCCCTTCAGAGTAATGGAACCGCCAGCAACAGGTGAGACGGCCCACACCCCGACCCATCCCACCCTTTTGGCCCACACCCCTGCCCACCTGCCCCTCACCCCTGGTCCCTTTCACTGCCTCTGCTCCTCCCAGCAGACAAGACTCCCTGTCACCATTGCACTTGCAATCCCTCACCTGCTGCTTCCTGACCTTTGATGCTGCTCATCCCTCCTCCTCTCAACCTCGTCATGTTGCTATGACTCGCACTGCAGCCTGCGCCACAAGATGTAGCCTGAGCAGCCTGATTCCAGTGGTTGGTCCAGGGCGTCCAAAAGCCATGCTTTCCACTGATGTGCTGCCGGCCTGCTGCTGCTGACCTGCTGCTGCTGGCCTGTTGCTGCTGACCTGCTGTTGCTGGTGCGGCCGGCAGGCAGCAGCCCCTCCCCAGTGTCAGTCTCAGTGGAGCAAGAAGTGGTGAGGGCTGGCAGCCAGGAGGTGGTGGGCACAGTGCGCGGCTACCAGGCAGGCTGGGGCCTCATGCATGTCAAGCTGGGGCCTGCTCTGGCCGCCGCTGGGGGGCAGGAGCGCCTACACCTCAAAGGAGCTGAGCACACCCAGGCGAGCGTTGCTGCATGAGCCGTCCATGCAACAATAGAATCTGACCTTAGAAAGGTCGCGTGAAGCATGGTGTATGAGGCCCTTGTGGGTGTAGAGGCCCTTATGGGTGTATAGGCCCTTGTGGGTGTAGAGGCCCTTGTGGGTCTGCATGGTGTAGAGGCCCTTGTGGGTGTAGAAACCCAGTGTCCCCAGGGTGTGTGTTCATGGGCAAGGCTGAGGATGAGCTGGCATGGTGCAAACTGACTGCAGGTGCAGCCTATTCGACCTGACTGGTGGCCCAAGGAGTGGGGCAGCGAGGATGGCCTATGACAGGACAACTATGGCTTTTGGACCACGACAATGACCCTCCCACCCGCAAGCGCTCCCAGCCCCAGCCCCGCCAGCTTCCTCAGCTGCCCCAGCCCTTCTCCGTTTATGAGGTAGCTGGGTTGGAAGCAGTAGCAGTAGCAGGGAGTTGGGACAGGAAGCGGGCGAGGTATTTGAGGATGTAATGAGTTTTGTGGTTGTGGGTTGTGCGTCAGTTGCGCTGGATGGTGCGGTGTGTAGGCGTGCACTAGCTGTATTTGTGCACTTTGGACCGCTGAATCAAAAAGTTAGATATTGTTGTGCTTCAGTGATGTCCGGTGGTGGGCCGAGTATCGTACCGATGATTTGTGCACAGTAGGCACCAGGTAGGAGACTGGTTTGACGGCTGTCACCCTCCCCTCTCTGCTGTAGTCCTTATCTGCATGTCCAGGACTTCTGTAGTCTGCTATAGTATGTATCATATAGTATGTCTGCTATGGGTCCGACTCTGGGTCGTCAGCCTGTAACACAGTAGGTCACCCCCGCCATTGGCTGCACCCCTGATGAAATCTTACTGGTCTTTACGAGTTTCACACCGATTCCCGCGCAGGGCGGTGCAGCTCATTAAAGCGAAGCTAGCGGGCTGCTCGGGCTGATGTGCACCAGTGCCGGGGCGGGCGGGGGCGCTGAGAAATTAGGTCGCGTTGTGTTAGAAATAGCCTACTTAGTGGGGCTGTGATCAGAGAACAGCTATCGCGCTCAGCGGCCCAGCTTTTCAAATGTTTGAATTTTCGTCGGGCGCAGTACCCCCCCTGACATGTGTTCTAGTGCTAGTGCTAGTGCTGATGACATGTTTGAGGGTGTTTGTATGGCGTGTGGCCTTCCCTGCACCCGAACAGCGTGCAACTCGTGTCTTCGCAATGGGCACTTTTTCCGGCCGGAATAACTGTCCAAACAGGACGTCAAGTGATGAACTGCCAGTTCTGTGCGGCTCCTTGTGTGGGTTCCTAACGTGTCATGAGAACATAAACGCGTTGTCCTGATGTGTGAGCCGTTTCATGTGTGGGCGGTAAAACAAATTTCTGCTCAAGTTCTGCATCCTTTTGACTAATTTTAGCTGCGTTGGGCTGCGCAGGGGCCACTTGCATTAATTGTGAGACCACCCTGACATTGCTGTCACATGTGGACCGAACCCGGTTCAGCTGTGACACGCCCTGAGGAAAATTCAAATTTTGACGAACGGAGCCCATAGGCCACGGATAGCAGTTGCGCCTGGTGCGTTGCAATCGTACTTTTGCGCTGTATCCCGCTGATGGTTGTGCCTGGCCTGAAGCCTGTGGCGCCCTCCACATTGAATGTGCTTGAGACGCAAGCTTGCTACTGGAGGCTTGTAGTTGTAAGGTCGCACGGGTCAGAATGCCTATCGCAGCACCGTGCACTGTCACGTGACTGCCCAGTCGAGCGCGACGGTGGCTGGAGGTGCATCTATAGTCCTAGTTACATTTAGTAAGTGGCGCAGCACCATCAAACGCGACATGCCCCATGCCTTGACTGACCGGAATTCGGTGTTCCTGTGACTGGCGCCAGGCACTTGCCAGGGCTCCATCCGCGACCCTCGTCACACACATGTGTCCGTAGCAAGCACATCTACATAATAGGTAAGATTGCTGCAACATGCAAGTGAGGTGTGAGTGACAGCTTCACAGCAAGCCCATGGCACGCCCAGCCATGCCACAGCCATGAAAACTAATAAAATCGTATGCCACTTTGCTAGTGGCCTGTTATCACTCCAATGAAACTACAACCCAAGTTTCATGTGGCAGTGACGATGCGTTCAGCACTAACATGGGTATGCAGTCCCCCGACCTCATGTCCTCTCACTACCACCATGTGCCATCCTATTTGGCTGCAGGAAGGCATGCCAAGGTATCTATGTTGAGGTGTGTGATGGCAATCATGGGTCTAGTTGGTGACAGGTGACATGTGCATCGCCAGAGCATCCAACCAGTCAGCTATGTGCATGTTCCGCACGGGCTTCACGGTGGGCTGCCCATTGCCCACCACAGCCCACAACTCTTGCAGCTGGTTTTTCAGCAACTTTGAGGTGGTTGGTGGCAGCTTGTTGCTAGCTAGCTTGCAGCGGTACAAAGCTACTGCCTGCAGGTGCCTGCCCTTATCTGTAGCCTTGTCCGCTGCATACTGCTTTGCCTCCTCTTGCTGCATGGTGGCTGTTTGCCCACAGGCTGACCGTGCCTCTAAAGATGCCAGGCTGATAGTGATGGACCCCACGCTTCTCTTGCAGACCGATGTGGAGGTGGCAGCACCGGCTGTGGGTGAGGGGGTGGCAGCGGCAGCTACGGGAGAGGGGTGGGCAGTGGCGAGCGAGGGTGATGCAATGCCAAAGAAGGCTACAGCTGCAGCCTGCTTGTCCTCCTTGCGTTGACGCTTGGCCACCCTGTCCTCCACCCTGCTCTGTGCTAGGCTCTCCCGGGTGATGTGAGGCACCCAGGTGTCCAAATCCTCAGTGTGCGCCTTGACGTGAGCTGCCACCTGTTCTGGGCTCATTTTCTCCACGCCGCTGCTGCTCAACGGCTTCAATGCTGTCTCACACGCTGCGTTGGTGATGTGGGCTGGTTTGTACAGGAGAGCAAGGAGCTCCTCCAAGCGGGAAGACAATACGCCAAGGAGGTACGTGCGCTGCAAAAGGCAGGCGCCAAGGGGTGGGAGGGCTGAAGGTGTTGTTGTGTAGCGTTGCATGCTTGTGGGCAGGTTGTGGGCATGTGCGTGAGCAAGCATGTGCGCATGTGCATGTGTAGCCACTAGAATCTGCCCCTTGCCCACTTTGTCCCATGCCCTTGTCCCTACCAGCAAGTCACCGACAAGCTCCTTTGATGGTGGCCTCTCGAACATGTCCATGCCACCACAACTGAAATGCCCCAACACTGCCCATGCCGCTCGTAGCGGCGGATGCACCAGCAGTGGGGCTAAGTGAGGATGCAGAGGAATGGGGCGCAGCTCTGGGGTAGGGGGTGTCAGCTGCGGGTGTGGATGAAAGGATGGCAGCTGCAGCTGCGGGAGGAGGGGGAGGGCCTGCGGAGGGAGGGTCGGCATATGCGGGAAAGGGGGGTGCCAGCGGAAGGGGTGGTGGGTGTAGGAGGAGGGGTTGGAGGAGGGGTGGGGCTGATGCTTGGAGGAGTTCGGTGGGGTGTGGGTTCAGTGCTGGGAGGTGGTGAAAGGTGGCCGGCAAGCGTACAGCCGGTAGGTAAGGGAGGGCATGAGCTGCCCACAAGGGTTGAGCATTTGGATGGTGCTGCCAGGAGGGTGGGTCACTGAACTGCCACAGCCGCCCGTTGACCGATAGAATGCTGCATGCACAGCAAAGGGGGCATCTGACTTGAGTGCAAGTGAGAGCTAGTGCATGTCAGTGCATGTGAGCGATGGTTGATGCTGATGTTGAGGTATCTTACCATGAGGCTTGGCGGTTTGAAGGTGACATTGGTTCCTGTGGCTCAAGAACAAGGGTCCTGCATGACGAACAAGATCAAGGCAATGTTGTTTGTTGTAGCCCTTCTCTACCAGCTGCCGTACAAGCTGGACATTGTATAGTATTAAAGAGCTTTGTAAGTACCAACCTGTCGCTCAGCTTGGGTGTCGCCCCCTGCCCAGCTCGTTGTAAGCCGTGCCGGATAGCGGCTACTGCCAACTCCATGGAATGTTCATCCTTCTGATGTTGTAGCAGTTGCGCCCTGGAACCCTGCAAGAAACACACAAAAATAGCATGCACCATGGGGCATGCACCCTAAAATAAGGATCTGCAACAAGGAGGTCTACAGGAACATGTGATGCAAACAAACATATGATGCATGGCCACTAACCTCCAGCAGTGATTGTGTGGCAGGCCCCTCGCTGCTGCCGGACACCGGGCGTTGTGCGGCAGTTGCAGTTGGAGCCACATGCGCCAGCCCAGCCCCCTGCCCCTGCAGCCCTGCCCCTCCCTGCCCCTCGCTGCTGCCAGCTGCCAGGATGGTGGGTGGACGGCGGGCAGGACCTGCAGCCACATGCGCCAGCCCAGCCCCCTGCCCCTGCAGCCCTGCCCCTCCCTGCCCCTCGCTGATACAAGCTTCTGGGAGGGTGGGTGGACACTGGGCAGGAGGAGTTGAGTCCTCCCCCACCATCCTGGCTGCAGGCGCTGGCTCTTGGGAGAACGGTGGTGCTCCATTCGCAGCTTGGTACCGTCTCTGACAAAGCTGTACACAACAATGGTGAGCAATGAGGGCGAGGTCTTTGGCTTCACAAGCCGCTTTCAACTGGCTGTCCACAACACTGGCTGGCCCAATGACACACAGCTTGTACTCGGGGGCACGAGTGAGGGTACCCTTAAGGCGCAAGGCTTCATGACGCAATCGCCATGCCACCTCCATCCCATCCTCCCCCTGGTGCACACCCACAGCTACCCATGCATAGAACTCCCTGGTGACGTTGGGGAAAGTGCACTTGCAACAGAGCACGCATTTGCCCTGGTTGGGGTGCTGGAACCTTGGCATGCCTTCCTGCAGCCAAATAGGATGGCACATGGTGGTAGTGAGAGGACATGAGGTCGGGGGACTGCATACCCATGTTAGTGCTGAACGCATCGTCACTGCCACATGAAACTTGGGTTGTAGTTTCATTGGAGTGATAACAGGCCACTAGCAAAGTGGCATACGATTTTATTAGTTTTCATGGCTGTGGCATGGCTGGGCGTGCCATGGGCTTGCTGTGAAGCTGTCACTCACACCTCACTTGCATGTTGCAGCAATCATACCTATTATGTAGATGTGCTTGCTACGGACACATGTGTGTGACGAGGGTCGCGGATGGAGCCCTGGCAAGTGCCTGGCGCCAGTCACAGGAACACCGAATTCCGGTCAGTCAAGGCATGGGGCATGTCGCGTTTTTTAGTATCACGCCACGTACCTGGGCCAGCTAGGACTAGAGATGCACCTCCGGCTCCTGTTGCGCTCGACTGGACAGTCACGTGATTTTGCAACGCGTCGCTAGAACAATTTGTGGGATGCCCAGTGATAGAGACCACTACTATAGGCTCATCCGCGGGGAAACATCTTCGCCCACCACCATCGCGGCCGTACTAGAGGCCAGCGACACAGACACGGCTTGAGCTATAGAGCGGGCTGGTGCAAACGCGATGTCCTGAGGTGGCCTGTGTGACCCAAACTGACCCATGCGAACATTTTATCAGGCGTGTCACAGCTGAACCCGGTTGAAGAATGCGATTTATAGCGTTGTTGCATGCTTGTTTGAAAAATAGTTTGGATGCGCCGTTCACGCCGCGCTGGGTCATAGCTGCCTACATCGGGTGCTTAGAGTGTTTGCATGGCGCCAGAACACGTCGCGTGTTGGGGGCCAGCCACCCGGCAAACCGCTGGGCCTGGCCGCACTCTAGTTGGGCCATAAGCAACTCATCGCACGAATCGGCGGTCTCATCCGTGCAGAAACGAGAAAGATTTTATCTCTTGAGCCATGGGGGGTGCAGCCAATGGCGGGGGTGACCAGTAGTAACCGCTGCCGCTGCGTCTGAGGTCTCCGCTGAGGTCTCCGCTGAGGTCTCCCCTGCAGGTCTCATCTGTCAGCAGCTAACCAGCAGCTAAGGACGCGTCAGCAAATGCAACGGCTGTCAAAGGACGGACACGCGCACAGTGTGACAGCGGACAACATGAAAAGCTCCGTTTGCCACAAATTGCCATCTTACTTGGAGCAGGCGTGGCGGCCTGCTCTGATTACCGCGCGGACCCCAAGCTGTCAGCCCCGGTGTGGGCCACGCTGGAACCATCGCTTATGCGGTGCGGAAGGAGCCCATTGAAGGTAAGCTCTGCCACACCACAAGCAACACCAGCACCGCACCAGCACTAGCACCGCAGTCCAGCAGCCCCGCAATAAAGCAGCCCCGTTACGTACTTACTAACTATTGCCCTATGCTTGTGCTTGTGTCCGCAGATCGACGCGCCAAGTCGTGACCGCGCATTAATCCTGACACACGGCACGTACACACGGCACCTCTCTGAAAGGTAAGCCCCTTGCCCTTGTTGCCCCGCACATAGCCCGCACACCTTGCCCTTGTTGCCCCGCACATAGCCCGCACACCTTGCCCTTGTTGCCCCGCATATGCCATTGTCCCGCATATAGCACACAGCGCACAACGCACACAGGTAAGCAAGTCCCGCACATAGCCCGCATAGCTCGCATAGCCCTGGTTGCCCCGTGCCCTTTGTGCTCGCAGGTATCGCCGGCCGGGGCGATTAATTAAATTCCGTGTCCATAGAGAGCGTCAATGCTCTCAGAACCCAGCCCAAGAGACCCTGGCGAACTCGAGGGCTGGTTAGGGTAGGAAGGTTTCGCCAAGCTGTCAGCCTTCAAGCATTAAAGCTGTTAGTTTTGATGAGGTGCCCAGTGGTCTGTCCCGGGAAAGTGCCATCTACGTGGGGGCTGCAGTCATTAAGGGTGCGACCGAGGATGCTACAACTTAGTAGCGGAGTGAGATTACCCACAGGCCGACAAGTTGTTCCTTGTTGAATGAGTTTTGTTGGCCTGCTATAGTATGTCATCATCGGTTGATCCCTACAGCCCTCATCCTGCTCCAAAAGAACGCACGAGTCGAACACAGGCTGCGAGCTCATCACTGAAAAGGCTTCAGCTCCGCCCCCTCTGGTGTGTGCCCCTCTCAGCTCAGTCCACACAGGCTCCCTTTGCGAGGAATTCAGTATTTTGTTGTGTTATAGTTGTCTTGTTGTACGCTCAGTAGTACAGTTCAGTAGGGCGTTGCCCTCGGCCGACAGCATAGCGGCGAATGTAGAGCGCGGCTGACATGTCCCGGTCATCCGGCCTGGTGGTGGAAGGCGAAGTCAGGTCATGTGTCAGGTCATGTGGGATATGTTCAGGTCATGCACGTGTACAGGTCCACGGATACCATGGAGACATGCACATTGACAAATTTGACAAGGCCGAATGCATGATGACAAGGCCGGATGTTTTCATAGAGTTCGGGTAGCTGTACGGGCGCATTCGTCCGTGCTGCGAGCCAGCTAGACGACACTATGGACAAGCTAAAGGACCTGACGGACAAATTGACGGGCAAGAACAAGTACCATTCTAACCTGCTGGGCGAATCCCTGCCCGATTTGCTGCGCAAGGCCACAGCTAAGACACTGGTGACACCCGATGAATCGGTAAATCAGCAGGTAAACCATCGGTGATATCGTGTAGCAGCAGTTCAAGCTCGCTGATGCTCTCAGCGACCTAGCTGTAAGCTATATGTAGTGGAAATGGAGCATCAGAGCGCTGCAGGCAAAGTGGCTTGTGCTGTTGCACAGCGCGTTTTGCCTGATGCAAGTCAGCCTGCTGGGTGTACAGGTCGTGGAGACTATACAGCAAGAAGTAGCTTCCGGCAAGGACCCCCGGGTGAGTGATGAGCTGCGCGATGCGCTGTTGCTGCGTGCCCAGCAGCTCGATTGCCACTTCACAGCCTGGCGCACGTCCTAGTTTCTCAGGGTTGTTTGCTGATTGCAGGAAATTGTCCAGCTGCTAAAGAAGCGGCTTCGCACGGATAATCCTCAGAAGCAATGGTTGGGCGTACTGCTGTTCTCAAAGGTGAAAGACGTTGTAATCGCGGTGCGCCCACCCCGCACAATGAAAGGGCGCAAGAGTCACCCTGCGGTGGTGTATCGATGCTCGGCGGCAGGTGATGGTGGACTGCTCCAACGTGCTGGGGTTGTACCAGGAGCAGCTTCTGCAGGAGGTGGCCAAGGTCATGACCCGACCTGCTAGGCCTGAGACCGAAGCAGGCAGGTGGTCATCCACACAGCCTGGCAGCTCACTCCGTGTCCCTTGCTTCCTGTTTGTCATGGCAAGCCAGTCAGCTAGCCCGTCATCCATGTACTGGGCTGGGCTAGGAAGCACGGCAACAGCAATAAACAAAACAGCAACAGCGCTCCCAGGCAGTTGTCAATAAGGCAGCTGAAGACCCAGGCCATTGTCTCCATGAGGCCAAGGCCACTGCAATCAAGGCAAAGGAATGCAGAATTAAAGGAAAGACGGCACCACTGCCATCAGGCATGCACTGAATGAGGAAGGTGGGCTCAGGGTGGCTGCTTGCTACCATGCCACGAGAGGCAGTGGATGGTGGAGGTCTGAGGACTGCCAGGCTGCAGGCCATACTCCGCATGCCTCACCCTCCTCTCCACTCTTGACCTGACCTGCCGCCACTGTCGCTCCTCATGTGATGTGGCGCACGGGTTCTGCTTGCCTCTTGCCTGCAATGGGTGCTGTTGTCTCCTGCATTGCCCGCCGCTGCAGCTAGCTGAGCAGAGGGCGCTGTGGCCCGCTCCCTCCCACAGCACGGAGGGCCTCTGTCAGATCAAGTCCAGCCTTACGAAGCCCCAGCCTATGCAGTGCTTAGCACCCACTCGCCTGCCACCAGGAGCTCACTCCTCCCGCCTTCTCCAGCGCTTTCCTGCTGACCCAGCTCCACTGCCCTGCCCCCCGCCTGTGGCAAACCCCACCTGCCCTGCGTGCCCGGCTTCACATAACCCACTCCCTCTGCTCTGCCAACCAAACTGCCTGCAGGCAAGATGGCACGGCACGCTGCCAAGGAGCTGCTGCGGCGCTATGGGCGGGCCGGCAACAACGCCTTCAGGCTGGCCCACCAGGAGGTGTACGGGCGCCAGGCAGGGTACCCGGGCATGGGCGGCTACCAGGGTCACATGGTGCCGGGCTACCCGCAAGCTCAAGGCCTGGACGGCGGGGAGGCAGGTGAGGGGGTGGGGCCGGGGGCTGGCTGGAGCCTGGCCCACACTCCTGCTGTGGCAGTAGGGGACATCCCTGTTGAAGCCAGCTGCCACCACCTGCATTTGGTCCCAGGAACCCTGCAATAGCGTGGTTTGTGAGTGTGCTGATGCCTGTGCCTGCCTGCCTAACACCCTGCCTGCCTGCCTAACACCCTGCCTGCCTGCCTGCCTGCCTGCCTGCCTGCCTCTTCCCCCTCAGCGGCGGCGCATGCTGAGAAGCAGAGCCTGGCAGACGAGGTGGCGCTGCTGATTGACAAGGCCCGCTCCAACACGGAGCTGCTCTCAGACATGCTGGTCAACAGGAACAGCGGAGGGGGTGACGAGTTTGAAGGGGAGCTGATCCGGGACCTGCTGGCTGAGGTAGACCACAGACCCAGCTTTGAACCCTGGCAGCAGCAGACACTAGATCTTATGCTCAAGACCCCCTCTTTGCATCCGCCCTGGCTCTGGTTTGACAAGCTTGCCCTGTTCCTGCTGCCCTGCTGCCCTGCCCTGTCGCCTTGCCCGTTACTTGCTCCAACCTCCTTGCCTCATGGCCTTGCTGCCCTGCCCCACCCTGCTGCCCCTCCTGCGTCCAGCTGCCCTGTCCCACCCTGTTGTGACCTGCAGGTGGAGGAGCTGCGCAGCCTGTTCACCGCTTACCTGGAGCAGCTGCAGGCGCAGGATGGGCCAGAGATGGAGGTGCTGATGGTGCAAGCCCTGGAGGCCGCAGACACCCTGGACAACTGCATAGCACTCAGCAAGGTAGGGCAGCAGCCCTGGGGCCAGCACCAGGGACAACAGCCTAAGCAGCAGCAGCAACAGCAACAGGAACACATCAGTGGCTCCCTGCTTCATACCAGGCGCCCCAGGCAGCAGGCAGTGCTGGGACTAAGCACGGTGCTTCATCCTTGCTCACTCACTCACTTGCTCACTCGCTCACTCACTCACTCACTCACTCACTTGCTCACTCGCTCACTCACTCGCTCACTCACTCACTCACTCACTCACTCACTCACTCACTCACTCACTCACTCACTCACTCACTCACTCACTCACTCACTCACTCACTCACTCACTCACGCACTCACTCACGCACTCACGCACTCACGCACTCACGCACTCACGCACTCACGCACTCACGCACTCACGCACTCACGCACTCACGCACTCACGCACTCACTCACTCACGCACTCACTCACTCACTCACTCACTCGGCGAAGGGGGTGCCTTTTGCTTGTCATCCATACCTGCATCCACATCTGCCCCTCAGCTTGCCCGCACCCCCTGCTGCCCCTGACCTCGTGCAGGATGTCAACAGCAACCAGGACATTGAAGTCGCAGCCGCCGCTGCCTCCCCCACTGCCAGCGCAAACAAGGCTGGCCCTAGCACAGTCTCCAACGGCAGTTACAGCAGTTACGGCAGTTATGGCGGGGCTGGCACTTCTGGGGGTGCTGGCACTAGCGCTGGTGGTGCCCCCAAGGCCAGTGCCGCGCCTCCCCCTAAACCCATGGATGACCTGATTGCCTTGGACGACCTGGCAGATGGGATGCTGTCGCCTGGGGGCGCTGCGCCGGCAGCAGCAGGTGGGTTCCGGTGCTAGGGCTGTCTGATTGGGAAGTGTGGCATCGGTTTGAGATGAGTGTTATGTGTGATGTGTGACTGAACTTTTGCTAGACTAGGTACCACAAGGGTTATCTGCAGATAGGCTGGGGTCATAGTGTGACCCCAAAGAGGGGCTGCTGCCTGCCTGCCCACCCACTCATGCCTTGGCGGCTTGTTTGCAGCCCCTCTCCCCTCCTCCCCCCTATCTAATCTATCTGCTGCCCTGTTCTCCCTTCCCGCAGCTTATGACCCTTTCGCTGCCTCTGCCACCGTGCCCGTGCTGGGTGGGGCCGCCATGCTGCCAGCAGCTGCGCCGGGCCCCGCCCCTCCACTGGGTGCCTCCACTGGGTGCCCCGCTGCTGCCCCTGCTGCTGCCCCCCCTGCCGGCCCCCAGCCCACCCCTGCGCCCATGAAGTCTGCCTTTGAGTCCATGTACCTGAACAACCCCAGCTTCAGCTATCTGGCCGGATCCCCTCCCAAGCAAGCACAGCCCATGCAGCCACCCGCACCACAAGCTGGGGCTGTACAGTTTGCTCCCTATCCCCCACCCCCCAACACATACCCCACCCACCCTGCGTATGGGTTAGCAGCTGCTCAGCCGCCACCACATCAACAGCTTCCAGGGCAAGGGGGGTATGGGCAAGCCGGCTATGGCCAGCAGCACCCATATGGCCAACCAAACCCAACTACCTTCACGCAACCACCAACCACCACCTATGGTCAGCAGCAGCCAGCCAACCCCTTCTCCAGCTACCCCCCCGGCCCTGCAGCACCCTCCCCTTACGCAATGCCTGCCTCCACTGCTGCAAACTACCCAGTCCCAACCACCAACATGCAGCCCAACTACCCAACCACCAGTAACAACCCTTTCGCCCCAGCAGGTGCTGGAGGCACCTTCGCCCCTGCATTGATGCAGCAGCAGCCTCAGCAGCCTCAGCCATGGGGAACGGGGGCTGGGGTCAGCGGGGGGCGGGGCGGGTGTGGCTCACATGCCCCCCAGCAACAACCCCTTTGCCTCCTCCGCCCCTGGAGCAGGGCACAGCACCGTGGATCAGGAGTGGAATCTGTTCTTTGCTGACAGGTGTGTGTTCCAGGTGGCACGGCTCAGGGCCGGCTGAGGGTCAGGGGGAGGGCAGAGTCGCAGGCCAGGGTGCAGGTGCAGGTGCAGGCACAACTGGAAGCTTGGTCACAGCTGGGGTGGGTGGTAGCATGGGCAGGGTCTTGGACAGGGCAAAGTGCAGGCAGGTTCAGGTGTTCTTGCTGATATCTGTACCTGGGACTCTGCTCCCTGCATTTCATGGCGTGGCATGGCTCCTGCTGATCCCTGTGTGGGCCCTGTGCTCCCTGTCATGGCCCTCCATGCGCTCACATGGGCCCTGCATGGCCCTCCATGGCCCCACAGTGTGAGCCAGGCTGTCAGCTTGGTGACAGGGTGTGGGATCCCAGACAAGAGTGAGGAGGGGAGGAAGGAAGGTGGTGTGACATTTGCATGGTCTGTGTTGTGAGGTGGGCCATGTGCTGCTGGCTGCTCTGTGGCTAGGACGGCTGGCACCGCCTCCACTCAAGCCCGCTGAGCCCCTGTGACAACCCAGCAGCAGCAGCGGCAGCAGGAGCAGCGCTAACCCTGGCATTGCTGCCTACCGCCACCTATCCATGCAGCTGCCTTCCCCTGCCCCAGCCACCTCCTGCCACCAACCACGGCCCTGGCTTGGGCATGCGCTGAGGCATCTGCCTGCCCAGCTGTTGCCTGCCAGCACAGATCAGCACAGTCTTCGTGCCCTGACTGACCAGCAACGGCTGGCTTGCTGGGTCTGGCAGCACCTAGCCGGCTGGCTTGCCGGAGCTGGCAGCACGCGTATGGGCTAGCAGCTGCTCAGCCGCCACCACATCAACAGCTTCCAGGGCAAGGGGGGTATGGGCAAGCCGGCTGGGATCTGGCAGCACGCAGTCTAGCCTTGGCCTTGGGCCAGGCAGCAGCCAGCAGCTAGCGGCACCCCTGATCAAGCAACACCCTGGGCTCTAGGGAAGGGCAGAGGGGAACATCGGGCCTGCCGCCTGCTGGTCAGGGGGGTGGGGGTCTGCCAGGCGGGTGACTTCAGGTGCTGACCAGCATCATTGCCAGGCAGTCCGTCCACTGCCGGGCAGGATGGCCTGGGGCCAGACCAGTACGAGGCACACCATGCTTGGCTGTAAGCTATTACACCCTGCAGGAGTGATGTGTGATGACATCATACATCGTACATTTGATGGTGCAGAGTGATGTGTGTGATGACTAACCAGTTGCACCAGTTGGGCTTTACCATGCGCACAAGGTGACTGCTAACCAGCGTTGCTGTAACACGCAAAGGAAGGACTGGAATTGACAGGTGGTGGTGAGGTCAGGTGGGGTGGGGTGGGGTGGGGTGGGGTGGGGTGGGGTGGGGTGGGGCGGGGCGGGGCGGGCTGGGGTAATCAAGCAGGGTTGTGCCAGCGTGGCCACTTGGAGCAACATGACGTCAGGCCAACAGCTCGCACCCTAACGAAGGGTGTTGTAAGCATGCAGGTACATGCAACCGCTCTTGTGCACCGTGTCGTGGGGCAATCAATGGGGGTGCCAAGGTAGGCATGAAAACCACCCACACTGACAGGAAATGCCTCACGTGTTGCTCCTCAAGGTCAGACACAGGCTGCTTCCTTCATGGGTCTCTTGGCCTGTGGTCGAACCTTGTGACCGAACTGGGCTAGCAGAAGTAAGCCAGCGGCAAAAGGGTGCAGGCTGCAGGGTGCCATGCCTGGCAGGTGGGCTTGAGTACTGTCTCCGCCGCTGTGTAGGCCAAGCAGTCGAATGGCAGACGGCTCGAGCGATGCAAGCTGTCTTGTTAGCTGACAACACAGCTGCCCACAACAGCTGCCCACTGACCTGACCCCTGCCCCACCCCGCACCACCTCGCCCAGCACCGCCCCACCCAGCTTCAGCTGAGCAGAGTGCCGCAGGTGTGCCTCTCACTCCTGCTCACCCCCTTGCAGCCGCACCTCAGGCGCCTGGTGTCACTGTCACTGCGGCTGGCAATGTCAGGGTCAGTGCAGCACACAGTACCAGGCGGTACCCTAGCATAGCCCAGGCGCTCAGCGCAGACGCACGGGCCATGCGTGCTTCTTTTGCATCATTCAGCTACTGGTCGTGACGGATGCTGTCCAGTCTGCCCAGCAGTCTGCTGAGCAAGGCGGTGCCGGCTCCAAGCTGGCAAGCATTGTCTAGGACGTCCGCCCTCTTCCGGCTTTTTTGTTGGGCTGTCTTGTTAGCTGAAGTACTTGGCCGTCCTAAGTTAGTGGGGATGTTGGTGGGAGTCGCTCCCCCAACTCCCTGTTGAGGGTTGGGGGAGGGGGAGGGGGAGGCGGCCACCCACGCCGCTGGACGTGCGACCCCATACTTACTGCAGGACCACGGGCAGGAAGGAAGGCATGCTTGCATCAGGGAAGGCATCCTTGGATGGCCGGAACTGACAACACTGCCCCGCTCGACTCAGCTATTCAAACTAAACCGGCGTGCATCAAGGTCTATGTCGCTTTCAGGTCCTGAACACTTTCCGATGTAACGGCCCTTCATCACGACACCTGTTTCGGCACACCAGAGTCCGTTCATTACAACACCTGTCACCAAGTCAGGCAAATAAAACTCATTCAACATAGAACAACAAGCTTGACTGTGGGTAATCTCACTCAGCTACTCCAAACAAGCAGGGCAGGGATAGAGTCTTGCATGGAGTGAGCTGGGGCAGGGCAGAGGCATGGGGAGGGGCAGGATACAGCTTGGGTGGGGAGGCGGCATGCAGAGCCACCCAGTCAGCTGCTGCCTCCTCACCAACGGGCCGGCGCAGTGCCATCACCTCCCCAATGCTGAGTAGCCTAGGCAGCGCCCAGCATGCTGTCATCCGACCAACCAACTACGCAGGTAGCTGCACCCCTCGCTGTGGCGGCCGGAGCCTCAATGGATGCGTAGCCCACCGTCCCACTCCGCGTCTGCTGCCATCGACTGCAGCTCCTCCTGCGCCATACGTATACACTTACAATTACACTCACACTCTACACTCACAGCACCAAGCTTATAGCCAGAGTTAGATATATATTCCCATGTGCCGGCAGATCCGCCCACAAGCAACAGACTCACCATGACGTCCGGTTGAAAGCTCCCTTCCAGCAACGCCTGCACTTGGTTGCCTTGCGTCAACAACGCCTCCAGCTGCGACTTCAGCGCGCCTAGCTGACCAGCCAACGCCCCAGGCGGCGACACTTGCGTGGGACCTCGCGCTCTTGTACACGCCGCCCCCGGCATCGCGTCGCCTTCGCCACCCGGCGCCAGCTGCGACGTCGGCAACGCCCCACGTGCATCCACAGAGCTTCTCGGCGCTGGGTTTTGCGATTGTAGCGGGAGGGGAGCGGAGCTTGACGCGGGCAGCGTCGGAGGTTGCCCGGTGTTTCGGACGGGGCGATGCACCGGGAGGAGGGGGTTAGGATGAAGCGAGGCGGCAGCGGGGCCATCTCGCGGCGAGTTTGCAGTTGTGGCCCCGCCTCGCCCGCCCCACCCTGCTTCCTCACAGCTTCCCCTCCCTCTCTCCCCTGCGCCAACACAGACCTGCAGCACCTCCACGGGGTGGTGCTGAGGGTGGGGCGACACCATCCTCTGTAGCAGTTGAGGAGGCAGTTGGCCAGCTGCTAGGCGGCTTGGAGGGAGGGCGTGATGACTCTGACCAGGTGCAAGGGCCGGGCCAGGAGCAGGGCCAGGGGGGCCAAGCAGGGGTGCAGGCGCGGCTGGGCCGGTGAGGCGGCGGGGCACAGGCAGGAGACCCCCCATGGAGATGGTGTGCAGGCCGTTGCGGCGCCTCAGCCCTGCTGGCCAGCCGCCCCCTGTGCCAGTGTCTGCCTCAAGCGCCATGGAAGCAGCAGCGGCCTGGCCCGCCTGATGTTGCATAGCTGCGGTTGGTACGTGGCTGGGCATTGCGGCTGCACCCTGGGGCGCAGTGCCAGCTGCAGGCGGCCGGCCCATATCCCTGCTGACTCTGCCGCCTCCTCCACCCGCTGCTGTCCCTGCCGTTGTTGCTCCACCTGCTGCTGCTGCTGCTGCTGCTGCTGCTGCTGCTGCTGCCCCGCTGCCTGTCCCTTGCCTGCTGGCTTCAGGGGCGTGTGGAAGGTGGCTGGCCAGCTGACTTGCGGCGGCAGTCCAGGCCTTGGTGTACTGCCGTACCTGCTGTCGGTGCATGTCCCCTGGCAGCGGCGGCGGCTGCTGCTGCGGCGGCGGCTGCGTCTGCTGCTGGTGGCGGCAGGGAGCGGCGGGGGGACCCCAGGGGGCACTCAGCCTTGACAAGGGAGGGGGGTGTGCCAGGCTGACCCAGTGTGGGGGCGGAGGCTGGCGGGGGGTGCTGTCAGCTGGGTGCAGGGGGGAGTACGGGGGGGCCAGGGCGGGGGGAGCTATGGGGAGGGAGGATGCCCCAGATCCAAGGAGAGGGGCCCCCTGCTGCTGCCCTTGCTGCTGCCCGTCCAGGCCAGTGGTGGGGTGCAGGTCAGGCGGCTCAATCAGGGGTCGAGGGGAAGCAGCAGGGCTGGCTGGGGGGCCTGCCACAGCCTGCAGCGCCGCCCCCAGCTTGTTGTGCATGACCAGCTCTGCCTTGTCCAGCACCAGGTCCATGCGGGTCAGCACCCCCACCACTGGCGCCTGACCAGCTGTCACCAGCAGGTGGTGGAGGCCCAGCTGCCTGCAGGCCAGCCAGCCAGGTCACAGCAACATCACCAGCCCCATTCCAGCTCCAGCACCAGCCCCGCATTGCAACGCCACCCCCTGTGCTGTGTTGTGCTTGCATCGTAGCGCTCACTACCCCAGCCCAAGATCGGAGGCCAGCGAAGACCAGTGTTCACACACGACTCGCCAGCCTTGCTCTATGGTTGGTTATTTCGTTCATACAGGCTTTTGACCTCCTATTTGCCTGTTTCGAGCAGGTTGTAAGCCTTTTCAAGCATCAAGCTGTTAGTTTTGGTGAGGTGCCCAGTGGTTTAGGGGGAAGGTGCCACCGGTGTGGGGGTTGTAGTCATTGAGGGTGCGGTCAAGGATGCTTCAACTTGCTTGGAGTAGCTGAGTGAGATACCCCACAGTCCTGGGGCCATGGGGGTTGCAGGCCCTTTTCATGCCGAGCTGCATCTTTGTCGCCTTGCCTAGCATTGCTATACAGCACGCAGAGCCTGCTCTGCAAATGTGGCACCCGGGTTGAAGAAAGCGTGGGAGAGTGAAGTAGGTGAATTTGCTCCATGAATTTGTTTGACCCGTGCTTGCATGAGTATGGCTAGCAAGGTGCGCGAGAGTAGTCAGCAAGGTGTGAGAGGGTGGGAAGCAAGCTTGTGTATAGTGCCAAGCCTTCTTTGGCAATAGCTCACAATTGCCCCATGCCCCGTGGCTGTTGTTGTCAGGGTTTGAACCTGGGACTCGATGCACCTGCCAAGCTGAGAGGGGCAGTAGCAGCAGGCAGCACCTGGACGCACCTGCACAGCCGGTAGGCCCTACCCAGGCTGGCATTGGCGGGCACTGTGTACGGCACCCGCTGCATGAAGTTCCTCAGGTTCAGGAAGCTGTCCAGTTCCGGCTCAGTCAGCGTGCTGTGGTCAGGCAATACGGTGGACACGCAGGCAGGCAGGCAGGCAGGCGGAGCATTTGGTACTTGGCATATTGCAGGCAGGTGGGTAGCAATGTAGGCGGGCGGGCGGGCGGGCGGGCGGGCGAGGGGGCGGGCGGGCGGGCGGGCGAGGGGGCGGGCGAGGGGGCGGGCGAGGGGGCGGGCGAGGGGGCGGGCGAGGGGGCGGGCGAGGGGGCGGGCGAGGGGGCGGGCGAGGGGGCGGGCGAGGGGGCGGGCGAGGGGGCGGGCGAGGGGGCGGGCGAGGGGGCGGGCGAGGGGGCGGGCGAGGGGGCGGGCGAGGGGGCGGGCGAGGGGGCGGGCGAGGGGGCGGGCGAGGGGGCGGGCGAGGGGGCGGGCGAGGGGGCGGGCGAGGGGGCGGGCGGGGCGGGCGGGCGAGGGGGCGGGCGGGCGGGCGGGCGAGGGGGCGGGCGGGCGGGCGGGCGAGGGGGCGGGCGGGCGGGGCGGGCGAGGGGGGCGGGCGGGCGGGCGGGCGAGGGGGCGGGCGGGCGGGCGGGCGGGCGGCGGCGGGCGGGCGGGCGGGCGGCGGGCGGGCGGGCGGGCGGGCGGGCGGGGCGGGCGGGCGGGCGGGCGGGCGGGCGGGCGGGCGGGCGGGCGGGCGGGCGGGCGGGCGGGCGGGCGGGCGGGCGGGCGGGCGGCGCGGGCGGGCGGGCGGGCGGGCGGGCGGGCGGGCGGGCGGGCGGGCGGGCGGGCGGGCGGGCGGGCGGGCGGGCGGGCGGGCGGGCGGGCGGGCGGGCGGGCGGGCGGGCGGGCGGGCGGGCGGGCGGGCGGGCGGGCGGGCGGGCGGGCGGGCGGGCGGGCGGGCGGGCGGGCGGGCGGGCGGGCGGGCGGGCGGGCGGGCGGGCGGGCGGGCGGGCGGGCGGGCGGGCGGGCGGGCGGGCGGGCGGGCGGGCGGGCGGGCGGGGAAGGGCAGTGGTAGTGAGGGGGGGGTATGCACTGCACTGTCCTGTTGCCACTAACCACTAGCTGATGCCCCTGACCACGGATTGTATGCAACTGACACCCTTATCCTCATCGTTTCGACTTACAACAACAAAGAGGAGAATGAAAAGATAAGAGGGACAAAGGGAAGAAGCACTGACTGGGAGGGAGGAAAGGGAGAGCCTCACAATGATAACCCTCACAAGACCAGGGGTCATAACAATGCAAGAGGGAAGAGCCTGCCTCTGTGTTTACATGACCTATAGGTGAGTGAACTCACCTGAACAGCGCCTCCTGGCCACGCGGCGTTATATCCGGCTTCCACGGCATGGCTTCCAGCTTTTCAACCGCTTCGCGGATACGGGACGCCGGGACGCGCACCGACCGCTTTGCATCGTCCGGCGCTGGCTCCGGGGCCGCCGCCTCGTGGATTGAGCCACAGAACCCGGCGCGCGCGCGCAGGATGCGCAAAACCGTCTGCCTGCGTGCGCCGAAGTTGCCGCATTAACTGCAAATGCCTCATCCACTGGCTTGTGTGGGCGACTAGTAGGTACCGCAGTGTGCACGGTGCGCCGACGTGGCTTGCAACGCAGAGCAAACATGCTGCCCTTACCTGGATATCACGCCCACTATTGGAGCCGGTTCGCTGTTCACATCTTCTTGCTCCCCCTCCTCCTCGACCCCAGTGTCCGCCCCATCCTCTTCTACACCCGTGCTTCGCAGCCTGCGGGCAGCATCCATGCAAGTGAGAGCACAACATGTTGGGTTATTTTTCATGCTGGAGGTGGTGCGCCTTTCCATGCACCAGACGTCGACGGACGTTGCACCGGACGTCGCACTTTGAGCAGACGTTGCACCAGACGTTGACGTCGCGTTTCAAGATGCGCACCTGCGCTGCCCTGTGGACGTCGGCGCCACCTTTGGGCTCCCACTCTTGACGGCCTTCCTGCTCCTGCGTCAGTAAGATAAGACCGCGTGAGGCTACATCTCTACCTGATTAACAACCGGCTTAACCATTTCCGCTCCCCTTCTGCAGCAGCTGCTGCTACTCCAGGCCACTGGCTGCCAGACTGGCACCCACCTGCTGCTTCTGCGCCACAGCTTCTTCACTGTACATTAACGGCGGGTGTGAGCCGTCCCGAGGTGTGAGCGAGGTGTGAGAAAGGCTGTGGTGTGACAAGAGTGACTTGACAGGAGGAGGAGAGCCGGGCCGGGACGGTGGCTTCAGCCCAAGGTCTGGTGGTGCCCCGGGGTGCAGGTCAGGGGGGGTCTCCCTGGGCTGCTGCTGACAGTGAACCCAGGTGGGCCCCAGGCCTGGGTCCACCCTGCCAGCCTGCCACTGCCCTCAGCGGCCCGCTGGCCATCAGCCCAGATGTTGGGGTGGTCAGGACACAGCCTGCAGCTGCTGCCAGAGCTGGCCCCGGCCCTACCCCTGCCACCGATCCTGATCCTGGTGGCACCCCAGCCTCCCCCCCAGCCTCCACCCCTGACCCCTGGTCCCCTCCCCCTCCCCCTGTGGGCGTGGGACCGATAACCAGTTGAATGGATTCGTCCCCTGCCCGCCCCTCTCCTGCCCACCCCTCTCCTGCCCGCCCCTGCCCTGCCCCCTCTTTCACCCCACCACAGGAGGTCAATGGTGGGGCTGCTGGAGTGGGGCGAGGTGGCAAGACACGGGTGGGGAGGAAGGGGAGGGGGAGGGGGGCCTGGGGTGGCGGCAGCAGGGGGCCCAGAGGACCCTGAGCAGCCAGGCAGCGAGCAGCCGCCTCCATCAAGGTGTCCTCCACGCTGCTGGCACCACGCCGGTAGCCTGGCCGGGGGGGCCACCCCCTGTGGCTGCCGCCCTCACCACCCCTGGGCCCCTGCCCCTGCCCCTGCCCCTGCCCCTGCCCCTGCCCCTGCCCCTGCCCCTGCCCCTGCCCCTGCCCCTGCCCCTGCCCCTGCCCCTGCCCCTGCCCCTGCCCCTGCCCCTGCCCCTGCCCCTGCCCCTGCCCCTGCCCCTGCCCCTGCCCCTGCCCCTGCCCCTGCCCCTGCCCCTGCCCCTGCCCCTGCCCCTGCCCCTGCCCCTGCCCCTGCCCCTGCCCCTGCCCCTGCCCCTGCCCCTGCCCCTGCCCCTGCCCCTGCCCCTGCCCCTGCCCCTGCCCCTGCCCCTGCCCCTGCCCCTGCCCCTGCCCCTGCCCCTGCCCCAGCCCCTGCCCCAGCCTTGACTGGACCAGCCCTGCACCCCCCCTCCCATGCTGCCCAGCTGTGGCCCTGAACCCCAGGCTGCTCCAGGGCCTGCTGCCTGCTGCTGCTGGGCGCACCAAGCCAGCCATCTCCTCTGTCCAATCTGAAGGATTGGGCAGCTGCCGAGCAGCTGCCATGGTGGGGGAGCAGCTTCCATCCAGCTGCACCGAGGCCAGGGAAGGGGGAGGGGGGGCAGGGGGCGGCAGCGAGCAGGGAAGACCTGAATGAGACGGTGGTTGGGGGGCGTAGGTGGGGGTGGGGGGGAGGGACTGAGAGGCTAGGCGGGAGGGGGCTGGGTTCCGGGATGGGTTGGTGCAGGGGGCGGCAGCAGCCGGCCACAACGCATCTAGTGCACTGCAATGCCATGGTCCAGGTCCAGGTCCAGGTCCTTGGCTGGCGATGCTGGGACAGGCAGTAGGCGTGCCTGCATCAGCCTGGCTGTGGAGGCTCCTATCCTGCTGCGGCAGCGGCGGCGGCAGCGGCGGTGGCGGCGGTGGCGCAGGCTGCTTGATGCCATTTTCCTTGTCCCTGTTGCTTCCATTCAGTACCATTCCTTGGTCTCTCAGTAAAGCTTGCTTTGCCCTCTCACTGCCGCCCTGGGCAGCGTGGTGCAGCTGCTGCATGAGCACGGCTGTGTCAGGGGCGGTGAGGGGGAAGGTGTTGAAGGGGTGGAACCGGAGGAAGGCCACCAGGTCTCGAATCCTGTGCAGCACAGGTGGAAAGGCCGGGGGCCGGGGCCGGGGCCGGGGTCAGGGTCGGGGCCGGGGTTGGGGCAGGGGTCGGGGTCGGGGTCGGGGCGGGTCACTGACCTGATAAGCACCGGGAGAGTGACCGGGGCCTGTGACATGACATCCGCCACCGTGAGCTGCTGGCTAAGCTTGAGGTGGTGCAGGCCCTGGCAGCGGAGCAGCAAGGCAGGAGCAGGCCCGGGCAGATAAGGCCACAGAGAGCAAGGGTTTATGAGGCGAGGCAGGATGTTGCAGAGACGCCGACAGGCAGCATATGTAGTGCGTGCGACTGCGTACTGCAGGGAATGGGTAATGGCATTGGCGCTGATGGCCCGCTGTCGCTCATGCTTATTGACTTCATCGGATTTTCTGCCCAATGGCTGGTTGAAGTTCTTCCGGACAGCCACCGTCCTACCTGCCTCCGGGACCTCACCCCCCTTCACCCCTTCACCCCTTGCCCCCTCCCTTGCTCCTGGCCCGTTCAACATGCCTGCTGCCTGCCTTAGGCTGCTCTGCCAAGACGTGCAGGACCAGGACCAGGACTAGGACCAGGACTAGGACCAGGACCAGGACCAGGACCTCCCCCCTCCCCCCTCCCCCCTCCCCCCTCCCCCCTCCCCCCTCCCCCCTCCCCCCTCCCCCCTCCCCCCTCCCCCCTCCCCCCTCCCCCCTCCCCCCTCCCCCCCTCCCCCCTCCCCCCTCCCCCCTCCCCCCTCCCCCCTCCCCCCTCCCCCTGCACCTGTGGCTCCTCCGCCAGGAATGGGTAACAGGCCCTGGTGAGGGTGGTGTCATACAGCCCAGGGGTCAGGGCGTCAGCCACCACCTGCAGCCAGGACACAGCCACGGCCAGCGCCAAGGCCGGGCTCGCGCAGCAGCAGCAGCAGTAGTGGCTGCGGCAGGCGGGCGGGCGGGGACAACAGCGGCGGCAGCAGCAGCAGCAGGGAATGGCTGCTTCCAGGTGTCCACCAGGAGGACCTCTCCACATGTGTAATGGCCTAAGGACCTGAGCTTGGGCAATGGAGGGCTGCCATGTCGGCCTGATGGCTGCAGCCCCTGTCTCAATGCTGCAGCCGCCCCACCGCCCACACCTAGCCGCTAGCAACCGCCTTGGCAGCGGGCAACACCACAGCAGGTCGCAAGGCTGAGGGAGGGCCCCCCCCCTCCACACCTCAACTGGCTGTGGGCATGCAACCTCCCCCCCCACATACACCTCAGGCTCTGGCTGTGGCCCTGCCGCCCTGCCGCCCTGCCGCCCTGCCGCCCTGCCGCCCTGCCGCCCTGCCGCCCTGCCGCCCTGCCGCCCTTGCTGCCTTCACCTTAGCGATGACTGAGGTGATGATGAGGGGCACGGTGAGGTCCTGGGCGCCGCTGGTCTCGATGATGAGCACACAGGAGGAGAGCAGCATGCGGCTGACCCCCCCCAGCAGGGCCGCGGAGCCCACCACCGCATAGGACTGGATGGAGAGGGGCACCACGGCCGGGCCCACACCATGGGCATGCAGCACTGACCTGGGGGGGCATGCGGGGCAGCGGCATGCGGGGTCGTGGTAGGGCAGGGACGGGGAAGACAGGGTGGGTGGGAAGGGTAGGTGGTGTTTTGGGGGGGAGGAGAGGGGAGGGGAGGAGGGGCGGGGGGTTGGGGAAGGGCACAGGGGAGGGGTGGGGGGTGGGGGTAAGGGGAAGGCTCAGCATGGGAGTAGCTTCATTGTGTGTGCCCCATGCAGCTAACCCTGCGCCCCCCCCCGCCCTACTCACCCTCCACCTCCCTGCGGGTGCTGACTGCAGCCTATGCAGCCTACCATACCCCACCCTCCTGACTGCCCCCACCAGCCAGCTGCCCGTGGGGGTCGCACCTGACTCACCTGACCGCCTTGCCCACCAGGCGCCCCCCCGCCGCCCCCGCCACCAGCGTCGGCACAAACACGCCTGACGCCGCCCCCATGCCGTAGGTGGTGGGGATGAGGGCCAGGATGAGGAAGAACAGCAGGCCCATGGCGGAGTTTGAGTAGAGCACGGGCTCTGAGCCGGAGTCCTGGGCAGGGGCAGGGGCAGGGGCAGTGGTGGGCAGGGTCCGGGTCGGGGTCAGGGTCAAGGTCGGGGTCGAGGTCGGGGTCGGGGCCGGGGTCAGGGTCAAGAGGGGTAGGGCGTACATTGAAAGAGTGGTAGAGGTGCGCCAGCGCTGAGGTGAGGGGCGTCATGAAGAGCACCCCCCGGCTGCTGAAGCTGTTCTCTGCCTCGCACCACAGGCGGGGGAAGGAGGGCTGGCGTCCCCCCACAGCCCGCTGCTCTGCACCCTGGAGGACCTCACCCCCTCCATCAAGGGCGCTGCCTGCAAGGGTGTAGTAGCAGCCATGAGTGGGTGTGGGTGTGGGTGTGGGTGTGGGTGTGGGTGTGGGTGTGGGTGTGGGTGTGGGTGTGGGTGTGGGTGTGGGTGTGGGTGTGGGTGTGGGTGTGGGTGTGGGTGTGGGTGTGGGTGTGGGTGTGGGTGTGGGTGTGGGTGTGGGTGTGGGTGTGGGTGTGGGTGTGGGTGTGGGTGTGGGTGTGGGTGTGGGTGTGGGTGTGGGTGTGGGTGGAGGAGGAGAGTGCATTGAAGGGAAGGCAGGGCGCACCAGGGCTCCCACTCAGGGTCAAGCTGACCGGCCGGGGTTCACAGGGGGAGGTGACGCTGATCAAGAACCACAGGCTGGAGGTGAGGACGGCGTAGAACACCACCTCCAGCATGCGCCTGCAGTCACCAGGGCCCCACAGGCAGGCAGGTGGCAGCAGTGGCCAACACAGACACCATCATGCAGGGTCAGCGGGAACCTAGAGAAAGGGCACAATGGGCACATGGACAGGGCAGTAGACAGTTTTCAGGCGGGGCCCTGCCTCTCCCACGCCTCACCTCCCCCACCTCCCTCCCCCTTACCCCGCCTCCCCTCCCCCTTACCCCTCCTCCCCTCCCCCTTACCCCTCCTCCCCTCCCCCTTACCCCTCCTCCCCTCCCCCTCCTCCCCTCCCCCTCCTCCCCTCCCCCTCCCCCTCCCCCTCCCTCCCCCTCACCTGAGTGGTTTAGTGCGTGGGACGTAGCGCACCCTCCAGGAGGTGAGGGCCACACTGAGGCGCGACAGCAGCGCCCCCAGCAGCCCCCCCACCACCCCCATCAGGCCATGGATGGCCAGCTCCCAGGACAGGTAGAAGTAGGGGCGGGAGGCGAACAGCTGGCCGGGCACCAGCACAAAGTCCAGGGGCGAGCCCAGGGGCGCGTGCAGCAGCCCGTCTGCAGGGAGGGGAGGGGGGAGGGGGAGGGGGGAGGGGGGGGCAGGCGGCAAGAGTGGGGGCAGGGGGGCGGGGGGTGGGGGTGAAGGCAGGGGGGGTGGGGGTGCAGGCAGGGGGGGTGGGCCGTGGGTCAGACCACGGGGTAGCAGGGCCCAGGGGGAGGTTCCAGGTGAGTCAGGGCGAGGGGTCAGGCAGGTGGGTGTGGCAATGGCAGGGGGAGGGGCAGGGCCGGAGGCTGCTGACTGCCCCCCACGTGACCTGCTACCACGCTGCGGTGTGTCTGCAAGGGAGGGTGCGGTGCCTGGCTGGAGGCCTCCTATCAGGCAGCTGAGGCCCCGCCACTGGTCCTCAGGGGCCGCCGCCTGACCAGCCTCCTGTTTAGGCTACCAGCCTCCTGTTTAGGCTGCCAGCAGCAGCCAGCTGCACCTGTGTTGGGGCTCAGCTGGGGCTTGGCACTAGTCCTCAGGGCAGCTCAGTGCTGGGGCAGCCCAATGCCAGGGGCAGCACAGTGCCGGAGCCCAGCACTCAACCGCCCTCAACCGCCCAGGGGAGAGGAGGCAGCCAGGGCGGGGGCCCCACAAGGTCCCCAGGGGGTCGGGTCCCAGTCACAGCCGTCGCCCCCCCCTGGCCCCCCCCCTGCCCCCCCCCTTGGCCCCCGCCCTGGCCCCCGCCCCCTGCACCTGCATACTGGTTGCTGCCCATGAGCAGCACTGTGACGTACAGCGCCACCCCCGCCCCCAGCACTGCGTGCCACAGCATCCGGGTGCTGAACCAGCTGGAGCCCTGCTCAACCGCAAACAGGATGCCGCCAATGGGGGCGCCAAAGGCTGCGGGGCGGGGGCAGACGGGTGGGCAGGCAAGAGAAGTGAGAGGGGGGCAGAAGGTGTGATGTGGGCCAAGGCTAGTCAGCACCCCCGCCTCCCCGCCCCACCCCCGCCCGCCCTCCCGCACCCGCCCCCCCACCCGCCCCGCCCCCCCGCCCCCCCCCCCGCCCCCGCCCCCCCCGCCCCCCCCGCCCACCTGTGGAGATGCCTGCTGCCGTGCCCGCCGCCACATAGTCACGGTGCTCCACAGGCTGCCTGAA
Source organism: Haematococcus lacustris (assembly GCA_030144725.1). NCBI lineage: Eukaryota > Viridiplantae > Chlorophyta > Chlorophyceae > Chlamydomonadales > Haematococcaceae > Haematococcus > Haematococcus lacustris. The sequence continues at coordinate 3,564,998 of JASKMD010000031.1, forward strand.
GTAGACCCCCAGGCGGCGTCTGAGCTGAGCCTGCAGCTTGCCCCCAGTCCACCTGGCCATCAGGGCAAACACACGACACGCAGATCAGCCAGATCAGTGCCGGCCCAGCCTCACACTTCAAACATGCCATGCAAGCTCCATGTCATTCATGCTTCACTCCGTGACGTTGCTTCCTGGCACATGGGGCACAAGGGCGGCCTGATGAGGCTGCGTTTAGGAATGGGGATGATCATGTGAAAGTATATCCTCCCAAGGCAGCTCATTGAAGGTCCATGCCGGTCATTTGAAGACCATGCAGGTCACTCACCGGGTCACACTGCGGCTGCCCAGGCTGGATACTCCGCCCCCAATGATGGCGCCGATGTGGATGAATGGCCCCTGCGGTCAGGGAGGGGGGGCAGCGGGGCAGACAGCCATGTTTGGGCAGAAAGCCGCTCATGTTCATTAGTATGCCCAAATGCCATACTAATGACTGTGAATTTGTCCTCTACACAGTTAACCGTATTTTGATGAGTTGATGAGTTATGATAAGATTCATCTTATGAGACACTGAGTTACTTAGGATTTTACTCCTAAGCCGTAGTCAGACATTTGGGCACTTGACTCCGCCCCTGACCCTGTGGGCGTCTTGAGGCTGCTGGCAGTGGCGGCAGTGGCGTTGGGTTGCCATGCTTGCGACTTGACACAAACGAAACTGTTCCCGGTGGTGGGATTGAACCGAGGACCCAATATGGAGTGGTGGACTACCACCCGCATGAGCGGGGCTGCCTGTCGTTGGCGCTGATAGCACAGACCTCCCACTGCAGTTGCTCAAAGATTGCTCGTTCATGGCCCATAGCTTCCTTACTAAGTTAAAACAACTCGTCCTCTGCTCCTTGTATAGTATTTTTCCAAGCTTCGCAAAGCCTCCTGCGTAAACTTGAAGTCGAGAATGCTGTGGGATGGCCACAGATTAATTGTTATTTATATAGCTTCCTATGGTTATCCACGACTGGTTCTATCCCCAACCAACCCGCGCTGATCTTAAGACTGACCCTGCCTCATGACCTCACCCGCAGCTTGCCCCAGAGGCTTAATGGATGCAGCTGCCTCACCATCTTACCTCCTTTCCCGCCACCAAGCCTGACGCAATGGCAAAGCACACGCCCACAGACTTTGCCACCAGCGTGCGGATAGTGAGCAGGTTGGGTATTTTGATGCCGTTGAGGTAGGCTTGAATGTCGGGGATGCCGCTGCGAGACAGCAGACACAGTCATGGTCATGGTCACACTCTGGCGACACCTGGTCACTCATGCAAGAAAAGCGCAAGACCTGTCCTGCAACCTGCTGCTCACCGAGTTGATGGGTCCAAGGCCGCAAAGAGTCAGCTGGCAGGGATGGGTCAGGACATCTGGGCAACTCAAAGTGCCATGTCAGCCATGTTGGAGTCAATGTCCCCGTCGCATCTTTTGCGTCTAGTGGCAACCAACCGCCCAACCACCCAACCACCCAGCCTAAGTGAACCTGTGAATCATCTGCTGCTCGCATCCTACTCATGTGCTTTGCCCTGCTTCACACCAAGCTGGGCAGCTGAAGGTGACGATGGGAACTGACATGGCACCAGCTGCAGGATGTAGGGCCGGGCAGTTCAAGCCTAACTGCTGACATATCACTCCATGCAGCTAGTGGAGGGGGACATGTCCACCAATGCACTCCTGCTGCCACTCCTGCTGCCGCTGCCATTTCCGCTGCTGCTCCCGCTCCTGCTACAGCTCCCGCTCCCGCTGCTGCTGCCGCTGCTGACGCCGCCTGAGGGTGGGTGGGTTGCGTGATAATAAGAAAAGAGGCATGCCAGCCCCTGCCGCCACCCCCTGCCCCTGGCTACAGCAGCAGTCCCCTGCTCCCGTCTGGGTGCCAGGGTCGCTTGGCACGGTGCCACATCAGGCAATGCGCCCAGTGCCAAATTAGGCTACAGACCCGGCCCCAGGCGCACCTGCCCGCAGCCTGGGGGGACAGGAAGGAGCCCATGGCCCCGGCCACCAGCCCATAGGCCACAGCGAAGGCGTTGAGGACCTGAGTGGCAGCAGAGGTAGGCGCAGCGCTAGCCACAAGCATCCTCAACAGGCAACCAAGATGGGGCCCCCAGCGCTTGGGCCAAGTTTCTCATTTCCTTCTCCCCCTCTCCCCCCTCACCCTTTCCCACTTTTCCCCTTCCTCCCCCTCTTCCACCTCGGCCCTCCCTCCCGCCCCGCCTCCCTTCCCTCCCTCTCTCCTCTCCCCTCCTTTCACGCCTTCACCCCTTTGCCCTTTGCCCTGGACAACCCGCACACCCCACAGCAACCTGCCTGGTGTGGCAGCAGCTCACCAGGAAGGGCACGACCCAGCCGCCACCGGGGCTGATGAACTTGGCCACCGTGTTAAACCTGCGATTCGTATGGTATGCAGGCGGCAGGGTTTGAGCCCAGGACCAGCACCCGGTGTATGACCACCCATGAGGCTGAGCCAGCATTATTACTGGCGCCTGCTCCTCATGCGCCTCTAGCCCTGTCCCCTTCCTTTGGGAGGGGTCCCCCTCCCCCCACTCTCCCCCCTTCCCCTTCCCCACCCTCCCCTCCCCTTCCCCTCCCTCCCCCCTCCCAGCACACAGACCCTCCCTCACTTCAGGGTGTTGAGGAAGCTGATGCTCAGGTTCAGGGTAGCGCCCAGGCAGCCGTTGACCAGGCCAATGAGTAAGGAGATCACCCAGGCCATGGCTTGCTCCAGCGCATACTGCTTCTGCTCGCACCCCCACCAGCAGCGCAGTCATGCAGCAGGGCAGTGGGGCAGCAGGGCAGTGGGGCAGCAGGGCAGTGGGGCAGCAGGGCAGTGGGGCAGCAGGGCAGTGGGGCAGCAGGGCAGTGGGGCAGCAGGGCAGTGGGGCAGCAGGGCAGTGGGGCAGCAGGGCAGTGGGGCAGCAGGGCAGTGGGGCAGCAGGGCAGTGGGGCAGCAGGGCAGTGGGGCAGCAGGGCAGTGGGGCAGCAGGGCAGTGGGGCAGCAGGGCAGTGGGGCAGGAGGGCAGTGGGGCAGCAGGGCAGTGGGGCAGCAGGGCAGTGGGGCAGGAGGGCAGTGGGGCAGGAGGGCAGTGGGGCAGCAGGGCAGTGGGGCAGGAGGGCAGTGGGGCAGCAGGGCAGTGGGGCAGCAGGGCAGTGGGGCAGCAGGGCAGTGGGGCAGCAGGGCAGTGGGGCAAGGGGGGCAGAGGATGTAGACCATGTACGTTGAGGCGTGTACTGGGCATGAAGTTGTGATCAAAACCAAAAACTGCGGGGTGGGGCTCCAGCAGCGGGGTGCAGCAGCTCCCGTGGGGTGCGGCGCCAGCCTGACCACATGCCTGGACACCTTTTCATGTCCATGCGGCCATGCAGCACATCGCCAGCTGTCACACCCAGTTGCCGGTGGGCAAGGCCCGCACTTACTGCTGCTACCCTAGCATAAGCTCCTCCACCTTCTTCCCCCTCCTCCTCCCCCCTCTGCTCCTGCACCTGCGCCTCACCCTTCCCTCCTCCTCATCCCAAGGCGTACCTTGGTGCTACTGAGTAGCAGCTCCCTGTGCAGGTCTGACTCAGCTACATCAAAGTCATCAGCGTGGTAGGCATGCATGCCCGCCAATCTGGAGCGGGCAGCCAGCACCTGCAGCCAGACCACAGCCAGCATAGCACCCTGAGGGAGCCTTGCAGGAGGGTGCGCAGCTCCAGCGGCTGGCCCACCCCTGCCCCTGCCCCAGGCGTGCGGCACGCCAACCGTAAACCGCTACAACCGCTGCGAGGCTGCTGGCAAAGAAGGAGAATGGTGCACCTCTCGGGGAACGTCAACGGCATCCGACAGCTCATGCGGCTTTCTTGGGGTACGCGGCTCCTCCATCGCCACTCGCCCGCCTGACGCTTGTTTCTTTGAGGCAGTGCCGAAGTGCTGGGGGAGGAGGCGTAGAGACGAGAGCCTGTGACACCGGGAGTCTCAGTTTTTCTATATCCTGCACCTGTCGTGCTGGGTTGCATATGCGAGTCGCGAGTAGATGGATACACAAGCTGAGATCAGCAAAAGAATAAAGTTTGCGGGAGTTGCGGGAGTCGGTTTGCGGGAGTAAAGGATGATCGGTCAAGGCTTTGACTTCTATAATTCGTTCAGGCCTGGTCGTGCGGCTAGCCGTTCGTGCAGACTTCCTTAGACTGGTTGCGCTGTGTGTCAGTAATACACATTTTGATATGTAGGTGTGGGTGACATAGGCAAGCCTGTATGCACGCCCAGATAACACGACCCTGTGGATGCTGTGCTGTGCTGTGCTGTGCTGTGCTGTGCTGTGCTGTGCTGTGCTGTGCTGTGCTGTGCTGTGCTGTGCTGTGCTGTGCTGTGCTGTGCTGTGCTGTGCTGGGCGGGGCGGGGCGGGGCGGGGCGGGGCGGGGCGGGGCGGGGCGGGGCGGGGCGGGGCGGGGCGGGGCGGGGCGGGGCGGGGCGGGGCGGGGCGGGGCGGGGCGGGGCGGGGCGGGGCGGGGCGGGGCGGGGCGGGGCGGGGCGGGGCGGGGCGGGGCGGGGCGGGGCGGGGCGGGGCGGGGCGGGGCGGGGCGGGGCGGGGCGGGGCGGGGCGGGGCGGGGCGGGGCGGGGCGGGGCGGGGCGGGGCGGGGCGGGGCGGGGCGGGGCGGGGCGGGGCGGGGCGGGGCGGGGCGGGGCGGGGCGGGGCGGGGCGGGGCGGGGCGGGGCGGGGCGGGGCGGGGCGGGGCGGGGCGGGGCGGGGCGGGGCGGGGCGGGGCGGGGCGGGGCGGGGCGGGGCGGGGCGGGGCGGGGCGGGGCGGGGCGGGGCGGGGCGGGGCGGGGCGGGGCGGGGCGGGGCGGGGCGGGGCGGGGCGGGGCGGGGCGGGGCGGGGCGGGGCGGGGCGGGGCGGGGCGGGGCGGGGCGGGGCGGGGCGGGGCGGGGCGGGGCGGGGCGGGGCGGGGCGGGGCGGGGCGGGGCGGGGCGGGGCGGGGCGGGGCGGGGCGGGGCGGGGCGGGGCGGGGCGGGGCGGGGCGGGGCGGGGCGGGGCGGGGCGGGGCGGGGCGGGGCGGGGCGGGGCGGGGCGGGGTGGGGCGGGGCTCGGCTCGGCGGGGCTCGGCTCGGCTCGGCTCGGCGGGGCTTGGCTCGGCTCGGCTGGGCGGGGCGGGGCTCGGCTCGGCGGGGCGGGGCTCGGCTCGGCTATGTGCCAAGTCTCAGGCCGTGAATCTCAAAAATGCTATTACTAATTTGCCTGTGTGTGAGCCTGCTGCGCTTGAGCCTGCTGGGCTAGCGCCTGCTGCGCTTGAGCCTGTTGGGCCAATTGCGCCTGTGCCAGTTGCTGATGCGGTCCCGCGATGTATCAAAGTTGCGCCGAAATGCACGCAACAAGTGCTTGCGGCTCCATGGTTGCTGGGTCATGCCTTTTACTTCTAAGGAATGCGCACACCGTTTCGTGGGCCAAGGCGATGGTGCCTTGGTCCATCTTTCTACCCGTCGACGCGGATGACGGTGGCTGACGCGGCAGATGCTTCGCCTAACTACCGGATAGTCGATGGGCAATAGTTCGTATTCATGAAGGCCTTTTCGAAAGGGCGCTGATGAATACGACCTATTGCTCATCAACTGCCCAACAAACCTCGAAAATGGCGTCTTTTCTCGCTCATAAGCAGCCCGAAGGGTAAAAGAGCTGCTCTGCAATAGCGATGCGCGTTCACAAGCCCGTTTGCCCTAGTCAGTGAGGCGGGCGGCCAAAGTGAGGGCAATAAATACGAATTTTTATTGTTGCGACCGCGAATAGGGCCTAGGCCCCTGGAAAACGACCCGAGTAAACTTGAATTGCTCGAGGTTTGGGTCGTTGAGATACTCCCGATGTCCGACCTCACCGAGGTGGTTGCACGGGCGTTCGTGTCTGTAGGCTTCAATCTATCGTCCGTGGGGTATGAGGCGCAATCCCATTTGGTCACCCACTACGTCCAAGCCCTGCAATCGCTGCCAGCCATGTCATCAACAACGACCTGCATTGTTGCACCTAAGGGCATGTGTCACAAAGTAACAATGGAAATGGGCATACTTGCCCGCGGAAATAGTGAAGATGTGCTTGGGTCGCTCCTTCCTCGCGACTCAACGTCCGTAGCTTCCTTTAGGGGTTAGTCTCTTGTTGCCTTCGCACCAAGTCCCCGTTTGCTCTACGGCCCGCGGTGATCTTTCATCGTCACACTTCGTGTAAACAGATGTTAGGCCGTTCCCGAGCCATGCGCTCTGTTACAATCCCCCCGACTTGGCCAAAACCCGTCCTTGGGATAAAAGACCAAGGGAGCTCCATTCCACGAGGTAGCTAGTCTCATGAGGGCTCCGGCAGTGTTGGTGCACAGGATTAGAACCATTGCGTGATTAGCGCGAATGATTTGGGCGTGTTCGGACTGGTACCGAGTTCTTACGCCGCACCATGGACGACAGTGCACACATACAAACGGCTAAGAGCATTTTCGCTCATGAAAGCTCTGCTTACACTGTTTGAGAGGTGCACACATACGGCAACCAGGGTCATGCTCACACCACGTCTGGTGTGCACATACAGACGACCACATAGTCCTGCTTGCACTCCTGTCCTTATGTCACTGCACTGTGCTCTATGACAGTTAACACTGGGGCTTTGCAACAACCAAACAGCGCAAACAAGTGTTGTGCACTGTGCTAGTAGGCACACCAGCAACTAGACTATAGTTGTCTCAATCTCTCAAGCATGAAACGCTAACGAGTTGGCTAATGCTAAAGACTGCCTGTGCACATGCCCTGTCCACCTGGTTTCAGAGGCTGGAGGTGGGGGCTCAAGACAATACCGTCTCACGCATCACCCAGTTACCAGCAGTTGGTGGTTCAACCACCAGCATGGGACCCATCGGTGGAACAACAAACGGTGCTATCACAACACGCCTGCCCCCTTTGGTGTCACCTCACCATCACTCTCGCCCAGTAGCACCAGCTGGAGCAGTTGCAACCCCTGAACCAACAGTGGGTCAGCTGCAGCTGGAAATGGTGAGCCTGCGAGCCAAGCTGCAGAACGAGCAAGTTGCAGTTGTAAAACTGCGTGCTCGTGTGGCTCAGTTGAAGCCACTTGAGCACACCCGTCTGATGAGGGAGCGCTTCACCAGCGCAACAGCGCAGCTGCAGACTGCGTCTGGTGACCTGATGCGGGTCACAGCCCGGCTTCAAGAGCTACTCTCCCTCCCATTCCCCATTGCTGAACAGGCTAAGGAGGACGCGAAAGCCAGCGCAATGCGCACTTCTCTACGTCAAGACATCGCCCGGCTCACAGCCGAGGTGAACAGCTGCGCAACAACAGCAACTGCGACAGGAGCTGCCAAGCTTGATGCTGCAGCGAACGAGCTGGCAGCGGCACAGCGCCAAACTCAACTCAAGCGCTCCCCACGCGAGAGAGCTCAGGAAGAGCTGCGCACAGGCAACGCGCATAGCCAAGCTCGCTTTCGCGAGCTTGAAGGGCAAATGGAGTCCTTGAGGCACAGCTACAGCGTGGTGCAAGGCGACAAAGCCGCGCTGCAGGACAAGCTCAACTCTTTTGAGAGCCACTTGCGGAATGCCAAGAACATCATGAGCAAGTTCCCTGGTGGTGTGGAAGCACTGCTCAACAAGCACCTCCACGAGCTGAGTGCCGCCGAGCAAGCCCGAGCGCAAAAGGCAAGCCTGCACCCCAGCTTCAATAAGAACGTGCTCTTCTCTTTCATGGCCACATCGGGGGCGACAGGTGCTAATCCTTCGCTGCCATTGGCAGCGGGAGCGCCTCACCCCTCAAACGTTGTCCGGCCGCTGCCCCCACCCATCACCGAGGATGAGGAGCTTTGGCAAGAGGACTACATGAAACCTCCAACCGACGCCTTCACTGCCGACGAGCTGGAGGACATGGGTCCTGGCCCGTACATGGGTCCAAAGGAGCATGTGGTTGTGCAAGCGTGGTTTGCGATCGGCCCTGCCAACCGGCTAAAGCATTACCTTGAGTACGCCGCCAACATGAAGTTAAGCGACTTGACCAACCACCCCAACTGGGACCCATCTGCCTGCGGACTCCACTTCCATGAGTGGGTCCAGTGCGTCAAACCGCTATTTGTGGAGATGATGTGGCAGACCGGATTGTCAAGTGCAGTTATCATGACCGCCCTGTCCCTTGCTGCGGCCACCGCGGCCACCTCGGCCTCCACGGTTGTTGTTCGGGTCGCTGTGGTGGTGCTCACGGGAATAGTCTCCACGTCCACTGACCTTCTCCACAAATAACGGTTTGACGCACTGGGCCAACTCATGGAAGTGGAGTCCGCAGGCAGATGGGCCCCAGTTGGGGTGGTTGGTCAGGTCGCCTAGCTTCATGTTGGCGGCGTACTCAAGGTAATGCTTTAGCCGGTTGGCAGGGCCGATCGCAAACCACGCTTGCACAACCACATGCTCCTTTGGACCCATGTACGGGCCAGGACCCATGTCCTCCAGCTCGTCGGCAGTGAAGGCGTCGGTTGGAGGTTTCATGTAGTCCTCTTGCCAAAGCTCCTCATCCTCGGTGATGGGTGGGGGCAGCGGCCGGACAACGTTTGAGGGGTGAGGCGCTCCCGCTGCCAATGGCAGCGAAAGATTAGCACCTACCGCATCCGATGTGGCCATGAAGGAGAAGAACACGTTCTCATTGAAGCTGGGGTGCAGGCTTGCCTTTTGCGCTCGGGCTTGCTCAGCGGCACTCAGCTCGTGGAGGTGCTTGTTGAGCAGTGCTTCCACACCACCAGGCAACTTGCTCATGATGATCTTGGCATTTCGCAAGCGGCTCTCAAAAGAGTTGAGTTTGTCCTGCAGCGCGGCTTTGTCGCCTTGCACCACGTTGTAGCTGTGCCTTAAGGACTCCACTTGCCCTTCAAGCTCGCGAAAGCAAGCTTGGCTCTGCGCGTTGCCTGTGCGCAGCTCTTCCTGAGCTCTCTCGCGCGGGGAGCGCTCGAGTTGAGTTTGGCGCTGTGCCGTTGCCAGCTCGTTCGCTGCAGCATCAAGCTTGGCAGCTCTTGTCGCAGTTGCTGTTGTTGCGCAGCTGTTCACCTCGGCTGTGAGCCGGGCGATGTCTTGACGCAGAGAAGTGCGCAGTTGCGCTGGCTTTCGCGTCCTCCTTAGCCTGTTCAGCAATGGGGAATGGGAGGGAGAGTAGCTCTTGAAGCCGGGCTGTGACCCGCATCAGGTCACCAGACGCAGTCTGCAGCTGCGCTGTTGCGCTGGTGAAGCGCTCCCTCATCAGACGGGTGTGCTCAAGTGGCTTCAACTGAGCCACACGAGCACGCAGTTTTACAACTGCAACTTGCTCGTTCTGCAGCTTGGCTCGCAGGCTCACCATTTCCAGCTGCAGCTGACCCACTGTTGGTTCAGGGGTTGCAACTGCTCCAGCTGGTGCTACTGGGCGAGAGTGATGGTGAGGTGACACCAAAGGGGGCAGGCGTGTTGTGATAGCACCGTTTGTTGTTCCACCGATGGGTCCCATGCTGGTGGTTGAACCACCAACTGCTGGTAACTGGGTGATGCTTGAGACGGTATTGTCTTGAGCCCCCACCTCCAGCCTCTGAAACCAGGTGGACAAGGCACGTGCACAGGCAGTCTTTAGCATTAGCCAACTCGTTAGAGTTTCATGCTTGGGAGACTGAGACAGCTTTAGTCTAGTTGCTGGTGTGCCTACTAGCACAGTGCACAACACTTGTTTGCGTTGTTTGGTTGTTGGCACCACTGCATGTAATAGATCTTGCAACTGCTGCAAGCAAACTCTGACCTTTGGGTCTGTGGTTTGCAGAGCTTCCATGGCCACTGCAGCTTGCTCCACCCCAGGGCATTCTGAGCGGGGGCGGGACTCAGATGAGTCGCTTTGCTCCTTAACGCTTGGCTTTTTCCGGCTAGGCCATTCCCGAGCTTCTTTGATCCGGGCATCTATGAAGGCACGCAAAGCAAACACTTAAGGGCCGAACGGAGGGCCTCAATTGGATCCCTACGGGATTGCCCTAAGTGCGGGAATGCGGGTGGTGCCCTTTTGCGGGTTAACCGAGTATGCCCTTTGGGTTGGTGCGATATGGACTATGGTGCTTGTAAGCCCCGCCAAAGAGGAAAAGAAGAAGAAAACAACGCCGGACAAGTGCCACGGCCGACGAAGTGGAGCCGAAACCCCTCAACGTGCTCGGAAACCAATTGTCACACTCCTTCCTCGCGACTCAACGTCCGTTGCCTTATTTTAGGGGTTAGTCTCTTGTTGCCTTCGCACCAAGTCCCCGTTTGCTTTACGGCCTTGCGGTGATCTTTCACCGTCACACTTCGTGTAAACAGATGTTAGGCCCCCTTTCCAATGGACTCCGGGCGGAGTTGGAGTCCACCTGCAGCCGTAGGAACTTGAAGGATCTGCTGTGTGCTGCGAGATTGCTTGGTGCCGCAATTCCAAAGCAGTGCCGCAATTCCAAAGCAGCCGCAAAGCCAGGCACATAGCCCTGTGACTGCAAGGCTCCAGGTGTGGTAGGAGCAAGAGGGCTTACACTTGCCCCTTTGCTGAGGCCGCCACTCATAAACCCTTGCCAACTGATCCCCAATCCTGGTTGAGCATCACCCTGCTGTGTTGCCAGCAGCTTGTGAAGCATGGTGAACTAGGGATGCAGGCCAGACTGCAGATGGCACTGGCTGCTCTTGTTGCAGTTGCTGCATCATCATCTTGCGTCGCAGTTGGCTTTGCTGCAGTTGCTGTTGCAGTAGTTGCAGGTGCAGTTGCTCATGTTGCAGCTCTGCCTGAATAGCAATGGTGATAAGGTAATGGCAACATAGTAACACAACAATATACGAAAGGTGCTCACATAAACTACCTTATGCGGACAAGGACGTTCATATGCCACACTACTTGCCTCATGAGCGGGGTTCATCTTGTTGAGCCTGCCCTTCTTGGCACCGCCCTTCAAGATGAGCATTTGCTCCTTTTGCTGTAGCTTGAAGAAGGCTTCTTGCTCACCACCACCTACACATAGCAACAGTGGCTGCTTGATGAACAATGCAATCAAGCCATGTTGTGTAAAGATCTAGCTGCTATAGCAACGTCCACCAGCCTTGCCTGTGCGCTTCGAGGTCCACTTGTAGACGGCTTGACATCAAACAGATGTTAGGCCTCTCCCGAGCCATGCACTCTGTTACACCAGGTATGTGAGGGCCAAGGCAAGACGCTGCCCTGCAGTGAGCCGCTTGGTCTTGATGTAAGGGCGTAGCCGAGCCTTGAGCCAATCAAAGGTGGCTCGCCCCATTCGTAAGGCGCTGATGTAGTGGCGCTGATGTAGTGGCGCTTCGTGCTTTGAGGACTGTCTTGTACCAGTCGTGAGATCGAGGCTTGATGTCCCAGTTACGCCTGTAGCAAGTATGCCGGCCCGGAGCATGATGGGTTGCCTGCCGCACTACCCCTGCCCAACAGAGCACCTACTCTCGGCGAGCCTCTCCCCTAGAAGGAGAAAGGTTGCGTCCGCATCGTCGTCTTCGTCCTCCAGCCTACGCCGACGCCGACGTTGATAATCGTTCTCGCTTTCCTCGCTTCTGCTCGCCAGACCGGCCCCAGTCACAATCGCAGGCACGGGGCCACGGGTGGTTGCCTTTCAGCCGCCGAACCGCGGAGAACCTGATAAAAATAGAATACCAAAAGTTTCGGGAATTCCCCTTGAGTAACTATTTTCATGTTCTCACAGACATTGCCGATGCTGTCGCGCATTTAAGTGGCGACAGGGCCGGGTCCAGGTTGAAATGGGAGTTGTGGCAACTTACATCCTGCAATGTGCGGGTTTTGGTAACTTACATCCTGCAGCAGGAGCGTTGGGAAATGCAGTGCTGAAGCCACCATCGGATACACACGTGTCGTCAGCTCTGAACATACACAATCTTGGTACACATTATTGGTGCGGGGTCCACGAGCAATCTTGGTACACATATTAGTGCGGGGTCCACAAACTCTGAACATACGCAATCTTGGTACATAGTAACAATGCGGGGTCCGCGAACAACATTTGCCCCTAGACCCAGACCAACAAAACTCATTCAACAAGGAACAACATGTTGGCCTGTGGGTAATCTCACTCCGCTACAATCATATTGAAGCATCCTCGGTCGCACCCTTCATGACTGCAAACCCCACGTCCGGTGGCACTCGTTCAAGGGGCTAATCCCCCTTGACCACTGGGCTCCTCATCAAAACTAACAGCTTTACGCTTATATGGCTACCAGCCCGTTGCACTAGTTAACACTAGTGAACTAGCTACAGCCCTAGAGTGTGCCATGGCTCTAGGGCTCGGGTAGGGATGAACGCTCCACTAGGAAGCTCCATTGTGGCTACAAGTTTATTACTCGCTTCTGCTTTTGGCGAGGCCTGCAAGCACATACGGCCACGACATATGCTTATGCGGTGTGTTGGACAACAAGTGCGGGGCTATGTGCGGGGCAACAATGCGTACGGTGTGTTGGACAACAAGTGCGGGGCTAACAAGGGCAAGGGGTTTACCTTTAGAAGGCTAAGGGCTCTGGCAAGTCCCTTGGCAATTGATGCCGTATTGCGAGGCCACCTTCACATCTTGTGCACTGCGAGCACAAGCACAAGCACAGAGGTTGCTGGTGCGGGGTTGCTGTTGGTGCGGGGCTGTTTGTTGGTGCGGGGCTGCTGCTGGTGCGGGGCTGCTGCTGGTGCGGGGCTGCTGTTGGTGCGGGGCTGGTGCGCTGCTTACCTTGGGTGATTGTATAGCATCTAGCCACACCGGTACGAAAGCTTAAGGTCAAGCCGACCAGTACTCGGCGCCGGCCCTGCCCTGCGCCGAGTAAGAGACCGAAGTAAGGCAAAGGCAGCCTTTATATACTGATCGCTGTCACACTATGCGCCGTCCTTTGACAGCCGTTGCATTTGAGGACACGTCCTTAGCTGTTAGTTAGGTCCTGACAGGAGGACCTGGACTAGAGACTTGCAGCAGAGACAGCTTACAGTGAAGTGCAGCGGAGCGGTACAGTGGCGCACAATGGCCACGTGCCACAATTATGTTACCGGACTGATGCCTGCCTTAGCTTGAGCCTAAGCTTCAACTTAAGCCTGAGCCCCAGTCCAACTCTGTGTCCCAGCCTCAGCTCAGCCTCCACTCCAACATCAGCTCTTACATCAGCCTCAGCTCCAGACCCCTAGACCCTAGACCCAGACTCGACACACATGGCTACACGCTCCTCTCCCTCTAAACACAGTACGACTGAATGAAATGCAAGCATCAAGGTGGCAACATGAGCCTGCATGCACAACCTGCACACAACGCAATGCATGTCAATGCCTTCGTCCAGCTCCCATCTTCTCCCGACCTCAAACCCCTGCTAGAGGTTAATGATGTCCGATCTACAATTCACGCCTTGCGTAGAGGTACACTCGTCTGTCCGACCTGTCTCATTTGTTCACAGGGATAGCAGTGCCAGGCCTAGTACGAGCTGTAGGCCCAGAGGTCAAGGGAGGGACCCTGGCTGCCTCAGCTGCAGCCCCTCAGTAGGACCGCTGCAGGCCCCAGCAGCAACACCACCAGGCCATGTCAGCACCAACACCAGCAGCATCAGCGCCACCCTGGCAGACGCCAAGTTGGCATAGTGCTCCGCCCTCAGCCCGCCTTTGGCCAGCTGTGCATGAAGAAGGGTGTTGTCTTATGCTAGCAGCATGGTGTCAATGGCATTGATGTAGCCCTGCACAGCAGTCACCAGCAGCAGGTTCGGAAGCGACGCTGGTAGTGTTTGAACCTGTGCCCCTTGCGCCGCCTCCTCCCCCTCCCTCACCTCCCACCCTACCCCGCCAGAGCCAACTGCTAGCTGCCAAGGGGTTCTTCCGAAGAAGCGTGGGAGCAGTGCAGGACCACCCTGTTCACAACTCTCCTCTCCTTGTGCACATTTCTACCTTGCATGCAAAGATGTCCGTCTCGTACAGCCAGCCGCTGTTCCTGGCTCCTTCCAGCTTCACCCGGGTGCCCTCCGAATTGGTGGTGGCAGTGAGGGGCACGGACTGATTTTTGCCATCGGTCAGAGCGGTGTACATTTTCTCACCCCTGCACAGCGTGTCAAGCCGCACACCTGCCAGGGTGGCCCGAGGTCAACACCGCCGCCAGTGACAACAACAACAGCCTCACCAGCATTAACAGCAGCAGCAGCAGCAGCAGCAGCTGCCGAGCCAAGTTTGTAGGCTGTACGCAATAGACACGTTGGGTGGTGGGCGCTGCAGTGTGTAGACCACATACTCCCAAGCGTGCCACCCTGCTGCTCTGTGGTGCTGCCCTGCTGCCCTGCGGCTACATTGCAAGCTGCCGGGCAGCTGACATGAAGCTAGCCGGTCTGCCGTCTGCCCTTCTCGTCCTGCCTGCCAAGTTGCTGGCTGGCTGTGGCTTGGCTCGCCGCGATGCCTGCCCTCTGCCCCTGAGCTCAGCCTGCAGGGCGCAGCTGCTACTCGGCAGGGGCCACTGACCCGCGCATGAAGGGGGCGGTCCACAGGGCTCTGATGACGGGCACGGGCGGCACCACGTGCAGCAGCGCAGAGTTGCTGAGCTTGGAGGCCGCGTTGGAGTCTGACTGAGCGGCCTGAAGACTGGAGTAGCCTGGGAGGGCAGGGGCAGTGCGCACAGGGGTCAGGGGCACAGGGGTCAGGGGCACAGGGGTCAGGGGCACAGGGGTCAGGGGCACAGGGGTCAGGGGCACAGGGGTCAGGGGCACAGGGGTCAGGGGCACAGGGGTCAGGGGCACAGGGGTCAGGGGTCAGGGGCACAGGGGTCAGGGGCACAGGGGTTAGGGGGCAGCCTGACGTGCTGCCTTATGTCAGGCTGCCAGCCTCTTTCCCTCAACTGTCCAGGACTGGGCGGCACTGCTGCCTGATGGTGATGCCAGCTGCAGCTGAGAGGGGCTACTGTCAGCTGCGATGGGGCTCAGCCTGCTGCATGTAGGCCCATGCCACACGGCTTAGCCTTTCGCATACACTACTGCCCCCTGACCCGCCCCACCCCTACCTACGCCCCTGCTTCTCCTGCCCCTGCCCCTCACCCCCTCTGACCTAGTGACTTCAAGCCGTCCTCCACCGCCTTGTCATGAGGCGCGATAAGGGTTGCCATGTAACCGGGCTGCTGAACCAGCGCCCCCACCGAGGTCAGGTTCAGGAGCCAGGCGAATGCCTTGAAGCCCTTGTCGGCCAACACACCAGCCAGGGGCTTGCAGCAAGTGCACCCGCCACAGCTGATCTGGCAATAGCCTGCAGCCATGGCAGCAGCAGCGGCAGCAGCAGCCATGGCCGCAGCTGGCAGAAGCAGTGGCAGTGTGTGAGAGTTGTCTGCAGCAGCGGCTGAAACGCCATTAGGTGTGCCAGTGTAGGGGGCTGGAAGGCGTGCCAGCAGTGTTTCCCCCTCCTCCTCCCTTCCATCCCTGCTTTCCACCTGCCTTCTGTGATCTCCTTCATGGTGTTCTTCATGAAGGGCTGCCCGCACTGCCCAAACTGAGCCTGCTCAAAGCAGCTGAATGACACGTCCGCCTGCAGGTGGAGCAGCAGCAGTGCCAGCAGCTGCACAGGTGCCTACAGGTGCCAGTGTAAACTTGCGCTCTGCACACACGCTGCTGCGTAGCAACCTAGGACCCAAGGCAAATCTTGGCTCCAACTGCCCAGCTGGACTGCAGATCTGTCCTTTTGCTGCTGCTCTTCTTCGTCACTGAGTGTGGTGTCAGAATGGCCAAAGAGTGTGAACATGGCATGCTGCATGCCTCCTGGCTCTGCTGTCCCCGACAGGGCACCCACTGCTGTGAAGTAGGGCCGAGGGTCGATGTCGCTGCATGTGCACGGGAGCGTGCTGACTGGCTCGTCGGGGTCCGCAAGCGTCTTGGCAGCGTTGCTGCCTGGAGCCACAGCGGCTAGGAGCAGGCCGGCGAGCAGGACTCCGCGCGCTGCTGACCAATGTGACGTAGACTGCATCGCGAGCCTACGATGGCACCGCGCGATGACAACAAGGGTGAGGCAGCAGCACGGCTTGACGTGTTCAAGTACGCCCTTTCGCCCAACGCGCGGAAGGAGAGCGCAGAATGAGTCCCACACATGGTGCGCTGCAAGCTGGTCGCGAGCGGCGCACCTGCTAGGAAGCGAACGAGAGCGTAGGTGCGACGGCGAGGAAATCGCGGCGAAGACCCTGAGGTTTGCAATGGCCAACTAGCGAGACCCAGGCAATAACTATCGCCGGGTTCCAAGTGACAGGTGGGAAGTGTGCGACAAAACCGTCAACTACCTGCCGGCCAGCCCTCGGACACGGCTGCTTCCTCTACACGGTCCCAAGTGTGCAGCTGCTAGAGTGGTGGAGGCCAAACCATTCGGTAACCTTCCCATGGGGCAGGGGGTGCAAACGCACACCAGGGGGTGCAA
The DNA here is from genome assembly GCA_030144725.1 of Haematococcus lacustris. Classification (NCBI taxonomy): domain Eukaryota; kingdom Viridiplantae; phylum Chlorophyta; class Chlorophyceae; order Chlamydomonadales; family Haematococcaceae; genus Haematococcus; species Haematococcus lacustris. The sequence goes on from JASKMD010000031.1 coordinate 3,581,408, forward strand.
ATGCATGCCTTCCACCTAAGTTTGACCGCGCGTTGACCAGCATGAGCGGCTCAAGGGCATCAGTGTTTGAATGTGCCCGCACGTGATGCAGACTACATCCGCACAAAAAGCTGAGAGCGAACACAAAGTCTCCTCCCCCTGGATGGCGCTGCCTTGGATGGCTGCGTCGGCGGTGATGTTGGTGTCATGGCTGGTGTCGCGGCACGGTGCGGTTCTTGCATGCAAGTAAGGGAGCACGGGCCATGTTCACCCTGACAGTGGGTTGTCTGCAGTGGGCACTACCCGCTTCGTGCCTGATGCCTGCAATTCTGTGGAGCGACTCCTCTCAGACAGCATCGTGGGTCAGGACTTGGCCATATCCCAGCTCATCAATGTCGTATGCAGCCACATCTCCAAACACGAGCAGCAGCCAGCTAGCCAGCTCCTTCCCAGTAGCTCAGCCACACCGCTAACGCACCAGCGCACCAAGCCCTTGGTCATTTCTGTGCATGGCCCACCTGGAGTGGGCAAGACGTACAGCCACATGCTACTGGCGAGAGCTCTGTACAGCAGGCACCCGCACACGGCTGTGCGCTGCCCTGGGATAGACTGCGAAGGAGCGAAGGTGTTTGACCGCTGGCATGACGTGCCGCAGCTGCACACTCAGAGCCCCCTCCAATGCCCAGCATGATTAGACTGACAGTGCCTGCTAGAGTGACCTGCTGCACCAGCATCACCCAGTCCCAGCCATGCACAACCCTGTGCAAGCCGCAAGCTGGGTTAACTCAGGTAGTTTTAGTGGTTAGGCAGCGCATGCGCATGTGGTCTTGATTGTGGCATGGGCTGGAGTGGCCATCTTGCAGCGCCTGTGTGGCCACTTGTCCATGTAGGCTAGATTTAGGCCAGCAACATGGGCCATGCAGGGTGTGTGCAGGCAGCTGTGGCGCAGGCTGGCTTGCAGGCAGCGCACTTGATGTGGGTGCAGGTGGTGTATGGCCTGGACTTCCCTGCAGCGGTGCGGGGCCAGCAGCTGGATGCTGTGAGGGCAGAGCTGCTGGCGCACTGCAACAATGTGAAGGACCCCATGGTGGTGAGCCTGTGGCTGCACTGCTGCTGAGGCAACGCCACTGCTGCTGCTGCTGCTGAGGAGGTGCCAGTGCTGTTGAGTGTTTCCACTGCTGGTGCAGCGGCTGCACTGCTGCTGCTGCTGCTGCTGAACCTGTCAGGTCTCTGCAACACCCCCCACAGCCTCAACGCAGTCCCTGCTCCTACTCTCCCAGACACAGCTAGCAGCTGCTGCGGCTCAGAGCTAGCGCAGCCATCACCCCTGTCCAAAGAGGTACATTGCCCACACACCTTCCCAGGCACAGCAGGACGCTGGCAATGAGTTGCGGGTGTGGCAACCGCCACCAGTGGCTGCAGTGAGGGGGAAGCTGGAGGAAGCTGGGTAGCATGGCAGCTCGCAGGAGTGTGCAGCGCTGTATGATTGAGGTCACAAGCCTGGGACATGTCACAAGTACAAATCAAGCATGTGGGCAAACAAAGAGAGAGACCACGGGTGTCCATGAGCCTGGGACATGTCAGGAGAATGAGCCTAGAACATGAGCCCTGGGACATGTCAGTCACCACCCGGCATGAGCTCCACCATAGCCACTCACATGGCCACTACCCACATAGCCACTCACATACCCACAGCCACTCACACTGCACTCACATGCCCACATAGCCACTCACATGGCCATTGTGGCTGGCTGGGCGCCGGGCAGGAGTGTGTAGCGCTCTTTTGAATTGAGGATTTGAGCTTGGGACATGTCAGAAGTATGAATTCGGCATGCGGGTAAATGGAGAGAGTAGACACTGGTATGCATGATAGTGCAGGGTAGAGACGTAGCCTGGGCCCTGTGACCGGGCCTGACCCCTGGCTGGTTCTCCTTAACTGCCGCCAGCCACCCTGCCGCCCTGCCCTTCTGCTGCCTGCCCTGCTCCTGACCCCTGGCTGGGCAGGTGATAGAGGAGTACGACAAGCTGGACTGCTCAGCACGCACCATGCTGAGGCAGCTGCTGGAGCATGCCTACGAGGGTGATGGCCTGTCAGGTGGATTGAGCAGGTATGGTGCAGACAGCAGCAGGGGCCATGACCTCGGCAGGCGCAGCAGGGAAGGCAGCAGGTGCAGCTGCGAGGGCAGGCGCAGCAGGAGCTGAGGACTGGGCAGGGGCAAAACCTGACTTTGCTCAGCTCCAGCAGGCGGATGGGCAGGCGTGGCGGCTGCTGGTCCACTGCCAGGGCCAGGGCCAGGAGCTAGAGCTGGCTAGAGTGGTGCTAGTGGTGCAGGAGGGCAGGAGGGCAGGCAGCAGGCATGACGGACAAGCCAGGGGTTAGGAGCAGGCCAGGGAGAGTCCCGGGAGCTAGGAGCTGACTTGACAATGCCCACTCGGTTGGGGCAGGTGCAGGGCTATGGACAGCTCCTAACCCTGACCCAACCCTAACCTAACCTACTCTTAACCCTAACCCAACCCTAACCTTGGTCAGGTCCAGGTGCTGCATCGAGGTCGCCAGGCTGAGCGGGCTGGGCTGGGCTGGGCGTGGTGAGCTGCTCCACTAGGCAGAGGCCTGCCTATCCCTGACACACACCCCTGACTGGGGTCTGGCACTTGACCCATCCACTCGTCTGGCCCTCCCCCTCAATCCTCCTGCAGCCCTGTTTCTCCCAGCTGCCTCCATGCCCCCTCTTCCTGACCCGCTGATGCCTCCTGACCCAGCTGCCCTACCGCCCCTACCACCCTGCCCACATGCTCCCCCTGACCCAGGGCCATCATCCTGCTGGAGTCCAACCTGGGCACGAGTCAGTTAGAGCAGTTGCTGACTGAGGCGGGGGGCGACAGGCAGCAGGTGACCCCCTATCCCAGGGCTAGGGAAGCGGCCACACTAGAAGCTGGTCAGAACCTGGAAACCTGGTGTGCACAAGGAGGCAGTGCAGCTCTGTTGTGTTAGTGGTGCTGAGGGCAGTCAGCCTGATGGCCCTGGCTGCTGCTCGCCCTGCCAGAGGGTGCAGCCAGGAAGGCAGTGGGAGCTGGTGGAATGTAAGCCGCTGCGTCTGCCTGGCACCTGCCTGGAACCTGCCTGGCACCTGCCTGGCACCTGCCTGTAGCACCCTGGGCCTGGGCATCCCCTGGGCCTGGGTACACTAGGTCGAGCCTAGGGTCACACTTTCTCACTCCCACCTAATCGTGTTCAGGCAATGGCTGGGGTCCTCATCCTAGCCCTGGTGTCCACTGTTGTAGGGTGCTGCCCTCAGCTGCTGACCTGCATCCTGCCTTGCATCTACTCACGTGGCGACCAGCAGCTGGCTGGTAGGGGCTTGCTTGCTAGCTAACTCTCCCACCCCTACTTCCACTGCCCGCTGCCACTGCCACCAGGCCTGCTGCCCATCACAGTTCCACCTGTCAGACAGTGCCTTTGCTGTGGTCGTGCAGATCAGCCCAGAAGCTGCTGAGAAGGTGCTGCGCAACACCCTATTCGCTGCCTGGTACAACCCCACCACCTCACCCAATGCGGACACGACCCTGCTGGGGTCCGCCCCACCCCACCCCACTGCCGACACCAGCCAGGCAGCGAGGCAGCCCCTGGCAGAATCCTGGATGGGGCAGGAGGGTCACCCAGTCCCCGAGGGGGGCCAGGCAGCGGTGGGGGGCCTGGCGGGGGAGGTGGGGGTGGAGGGGCAGCTGCTGGGCAGCTGCAAAGAGAGCTGGAGTGACGTGCTCCGCTTTACCTCCCTGGTCACGGCCTACCTGCCCTACCTCCCCTTACAGCGCCAGCATGTAAGCCTGGGGCACCACCTGGTGAATGGCCACATGGGGCACCACCTGGTGCATGGCCACATGGGGCACCACCTGGTGCATGGGCACATGGGGCACCACCTGGTGAATGGGCACATGGGGCACCACCTGGTGAATGGGCACATGGGGCACCACCTGGTGAATGGGCACATGGGGCACCACCTGGTGCATGGCCACATGGGGCACCACCTGGTGAATGGGCACATGGGGCACCACCTGGTGAATGGGCACATGGGGCACCACCTGGTGCATGGGCACATGGGGCACCACCTGGTGCATGGCCACATGGGGCACCACCTGGTGAATGGGCACATGTGGCACCACCTGGTGAATGGGCACATGGGGCACCACCTGGTGAATGGGCACATGGGGCACCACCTGGTGAATGGGCACATGGGGCACCACCTGGTGAATGGGCACATGGGGCACCACCTGGTGAATGGGCACATGGGGCACCACCTGGTGAATGGGCACATGGGGCACCACCTGGTGAATGGGCACATGGGGCACCACCTGGTGAATGGGCACATGGGGCACCACCTGGTGAATGGGCACATGGGGCACCACCTGGTGAATGGGCACATGGGGCACCACCTGGTGCATGGGCACATGGGGCACCACCTGGTGCATGGGCACATGGGGCACCACCTGGTGCATGGGCACATGGGGCACCACCTGGTGCATGGGCACATGGGGCACCACCTGGTGCATTGTCTTTGGGAACAGGGATGTTGAGCAGCAGTCGGTTGCAGGGGAGGTGTTGGCTAGCCAATGGCAGGAGGCAGCAGAGGGGGAGGGTGGCAATGTGTCAGGGCTGTCGTGCCATCTGCGAGCTGTTGACCGAGTCTTGCAAGCCATAGACTGAAACCCTTAATCTGCCGGTTCTGCCTGCCTGCTTGGACCCCCCCCCCTTACATTCAGAGTAGAGTGCTGGCCATAGAACTCCCAGCCTGCCTGTCCTGTCCTGCCTGCCTGCCGAAGCTGCCAACCATCTTATGCGCCTGCTCTGTGTTTGAGATGTGGTCTGTCTTGTGTGTGCACTCACGCTCATGAACTCCTTGTAAATTCACACTTTGGACGTCACACTTGTTAACTCACACGCGTGAACTCCTTTGGGCCTCTGATGTGGGCCTGCGTCATGCCCATGCCTGCGCCCTGCCAACAGGCTGGCGGCACTGCACTGTGTCTTACAAGCCTGCTCTGTGCCACATGATGGCCCCCTTGACATGGCCAAGACACCCAGGCTCCACCTCTGCCGTCCCCTCCTGTGCTGCTGACCACCTGCTGCTGCCATTGGTATGGCCACCGACTCCCTTTCCAGCTTTTCAGCTTCAACTTGGTGTTGGTGCTGACGCTGGTGGGGAGCAGGTGGAGGAGCTGATGAGTCGGGCCCTACAGTTCCGGTCCGCCCAGCTGCAGGCCAGCAAGGGCATCAGCCTGACGTGGGATGCCCAGGTGCTGGACCTGCTGGTGCACAAGGTGAGCCCAGCTGCCTGTCCCCTCCCCCTCTCACACCCATCTCTGCAATTGATACTCTTATTTGTGTGTAATCTCACACCCATGACCGTCCAAGGGCCCTGTGGGCTCTGCTGCTGTATGTGGAGCGTGGCCTGCTGGAGGGCTCCCCTGAGGACCTGCCTGCCTCACCCCGCCTCCTCACACCTTCCATTGAGGTCTGGGCCACTAGGCCAACTAGCAGGCTCCCTACCTTTGTGCCCGCAGCTGAGCCTGCCACTGCGACTGAGCCTGCAGGTGTTGCCTGCTACTGAGCCTTAGAGCCTTAAAGGAATAGAGCCGTGCCCTATATCCTGGCAGACCCTGCCTCACTCTCCCGGCGTGGCTGTCGGGCAGGAAGGGCCCTGTTGGTGGTCACCTGGCCTCAACTAAGACCTGGCCTCAACTTCCTACCTTCCAGATCCCCACACTGTCGAATACTGTTAAAGTCCCTTGACCTGCCCACAGCCTTGCCCTGCCCTGCCCTGCCCTGCCCTGCCCTGCCCACAGACCTGACCTGACCTGACCTGACCTGACCTGACCTGACCTGACCTGACCTGACCTGACCTGACCTGACCTGACCTGACCTGACCTGACCTGACCTGACCTGACCTGACCTGACCTGACCTGACTGCCCCAGGTTGACTTTGACGGTGACTACCCCCTGGAGGGCGCCAAGCAGGTGGACACCGTGGCGGACCGCTACCTGGCCAGGGCCCTGCGCAAGTGCCAGGCAGCCAAGGACCTGATACGGGCGGCAGCAGCAGCAGAGACAAGCAGCCGCCTTCAGAAAGGGCACAGGGCGGAGGAGGCAGCTGCAGCCCAACACACGGCGGAGCGGCAGACGGGCAAGGGGGGCGGGGAGGCTAGTGATGGTGGAACAGCTGGCCTGGGTGGCACACAAGGAGGGGCCAGGGGTCAGGCTGGGGAGGAGGGAGCTGCTCACCTGCGGCCAATGGCACAGCACTCCTCCTCCTCCTCCTCCCCCTCCTCCCCCTCCTCCTCCTCCTCCTCCTCCTCCTCCTCCTCCTCCTCCTCCCCCTCCCCCTCCTCCTCCTCCTCCTCCTCCTCCTCCCCTCCCTCTTGTTCCCTCACCTTGCAGCTCAGGGTGGTGGACCTGCAGCTGGTGGTGCAGTACCCAACATGGCACAACAGCTGCCCACTGACCTGACCCCTGCCCCGCCCCGCACCACCTCGCCCAGCACCGCCCCACCCAGCTTCAGCTGAGCAGAGTGCCGCAGGTGTGCCTCTCACTCCTGCTCACCCCCTTGCAGCCGCACCTCAGGCGCCTGGTGTCACTGTCACTGCGGCTGGCAATGTCAGGGTCAGTGCAGCACACAGTACCAGGCGGTACCCTAGCATACGCCCAGGCGCTCAGCGCAGACGCACGGGCCATGCGTGCTTCTTTTGCATCATTCAGCTACTGGTCGTGAAGTCGTCAAGTCTGCCCAGCAGTCTGCTGAGCAAGGCAGTGTCAGCTCCAACCTGGCAAGCATTGTCTAGGACGTCCGCCCACTTCCGTCCCTGGGAATGAATAGTTTTGCTCTCCTCCGCTGAATAGTTTTGCCATGGAGTATGGATTCGGAGTATGGATTTGAGAGGCCGGCTTGTAGGGTGAGCAGGGCACGTGCAATGCTGTGTTGGTTGCCCGTGTCTGTTGCCCTGTTGCCGATTAGTGGCGGATGAGTGGCAGCCCTGCCCTTGTCAGTCAGCATAAAGGCTCAGGGGAGGCAGGGGTGGGGATGCAGTGGGTGGTGCTGGGCGGGCAGGCGGGGCAAGCAAGACACAAGATATGTAGCAGGATGTCCGCCAGGCTAAGGAAAAAGCAGCTGGGGTGGGTGTGGCAGCCTGGCATGCTCTGTACTTGCTGCATGTCCTCAAGCACACTCTCAGAAAGCACAGGAGAAAGGGGTAATGCTGGTTTAGGCTGGGAGTGGTACTCATTGCACATGCTGCTGGTCACCCCCGCCATTGGCTGCACCCCTGATAAAATCTTTCTGGTTTTTACGAGTGTTACAGCGATTCTCGCGCAGGGCGATGCAGCTCATCAAAGCGAAGCTAGCGGGCTGCTCGGGCTGTTGTGCACCTGTGCCGGGGCGGGCGGGGGTGTTGAGAGTTACGGTCGCGTTGTGCCGCGAATGGCCTGCTTAGTGGGGTCGTGATTAGCGAACAGCTATCGCGCTCAGTGGCCCAACTTTTCAACTTTTTGAATTTTCGTCGGGCGCAGTACCCCCCCTGACATGTGTTCTAGTGCTTGTGCTAGTGCTGGTGACAAGTTTGAGAGTGTTTGTATGGCGTGTGGCCTGTCCCTGCTCCCGAACAGCGTACAAGTCGTGTCGCGTGAAAAATGGCACTTTTCTCGGCCGGTTTCCTGTCCAACCAGGACGTCATATGATGAACTGCCAGTTCTGTGGGGCTCCTTGTGTGGGTTCCTAACGTGCTGTGTGGACAGAATCGCGTTGTCCTGATGTGTGGGCCGTTTCATGTGTGGGCGGTAACACAGATTTCTGCTCAAGTTCTGCATCTTTTTGACTGATTCTAGCTGCGTTTGGCTGCAAAAGAAGAACAAACACCGATGCGGTAACCACCTTGACATTGCTGTCACATGTGGACTGAACCCGTGTTGAAGAATGCGATTAGAGTGCCTGCGTGGCGCCAGAACACGTCGCGTGTTGGGGGCCAGCCACCCGGCAAACCGCTGGGGCTGACCACACTCTAGTCAGGCCATAAGCGGCTCATCGCACGAATCGGCGGCCTCATCCGTGCAGAAATGAGAAAGTTTTTATCTCTTGAGCCACGGGGGTGCAGCCAATGGCGGGGGTGACCTGCTGGATGACTTCTTAGTTTTGTTTGGAGGTAATGATTTATTGGTGTTATTTAAATAATACCTCCCACATCATCATCAATACCATGATGACTGCAACACACGCCGTGAAGCCTGCGGCGCGCTCCTCAAGCCCAGGCCCTCGTTCAAGCCCAAACCCCTAGCCGCAATTGCTCCTGCTCCCGCTGCACTTCCCTGCTCCTCTCTATACCTCACAAGACGAGCTGGGCAAGATCAATGATGATGTTTCACACCGCTTTAGGATTTGGAGATTTTGTTTCTGCACAATGGGCCTTGGTTAGATACCCTGAGACAGTAATGCTCAGCTGCCGTCAGCTTCTTCACAGCTACTGCCGCCAACTTCTCCACAGCTACTTCCGCCAGCTTCACCCCAGCTACTGCCACCAGAAGGACACGGAGAAGGAGGTGGTGAGGGACTTGACGTAGTGCCACCAGCCAGGCGGGATGTACAGCATCTGGCGAGACACACATACAGCCATGGTGGCGCACATCAGTGCATGCCATGTGGTGGTGATGATGGCAGCATGCACTCAGCAGCAGTGAGGGACAGAGGAGGCAGAGGCCGCCGCAGCAGTGGCCGGGTGTGTGAGGGTGATGACCATTGGGGAGTTGGAGGGTCCAGCCCAGGAGCCCAGGAGCCCAGGAGCCTAGGTCAGGGTCAGGGTCAGGGTCAGGGTCAGGGTCAGGGTCAGGGTCAGGGTCAGGGTCAGGGTCAGGGTCAGGGTCAGGGTCAGGGCCACAGCAGGGGCCAAGCCGTCAGACACAGCCCTGTACACATTGCTGTCCCTGGTGCCCTGCTACAGCCCAGCTCCTCCTCCTTCTGCCACCACAATGGAGAACCAGAACAAGGTGCCTCACAACCCGTGCGCTGCATGCCGTCACTCGGCAAGCTGCATGACCGCCCTCATCCCCTCCTATTCACACGGGTCACCAAGGGGGAGTTGGGGGGTCCAGCCCGATGCAACGTCTCAGCCTAGGATCAGTCACCCACCTGAGTGACCCACCACATGCTGCCGCAAGCACACCTCCTTGGCCCCCCTCTCTCCCCTCCCCCTCCCTGACCCTGAAGACTGCTCTTCTTCCCCTACCCTCCTGCTCCCCCTCAACCCTCACCTGGCCTGGCAACAACAAGCAGTCGAGGAAAGGGGCTGAAGGGAAGAGGGGGAACAGGGCCGCTGTCTCCTCAGCCGGGGCATCCAGCTCCACCTGGCTGCTGTTGGTGGTGATGCCCTGCATGCGGTGTGGTGATGCACAGCATGACGGTCACAGGGTAAGGGTGGACGCTGTCACCCATGACATCACACTAAACAGCATTCATGAAAATAAAGCGGCAGAAAGGCCACCTGTGTCCAGCACCCAGCATCACAGGGTCAGGGTTATGGTTATGGTTAGGTTCGGCTTAGGTTCGGCTTAGGTTAGGGTTAGGTTAGTCCCCCTCCCCCTCCCCCTCCCCCTCCCCCTCCCCCTCCCCCTCCCCCTCCCCCCACTCAATGGTGATGGCACAGCAGGCCGGGGATAGTGAGCAGCTGCAGTGCCTACGCCTCAGGCCCCTGAGGAGCCACAGCTGCTGAGCACACCTCTGTGAAAGGGTACAGCGCGGGGGTAAGGCTGGGGTGGTACAGGCGCACGTACTTGCGCCCCACCACCTGCAGCAGGGCCAGCCGGCAGTTGACTACCCTTGATCTGCAGACCCTGCAGCCCCCCACCCTGCTCCCGTCATGAGGTCACACACTGGTCACACCCCACTGACAGCCGGACGTCATGAGGTCACACACTGGTCACACCCCACTGACAGCTGGACGTCATGAGGCAGCCAGCAGCCAGCAGCCTGAGGTATCCTGCCTTCACAGCCGCGACCCCTCCCTCTTCCTGCCATACCACGCTCCCAAAGGCTGTCACGCTGCTTGTCCCCTGCAGCCCCCTGCATGCGAGCTGACCAAGCCGAGCAACACAACCCTAAGCACTAACCCTGACCCAGGAGAAGGTACAGCCTCCCACCAGCCCCCTGCTCCCTAACCCAGCCTAGCCCTGACCCTGACCGCTAACCCCTTACCCTAGCCCAGCCAAAACCTCCTTGCAGCCCAGCACAGCACAGCCTAGCCCTGACCCAACAGCCTGACCCTAACCCACTTCTGTTTGCAGAGCTGACCAAGCCAAGCCAAGCCAAGCAACACAGCCCTCAACTCTAATGCTAGCCCCGCCTGAGCCTTCCTGCAGCCCCCTACTCCCTGACCCAGCCTGACCCTAACCTTATCCCTAACCCAGCCCGGTTTGCGGAGTTTACCAAGCCAGACAAGCGCCCACCCGCCTGACAGCCAGCCAGGCGGAGGTCACACACTGGTCACACCCCACTGACAGCTGGACGCCATGAGCTCGTGAGGGGCAGTTAGCAGCCAGCAGCAGCCTGAGGTATCCTGCCTTCACTACCGCGACCCCCTCTCTCTTCCTGCCTCACCACGCTCTTAAAGGCTGTCACGCTGCTCCTCCAGGTGGAAGTCAAACATCACACTGACCCATGCATCTAGGTGCCCTCGCCGCACGGAATGACTATCAAAACGTACAGGTCAAGCATAACCACCAAACTAACTTACGTAACAGGTCAAGCATATATATATGGATATTCTGATCAGCCTGAGCAGCCCTGCCTCCACAGCCGTCACCCTTTCCCGCATCCTGCCTAACCACGCTCTTGGAAGCTTTCACATTACCAGTTGAAAGTCAAAATCACACGGACACACACGTATCGAGTCAAACATACACACTAAACATACCCACCTGCAGCAGGGCCAGCCGGCAGCTAACAGCCCTGGACCTACAGACCCTGCAGCCCCCCACCCTGATCCCTGCAGCCCCCCACCCTGCTCCCGTCATGAGGTCACACACTGGTCACACCCCACTGACAGCTGGACGTCATGAGTGAGAGGCACATCTAGGTGTCCTCGCCGCACGAAATGAGTATCAAAACGTATCAGGTCAAGCATAACCACCAAACTCGATTTTGATAATTTTTTTGATAACGTTTAAAACAACTAATAACCTGTCAGAAGCCGCCACCCCCCTCCTGCCCGCACCAGCCCCAGCCCAATGGCACAACTGCTGGACAGGCTCTGGTGAGGGTGCGGGTCATTGTTAACATGTGTGGCTACAGTGTGACCCAAGTTAGGGTTAGGGTTAGCCCCAACCCTTGTCTAGGTGTGTGCATACAGTGTGCCCCTGCCCCTGCCCCTGCCCTCAGCCCACCTGGCACAGCAGGTTGTGGTGGGGGTCCGTGTGCAGGGGGGTCACAGTGCCGGCTGGGCCAAACCAGGCGTTCACGGACTGCATACCCGGCCTCATGCGGGGGGAGGCCCCTGCTGCCCCTGGGCTGGGCACTGGCTTCCCCCCCCCCTGCCCCCCCTGCCCCCCCTCCCACATGCCGACCTCGTTGCTGCTGCTGCTGCTGCTGTTGCTCATTGTTGTTCATCTGCTGCTGCTGCTGCTGCTGCTCGTTGTTGTTTAGCTCCTGCCCTTGCTGCTGCTGCTGCTGCTGCTGGCATTTGTCATTCTGGCGTTGCTGCCCTTGCTGCTGCCCCTCGCAATCATCACTGAACCCACCATCGTCACTGCCACCCCTGCTGCTGCTGCTGCTGCTGCTGTCATCCAGCAGGCTGAGCGAGCAGTACTCGGGGCAACAGATGTCAGCAGCCAAGGCCGGCACCTGGTCAAACAGGGGGTGCTGGGCTAGGTACCCACACAGCCTGCTGCTGCCCCCCCTGCCTGCCCCTGCTGCTGCGTGATGACCCCCCTTACCCACTGCTGCTGCTGCTGCTGCTGCCTTGCAGCCTGCGCCTGTCTGACCCTCCCCTGCCACTGCTTCACTGCTGCCACCAGCCCGCTGCCTATCTTGCTGTTCCTGCTGCTGCCGCCCCCTCCCCCTCCCCGCTGGCCTGCTCCCCCTCCCCCCAGGGGGTGCTGCTGCTGAGCTGGTCCAGCTGCATGTGGTGGGCGATGAAGTCTGCCAGGCTCATCAGGCGCTGGCCCCAACCCTCCTCTAGGTAGTGGCGCCCCACCTGCAGCCACCAGGTGCAGGGTTCGAATCCCAAGCCCGGGGCAGGATGGGATGCGGAGCATGCAGAGCTGAGCCAAGGCCGGCCTCTGGCTGTTCCAGCTGGCTGAGAAACAGTTTTGTATAGCAGCAAAATGATGGCATGTTGGGGTTTGAACCCTGCACCTGGTGGCTGGTGACACATTTCATGCTTGCTGAGACTGCACTCCACCCCCCCCACACACACACACCCTCAACCCCCTGCCCCTGCCACCCCTCAACCCCTTTCACCCCTCCCCCACCCTGACCCCGACCCCCACCACCCCTCCCCCCCTGCCGCACCCCCACCCCCCTCCCCCCCCCACACCCACACACCCCTCACCCCCCAGCCCCTATCACCTCCACAGGCACGGTGCGGTGGCCGGCTACTCGCAGCAGGTACTCCGGGTCATGCCAGCGGCTCAGGGCCGGCCACACCTCCATACCTCCTGCTCGTTCACATCCATGAGGCCACACATGGAATGTCACACCCCAGGTCACACCCCTGGATAGTATCACGGTTTTTGAGTGTATGTGAACAAAGGCTGCAGCAGCGCTGATTGCCATCGCGGATGGCCAGCCCTGGGATCGTCTCCACAGCCCCACATCAAGTCAGCCCAGCTCTGAGCCTCAACTGCTGTCCAGGCCGCAGCCCTTGCAGTACTCACGCCAGCCTTGCCTTCTGCTTCAGCCCCAGCCCCAGCCCCCGCCTCCCACCCAGCCCAGCCCAGCTGCCCCTCCCCCTCTCACTCACCAAGGATCAGGGCGGGCTGGCCTCGCCCCTCCCCACCCAGCATGAACTCCAGCAGGAAGGTCTCCAGGGAGGGCAGGTGAGCCACAGGGGGCCGCTGGCACAAAGGGGGGACACCTCCTGCCCCTGCCCCTGCCCCTCCACCTGCCCCTGCCCCCACCCCACCAGCTGCCCTGGCAATGGCTGCTGCTCCAGGTAGCTGCTCCTCCCCGCCCTCCCCCTCCTGACCTAGTGCCCCCCCTGCAGAGCTCACCCACTGGGCTTCTTGCAGGGAGCCTGGTGGCAGGCAGACGGACCCAGGCAGGCGCCAGCTGGCCCAGCCCCGTCCCTGGACCTGACCCTGGCTCCTTCTTGATGCATGGCTGTGCTCCCGCTCACGACCTTGAGCCTGACCCCACCCCAGCCCCTGACCCAGCTCTTCCTGCCCCTGACCTTCCCTGGCCCCTGCCCCTGCCCCTGCCCCTGCCTTCTGAGCAAGCCGCTGCTGCCGCTGTTCCACTCTGGCCATAGCTTCATGCAGCAGCGGCGCAAAACCAGGTCCTCCCATCATCAGCCCTAGGTCTAGCAATCGAGATGCCTCACCCCACCCAGCTGCCTCCCCAAATGGCTGTTGCTGCTGCCCCTGCTGCTGCCCTTGCTGCCGCCCCTGTTCTTGCATGCTTTGAGGGTAGAGCAGGGCACGGCAGGCAGCCAGGAGGCAGGTCAGGCCATACAGCTCCCTCCACACCTTCAAGCACAAGACCACAGCGGTCACACCCCACACTGCACTGCAATCAGCAGCAGAGGGGAGTAGCAACAGGGGCAGCACCCAGTCAGGGGGCCTCAACCGACAAAGACCAACCCCATGGGACAGCAAGTGGCAGCCGTTGGTTATGTGGCCTGGCGCGAGGCCTTCCCTGCTAGGCGCATATAATAATGATAATAAAACATAAAATAAAACATAAAATAATATCATAATAACAAAGCACTAATATGGCCTCACCTGCTAGGCACATGGAAAGACCATGTGGCTGTGGAGGGCCACGGCCCAGCAGCAGGGTAGGGTAGCAGCGTGTGGAGTAGAAGCAGGACACCAATCACACTGATCATTGAGTGTGATGTTGGCTTCTTAGCCCTCGCAACCTTCCTAACACATGTCATCTGCATCTCACCCTACCCTTGCTTTCCCCTCATCCCCACCACCACCACCCACCTTTCACGCCTACCCCCACACCTCATGGCCCCCACCCTGCAACCCCACCCACTGGTTCACTACACCACCACCCTTGCTCCCCTCCCCACCCCCCTGACCCCCCACCCCTACTCCTCACCCCCAGGCCCACACCTCACCCCTGCTGCTCACCGGGGCCACCTCCTGCCAGTGTCCCAGGTGCAGCTGCTCCCAGGCCAGCTCCTTCAACATGTGCAAGCTGAGCCCCATGTCGCTGCTGCCCAGGCCACACACCGCACAGCTGCCCAAGGCCTGCAGCCCCACTTCCTGCTCTCGCTCCCGCTTCTGATTGTCTCCTTGCTGCTGCTCCCGCTCCTCATCCTGCTCCTGCTCCTGCTGCTTCCGCTGCTGTTGTATTTCATCCTGCTGATCCTGCTCCTGCTCCTGCTCTTGCTTCCGCTTCCGATGCTGTGGTGTTTCCTCCTGTTGCTCTCTACCCAGCTGTGCCTCCCCATGAATGGCGGTCAGCACTCCATGCAGGAGGGGTGCCACATGCGGGTTGCCTTGCGCCCTCAAGCCTGTAAGCAGAGGATGCAACGATCACGCTTGTAGTACCTATGCTCGCAGCTCAACCTGCTCTTGGCGTAGCTGCTCGTGTCAGAATCCCTTTAATCCATCGCCACAGCTGCAGTTGGCCTATGCGCATGGTGCGTCTGGTGAATGCATCGTGATATGGCTGTACGGCGGTACCTGCCAGCAGACGTTGGACGTCATCGCCGTGTTGCCTCAACCGCTGGCTGACAGCAGCTGCATCCATGACGCGCATCTAGTGCGGCCTGCGTCTATCACAGCTTTTCATAAGTTTGCACATGTCCAAGTGGCTGTCACGATCATGGCCGGCCAATGCTACGCAAGCAACCGCCGCAGCAGCTGATGGGCGGGCTAGTCCCCAACAGGCATGCAAACCGCATGAGGGCTGCAATCTTGACCCCGGGACATGGAGCCCGATCAGCGCCCAGGCGTAGCAGCCAAGTCGCTGCCCCGCTACAGCCGCAGTCGCAGTGCAGCAGGTGCAGCGGCGGCAACGCAACTGCCTAGCCTTGAGAAGCCGGCTGACCAGCTCAGCAGCCACCATCGTCACCGGGACGGCTCCTCCACGAGCCTGGCATCAAACTCCTTGCCAGGCAGGTTGGGGACAGTCAGTGTCCCTTCAGTGACCTTGACCCGCCTGGTCCCACGTCCTTCTCATAACGGGAAGGAAGATGACTCAAATGACTATGAGGAAGAAACACAGCGAGGAGGGGAAGGGGATGAGGAGAGATGAGCACGGGTTTACAGATGTGAGTGTGGGAAGGAGTGGTTACACGGTCATGACCCAGCAGGCTGGTAGGCTGCTTGGCTTGACCAGCAGCGACCTGCTCCATGGCGAGCGCTCCATTGGTGCACATACCTCACCACCGCTAAGAATGCATCGTGGGGGCATGGGCACAGCCAGGCTGATGTGGGCGGAGCCAGGCTACAGCAACATGATGACAGCGGTCATGAACCTCCGGCGGAAGAGCGTGCGGCAGAGCCAGCAGCACACAGGTCCTAGCCTAGCAGCCTAACGGCTGACGGCTTAAGCGGTGTAAGCCACATCATCAGAGCCAGCAGCACACAGGTCCCAGTGCGCGGAGGGTTGGAGTGCGGCTGGGCGACCCAGTCTGGCAACCTGTTGGGGTGAGCTCACAAGAGCAAGCGTGCGCAAGGGCAGGGGGTGGAGAGGGCGTGCAGGGTCAGGGGTGTGGCTGGGCGACCCAGTCTGGCAACCTGTGTGGTGGGGGCCTTGGGGTGAGCGCACAAGAGCAAGCGTACGCGGGGGCAGGGGGTGGAGAGGGCGTGCGGGGCAAGGTCAGGGATGGCAGGGGAGGGAGGAAGGCCTGGGAATTAGCAGGGGGGCCAGTTTTGGAGCAGCCTGCCAGCACAACTGATGGAGCCCATGAACATCTGTAGTCTTGCGCCCAGCCTTGAAGTGCATTGCATGATTTCACAAATCGTAGGAGAGGTGGCGGGGAGGGTTGGACTATACAATTGAACCTGAATGTTACATAATGTTCGGCTGGCAAAGTACGTGGCACTTCAAGGCCTACAATAGAACATGACAGAGGGGAACTCCCACACATCGCATCCCGGAGCATAGACTGTTGCGTTGGCCCTCACACCTGCCGACGTTTATGACGTGCTGGCTCACATCAGCCACGCCGCATTGTGCAATATGCAGCTCTTCCTCTTGACCATTCTGCTTGGGCGCATTGCTCTGACCTCACTTCGCTCCCAACATCCCGTTGGCACATAGCACACAGGGTCCGAGGAGCTGAGCAACGCTGCTGGTCGTGCACTATCTACTGTTGTGTGTGCGAGATATTTGCAAGAGTGAGATCTGGGTGGAGGCAAAGAGAAGCCGAGCAGAAGCAGCCCAATGTGGAGCGGCTTGGTGGCTGGGCCAGGTGAAGCTTGAGAGTGATGGTGAGATCCAAAAGGCAAGGACAGTGTGATACCTGGTCTGGAAGCTGCCTGGCTGGCACATGCCATATGCAGGGGTAGGTTTGCAGGTGACTCATAGTTCGATGATCATGGTGCAAGAGCAGGTCAGGTCAAGGCCGGCATCAGGAGGTGCGGCTCGTGAGGTGCTCTTGCAAACAGCCATAGCCAGCCATGCCCAGCTGCATGCACCTTGCCGAATACGGCAGTGCCAACAGATATAACCGAATGAGCGACAGCGGAGCAAGGGGAGGAAGAACACGCCATTGCGCCCAATCTGGGTCCCAGCCTGAAACTACAGAGCTACAGAGCTACAGAGCTAAGTCGGCTGCACATTGCAACCATGGTCAGCAGGAGGGCTCCTCCACAAGCCCCATGGGCCATGGGGCGCACAATCAGTGCACCCAGGCCTGCTTGCATGGAACACAGCCAGCTGCAGCTGATCCCCACCCCTCACACCCGCCACTCCCTCCCTCCCAGCGTACCACCATATCAACATGACACGACAGCCCTGGGATGCCCAACCCCTCCCCCTCCCCCACCCTCTCCCCCACCTACCCACTCATCCCCCGCGCCTGCCTAGCCTGGTGCCCTGGTCAGGGGCAATGCCCACCTGCCTGCTCGACACCAGCCGCAACTCCGCTGCTGCTGATGTCATCGCTGCCACTGCTGCCGCCCCTTCCAGTGCGCCTCCTTGCCCTGCCGCCCCCCTGCTGGGAGTTTCATCCTACTCAGGCCCCTCCCCCTATCCTGGGACCAGCTTGGCCCCTCAAGCACCTTGACCGCCCTCCTCCCGCCCTTGCTTCTGCAGCACGTAGCTGTTGAGCGCCTGGGAGATGACCACATCGTCCACCACGTTCCAGACAGTGTGCACCAGGCCGCTGGCCAGCTTGGCTGCGCCCTGGGCTGCAGCGTGGCCCCTGCTGTGGCGCTGCACCGGGTCGCTGAGCAGCAGCAGCAGCGCTGAGGCCAGCTGGGGGTGGGAGTGGGTCTGCCACACAGCAGGCCCGCAGCTGCTGGGGCCGAGGGAGGTGGCGGGCAGCAGGAAGCGCCCAGCGTACCTGCACAGGGAGCCAGGCAGGCAGGGCGGGTGGGACCCTGCAGGGGCTGAGGAGGGTGGGGGGGCACTGCAAGGGCTGAGGAGGGTGGGGGGCACTGCAAGGGCTGAGGAGGGTGGGGGGCACTGCAAGGGCTGAGGAGGGTGGGGGGCACTGCAAGGGCTGAGGAGGGTGGGGGGCACTGCAAGGGCTGAGGAGGGTGGGGGGCACTGCAAGGGCTGAGGAGGGTGGGGGGCACTGCAAGGGCTGAGGAGGGTGGGGGGCACTGCAAGGGCTGAGGAGGGTGGGGGGCACTGCAAGGGCTGAGGAGGGTGGGGGGCACTGCAAGGGCTGAGGAGGGTGGGGGGCACTGCAAGGGCTGAGGAGGGTGGGGGGGCACTGCAAGGGCTGAAGGGGCCTATAGCCAGAGCAGTGGGTGGGGGCGGTGGCGGGGGGAGGGGCACTGCAGGAGGCACACCCGGGGGGAGGGGGGTGGGGGGTGAAGGGACAAGGCTGCTGCCGGTAGGGAGCCAGGGTTGGCAGCAGCAGCACTCGGGTGCCATTTGCTGATGAGACTCAGAGCCCAACCTGGCAGTCGAGGAGGTTGGGCGGTTGAGGAGGTTGGGATGGGTGACCCCAGCACTGCCCTAGTCCTTAAGTAGGT
Source organism: Haematococcus lacustris (assembly GCA_030144725.1). NCBI lineage: Eukaryota > Viridiplantae > Chlorophyta > Chlorophyceae > Chlamydomonadales > Haematococcaceae > Haematococcus > Haematococcus lacustris. Next base: position 3,599,748 of record JASKMD010000031.1, read on the forward strand.
AAAGCCATGACCACCCCAACCCCCCCTCCCTCCCTCTACACCCACCCACCTACACACCCACCTGCCTGCCTCACCTACGACCTGGCTTCCTCCCACACCCCACCCCTCACTCAGACCTCACACTCACCGTAAGTGTGAGTTACGCTGTGGGGTGGGTGGCAGTGACTCCGCTGCTGGGTGGAGGTTGCCTTCAGGTCTCCACAACGGTGAAGGGGAAGGGGCAGCTGCCCCTGTCCCTGGCCCTTGCCCGGGCACTTGCCCTGCCGCTTGCCCCACCAGCCCTGATGGCGTGCCTAGCTGCTGCTTGTTGGCTGGCTGCTGCTGGGCAAAGGCCTGGGGTGGTTGAGGGGGAGCGGGGGCTCCTGGCAGCTGCTGCTGCTTTGGGTGGGAGGCGTGAGAAGAACAATCTGGAGCAGCAGGAGCAGCAGGAGGAGCAGCAGCAGCCACTTCCGTGTGGAGTGCAGCTGTGGCAGGAGGAACGGCTGGAGTAGGAGGAGGAGCAGGAAGGGCAGCAGGAGGAGGGGCCAGCGTATGTGGCAACCTATGTGTCACTTCGCTAGGAGGGGTTGCCAGGGGGTGGGTAGGGGGGCCTGCAGCCAGGTGGCCAGATCCAGGGCTGCAGTCAGAGAGGCTGTCCAGCTGCCTGGAGGCTCCTGCCTGTAGTTGGTGCCTGGGTGTGGGGGAGGTGGTGGCTGCTGCTGAGGTCAGGGCGGCCAGCAGGTTGCGAGCCTGGCAGGGAGACCCTGGCTCATGTGGGGGGGCGGCGGGGGGGCTGGGTGGGGGGGAGTGGGGGTGGCAGGACCGCGCCGTGGTCTCAGGACCCTCCCCAGGCAGGCAGCGCACAGTTAGGGGGGAGGCAGGAGGGGGTGGGGGGGCAGGTGCAGGGGTGGGCTGTTGGGTCGAGGCATGCCCATTTACGGCCAGGGAGGTTGTGTCAGCTGGGTGGGGGGGGGAAGGGGAGGGCAAGGGCTCTGAAGCAAAGGCCTGACGTGGCCGTGGAGCCCCTGCCCCCCCTTGCTGGGGCCTCAGGGTAGGTGGGTGGCTGGGCGCCCCCTGGCTCAGCAGCTGCCGCGCCTGCCTGGCCATGTCGGTTGCCTGGGCAGGGCTGCGTGGTGCTTGTTGCCCGCTGGGGCGACGAGGGAGCAGCTGGTCAGAGCCAGTGTCACGGCGAGCCATGAGGCTGAGGGGGGTGCCGGCCGTGCCTGTCCCACTGCTGCTGGAAGGGTGGCTGGCGGCAGTGCTGGAGACAGGGACAGCAGCTGGGGTGGGGGAGGGCTGAGGGTGAGGGGTGGTCAGGTGGGCGTAGGGCTGGAAGGGGGTTGATGCTGAGGAGCGCCAGGAGGAGGGGGGCAGCGGGGCACTGGCGCCACCTAGGCCTGCATGCGCCGCAGGCTGGTTGACCCGGGTGGTGAGGGTGGTTGGAGCAGTTGAATTGGCTGGCAGTTGGTCAGACTGCCGTGTGTCAGCGGCTGAGGAGGGGGACCAAGGAGTGGTGCCCGGCCCTGGTCCCCTAGTCAGCACAGCTGGTGGTGTCAGGGCACGGCTCACTGTACGGCCTGCTGCTCCTGCTGCTCCTGCTCCTGCTGTTACTGCTGCTGTTGCTGCTGCTGCTGCTGTTGCTGCTGCTCCTGCTGCTCCTGGTGCTGCTCCTGCTGGTCCTGCTGCTGCTCCTGCTGTTGCTGCTGCTGTTGCTGCTGCTCCTGCTGGTCCTGCTGCTGCTCCTGCTGCTGCTCCTGCTGTTGCTCCTGCTGTTGCTCCTGTTGCTGCAGTGTGACACCCAGCCTGAGCTGTCCTGCCAGCAGCAGCAGCAGCAGCAGCAGGGCAGGGGTGTGGGGCCAGGAGGGTGCTGTTCGGCATCATGGCTGGGGCCAGCTGCAGCCCCCAGCCCCTAGGCATCAGTGTGGGGGACGGCGTGGAGCAGGAGGAGTGGGAGCCGCCGTCATCCTCCTCCTCCTCCTCCTCCTGGCTTGCCAAGGGACCCGGGCTGGGGCTGGGTGCTGGGTTACTTGAGCGGTGTGAGAGGGAAGAGTGAGAGCGGGCCATGGCACTGGCGCCCCTTGGTGCGGTGCGCACAGAGGCAAGCTGCCAGCTGGGCTGGCGCGTGAGCAGGCGTGTGGAGGGCGGGGGTGAGAAGGTGAAGGTCTCCAGCGTCTTTCGCAGCCCTGCCAGCTCCAGCTGGATGCTGCGGGGGCTGAGGGGGGAGGGGCAGGGGCAGGGGGAGGGGGAGGGGGAGGCTGGGTTGCTGGCGGCGCTGGCCACTGCACGGGTTGTGTCACACTCATCACACGGGTGGTGGTGTGTGTCACTGGGTCGATGTGACTGGTCAGCATGTGTGGGAGAGTGAGGTGAAGGAGCAGCAGCAGGGGATGTCCCCGGAGGACAGGGCAGGCGGTGGTGGCACTGGGTGGTGGGGGTGGGCAGGTGACCACGCAGGGTTGGCAGTGGGGTGGGGGTGGTGAGCGGCAACATGCCGGCATGAGTCTGCGGGAGGGTGAGGGGGCAGGTGGCCTGAAAACCGTGATCACTGCTGGCCCTGCTGCTGCTGCTGCTGCTGCCAGGGTGTGTTGGAGGAGGGGGAGGGGGAGGGGGAGGGGGGAAAGGTGGCGCAGGGGGGGAAGGGGGCGGAGGCAAGGCTGCTGTCCTGGCCGGGAGGGGTGGACCCAGTAGGCGGGGGTGGCCCTGGGCATCAGGGTAGGGGTGAGGGTGCCAGGCCCCTGAGGCCGTCAAGTTGTAGGCAGCGCTGCTGTAAGCCATAGCGTGGGCAGCAGCAGGCAGGGCACAGGGTGCAAACAAGCCCGGCAGGGAGAGGCTGGCTTGGCTCTGTTCGGCTATGCCCTGCTGGCTTCTGCTGCAGGCTGACTGGTGTTGCTGCTGGACTTGCTGCTGCTGCTGCAGGAGGAGGAGCTGCTGGGCCTGCTGCAGCTGCAGAAGCAGGGCCTGCTGTGGGGGGAGCGCTGCAGCAAACGGAAGCGGCAGCGGTGGCACAGTCCCAGCCGCTGGGGCAGCTAGAGGCAGAGGGCGAGGGAGGGGGAGTACAGGCAGGGTCAGGGTGGTGAGTGCAGCAGGGTGGTGGTGGAGCCCCATGCCTGCCACAGCTGGCGCAATCCACTGCCCCTCAAGGCCTTGTGGGCTTGCTGCTGTGTCCGGGGCAGCCAGCTGCTGCGTCAACATGAGCATCAGGGAGTTCAAGTGTTCGGGTTGCATCCATGCCGAGGGCATGGCTGGAGCAGGCTGAGGGAGGGTGAGCCAGGGGGGTGGCACACAGCTCGGTGGTTGGCCAACTGGGGCGGTGTTGGGTGCAGGCAGGGTAGCGGCAGCCTGCTTCAGGGAGGGGGGGTCAGCCCGGGCGGCTGCATGAGCTGGGGAGTCGTGTGGGGTGGTTGACAGCTTCAAGCGTGGGAGGGGCATGGCCAGGCTCATCAGCAGGCCTCGCATGCCATCGTCTGATGGGGGGGCGGGGTTAGGGGTAGGTGGGTGCGTCAGCGACGTTGGGGCAACCTGAGTATTGGCTGCTGCTGCTGCTGCTGCTGGGGATGGGCCTGCTGCTGTTGCAGGTGCTGCTGCTGCTGCTGGGGATGGGCCGGGGCGTGGGGTTGGGCAGCCATGTGTCACCTTGCCTGCACTAGGTTGTGCGGCAGTGCCAGTGTCTACACCTGGGCCTGGGCCTGCCTTGAGCAGCAGCTGGCTGAGGGAGTGCTCCTGCAGCAGGGGTGAGGGGGTGGGGATGGGGGCGGCCTGGGTGGCGGCCAGGGTGAGGTGGGCTGGGGGCCGCCCTGGGACTGGCTGTTGGGCAGCAAGCTGGCTGCTGGTGGGGGGGCAAGCTGCTGATGAGGCAGAGGCAGTGGGAACAGTGGTGGGCTGGGAGGTGGTGGGCTGGGAGGTGGTGGGCTGGGAGGTGGTGGAGGGGTGTGCCATAGGGACAGGTGAGGTGGCTCCCAGCTGTGAGGCCAGCCCTGCTGCAGCCTGGACCCAGCCTTCACAGTAGGCACTCAGCACAGGCTTGCCACCAGCCTCAGCTCCTGTGTAGTGGGTGGACGTAGCCTCGTGGCTGAACACATGGGCAGGCAGGGGCTGTCCGTCTTCTTGGAACAGGCAGCGGTAGGGCGAGCGGGGGGACAAGGAGGGCAGGGCAGCTGCCACCTCAGCTGCTGAGGGTGTGTCAGACACCAAGGTGCCACTGCTTCGCTGATGCAGGCTGCTGGCAAGGGGGGCAGGGGGCGAGGCCAGAGGGCAGGCCGTGGTGCTGGCCGCCGCATGGCGGTCACAGGGTGGGGAGTGTGAGGGCTGTGGGGGGTGGGGCGGGTGGGGGGCGTCAACAGGGGCCAGGGTCATGGCAGGAGGAGGCCCCTGGGCAGCTAGACAGGTTGGGGTGGCCAGGGTCGACGCTGCCAGGTGGCTAAGTGACTTGTCCGGCTGGGAGCAGCTGCCCTGACCCGCAGCCTCTGCTCTGACTGCGTAGGCCACCCTGCGTGCAGCGATGGAGGGCGATGGCTTGGGGATGACTTTCTGGGGCGACGGGGGTGGCTGCTGCCCCTTTCTGGGTGTGACCCACTCCTTGTCACACCCACCATCCCCTGTTGGGCTGCTGTTGTCCCCACTGGTCACGCTGCTGCTGCTGCCACTGCTACCAGCTGCCGGCCTTCCTAGAGTTCCACTCAACGCAGGTAGCTGGTCAGCAGGGGCCAGAGAGGCAGGCGGCAGGAGGCCAGCCTCTGCCAATGTGGTGGTTGAGGTAGTTGACTCGTTGGTGCTGGTGCTGCGGGGGCCAGCTGCATTGATGGCGGTTTGGGCATTGGGAGTGGCAAGGGCAGTCCCTGCAGAACCAGCAGCGGGTGCTGACGTGGACCTAGCAGCACACACTGTGTCAGCACCTCCCACCTCCGGCGGTTGAGCAGGTGGTTGGCTGTAGTTGTGGGGAAGGTGCCCATGAGGTGGGGCATCAGGGTGGGGTGGACGGGATTCCAGGGCTGACGCATACCAAGTGAGCTGTTGATGAATTAGCTGTTGTGATGGGAGGCAGTGCAGGGTGGTAGGGGGTGCTACTGCGCTGCCCAGGCTGGGGCTGGCAGATTGGGGGTGCGAGAGTTGACGGGCCACGTTGCCAGACAGGGTGTGCTGCAGTCGAGAAGGGCCTGGTTGACGGTTACTGAAGGGACAAGGGCGGTCAAAAACAGCGTTGGCAAAGGGAGAGACGGCTGCATTGACGACGGACATGCGCGAGGTAGGCGTGTCGGGCGGACTTCCTGCCTCTTCATGGCCAACCGATTCCCAACCTCCCGCACCACTCGCCGACTCGGACGGCACGCTGTCGCTCTGCATCTGGGCCAGCTGCCGCAAGAGCGCTTCCTCCGATAGCTGCGTCGGCCCAGTGACTGCGATGCCGGAGCTTTGGCGAAACGGCGAAGGTCGGTCAAACATCGATCCTGCGAAAGGAGAGGCGGAGGCCGCAGCGCAGGAAAGCCGGGAGGTTGGGGTCTCGGGCGGGGTGCCGCGTCGGGCGTCCATGCTTGCACGTGGCGTCATTTGACCAGTCGTTGAATCCTCGTCCTCGCTGAGAGATGCATACGTCCGCCGCGCCAAGTCGTGCAGCTGCTGCAACTCCAACCCCTGACCTCGTATGCAGCCACAGAGTCGGGATGGCAAAGCAACGCTACCCCTTGCGGCGAGCCGGTTCCCTTGGAAAGAGCTGCGTGGGCCCTCAATTGAGAAGCTCCCACCTCGCGACGTTTGGGGGGTTCGCGGGCTGGCCGGGACAGGCAGATAGAAGCTGCGTCCGACTCGCGGGCGACTGGCGTGCACAAGAGGACTAACAATTGAAGCGCGTTGAGACTCTTGCGCAGCCAGGGCACGGCTAGCACCAGCAGCCGAGCCACTTTCGAGTGAGGTCGTGCCAGCTCTGGCCAAGGCGCACGACGACCGCATAGCGGGAGGTCCATCACTTGTTACGGCCACGGAGCCAGGCAAGTCTCCTGGCGCTGACACCGATGCCACTGCCCTCGAGCTCGCGTGCCCACCGCTAGCCAAGCCGCTCGTACCCGCCATCGTGCTGCTGCCGCATGCACCTGGAAGTGCGCGCAACAAGCCGATGCTGCCGCAGCTCCCAGCCCGTGTTGTGGAGGGACCAGTCAGCTGCCGTGGCGCCCAGCGGGCCTGCACCTGCCCGCTCTGCCCTGGTGATGCTGCTTCCGAGTGCACTGACGAGGCCAAGGCCTGATAGCGGGTGCCAACAGAAAATGAACCCCTGCGAAGTGCTGATGGCGAACTCGACTGCTCAGCTGTGACTGGATCTGCCAGGGTGACCAGGGCATTGGAGGCAAGGAGGCGGCCTGAGCCTGCACAGCTGCTGGCTCCACTGCCACCACGGGAGCTGCTATGTGAGGAGGCGGAGGAGGGGGGCAGCGCGTGCTGCAGCTGAGCAGAAAGCCAGCGGTGGAGTGGCAGCTGCCTGGCAGGCAGTGACCCAGAGTTTGTGTCCTGGGCAGACTGGACACCATTGCAGTGGGGTTCTGCATTCGACTCCACAGCTGCTGCTCCCGCTGGTACTCCTGCTGCTGCTGCTGTCTGCCTGGCAGATGGCTGGCTGACTCCCTGCTTTGCTGCACCTGTCTCACAAAGTTGGCCTGGGGCATTGGGTAAAGCCCCTGGCAGCGCAAGCGCAGGAGGAGGGTCAACAGTAGAGGTGGGTGCAGCCACTGCCTTGTCTCCATTTGGCAGCGAAGGCTGCTGACTAGGCACTTCGTGTGCACCATCCCGCTCGGGCTGCAGGGCAGCGTGGAGGTCTGCCAGTGATGGGTTGCTTGGCCAGCAATGGTGGGAGGCTGAGGGCGGCAGGGTGCTGCTGGGATTGCATTGCTGGGAAATGGCAGCAGGCGGTGAGGGTGCAGCAGGGCTGGGGGCAGAAGGTAGTGTGGGCTGGGGCACTTGTGGGTGTATGGTCCTGCTGGGCTGAGTGTCCTTGCACTGCTGGGCTGCAGCAGCAGGAAAGGAGGCGTCCAGGGAGGGCGGCAGAGTGAATGGACTCACAAGGTCTGCAACCCCTGGGCACAAGGGAGGAGTAAGGGGTGGAGGTGCAGAGGAGGAGGGATCCGCAGAGGCAGCTGTGACTGCGACTGGGGTTGGGACTTGAACCTGGACGTGGCACTGGGCCTGGGGTTGCAAGGGGGGCAGCAAACCATTTGAGCTAGTGGGTGCCAGGCACTGGGCACTGGGCACTGGGCTGGAGATGGTGGTGTGCGGGGTCTGTGCGGGCTGCATGACAAAGGCGAAAGGCAGGTTCGGGGTTAGGAGAGGAGCAACGTCATCCCCCTTCTGATCAGGGGCTCTCTGGCCTGTGATTGTAGCAGCAGTGTGTGGCTGCTGTCTGTGTGTAGCGTGAAGGGGAGGCCCGTCGCAGTCTTCCTGGCCTGCTACCACTGCTGCAGCACACAGCTCGCTGGTGCTGGTAGGGTCAGGCTTAGTTTGGGTTGCACATGCCTTGCCCGGTTGTGGCTCAGAGATGCTGAACACCACTTGCACGAATGGCTCAGCCTGCTCAGCTGCCTGGCCTTGCTGGCCATGCTCCTGCTCATGGGTGCACTCAAGCTGTTGCCGCTGTGCCACAGCGCGAGGGGGTGCAGGTGCTGCTGCTTCGTTGCTGAGAGCAGCTGGGTTGCTGGTGAGGGCCAGGCGGGTGGGGCGGGCAGGGCTGGAGGCGGGGAACAGAGCCAGGCGGGGGCGCAGTGACCGGGGTGGCGGAGGGGAAGGGGAGCCCCGGGGGGGGCAGGCGGCAGCAACACAGGCTGAGGCAGGTGCTAGGAGGCCGGCAGTGGTCCAGGCAGCGACGGTGGCAGGGGTTAGGCTGCTGCTGGCTTGAGCATAGGTGGGGGTGGTCAGGGGGACAGCGGCAGAGCCTGAGCTTGAAGTGGCGAGGCCCAGGCTGCTGCTGAGGTGGGGTAAGGAAGGAGAGCGTGCTGGGCTCCAGGGTAGCTCAGCCTGGACAGGCAAAGCAGGGCAAAGTTAGCAGGATTGGGAGGGGAGGGGAGGGGAGGGGAGGGGAGGGGAGGGGAGGGGGAGGGGAGGGGAGGGGAGGGGAGGGGAGGGGAGGGGAGGGGAGGGGAGGGGAGGGGAGGGGAGGGGAGGGGAGGGGAGGGGAGGGGAGGGGAGGGGAGGGGAGGGGAGGGGAGGGGAGGGGAGGGGAGGGGAGGGGAGGGGAGGGGAGGGGAGGGGAGGGGAGGGGAGGGGAGGGGAGGGGAGGGGAGGGGAGGGGAGGGGAGGGGAGGGGAGGGGAGGGGAGGGGAGGGGAGGGGAGGGGAGGGGAGGGGAGGGGAGGGGAGGGGAGGGGAGGGGAGGGGAGGGGAGGGGAGGGGAGGGGAGGGGAGGGGAGGGGAGGGGAGGGGAGGGGAGGGGAGGGGAGGGGAGGGGAGGGGAGGGGAGGGGAGGGGAGGGGAGGGGAGGGGAGGGGAGGGGAGGGGAGGGGAGGGGAGGGGAGGGGAGGGGAGGGGAGGGGAGGGGAGGGGAGGGGAGGGGAGGGGAGAGTTCCTGCCCGGTCCTAAAGAGCAGCCAGATCAGGGTGTGCTCTCAACTCACCACAATGCTGCTGCTGTACAGCTGCGCCCACATCGCCGCCCTTTGCGCTCGCTCCCGCCGTGTCCCCTCCTCCTCAGCCCCAACCCTGCCTGGCACTCCAAGAGATAAGGTCTCATGCAGCCTTGAAGGCTGCAGCCTGCTCAGCAGCAGTGGGCCTGACGCTGTACCTGCCACTGGCACTGATGTGCCTGCCGCTGCCGCTCCCTGATCTGCTGCTGGCACTAATGCAGGCACATCCAGCATAGCAACAGGGTTGTGCAGCTGACGTGCTCTTGAGTTGAGTGAGAGGGGTGCCTGAGTGGGTGCTGCGGGGAGGCAAAGGTTGCAGTGGGCAGGGAGCTGAGTGGCGAGTTGCTGGGCGGCGTGCTGGGAGCCCTCAGCAGAGATGTTGGGGGCACCGTAGTGTGGAGTTGCAGCGGACAGCCCGCGAAGATCAGCTGCCAGCCACAGCTCATCAGCCAGCTGCATGGCATGCAAGGGGCACCGCAGCAGGCATGGAGGCAGTCAGATGAGGCGTGATAGGTGCAGCAGGAAGGTGAGGGGGTGAGTAAGGCCACAGCTCTACACTTGCTTCTTATCTCATGGAACCCACTCACATCACACTCCCCGCACACTCATCACACATTTGCAAGCACTGCACGCTCTCAGTCTGTTGCGGCAGGGGCAAGCCAATCTTCAATGCAATAGATTCAGGGCAGCGTAGCCCCTAGCTTGCTGGTTTAAATTTGGCATGTAGATTTGTGAGTTGTACTCCGCTGGAGTTGGCAGGCAGGGGTGTAGCCGGGGGCTGAGCAAGTCAGGGGAGGGTCAGGGGGGCAGGGGTCAGAAAGGGTTATGGGGTTGCATCTGGGTTAGTGGTCCGGATTTCATGGTTGTGGTCCACAGTACTGCTAACCAGCCAAAGGTGGTGTGATTAAGATGATGGTTAGACAATGATGTTGTTGGTAACATGGCGGTGATGATGGCCAAGATGGAGTGTCAGAACCCACCTCAACATCTCCTAATGCTTGCACGGTGCCAGGTGTGACCTGCAGTGGCCCTCGCTGCCAGAAAGGTGTGACCATGGACTGGGAGGATGAGGCGCCCGGGGAGGCCCACCCTGTCTCCTCCTTCCCGTCTTCTGTGCTGCCGCCTGTTGCCTTGAACCACTGCTGCTGCCCCAGAGAGACCCCACCTGCCTCATCTGTCAAAGAGCTGAGATGGCACTGTGGCAATAGGTCCTGCTTGCCCTCCCCTTCCTGGACTGCACTGGAGCCGCTGCTGGCCGACCGGGCCAGGGGTTGCTGCTGCTGCTGCTGCTGCTGGTCCAGCTGCTGCTCCTGCTGCCACCGCCACTGTTGCTTTCCCTGCTGCTGCCGCTGGCACTGCAGGTTGCCTGTGGAGCTGATTTGGGTAGGGGTGGGGCAGGCACTGGAGGCGGACAGACTGTCCTCCCCTGCCAGCAAGCCCTGCTGGTGAGGAAAGCTGCGCAAGCGCAGTGTGTTGTTCAGGGCGGTGCCAGCAAGGGT
>JASKMD010000031.1:3610320-3682825 GCA_030144725.1 Haematococcus lacustris
TCAAGCCATGTGGCAGACCCCTTCGCTGGGGGGTGTGTGGGTGCAGCTGGGAGGGTGGGTGGGGCCCAGGGGCAGGCCCTCTGCTGCGGCAGCTGTCACTGGCAACGCTGGTGGTGATGGCCAGGTCGCCAAAGGAGTCATCGCCAGATAGGAGGTGCAGGTGTTGAGAGGGTCGAGCTGAAGAGGCTGTGACTGCGGTGCTGCCGCTGCGGCGCAGACGAGGAGGTGAGGAGAAGCTGCCTCCAGCCATGCGGGCATTGCCATTGCCACTGTAGTCTTCCATGGCTTGACCTGCAGTAGGGAGTTCAGTAGCGGGAGTCAGCAGGGGGTTCAGCAGGGTGTATCCAGGGGGTTCAGCAGGGAGGTCAGCAGGGGGGGCAGAAGAGGGGTCAGCAGGAAGGGGAGCAGGGGGTGCAGCAGGATGGGTACCAGCAGAACATCACTGCCAACCAAGGCCAAGGCGATATCAAGGAACTGCTGCTGCTGCTATTGCTTATGTATAGTGCTTGTATAATGTCTTGAACACGCAACACTAAGCACTGGGCACTTGCCTGCACTCTGCACAGCCGCAGCTGCTTCCTCTGCAGCCGCCCAAGCAGCCGCGTTGAGCTGCTCAGCCATCAACTCAGCAGGACCGTTTGCTGCGTGGGGTCCCAGGAGGAGGGCGCAACCAGCTACAGCTGCCTGGGTCAGGTTGTGAGGAGGTCTCCCAGGGATGAGGCTGCCGCCCATGACCACCACCTCCACCACACTGTGCACCAACAGAGACCACAGGCAGCAGTATAATCAGTACAGGGCAGGCGACAAAAGGGGGAAGGGGGGACCGAAAATGGCATGGTGTCAATGCATGCACACGCACAGCCTGTTAACCATGCCACACTCGCTTGGACAGGGATGCAGATGCAGGGGCAGGGAGTACCCAGGCCTGGGCTACAAGCGGCTGCGACACCGCCCACCCCAGGCCCAGCAACTGCAGCAGCAGCAGCCTGCTGTGGCACAGTAGTGTTCCCCCTTGTGAGGGGACCTGGTTTTGTTCTTGCATGGTGTTATTCTTATGCTGAGCTGGGGAGGGGGGGGGGCTGTCATCCCTTCCCGGTCAGCAGGTCATGTGCGGCAGCAGGTGGGCAGGCAGGCAGGGCTCCAGGCTCGCACATGTGCTGGGCTGGGTGCTACTCTGCCAAGGCCATGAGAAGCTGCCAGCTAGGCTGCAGTCAGGAGGTCTACCTGTAGATGAGGGACAGCTGCTCCAGCTCGTCCACCAACAGCACATCAAGGGAGGAGTCTGGAACAGGGCAGCAGGCACAGCAGCCAGGCTTCAAAGGGGGGCATCTCAGGTTCAGCCCTTGGCCCTGATTGGGGGTGGGCTGCTCTGGCAGCACTTGCACCTGTATCTCTAGGTATCTAGCCCCAACCCTAGGCGGTAGTGGCTGGTCCTAGATGATGGATGGCTGTGGGTAAAAGTCAGGAGCCTTAGCTGGGCATGTCGTTCAGTAGTGGAGAAGTAAGAGTGAAAACAGAAAGGATGAGTAGCAGTAGTCAAACACCCAAACAGACTTCACTAAACATACTCGCTAGGTCTGCAAGCTCTGGACGGCCCCTGGTTTCCCCTCCTATGGGTACACTACCCCTCCAGGGCCTGCTCTCTGCCTTGCCAGCGCCAGCTTGCGAAGCAGGCGGGTGCATGCAGCATGCGAACTCACATGACCTGGGTTTGTCACTCCAGCGTGCCGTGGCCAAGCCCTGTCCCCTGAACACCTCCAGCACTGCGGCGCAGCGCTCCTGTCCGCTGGGCAGCACCAGTGTCAGCAGGCCCGGCAGGTGGGGAGCCAGGGCAGCATGCAGCTCCGCCACCACCTCCTCCTCCCCAGCCTCTGTGTGGGCAGCCAGCCAGCAGGGCCGCCCAGCAAGCTCTGCAGCCAGGGCGAGGTCAGCAGCACCATGTGGGTCCTGGCTGGGCGCACACTGGCTGGTGCAGGGGTGTCTAGGTGGGGAGCCACCCAGGGGAGGCTGCCTACCAGTTGTAGAGCAGGTGCTGCAGCATGAGCAGATGCTGCAGTTGCCCACACTGGTGAGGAGCACCTGGGCATGTGTTCCCTCCACCAGCTGACTGTCTGCCAGCTGGCAACCCAGCTGCCTAGCTGTCAAGCTGGCCAGCTGCCATGGAGGTGCATGGGGCATGCACTGTACAGCTCCTAATGGCAATGCATGCTGAGAGGCTGTGACTAGGAGCCCTGCCAACCTCCACAAGACAAGGTGCCTGTTCAAGACATGGTCCCTGTTCAAGACAAGGTGCCTGCCTAGGTCACGGTAGCTTTGACCGCACATGGGGTCGGTGCCAGAGGCTGTAGCTGTGGTGGCTGCAGCTCACTTTGCTGCAGGCTGCGCACACGCTCCTCTTTAGGGGTCCACAGCTGCCACACCCCGCTGGCCAGGGCAGCCGCGTGCTGCAAGTCGCTGCACCAGCCCGGCATGATGCGGGTGGAAGTGCCAAAGATGCGGAAATGGCCCACATCCTGCAGCAAGGAGCATGTAATGCATGACAAGCAACGCGTCAGCAAGCTGCATTGAGGCAAAGCCTGGCTTGCCTCTGGGGACCTGGACAGTAGCTGGCTTGTTTAGAAGTCTTTGCAATGCAGCCACGGTCTGCCAGCGAGAACACTGTTGCTACCTGCTGCACAGCAGGTTGCTGAACATGCACCTCCCACACCCCTCTCCAGTGCAATTGCTAGCTTGTAGCAGGCCAAGCAGCCACACCAGGCTGACGATTAAGACGTTATGAAATCATCAATATCTAGTTTGTGCGTGCATGCCCACCATGTCGCTCTGTGGGATGATAAGGCTGAAGCTGTCCACCATCTGCTTCAGCATCCGGCGCCGGCCTCGACTTGTGTGCCATTTCAGCAGGTCCTCAGTGCTCATGCGGGCGTTGAGCAAGGCCAGCTTGACTCCATAGCGCCGAGCAGCCGCCACCAAGCTGGGGAGGAAGGGCGACTCCTGGGCAAATGGCATCAACACCCATCCCACAGCTTTCTCACACCCATCCTTCATACCTCATTGCTTAAGCCACATACTCACAAACGCCATGTACTGTACAGATTTAGTAAGCTAGTGCTTTGCTGGTTGGGCAATGGCCGCAAAGGCCTGCCCCAAAGACCCTATTGATGATGATTGCTGATAGCTCACAAGCTTGTAGACGACCAGGACCCGCCTGCACTGCTAGCATGCAGCTGCCTTGTGTGCTGTGCAGCCCCTGGGCCAGATAAATCACCTGACTGCATGCACTCACACCCACAAGACTGTGATACACCAGGAGGGTACACCGCTGTCTTCGCCCAGGGAGGCTGCCATGCACTCACCATGAGGATCCCGACTTGCGGCCGCCAGTGACGCATGAACATGGTTGCACTGACAGGGTTGTCCAGCGGCACCATTTGCAATATGACCTGTGCAGTACAACACAGCCACAATGTGTGCTTGTGGGTGAGTTGCACATGTCTGTGTGATCTCAACCTTCTTGCAAGCTCACTCGTGCTAGCAGATTTCTGCAACAAAAGTAGGTGATGCTGTTGACGCCACCGCAGATTCTCGCTATCCACAAGTGATACATGTTGCCCGCTAAGCTAATGAGAGAGGTGCTGGCAGAGTGCTCTGTACCATGCAAATGCCTGTGTGGTGACGATCTTCTGACAATCTCACCCGAGTTGGTAGGGCACCCTGTAAGAGCTGAAGGGCGTCAGCACATGCCACAGTGAGCATGATGTGCACCTTGTCATTGTACTCCTGCAGCAACCAGCAGGAGCATGTCAGGTTAGGCTGGGCATCAGAATGCAAGTAGGCTAGCACCAGGAGCGTGAGGGACACCCTATAGGTGCATTGTCACACCCAAACTCACTAGTAGGCAGCGGAAGAGGACCGGCAATGCCACAGCACACTCCGCTGCATCACAAAATGACACAGCATCTGCTTGCTCGTCACCATGACAACTGTGAGGGATAGGAAGAGCTGAGTCGCTGACGTTCAAGGGCTTACACTGCTCTTACCTACGGTAGATGCATGCAGCCAGATGAGTGGGCCAGCACTCCTTTTAATAGATGACAAGCCGAGGCGCTGAAGCTGCAAAGGCATGAACCATACAGGGTGGCTGCAGACGCCGCTGCGTAACTTTTTATAATGTGTCCATTACCGTTGTGTCCTCCTTCCCTCGCCAGGCGTGCCATGCCAGCTTCGCAACACTAAGCGGTATAGACGAGGCACTCTGCGGCATGATGCGCAAACCCAATTAGCATTCTCCAACCTTTGATGCAACACTTCGTCTGTCGGATCCTACCCCCACTGCGTTGAGCATGCCCATCATGCTAGTGCCCGGAAATACGCAATCCGCAGTCTCCAGTTCCCAAACACCGAGGCAGCATTCAAAAGCTTCTTAGAGTTAGGACGGCGTAGGCCGATAGCACAAGGCCCGTATTCCGTATCCTGTGCAGCAGGTGGAAACGTAGCATACGGGCGCTAACTGCTGCGAAGTATTCAAATCTCTCCATGCGTGCGGAAGACACGGGGAAGTAACCGCACCACCGGCCTGCATTTATACACGAGGCACAGGCACAGGGCACAGGCACCGTCCTATACATGTAAAGCAACAGCACGATCGTGCGAGGCAGAACCTTGAACAACTTTCGTTGCCCTGGCTACTGCAGTTAGCTCCAACTAGCTCCAACTCCAATTATAAATAACCTTAAATAAACTGTGGAGATTATGAGCCACGCCATGGGTGCCCGTGTGACGTAGCGCTTTAAAACACCTGCAGCTTCCTCTAGCCCGTATCTTAGACAGTGTCGCTACAATGCAAGATAGACGTCGCGGACGTTTGCACGACTTCAACATTTGCATTCGACTTCGACATTTGCACGACTTCAAGTTGAGTCCATGTGCACCTTTGTTTGTTTATGCACCTTGCTTTGAAGTGCGGTACAGAAAGTCTCGAATCCCTAGAGGGGAGGGCGGCCTAGCAGCCTGACGGCTGACGGCTTAAGCGGTGTAAGCCACATCATCATCATCAAATTGTGTTTTAAACACGGATGCCCACTGCCTCGCCGACACTCAACGTTCTTTTGCACTTATCCAACATAACTAGCCTGCCCATCTGCATCATTACCCCCTACAATACCCTCCACCCCCCCCGTGCACCTGGCTGCGATGTGTTGTGCAGCATAGTGCTGTTAAAGCTCTTCTCGCTTACAATTCCTTGGATCTATGTAGTGCTCCTGTGTTGTAGCAAGAAGGTTGACGGAAGAGGGTTGGGCAAAGAACAGGGGGCAGCCAGGCCAGACGAACCCAATAGTGGGCCTGCTGGGAACTGTTGCGACGCCTTGGTCACAGTGGGTGTTGCACGGCCTGCAGCCGGACCACTGCCCCTGGACAGGCAGGGACTGCAGCAGGTCCCCTCCCCTGCTAAATACACAGGAGGTGCAGTTTAGAGGGCGGCGGCCACTGAGTTGGCAGCGCCTATTGCCAACCCCGTCGTGAGCAGTCCAAACACCAGGAAGGGCTGGGCAGAGGCCTGCGGGGAACGGGCAGGAGGGAGGGCAACAGACAGGCAGGCAGGCCATCGTCATCATCAAACCAAGGGGGCGTGAGTGTACAATGTCATATGCGCTCCATATTACTAGTTGGCCGCCCGAGCTTAATGGTGAACTGTTTCCTTTTGGCATTGTTCACATTTGCGTCGTCGTGGCTTCAATCCTACAACCTCCCAGTTACCAACCACATTACGTAGTAGATAATGGTGTCGCGGGTCGTTTTAGGCGGTTTAAAAAGGCGAGGTCGAGAGCTGCCCCGCGCCAGGGCCGAGACCGAGCCTTTTTCAACTGCCTTAAACGGCCCAGGCGACTCCATTATCTAGTGTAATTGAGTTTTACGTAGGCGAAGTTCTATTGGCGCGGCGAAGCCGCGCAATGTGATGCTTCTTGTCACCTGCGATGGTGTTGGCCGGCTGTTACGTGTTCGTTGGCAACCACTTTTGTTAATACACCAGGTCGCTGCAGTTAACGATTCTTAAAACGAGGTCTATTAACGATTACAACTGAGTAAAACTCAATTACCGACCAGTTACTGACCACATCCCTCCCAGACATACCCATCCACCACCCCACATGGGCCCTGTTGCGCACCAAACAAGGCCCCCTCAGCCATTCTTCATCACGACACCTGACTACCCATTCCCTAGCCCACCAGCGGGTCTGCCTGTTGACCGGCACAACATCCAGCCAGCTTGCCAAACCTTCTGCCTGCCAACAGACCGGCCCAGCCGCCCGCCCCACCACCCACCCGTCATTCACTTCACTCCACCATCTGCTGCAGCTGCCTACACAACCCTGTGCCTGCACCCTCACTGCCCCAGCAGTATCCTCCTAAGCCTCTCTTGCATGCAACCTTGCGCCGCTCACCTGGTACTTGACGTCGTTAGCAATGGGGTCGGGCAGGAAGTACTTGAACTGGAAGAAAATCTGGGGCAGGATGAGGCCCAGCAACACGGCGGCGTAGGTAGGCTGGTGCAGGCCTTGCCACAAGTAAGCAGCCACGCCCAGTTGCGTGACGTCAATGGAGGCAACGCAGATGTACTTAGCGGTCTCCACGCCAAAAGCCACTGGCAGGGATTGCAGCCCCATGGCTCTGTGCAGGCAGGCAGCCAGGCAGGCAAGCAGGCAGGAGGTGAGCATAGCGCTTTAGGCCCGCACTGCTGATACAAGACCTCAGCCTTACATATTAGAACTGTTGCTAGGCCTTGTAATGCATTTCCTGCGCTAGTTGCCTGAATGCCAACTAGGGCACCACTAGGGTCAGGCTGTCTTGGCAGGCCGCCACAACTGCCGTATGCCCAGGCTGCTGGGGTCCCTCCTCAGCCTGACCACTGGCCCACCTGTCCCCCTCAATGCTCTTGAAGTCGTTGACGATGGCGATGCCTAGACCGGCAATGGAGTAGGCCACAGTGAGCACCATCACATCCGGGGTCAGGGTGCCAAACAGGGCCTGCAAGCGGTAAGGGGGCCTCAGCCAGGCCTACTTGCAGCGGGAGGGGGAGAGTGCAATCTGATGCCACACCTGCCTTATTGAAGCTTTGACTGCCCTGTTTGTGCCCTATCACGCCCTACCTACCAGCCTGCCCTTGCCGAACACAATGATATCCTTGGACCGTTTTACTTTGGCTTGCCGTGTCCGGCCCTGACCAATTCTGCCTCAATGTGCATGCATTCTTATTACACCTAAAACCATTGTTGTTTTTATGCACCCGCCATCACCTTCCCCCTCCTATTGCACTCAAGCTGACCTGCACCCCAATGCTCGGCCTCTCCCCACCCCGCCCTGCCTAGGCTGCCCATAGGCCCGCCCCACCCCTCCCTCACCTGCCCCACCCCTCCCTCACTAGCCCCACCCCTCACCTGCCCCGCCCCTCCCTCACCTGCCCTGCCCCTCACCTGGCCAGCCCACCAGGGCAGTGCAATGTAAGACGAGCCCAGGGCGTAGTTCCCAGCCCAGCCACTCTGCTTCAGCTTCAAAGGCGGGGCGCTGTAGATGTAGGAGATGAAGGAGCCAAACAAGGCCAGCACCTGACGCCAGGCAGTGCAGGGCCAGCAACTGAACAGGCGCCGTAACAGGGGCGGTGGAGCAGCTGCGGCATCTCAGGCACCATAGGGGCTGCGACAGGGAAGGGGCAAGGGCTGGAGTGGTGGGCTGCAGTGGTGGCAGACAGGGCTGAGGTCAGTGGCTGCAAGCTCGAGGAAGGAGCTGACAGAGATGAGTGGGAGCAAGTCAGCCACAACAGTCCGGCGAGCTGCAGCTGGCACACAAGGCAACTCACAGATGGTGGCCCCTGCCACATGCAAGCTGCAGGCACATGATGTGGAGGTAAGCTTAGTCATGGGCGCAATTGAAGAGCATGGGAGTTGTGCATGGGGTTTTGCATGGTTACTAGCGCATGGGTAGGATGCTAGGCGGAAGCTCACAGTCAGCGTGGGGAATTCGTGGCCGACCCAGGTGTCGAGCAGGAAGGCTGTGCCGATGCCCGCGCCCAGCAGCGCTGCCACCTGGGCCTTGACCTCGCCCTCAGTGATACGGCCTGGCAGGAGCAAGCAGGACAGCCAGGGTAGGCAAGGCAGGGTGGTGAAAGTGGTTACAGCAGGGTGGTAAAGGTGGTCAAGCTCTGGTGTGAAAGAAGGAAAGGCTGGGGAGAGTTGACAGGGTGGTGACTGGGCAGGGTAGGTGCTGGCATCCTAGGCAGGCAGAAGACAAGCATGGCTGTGTGCAGTAGCTGTGTGCAGTGGAGGTCCCTCGCAATAGTTACATGAACATGAACTATGCAACTATATCACTCATTATATGTACAGAATTGGTTATGTATAGAGGGTGCCATGTCATGGGTCAGGCCTAAGCAGCAGGCTGCCATGCACCACGTTCCCATGCACGCGCCTGAGGGGATGGGGCGGTACGGCTCGTTGATGGCATCAATCTCCCGGTCATACCAGTCATTGATTGTCTGCATAGCAGCGGGTGAGAAAACATGCAGGCAGCTTGCCATAGATGCAGGCAAACTGACCCCATACCGTCACTGGATATGAGAAGGGCCGGCTGTGCCACGCTGTGTGCCCACTTGTTTTTAGACTACACTCAGGGCCCTCAGGTCTGCGGCAGGTCGGGTACCTGGGCGTGGCTGAGGCTTAACCTGACATTCCTGATGGGGTTCTGTGTGTGAGGTCAGGGGTTTGTGAGGGCTGCGGCATACCTGGGTGTAACCTGTGAGGAAGGGGCCTGACATCATCATACAGGTCAGCAGCTGGGCAACCTGTGTAGGGTTGTTCCACACATAATTGCCTGAGGCGGCAGCACCGCAGGCCACCCCTGTGGCACAAGCAATTAGACAAGCATGCAGTGTTTGCAAGTGACACAAAGTCTGCATGGTCTTGCATAGCTGCACGGCAGCCTTGCCAATCTCTCTCTCTCTCTCACCCCAAATGAGGGGAATCCATGTTACTGGCTTTGTGAGCTGCACGCGGATCTTGAACTTATCCGTCTCCAGTGCAGCGCCTTTCATGCCGAGCAACTGGCGCGCGGCGCTGTTCGCCTGCTCTGGCTTGCCCTGCGTAGCCTGCTCCGATGTCACACGCACGCACGCGTGCCTACCTGCGCACTCACTCGCTTGCTATTCTGATTAGCTACAATTGTTGGCCACGCCTCCATCTTACGGAGTTGCTTACTTTGGTGGCAGCGCCGCAGCGACCCAAAGGCAGGGACAGTGCACCTGGGCAGGACGGGCACTTGCGCCGGCCCCCCCGCGACAGCCCTTACTCCCGACCGGCCTCGCAGCTGCATCATTAGCTTAAGTGGTGCAGCAGGCAAACAGTACAGGAGGAAAGCTAGCACTTGATCGTCGAAAGTGAACCGCGACATGGGGTCGAACAAGATTTGATATATGTTTGAGGTGCACAATAACTCCCTTGGTATCCCAGGTTCAGTCACTGATCTTGAGCGTCCTGCAAGAGGTCTTCAGCAAAGACAAAAACATGTGGGTTGCAAGTCGTTTCTGCATTGTTCATAGCCCCTGCCAGAGCTGTAAGAGCGACCGTGACGTACACAGCACGAGACCTGCATGTCGGAGTAGTAGGCGGACTGGGCACATCTTTGCATACACTCCTGGCATCCTGACACGCATGCGCATAACCCAATGATGTCAGGACGCCGTACGTCAGTGTGAGTGGTCAGGTACAGTGTCCAAGCAATTTTGTGTTCACCCTTTCATTACCCTAACCTTCCCAATAACGTCAGAACATTTACAGTCAATATATACTGGTAGCAGCCCAATGCCCACCATCACAGACATGAGTACTCGCCCGGGCCAGTGTTCGCTGAACATCTAACTTCCTCTCGCAGTGCACTCAGACCGTCAATCCACCATCACCTGCATTACTGCTGTGCTCAACCACCTGGCACCACGTCCTGCACACCACCTGCACCAGCACATGCCCCATAACCTGACCCGTCCCGCCCACCCTGCCACCTACACTGCCACTTGCATTATTGCTCCATGTGCAAGGCTTCTCCCCCTCACACTGGCCTCTTAACCGCACTGGTGCTGCTGCGCCTGCTCCCATCACCGCTGCTCATCCCGTGCACGCTTACTGCCTGATATCTAAGGGGAAGACAGACGTTTGAAAGCGGGGTAAGCAAACACAGAAGCAGCACCGCAAAAACCTCCCTGCAATCTGCTCCTGGCTAGTGGTGCTGGTGGTCGTGCTGATGGTCCACTGCCTTCTCCAGCGTGTTGTAATTCAACAGCTTTTCAATCAGGTCCACATGTGTCATCAGCATCCGGCGACAGCAGTACCTCTGAAGGTTCAGCGCATTTAGTGCCTCACTGCAATCAGAGCAGTATGGTGCATTGTCTGTGAAGTTTGTGTACAGCCAAGCTGAGGGCTGCTGCCAGGCTGCCAAACTGCACAGCAGTCTCACCCTTCCGAGTACTCAGCTTGAATCAAGTCCATGTAGGTGTCCCACTTGTTGCCGATCACCTGCAGGTGAGGGGAGGTTGAAGCTGTCAAGCCGATGTTGAAGCGCACCAGGGGTGTCAACTCGCTTTCGTGCACGCACCTTTCCGCAAGTGAAGCAGCGCACAGGGATAATCATGGTGGCTATGGAGGAAGGGGGTGCGGCGGGCTGGCTACGTGAGCAATGATGTGTGTGATTTGCGCCTGAGCACAAAACAAAGCACGGTGCTCCTGGACTAATGTGAGGCCCAGTATAGAAAACTGGCGGGAGTGCTGACCTTCGTGGTGGTTGGGCAACAGGACCACCCAATCTACGAGGCTGACTTGACGGGCCCCAAAGAGGTGAGTTGGTCCGTGCACATCACAAGCACTGTTATTGTATCCATGCCTCCTCTTACACAGAGCCCTGATTCGCGCCAGCAGCAACAAGCTCAGTACCTGCACCAGTTTGTGCTGCATGCCGCCCTCGATGCGGTGGATGAAGCGATGTGGATGACCAAGGAGCCCTACCTTAAAGTGCGTCTTATGCATGCCTGGCAGCTGTACCCTAAGCTGCTGCCCCCACAGGGAATGTCCCGTGTAGACTTTTGCTCCCTGATACGGCAAGGCCTGCAAACAGCACACGGGGCCAGCCACACTTGCAGCTGCAATGCAAGAGGCCTGTTAGACCTGTTGAGCTTCTCAGTTGCACAAGACGTGCCAAGCACAGGCCACAGTGCATGTTAGTTCAGCCCCGCTGGGCACATGCCACATAGCAGACTTTGAGTGCAAGGTGCGGCAGCCAGCCCCTGCCCTCTCCCCTGCCCGTGCGCCCCCCTTGCGCTGGCCCCACGCTTTGCCCTAAAGCTATAAAGCCGCCACCGGCCCTCACCTTCAGCTTTTGCACTGCCCGTAGCACAGCCCACTGCCCTGCCATGCTGGGGTCATGCCAGGAAACACTGTGCTGCATCCGCTCAGGGAGGAGCAGGTCGCTTGCAAGTAGTGGGTGCTGCAGCACAGTCAGGCTGGTTGAAGCTGGTTGAAGCTGGTTGAAGCTGGTTGAAGCTGGTTGAGGCTGGTTGAAGCTGGTTGAAGCTGGTTGAGGCTGGTTGAAGTTGGCCAGGCTGGTTGAAGCTGTAAGCCTGGTGTGTGGGAGGTGGCCATGGGTTTGCGCATGACAGCTGTGATGTCATGGTGGTGATGGTTGTCCAGACTGTGGACCGTTTCAACAACCTGCTGGTGACGGCGTTCGTGACGCCGGGCAACGCACGCTTCCTGCTACTTCATGACGGGCGTAATGAGGAGAGCATGCGCAACTTCTTCCTGGAGGCATACGAGCTGTACATCAAAGTGAGGGGCACACAGTGCCTGTAGCCTCTCATGCGCTAGTCATCACCCTCACCGTCTTGTCACTGTCACATGACATCTGTGGTGCACCTAATGATGGTGCGGATGGCACATGGCTGTGAAGCATGCATGTCACAACCTCAAAATTGTTTGCCAAACCCAAAAGTGCCTGACAGACCAGGCTGTGTGGTAAGGTTAGCATCATGCCTAGCCTTGACCCTAACCCTAACCCTATCCCCGACCCTGGCCCGACCCAGGCTGTGTGGTAAAGACTCAATGGGAGCTGTGGGAGCACCGACCCCACTTACGTGTTGTTGCTGTCTTGCTGCTGAGTGAGGCCTAGTGAGGCCATGCTGCTGCCTTGCTGCTTAGCTGCCCTTGTTGAGAGAGGCAAACTGGGCCAAGCATCATGCTACTGCTGCTGCTGCTGTTCTTGCATCCCCTGCCTGATTGCCATGTCCTCAGCAGCTGCCATGTGTAACATCGCTGCCAGCCATGGCGTGTGTGCGCACAGGTCATCCTGAACCCTCTGCAGCAGCCCACCATGCGCATCAGCAACCGGGAGTTTGACAGGAAAATCCGCTTGCTGGCCAAGCGCTTTTTCAATTGAAGCCACATGCCAGAGTGGTGAGGATGGTGAAACGTTTGCCTGGGCTTCAGATGGTTAGGGTCAACTCTCTGTTGCGTCACTTCAGGAGGTGCGCACATGCTGGGGATGTGGAGGGTGGAGGATGAGGATGGTGAAGGTCAGCCTGGGCTCCAGATGCATCTGTTGTGACTGGAGGGTGACAACAGCAGCAGCTCAGCAGCCCCTAAGGCTCCTCCAGCCCATCAGGAGAGCTCTGGAGCATAGCTGGTGGCAGGGAACATTGAGGGGGGAGGAGGTGGTTGTGGAGGGTCAAGGGTTGCCTGGTCCCTCAACTCAACCCCTGCAGCCTGTCAGAGGTGCAGGGAGCAGGTGGATGATGAACCCTGCCCCGGCAGCTCATGGCAGCACAGTAGCATCATGGCTGCAGAGTGCTGGGCAGTCTGGGTAAGGTTGCTTACAGCCTTCTCTACATATGATGATGCTGCCTGGCGTGTCAACTCTGCTGCTACATATCGTAAGCAACAGGCCCAGGACAAGGCGCACAAAGCGCACTGCATGCCAGATGACCCTTACGAGTCCGCAGGGTAGCTAGCATGCTCGCACAGCGTCAACAATAATGCACATCCATGCACTTTCCACCCTGATGATGATGGTTTTACACCGTTGGAAACGACAGCCTGGTATGGCTGTTTGGCCTCGGCAGTGTTTCAGGTATTTGATGTATATTCAGGTATCTCATGAATGTGTGATGCTGCAGCAGCTCCGACAGCTCCGACAGACGAGTACCTGTAGCAAACGTAAACCTGCCAGCCATAATCGTCTCCGCCAGACTGCCGCGCGGGAGGTTCAAACCGACAAGCGCACCATCGGCGCCTAGTCTCGACCATTTGGCGTTTCGCTCCATGGTTTATGTACAAGTTGTGTCGCCGGTTGAGCTGGCCGATGCGCCACGTGCCAGGTTAGCTGCCAGTTCGTATGCTACGCGGCCGTCCGCTCCGCACAGCTGCCAGCTCAGCTTCGCAGGCGACACGCCGGACGCGCTCCTCCTCCAACTCCTGCCGTGTGACCTGCAGCGAAATGCGGCAGCGGCGCAAGGCACCCGTGATCCGCTATCCAGGCCCTCAAGGCCATCTGAACCCCGATGTGCGTGGAGTACCTCAAGCCACGGTAGCGCCGACAGCTGTGATACGACCCAACCGCTGCACACTGATGACCGCCAACGTCCCGTCGCGAAGGTGTGCTGGACGGAGGTGTACGATGCTGGCTGGTGGCCCTCCTCACAGCCTGTCGAGTACTAAGCTGAAGGCTTGTTGCACCTAGTCACCTCCCACCATCCACGCCACCCTCCCACCACCTCAGAGCTCGTTTTGCGCTATGAATGGGTCGCTTAACGAACTGCACTATCGCGCCACCCTCACACAGCAGCAGCCCCAGCCATATTGGTGGTCAGTGGTTGCCACCGCTGGGCCCCCAGCCTGGGATGGCTGCTGCGCATTGAGACCTCTGACTACTACCCCCTTGGCATCCCACCTTGTGGCTGGCCTGCTCCTCAGCCAGCGCCTGACGCAGCCTGTCGAACTCCGCCACAGCGCTGCTGCCCACTCCGTGCAGCAGGGGGGCTTGCAGGAGCCGGGGGATGCACCCCACCAGGCGGCTAGGTGCCTGGGGTGCTCCTGCTGCTGCTGCTGCTGCCCCTGCCCCTGCTGCCCCTACCTCTGCTGCCCCTGCTGCTGCTGCTGCTGCCGGGGCAGGCTTTGCAGGCCCTGAGCCTATCACGACATGCGCTGCCTTGCTGCTGCCGGCCTTGCTCAGCAAAACATCTGCCCTGGGTAGCCCTGCTGGACCCCCCTTTGCCCCCTCTGCTGCCCCTCCCACCCGGCTCCCTGCTGTTGTCCCTCCTGCTGGCCCGCCTCCCCGCCCCACTGCTATTGCACCTGCTGCTCCTCCTGCCCCTGGTGCCACTGAGCTTCCACCTGCTCCTGCTTTTGATCCCACATGTGGGGCAGGTTTTGTCACAGGGGAGGGTCCACGCCCAGCAGCTGCTGCTGCATGCCGTGCTGCCCCTCCTGCTGCTGGCGCAGGGCAGGGCATACAAGGCCCCCTCCCTGCCTGTATGGAACACGCGGGAAGCAGCTGGGATGGCTCTGCCTCTGCTGCCCCTGCTGCAGCTACACCTGCCTCGCTTGCCATCGCCTCTGCTGATGACGCTGCCCCCTCCCTTGCCCCTCCCCTCGCCCCCTCCCTCGCCTCCTCCTTTTCCCCCTCCCATGCCCCCTCCCTCGCCCCTATCCCTGTCCCTGACCCTTCATGGAGGGCATGCAGCTGGCTTTTATGCGGCTCAACACACCTGGACAGCAGGCAAGGCAGATGACAACGTTTTGCATCTCATCTCACTCCCTACCAGGGTCACCATCACAGGTGCGACACCACCCCACAGGCCAGATGCTGCCCCTGCCCCTACCCCTGCCGCTACCCCTGCCGCTGCCCCTTACCTGCCGCGGCCCCTTCTCCTGCCCCTGCTGCTGCCCCATCCCCTGCCGCTGCCCTGCTACTGCTGGGTGCTCATCATCGCCACCACCATCATCATCACCATCACCATCACCATCACCATCACCATCACCATCATCATCATCATCGTCGTCACAACCACCATCATAACTCCCACCTCCATCATTAAATCCCACCTCCATCATTCCAAGGCACTGCTGAGAGCTGTGATGATCAGCTGCTGCTCACTGACTTTGCATCGGTGGACTTGCCTCCCGCAGCCCCAGCGGCCTCCCCCACCGGCATTGCTGCAGCCTGCGTCTCTGCGCACCCTACTGCTTTGGACAATGCAGGCCCGGATGCTGCACCAGCCGCTTCCACCGCCGCCACCACCGCTGCTGCCACTGCTGTGCCTGCCCTGTATTGCTGCTGGGCGCACCCTGGAAGGGTCACTTCACTGGAGACGGGCCCTGCTGCAGCACAGCACCCATCCTCTTTGCCTGCTGGGGTGGCCTGCTTCTTACCAGCAGCCCGAGGCCTGAAGGCACAGCAGGGTCAGCAACGCCTTGCACGGCCAGCAGTGGCAGCAGCAGCAGGGGCAGGTGCGTGGGCATGGGCAGCAGCATCGTTACTACCACCATCTCCACCATGGTTGCTAGTTTTCACGCTCAAGTTGCTAATGGGCAAGGCCCAGCAAGCATACCAGGCCAACGGCTACATTCTATCACCACCACCTTCCTAGCAGCAGCAGCAGCAGGAGCAGGCTAGCGGCAGTACCGCCAGCAGCAGAAGCAGGGCAGCAGAAGCAGGCCAGCAGCAGTACCAGCAGCAGCAGCAGCTGCCAGGGCTTCTAAGGAAGCTTCTAGCAACATCTTCCATGCTCTGCTGCAGCCATAGGCAGTCCCACCTGCCCGTCTTGCTCCCACGGCCAACCTTTGTCTGTGTGCCATCTTTACCGCTGACACTTGCTGGTAGGCTGGCCCTGCCCTGCTGCCTAGCCCTGCCGTCAGCAGCAGTGTGCACAGCCACGCCAGCCGGCAGCTCAGCTGGTTGCTGTGCTGCGCTGCATGCTGCACTCGGCTCTGGTGAAATGGCCAGGGTAGGTCCATGAGGGGCAGGGTCTGGGGCCAGGGTGGGGGCCAGCACCACGGCTGGGGCAGGGCCCTGCCCTGCTGCTGTTGCAAGCCCTGCCGCTGCCACCAGGGGAGGGTCCAGGCCTGGGGCAGTGTGGCCAGCTCCTCCCAGCCGCTTGGACCGCATCTGCCGTGGTGGAGCATGCGCAGCAACAGCCGTGGGGGGAGCAGCAGGGGCCAGCCGCCCCCGCTGGCTTGCTGGCCGGCACGCCGCAGGCTGGGCAGCCCCGGGTTCTGCCCCACCCTGCAGAGGGGAGGCAGCGTGCTGGGCTGTGACTGCTGGCTGGGGGGCGGCAGCAGCAGCAGCAGGGGGCCCAGGGCCAGGGCCGTCTGCAGGTAGTGCCACCAGGGTGGATGCACACGACTGACCCCTGGGCTCCGCATGTGGCTGGCCCATGTGGGTATCTGTGCATGCGCCTTGTTGCATGGAGGGCGGGAGGGCTGGGGCAGGGTCCGGCCCCTGACCTCTGCCTGCAGCAGCTGCGGCCTGCTCGCATGCTTGGCCTCCAGCCAGCCTGCTTGGCCTGCCCCCTGCCACCTTGCCATTGGCCCTGCTGCTCTTGCCTCGCCCTGGACCCCTGAGCTTGCCGGTGGGCGGGTGCAGATTGGTTGCATCCTCCAGGGCGCGCTTCCTGGCTGCAGGGCTAGTGGCGGGGGGCTGCAAGGGGAGGGGCTGAGGGCAATCTGCAGGAACGAGGCAGCAGCAGCAGCAGCAGTCGCGCCCTGAAGGTTCCACAGCAGGGTGTAAGGGTCAACATGGCCTGTCAGCCACCGCAGTCACCAGCACGGCCTGATGGTTTTGCCACTGATGGTTTGTCAGAACTGAACAAACTCAGTCACAACCAAGGTGGTCAAGGAGGGGAGGACCACCCACCTATGAACAGGCTGGAGGATGAGATAAGCCAGATCCAGAGTTGGCCCCTTGCTACCCTCGTGCTGGTGTCACAAGGTGGATGCAGGGGTGGGCTAACCGATTGTGTGCTCAACCCATGGCCGTGTCAGCACCCAGCAGCACATCATGGCTCAGTAGCAGCAGTCAGCACCTCAACTGTGTGCCATCTCAGACGTCCTCTGTGCCCTCATGCTTGCACGGTTCTACTGGCAACGACTGCGTGAGTGCTGCTGGCCGCCCTCCCTCTTTGCCAAGGTAGCACTAGTCTATTGGCAGTGACAGTGGGAGTGGGAATGCCTAATGCTTTGCACGTCAGTGCAGCCACCACAGCCATCACCGAGAGCACCAGAGGCCCAGCCAGCAGCCAAGCCCGCCAGCTGACCCAGGCAGCAGCCAGACAACACGCATCAGACCAGGCTGACAGCTTCTGAACAGCTTCTGACCTGGCGGGTCCTTGATTGCCGGGCTGTGAACCTGGAAGTTGTTGAAGTCGAAAGGGCGGTAGGAAGGCTCCTGGCTGCTGCTCCTGCGCCGCTCGCCTTCACCTCCCTGGCCCACCTCCAGCTCTAGACGCTCAAGGTAGCTCTGCAACCAGGGGCAGCTAGGGGAAGCTGGAGGAAGCTGCGCAAGCCGGGCTGGGGCAGCCTCGACTGGGTGGTCGAGCCAGAGGTGCCTGCTGTTACGTGGCTAACCTGGCACCCCTGTTGCAAGGCAGTGCCTGGGGCTATGGGAGGTGCTTTGCAGATGAGAGTTACTTCCCAGTCTGAACCCTAGGCCTGCACTGTACCCTGAAGGGCCTGAAGAGGTTGACCAGCAGCTGCTGCAATCAGGGTGGAGCTAGCGGCATGGCAAGCCAGTGAGGCTCTCCTGTGGTGCCCCCCAGCCCCCCTGTCAACTCCTGGACCCTCACACCCGCCACCCTGTGACCCCCGGCCAGTCCCAAAGCCAAGCAGGTGGCTGGACCAGAACAGCAGCACAGCGCTGAACATGCAGCATTCCGGAGAGAGCGTGGATCGCCCCCTGGAGCTGTGCCTCTGGCCTGACTGGTCTCCATTGTGCTGCTCAGGCACCAAGAAGTGCGAGGCAGGCAGCAAGCCACTGAGTGACCGGCTGTACAAGGTCCAGGAACGGGAGCAGCGGGCATGGGAGGTGCAGAGGCAGGCTGCAGGTGAAGTACGGCTGCAGCTGAGCTAGGCCACGCCTCGACCGTCATGCAGGCAGCTGCCACGGGGTGCGGGAATGAGGAGGAGTGTCATGCTAGGGTGAACCCCTTGGAGCTGGTCACACACAGTGGGCAGGCACAATGGCAGCTTATGTCCCCTGCATGGCGTTGTGTACGGGCTTGATGTGCATAGCCAGCAGCCTCAGAGCCAGGGCCCAGCACTCCCCGCCGGCAAAGCGCAGCAAGCGCATCAAGGCTGAGCCCCCAGCTGAGCCCACCAAGGGCATAGGCAAGGGCAAGGCTGCCAAAGCCAAGCCAATGCCACAGCCGGGCAGGTGGTTGGACAGGGACTGCAATGCAGCGTTGAACATGCAGCGCATTGGGGAGAGCAGGTGGTGCCCGCTGGAGCTGTGCTGGTGGCCAGAGCAGGGAGCTCTGCCAGCCAAGGGCAAGGAGTACCCTGGCCTGGGCTATAAGCGGCTGCGAGACAAGCCACCCAAGGCCCAGCAGCAGCAGCAGCCTGCTGAGGCACAGTAGTGTGTGGCCCCCCTTAGTTGAGCTGTCATCAGCTTACAAGCAGCGCATGTTTTTCATGCCAACTCTACACAATAGCCCTCGCGGTCAGGCAATAGTGTAGGTGGTAGGCACTAAGGAACCATGTCCATGTGCATTTGGGTATACTCCACACAGCCCATTAACACCATTTGTGTTAGGGAAACCCCCTAGTATTCCCGCTAGTAGCTGCTAGTGGCCACTACTGGTCTGGCCCAAGTGGAGGCCCTAGTGAGGGACAAGGGGGCTGGATGTCCCGTAGCCTGCTGCTTAAACTGCATATGACGTGCATGGTGCAACCGTGTGACCACTTCAGTAAGGTGGATCCTATGTTATGGCTTGGAATGTTGTGCGGTCATTGGCATTGGTCAGCTGGCTGCTCTCACCCGGCCACCCCAGGACTTGTGTAGCTTCTCACGCAGAGGCGTTTCTGGTCGCTCTTTATCACTGTGACCACGCTTCCCAGGGGATGCCAGTTGCCCGACACACTCCCCCAGTTGCTGTGATAGAGTAGGCAAGGCATTACATTAGGATGAGAATGCCCACAGCCAGCACTGATCTCACTGCCCTGGACCCACTTTGAATTGCTCGAATATCTGTCTTCCATCGATTTCACTGGCGACGACCAGCTGCGGGGCCAGTTCAGAGCTCGGAACAACATGTCGTCCAAGGTTGTTTGATTGCGCTGGTGCTCTCGCAGTGGATTTAGCATTCTTCCGTTTCATGGCCACAGGGGCCGCATATGTCAGTCAAAGCTCCTGCCGCAGCAATCTTTTGTTCAACAAGGTGGGCTTCACATGCCCAAGTGGCGACAATAGCCGGATACAGCTAATCGACCCCAACATGACATACGTAACCCTTAAAAAGGGGATGTGTGTGAGCATGAGTAGTAGTAGTGCTAGGAGTAGTCATGGAGGCACACACCAGATGGGCGAAGCTGAAGTGGGCATTCGGCACGCTAGCAGTAGCCTTTGTGATGATGAGCTTGCTGTGTTCAGCCACCGATCTTGCTATACTTCTTAGTGGGGTCAAGATTCTGACTCAATAGTTGTTTGCACATTTGACATGTTGCAACTATACTTTCATGTTTCATTTGACATGTTTTAACTATTTTTCCCATCCGCTGCATAGCTTGCAACATGCCATGCCCAACAGAGGCTGCGGTAGGATTACTGCACGCTGGCAGAAATCGCAAAATGTACGACGATGCCCACCTGAGGAGTCAACCAGACAGCTATGCAGCCTGGTACGCTCAGCCATCTATTGAGATCAACGCTGTCACGCATCAAAAGTCCGTCTAAGAGTCAGCGATGGCCCAGCCCGATTCGGCGGTGAGCAGCACCTCAACACTGTCTGCACAGCAGTTTGCGCTGGTTGTGGGGTGTGTGGTCGGAGGTACGTGCCTGAGCAGCTTCAGAGTTTGCCTAGCCTGGCAATGTAAGCCGCGTGCTTTGGCTGTAGGACTGCTCCTTATCCTCTGCATCACAGCGTGTGCTGTGCTACGGTGGCTGGGGGGCATA
The DNA here is from genome assembly GCA_030144725.1 of Haematococcus lacustris. Lineage (NCBI taxonomy): Eukaryota > Viridiplantae > Chlorophyta > Chlorophyceae > Chlamydomonadales > Haematococcaceae > Haematococcus > Haematococcus lacustris. Next base: position 3,630,517 of record JASKMD010000031.1, read on the forward strand.
GACAAAGCCAACGCAGCAGACATCAAGGCCCAGCTAGCCCTCAATGCCGCCACGCCAGCAGGGTCGGGCCTATCAAGGCTTACCCAGCGACACTCAAGACCAGCTGCAGGCACAGCGCCAGCTGGCAGCAGGTCGACCACTCCACCTCAGGGTCCTTTGACTCGCTCCCTCCTCCAGCGACACCTTTATGCAGCAGGGAACTTGTCTATGCGCTCTGTGACTTCTGCTGCATCCACCATCCGCACCGCACCAAGGATTACAAGGTCGGCTGTTGTAGCCCATGCCACTGCTGCTGTCCCCACCGCTGCCCAGCCGGGCCCTTGCGACATCCAGGCTGAGCACAGCAGCCCCGACCCTCCATTATCCATCATCCATACCTACTCTACCCCCTCCCCCTCACACCCTGGCCTAAGGGTTCAATACGCAAGCGTCAGCATTACACTGAGTCCTGGGCCTGCACCGAGCAGCCACGGGGCTGGGCAGCCACAGCGCCTTGCTGCCACCACCTCCGAGATTGTGCCCATGCAAACAGACATGGCAGACATGGGTCGCGGTACCAGTGCAGCTGGCCATCCATTGACCCCCTCAATGCCACCCTCCCGGCACAACACCCCCCAGCCCCATGCTGCACGTAATAGTGACGGCAGGCAGGGCTTCTCAGGGCACTCCCCACCGACACACCCCACCCCCCACCAACCCCAGCCAGCGCCGTCTCAGCTGAGCCAAGTGCAAGGGAGGTGGCAGAGCTTCCCTCTGACCCTTCCCTTCGTTGCCGGAGCACAGCTTGGACACAGCTTAGTCACTGACGCAGCAGGCCCACAGCCAGCTGCTCAACCAGCCTTGAATCCAAGCTCAGCAGCCCCTGAGCCACATTCAGTGCCACAGCCACAACTACAGCCCCTTGCTGGCCAACAGCCCCTTGCTGGCCAACAGCCCCTTGCTGGCCAAAAGCTCGTGCATACACAATCCCTGCCACCACCACCCCACCCTGAACCCGTCCTTGCCCAAGCAGCCTTGCCACCTCCGACAATACCTGCTCATCCGCATGCAAGGTCAAGGCCACTGATCCTCACTGCTTCGCCCAGCATGCTTCACACAGCAGCCACTTTGCAAACATCACTGATTGAGCTGCGACCCCATGAGTGTGGCAGTGGAGAGCAGGAGCAAGCAGACAAGCCAGGGGAAATTGAGGTGGGAGCAGCAGACCCTCCAGCGCACAAGGCGCACACTGTCACCGCTGCTACCGCCAGCGCCTCCTCTAGCGCACCGGGTGCCCACTCCAACCAACACCGCGACCCGCCATCCTTTGTCACGCTGGAACTGGTCTCCGCGGGCGCCGACAGCCCCCGTCGGAGGGAGGAGAGCGGTGGTGGCTTTGTGGCCCCGCTTGCCAGCCCGAGAGGCCGTTACCTAAACACGCAAGGCAGCACGAGGGCTGCGGCCGCGGCAGCTGCAATGCGGCGTGGCCCTTCGCCCGCAAGCAGTTCGAAACCCAGCTCCGCCGCGGCGAGGAGGGCACTCGCGCAGCCGCACAAACCCGCTGCCAGCTTCAGAGCGACGCTGCTCAGCGCCCCGCAGGGTGTTGTGCGGGAAGGCTCCGGCCAGCAGGCATCAGGCAGCGGAACGTACGTACATCCTTCGCGCGGCGTGGGTCCTGCCGCATTGCAGGCAAGCATGCGCCAGGTGTTGTACGTGCATGTGTCACTGACTACTACAGATGCGTCATCACCCCTTACCTGCTGCTGCTGCTGTTGCTAATCATAGGTATGGGTGTCACTCAAGACGTATGCCAAGCGCTTGCAGCACCACCTTGACACCCACCGCATAGCCATAACTGTATTTAACATGCATGACACAATACTTGTACAGGCAAGCAGAGACGGGCAGGCCCCTTGACACCTCCCCTCGCCATGGTAGCATGGACACCCGCCTATTCTCACTAGCGGGCCAAAAACCTATGAGCATCTTTCCATGCAAAACTGAGTCCCGTTGCCAGCATGTCCTCAACAAGGACGTGGTGATGATCCTGCCGCCCACTCTCTTGCTTCCTGCCATGTTAGCAGGGCCAGGGCCACACCCCAGGCGCGCTGCCACATCTTTTGGCCCCCTCCCTAGTGCCTGTCTCACCGCCTCCAGCCGCGGCTCCTGCCGCTCCCCCTCCCTGGACGCCTCCCTGGCTGCCAGCAGCACCAGCGGCCTCAAGCTCACACTCCCAGACACTCAGCCAGCCCACCAAGCGCCCGCCCCAGCCTCCTTCCTTGCCCCTTGCATCGCCCACCCCCTGGCAAGCCCCCCTGCAGCCTGGCTCCCCCCACACATACCCCTCCTCCCTGCGTGCCAGCTGCCCTCAGCTCAACATCCCCTCCGGCCTAGTGGACCACAACCCCGCTCAACCCTTCCCTCAAACACAAAAATCGCATGCAAGACTGGATGCAAGCTTGATCACTGGGGCAACCGGTGCAAAACTTGGTGAGGGCAGCAGCACCTCGCTCTGCTCATTCAAGCGAGACCAGCTGAGCGATGGCTGATCTGCTTTGCCTTTGACTCAAATGAACTGACCTGACCCGACCTGACCCAGCCTGACCTGACCTGACCTGACCTGACCTGACCTGACCTGACCTGACCTGACCTGACCTGACCTGACCTGACCTGACCTGACCTGACCTGACCTGACCTGACCTGACCTGACCTGACCTGACCTGACCTGACCTGACCTGACCTGACCTGACCTGACCTGACCTGACCTGACCTGACCTGACCTGACCTGACCTGACCTGACCTGACCTGACCTGACCTGACCTGACCTGACCTGACCTGACCTGACCTGGCCTGATTTGGACTGATCTGGACTGAGTTGACCTCCTTGACTGATTAAGCATTGCATAATCATTTTCTTACAACATGCCTCAATCTCATTTGGGGTGCACTCTTCGGCAGTGCAGCAGGTGCCAGTGGCCAAGGCTGAGCGGCCTGCTGGCTGCGTGTCGCAGGGTTCAGGGCACCCAAGGAGCCACGCTCTGCCAGGCAGTGACGCCCAGGGGACTTGCCACCCAGACCCGGTCACCACCTGGCTCACCAAGAATGACGGACAAAAAGACTATGTCAACGGAGGCTGGCTGCCGTCTCTGCCCAGCAGCTCTGGCAGCAGCATCAGAGTCTGCCTGGCCTTGGGCCTCCCAGCCCCTAGCAGGCCTTCAGGGTCCCATGGAAACCCTGCCTCAGGTGAACTCACCGTAGCGTCCAACCCTCCACCTGCCCTTACCCTCAGCCTCGACCCTGCATGGTACCAGACCAAGGAGTGCACCAGCAGTGCAAGCTAGAGTGGCGCAGGATGAAGGGGGCTGTTGCGTGGAAAGGGGAAGAGTGGGGTGGATGGGTGGGAACGCTTGAGGTGCAGTGCATGCAAGCCTGGCCTGGCATCAGGCAGCATAGCGATAGATGTGTGGCCGCCCTGCAGACAGCATGGCAGCAATGGGCCCTGGGAGTGGTATGTTGCATGTCCTGCATGCATGCAAGTCCTGCATGCCTGTCTGCATGCATGCATGCTGTCTGGTGTAATCGAGTTAGCCTGTGACCTTGACGTGCCTGCCTGCTTGCCTACCTGCCTGCCTGTCTGATGCCTAGGGTTTAGGCGCTCATTGACTCGTACATCCCTCTAGTGTATGCATGTGTCTGTGGAGTCATGCCAGCATTGCCACCAGCATTGCCAGCTAGCCCTCATCCAGCTGCAGCAGCTGAACCGCTTGGATAATGTGACTAAATCCCTGAGATGCCCCCGAGGGCGAAACGCAAGCGCCCCGTCTCTCCCACGCGGAGTGCAGCCGGTAAGCCGAGATGCTCAACGACCGGCTAGACTCCCCCGAAGCTAACTGACGACGCGACGCAGTGTGCGCCACGCGACATTGCGACTTCGTACATCAAATCCTGCCGTGCGTGTGCTGTGCTTTCCCGTGTCTGCAGGTGCCAGTGGCAGTGGGCAGCAAGTCCAGGGGCAGGGGCAGGCTGTCAAGGTAGTAATTGCAGAGAGGCGCCAGGTCATCAAGGCAGCTCTGCGTGGTCTTGTGGAGGCAGCCCAGCCTGACCTCAGCCCAGCTGAGGTAGACGCAGTTGTGGCAGAGGTCAACAAGCGTATGACCATGGGCAGCAAGCAGTGTGTCCTGGCAGCAGTCATGAGCCTAACAGTGTTGCTCCAGTCCTTCCTAGGTCAGCCCACTCCAGGGTTCCCAGCAGCAGCAGGTCCAGCCCCAGGTCCCCCTCCCCCACCTGACCCAGCCCACCCTCCCTATGCCCACCCCCGCATTCCCACACGCAGCTCCCCCCGCACAGCAGCCGCCCCAGCCCAGCTGCCTCCCCCAGTGCAGCTGGGTATCTGGGACCCACAGCTGCTGGCACAGATCAGGGACGCCATGGAGCTGCTCACTAAAGCCAGCGTGATTGAGCACATGATGCGTGGCCCCCACCACCACGGCATCAGGCTGCTGCCCGGTGAGGTGGCTGCCTTTGAGCAGCCTAGCAGTGCCTGGCCGGTGGCCATGCTCCAGCTGCTGGACGAGGAGCATCTGACAGGGGACGGCAACTCCCTCAACGCCAACGCCACCAACATCATCACCAGCATCCAGGAGTTCTACAGGCACCCAGGACGTTTCATCCGTTGGTGGTGCAAGGCGGTTGGGGTGGTGGAGGAGGGGTTCAGTGGGGCAATGAAGAAGCACTTCCCCCAGCTAGTGCTTGGCCGCCTAGACTACAGCCTGCCTGATAGGCAGCACAAGTGGCGCTTGCCGGCCAACAGCATGCTGAGGCAGCCTAGGTGGAAGGAAGAGGTGGCAAAGCATCGTAGGCTGCTGGGGCTGCCGGCCACGTGGCGGGAGGGACAGGACTCCATAGGGAAGGGGGGGGCAGGCAGGCTGCCCTTAGAGAAGAGGGTGCGCTATGTGCTGTTCGTCAACCGCAGCCTAGAGGGCTGGCAGGCAGCCCATGACACCTGCCCACGCCCCTTCACCATGCTCCCCATGGTGGGGGTGCGGGCCCAGGGCCCCCATGCCCCTGCCCAGGGACCCCCTCCGCCTGCCCAGCCCCCCCCCCCCTCCCCCTGCCCAGGCTCCACCTCCCCCTGCCCCTGCCCAGGCCCCCCCCCCAGCCCCAGCCCAGGACCCCCCTGCCCCTGCCCCAGCCCAGGCCCCCCCCGCCCAGGCCCCACCACCCGCTCCCCCAGCCCAGGCCCAGCCCCTCCCTGCAGCACCTGGCCCAGCCCCACCACCCCAGGCCCCCCCAGGGGGCAGGTGGCTAGACCGGGATACCAACGCATGCCTCAACTTTCAGCGCATTGGGGAGAGCATGCAGCGCCCCTTGGAGCTATGCAGCTGGGATGACCTTGAGGCTTTGCCCCCCATTGGCAAGGAGTACCAGCAGCGCTACAAGCGGGTCAATGACCGGTTGCCCAAAGGCAGGCAGTGGTTGCACCGGGCTGCTGAGTACCGGCGGGGCATTGATGGTCGGGCCCGCAACAATGCATAAGGCCCTAGTAGTTTCACACAGGCTGTCAGCCTTACAAAGCATAATGCTGTTAGTTTTGATGAGGAGCCCAGTGGTCTGTCCCGGGAAAGTGCCACCAGATTGGGGTTTGCAGTCATCAAGGGTGCGACCGAGGATGCTACAACATGTTTGTAGTAGCTGAGTGAGATTACCCACAGGCCGACAAGTTGTTCCTTGTTGAATGAGTTTTGTTGGTTCTGATGCCTAGGGTTTGCCAAAGCATGGGTTGCAAGCATGGGTGATGGAAAGCTGGTATTGCGGCCACTTGCCCCACATTCTAGAAACCTGCAGGACCCTGCAGGACATCTCCTTTTGCATGTGGGGGTTGCATGTGATCCCGGCGAAGTGTGCTTGTAAATATTCCTGCACGATTGCACATGCTTGGGGGCATGCATGGAGCCAAAGCCATAGCTGCCATTGCTGTGTTTGGACTGGGTGAATGGGCAGCTCGACATACAGTGGCTGGGGAAGGCAGGGCCGGGTGCATGCTGGCAAATAAAGGCACTCAGGCGCTCATCAACCCATACATCCCTCTAGTGTATGCATGTGTCTGTGGAGTCAAGGCAATGATGCAGTGACCCTGGCCCATGCTGACCAATTGCATTGGTCCTTGTAGTCGGCACCCACCAAAGTGGGTTTGCTGTGACCCAGATTATACCTTTGCGTTGCAACCCAATAGGTCATTTGCTGGGATGGATGCCCACTGGCATGATGAGGGAGGTGCTGCTGACCAAGTGCGTTGTCCAGAGCTGATAGTTCGTGGCTTTTCAATGTAAGCCACAGGGCTGCATGCGACACCTTCTGCTGTTGCACAGACATGCTAATGTACAGATGTAGGTAGAGCCAAAGTAGGTGCAATGCAAGGCAGTGATGCTGTAGGGGGGGTGATGCTAGCAGCAAAGACCCTCACAGCCCCCTTGTCCTTCACTAGGGCCTCCACTTGAGCCGGACCAGTAGTGGCTACTAGCAGCCACTAGCGGGAATACTAGGGGCCAGTCCCAAAGCCAAGCAGGTGGCAAGACCGGGACAGCAGCACAGCGCTGAACCTGCAGCATACCGGAGAGAGCGTGGATCGCCCCCTGGAGCTGTGCCGCTGGCCTGACTGGTCTCCATTGCGCTGCTCAGGCACAAAGGAGTGCGAGGCAGGCAGCAAGCCACTGAGTGACAGGCTGTACAAGGTCCAGGAACGGGAGCAGCGAGTATGGGAGGTGCAGAGGCAGGCTGCAGGTGAAGTACGGATGCAGCTGAGCTAGGCCACGCCTCGACCATCATGGTGTTTTGAACTGCACAGTTCACGTGTGTGTTTGTTGGGGGTAGCCCCTGAATGCCCATGAACGTGCCCTGTGGGTCAGGCAGCTGCCACGGCGTGTGGGAGTAAGGAGGAGTGTCATGCTAGGGTGAACCCCTTGGAACTGGTCACACACAGTGGGCAGGCACAATGGCAGCTTATGTCCCCTGCATGCCGTTGTGTACAGGCTCATCAGCTACAATGAGCGCATGTTTTTCATGCCAACTCTACACACTAGCCCTCGCGGTCAGGCAATAGTGTAGGTGGTAGGCACTCATGCACCATGTCCATGTGCATTTGGGTATACTCCACACAGCCCATGAACACCATTTGAGTTAGGGCAACCCCCTAGTATTCCCGCTAGTAGCTGCTAGTGGCCACTGCTGGTCTGGCTCAAATGGAGGCCCTAGTGAGGGACAAGGGGGCTGGATGTCCCGTAGCCTGCTGCTTAAACTGCATATGACGTGCATGGTGCAACCGTGTGACCACTTCAGTAAGGTGGATCCTATTTTATGGCTTGGAATGTTGTGCGGTCATTGGCATTGGTCAGCTGGCTGCTCTCACCCGGCCACCCCACGACTAGAGCGCCAGACGGGCATGGTTGACACCTGGTGGATGCAGCAATCTGGGTTGGAAAGCTAAGATCCTTCTTGTCGATGCAGTCACAAATTGTGGGTCATCTCTTCCTATCTTCACATCTCGTTCCTATCTTGTCCATGCAAAATCAAAACAAAGCACGTCCCTTCCGCTGCGGAAGGTGACATGATGGATGCACTGAAGGGTAGGTTCGTCATCCCTGCAGATGACGTACGCGACATACTCGCGCGAGGGGGGTACACCACGGAAAAGCAGCTACATGCTTTCCTCATGTCGCTTGTCGAACCAGCATCCGAACTTGCTCGACCTCCAATCAGCAAGTACAATGTCGGGTCAGTAACCCTCAACCTCATCCCTATGATTTATAAGCTTGTAGCTCTGTGGGCAGTTACCGCCTCAAGCTGTTGCCTCCTGCAGCTGCTGCGTCCCCATTCTCAACTTCTGCTGCCTTCCCCTGTGCTCTTGTCCCAATGGACTGCCTACCTTCACAGCCTACCTTCACAGCCATTCCTGTTTTCGAGTCGTGCTGTTCCTTGCACTCCTGCTAGAAGATGGTTGCAGTACTCAAGCAACGCAAGTGCTGCAAGCTATGGCTGCATGTGCGGTGCAGAGCTGTCGGTCTGGGTGTGAGTGGGGCCATCTACATGGGAGTGAACATCGAGTTTCCAAACAGCCACCTGAATAACTCCGTGAGGCGTGCATGAACAATTCCTTCACCTCCCAACATCATCATATCATGACACCTGCCATACATGGCACGGCTGCAGCATTGGCCCCATCAGCTTGAGCACCTCATATGTACTGGCAACTTTTAGGCTGTTGAGTGACATATGTACCATAACAACCCCATGTGGTGTACCCTGTGCAAGTGCTTGCATGATGTTTGCCACCCTGGGCATTCCAGTGGGCCCAGTGCCAGCAACATAATCCATGCTGTGCAAATCATGTTTGTGCCCGCATGCAGATGCAAGTACAGGCGTGTGTGGAAACCCTTGTGTGCAGATCCATGCCGAGCAGTGTCTTATAGCAAACTGCTTCCTGCATGGAGAGCAGGGCCTGCAAGCCGTTGCTGTGTCAGAAGCTCCATGCGGCCACTGTCGGCAGTTTTGTGCGGAACTGTGCTCAGCGGTGGGTCGGGTGGTGTTTGCATCATTGCGCCCTGCTCTTACATCCTGGTACAGCGGCTGCTCATGCAAATGTAAGTAGTGTTGTCATAGCAATGTGAGCACATGCAACATACATTGGCACTTGTTGGTGGAGGTGCAGTTACCCATGATCAGTGTTGCATGTACAGGGGTCTATGTCCATGTGGGATAGCTGGGTAGTGCATGCTACCCACCCTGTCACCATGCACCATGTGTGCCATGAGCCGTGTGCATGCCATGCCATGCTTGCAGGACACCATGCGCTTTGTGTTTGGTGCAGGCTCACACTGGCTACACCAGCACCCTGGTGCCCATGACACCCCCACCCCCAGCACCCCTCCCCCCGGCCCCACCCCCCTGCACTCCTCACACCCTCACTCATTGAACCCAACGGCCACACCTTCCCAGCCGCACACCCTGTCTGACTTAGCCCCAGCCCCAGCCCCAGCTCCCCGCCGCCAGCGCGCTTACAGCCTGGATGAGCTGTTGCCGTCCCGGTTTGGACCCATGGACCTGGCCTTGGACGGCCAGCCCTTCCCCCTGCTGCTGCAGCCCCAGCCCTCCCGTGTGGAGCTGAGCAATGAGGGCAAGGACCTAGTCCTGCAGCGCTGCCAGCCAGCACCCCACCCCAGCAGGGAGACTGGCAGCCAGGGCTGCACTGCAAGCACCACCCAGGGCAAGGGTGACGCACAGGCAGCCTCAGCCTCAGCGCCGGGGACAGGGACGCCAGGGACAGGGGCAGGTCCTGCCGTCGCCCTCAAGGGTGTGGCAGAGGCTGAGCAGGCGGAGCTGGCTGGCGGGGTGGGGGAGCAGGAGGTTGACTTTGCAGCTGTGGCGGCGGCGGCGGTGCACTGGGCCAACCAGGTGCGTGGGGCAGTAGCTGCAGAGGTGCAGCCTGGCTGCTGGTGCTGTGGTATGCCCACATAGCTGGGCCACGTGGTGGCAGGCAAACAGCACTGTTGTCATCCCCCCTACGTTCAAATTTCACAATAGTATTAAAATGCCAGCCACTCTCTCACACAGGTCACACATTAGCATCACCATGGCACTCACCAACCCCGTGTGGCGCCAACTGACCTTGGGTAGTACAGGACGGATGCAATGCGCTGGCTGCACGGCCTGGCTGCCAGCCCTCCTGCTTGCCTGTGGCGCCTGCTCCAGAGCTACTCCCCCTACACAAAGTCCCCCTCAGCCGTCGTCATCGTCAGTGTCACTGGCAAGCTGTATGGCGGCGCCTTCATGGAGTCAGCGGCCTACAACCCCAGCCTGACGCCCTTCCACTGTGCATGGGTGGCTGCGGTGGTGGACCACATCCCTGGCTGGCATCAGGTGAGGCAAGGCCCAGGTGCGGCTGCACTCCACAAGGCGGCTGGGCCACGCCTGGACCTGCAGTTTGCAGTGCCTTACATAGTTGGGCTGTGGGTAATCTTACTCAGCTACTCCAACCAGGTTGAAGCATCCTCGGTCGCGCCCTTGGTACATCCTCTCTCAGGCCAACAAAACCTATTCAACACGGAACAACATGTTGGGCAGCGGAGACCTGCAGTGCTGATTTACATCCTCTCTCAGTGCTGATCTAGCACTGGCTTGCCCTGTAATTTTCCTCCACTGATGCTATCGCTCAGCTACTGGTCAGCTGCTTAGACGCTCCTGTTGCTATCACCAAGGTGGCTCAGGGGTGAGAGGGATATGAGAGGGCTGGCCAGCCTGCCTGTGGTGCAGCCTTAGATGCTCTCTGCAGCCGTGCTGCTCAGTGGCCTTGCTGCACTGTGTTCAGTGGCTGTACAGGCTGCACGGGTCCAGGCAGTGCAGCCTGTGCAGTAGCCACTGTTACCGCTGTGCAGTAGGGTGCAGTTAGGGGGCCGTGAGCCCTGACTGGCGTCTGGGCGTCTAGGTGTGCAGCATCAACCCACATCAGCTGCCAGCTCCTGTGTAGATCAGCTACAACACCAGCTTCCAACCTGATGGAGGTCTGCCATGCATCTTGAGTACTCCCCTGTGCTGTGTCACGGCTGCAGATCAGGGAGGTGGTGCTGGCAGAGCTGGCAGATGCCCCGGTGCAGCATCTGGCGGGCGTGCGGGCACTGCTGCAGGCAGTCGCACCGGCTGCCAAGGTTACCCCTTTGCTTCTGGCCAGGCACGAGAACGCCCTGCTGTAAATACAACAAACGTGCATGTACTACAGTTGGCTGGCTGGGCTGCCCGCTAGCTGCTGCTGCACTGTGTTTGGGAGCAGCTGGACTCGGGCTCTCTCTGGGTTGCGCAGTATGACCTTGGGGAAGGGATGACCTTGGACAACACTATCACGGGACCCATGCGGGAGGCTGTGACTGAGCAGATTGACAGAGTCGGACACGGTGATGAGCATATGGCATGGATGTTCATATTTAAATTCCCTTCCGTGGCTGACATGGCTTGACTCACAACGCCTTGTACACCCCTTACTAACGATCTGTACTGCGTCTGCGTATTCCAGCCTCTCAAACCTAGCTTGGGCGGAGGCCGCACTCTCATAGGCGCGCAAAAGTGTTTACAATCCACGGTTAACATGCCTCCACGTGGCAGGGTCGGGCTTCAGAATCGCCGCACAACGTGGCCGGGCGAACGTTGGTGCAAATGGAGCGGGGTGGCAACAATGTTTGTCGGCGCCTCGCCCACCGTGAACTTCTCGCTCATAGACCTGGAGCTGCGGTGAGACCAACAACAGTTGTATCACCCATGTGCCATAGCGATGGCAAGCCTCTGGTGGGCCGGCGTGCAGGTCAACTGCGTCAGGCGTCTATGCGAAAGCGTGGCGCCAAACACGCTAGTGCGTCGCATTGCACGGTTTGCATTGCATTGACCAGCCAGCAGTTGACCAGTCGTACCTCGCGTCTTGCAGGTGCAGCACCTCGACACACCAGAAGCACACGTTTGCAGGTTCAGCCCATGTGGTCGCTACCTGGTGGGTTGCGCGCCCACGTGCCACAAACTTGCACGGCCACGTACCTGCAGTGCTAGTAAGAAAACCGACTGCAGCAAGCCAGTAGAACAGTGCTTGCAACAAGCTGACATTGAGTAAGGGAGAGGCAGCTGATGAAGCCTGCCTAGTAGGACTGAAGCTGCTTGCGCAGGTATGCTTCGCTGCAGCCTTCCAGCACCTCGTAGTGTACGAGTTCCTGGGAGGCCCGTCCCAGTCTTCCGCACAGCCGTCATTGGCCTTTCAAGGCCTTGGCAGCGCAACAAACACAGCAGCATCAGGGACGGCAGCAGTAGGGGCAGCAGCAGGATCAGGAGTGGCAGGAGTGAGGGTGGCAGGGGCAGCGGCAGCAGGGGAGGAAGGAGAAAGTGCTGTGGGATCAGGGGCTGGCTCAGGTGCCCTAGCAGGTTCCCTGCATGCAACTGCAGCCCCCATGCAGCCCAGGCGGGTAGATCAGGCCGAGACCCAGTTGTCCAGCATGAGGGGGGAGGAAGAGTTCTCGAATGCACAGTACGAATCAGTTCGCCCAGCTTCCAACACAACATCAGAGGCGCATCATGGCCTCTCGCCATTACAACCACCATGGCTATTACAAGGGACACCACCATCGGCAGTATCAGCAGCCACAGCAGCACCAGCAGCACCAGCAGGCTTGGCTGCAGGGGTCACGTCTGGCCAGAGGCGTGGGAGTGGTGTTGGCGAAGACGGGGCAAGTCAGCCAGTAGAGGTCATAGTACCAAGTCCCGCAGTCGCCTTTAGCAGGTGAGGGAAAGACCTGGCCGGGTCTGGATGTGTGCTGGACTACGACAGACCTGACTTTGCAACCACTCCATCCCTATGAAATACATTCTGACTGGGTAGGTTTGCATATGTCGTGCACGCCATGTGACCTTGTGGTACCTAACCGGACCTGACCTCATCATACCTTGCTCAATCCGATGTCACGGCCTTGAAACAGCTTGCATGGAGCTACTCCTCCACAACCATACATCTTCTAGCCCTCCCTCCCCTTCCCATGCTCCTCGCCATGCAGTCGTTGCTTTCTGCAGCCTATCCCTGTCCGCGTCTCTGCATGCCTGCCTAGCTCTGATGCCTGCCACCTGCCCGCCTGGTTCTGTCTAGCTTCTTCCGCCTGTTGTACCGGACCCCCATCGTCAGCGACCCGCAATGCGCCCTGTGCCGCGATTTCGCGATGTTCCCGCTCAAAGGCCGCGGCATTGCGGCGCATCCCGGGTACGTACGCGCTGTCCGCCTTTCTGTGCCGCGGTCTGCTGAGGTTGCGACTCGAGGAAAACCTGTGATACGCGCTGTGGTGCTGCCTCCGCCCCTCAGCGAACAACCATTCTTTATGCAGTGTATGTGTTTCTGGAAATGACACGTGTCATTCACGTGTCATTCAATGTGTGCATGCAGCTGAGTTGTTCATGGCTGTGTGCTTGCAGTGTCAGTACGCCACTGCTGCTGCTGGCTTCCCACTCGAGTGCTGTGGACCCAGCTAGGGTGCCACCTGCAGACCTGCCTGCAGCAGCAGTGCCTGGGGCACCTCTGGTGGCTTGCACCACACTGCACCTGGTAAGCCCTGGGCCAGCACGGGGAGCCTCTACACCTGCTACAGAGTGTGCTTGCATGGCGAGCCTTCTGGCATGGCGAGTATGTATGAAGGTGCTGGGAAACAATATGTGATGAACTATGAAATGGTGTTCAATCCTTTTCCTGCATGTGCTGTCCAACCACTGCTGTACTCAAAGAAGCTTGGCAAAGAGTGGTAATGGGCCATGCACTGTGAAGCTGGCAGTGTTAGTGTGAAGGGTTTGAGGTCATCTATTAAGAAGAATGGGGCCCATGCAGGGTAGGCTGTGTTGATCTTGCCGCAGGTGGACATGGTGTCAGGGCGGCAGCTGGACCAGATCAGCTGGGATGGGGACTTCATCAACCTGGCAGGCCATGCAGGGGTCAGCTGTTATGGTGACCTGCTGGCAGTGCTCGCGGTAGGAGCTGTTGGTGGTCGGGATAGAGTGGTCTTTACTGTTGCAGCAGTTGCAGCGGTCGCAGCTTATATTTATCATCATTATCACTACATGGCAACCGCCTTCGGCTACAACACACAGCCTCTTCTTTCATTTGTATATATGTGTGTTTGCATGTGTGTGGGTGTGCTGCTGAGGGTCACAAGCCTCCACAGTGCCCCGGCAGGTGCATGTCAGCACGGAGCCAGGCATGTTGCCCAATGTAAGCAAGGGCTGCCTGCTGGTCACTGATCATAGTGCCACCAGGATGGCAATGTACAATGCTGTGCTTGCCTGCTACCCTATGTGATTCTTGACTAGCTCATGTACACAAGTTTTATACATGACCATGCTGCTGCATGGAATGTGAAGTGTGAGATGAGCTGGACGCAGGTGAGGTCCCAGCAGGTCCACCTGGTGCAGGTCCTGGCCAGCGGCAGTCTGGTGAGAGTGACCAGCATTGGGTCACACTGTTATGAAGACGATGAGTTGGAACTGCGGCGTGTGGAGGAGGCAGAGCACAGGTATGACCTGGATGGTGTGACATGGTATGGTGTGACGTGTGATGTGGCCTTGCGAAACCTGGCAGGCAGCTAAGCAAAGAGGCATGACTTGAGCTGGCGCTGCCTCGCTCGCCTGTGCCTGCAGGTGGCAGCAGCAGCAGCTGCTTAGGCAGGCTGGGGCAGAGAAGCCACGCAAGCCAACCAGAGCGGCTCCAGCAGGTTGGTTGGTGGTTACCAGGCAGTTGTCTGGCAGTCTTGAGCACTGCGCCTATGCGGTTTTGGGGTAAAAATGTGTAGATTTTGGCAAAGAAAAGGAAGATCTGAAGCTGGTCAGGGCCAACCAGCTCTGTGGCTGGAGGAAGGTATGCCCCCTTGCCACCCATTGCCGGGTTATAGGGGCAGTGGAGAAAGTGCATGCTATTCGCTATGAAGCTGTGAAGATTGCCATTTGGCCAAGCCACCGACGTCTGTGTTTATGAGTTGAAAACGTGTTATCATGCATGACACACAGGTTGTGTTTTGAACAACATGGGTGTTAGTACGGGCGACGTTATGGCTGCGTAAGTTGCATCCTAGGTTGCAACCACTGTTGCCTGATGCCCTGCCACTGTCCTGCTTAGGCCACATTGCCAGCGCCACAACAAGCAGCCACAAGCGGCAGCGGGAGGCTGGCAGGGAAGACGCCACAGCGCAGGGCCCTGGTCCACCTGGTCATCAGCAGTCCCTTCAGCAACTCAGCCTCCAGCAGCAGCAGCAGCAGCAGCGGCCAGGACAGCCTGGGGCAGAGGAACCCCTGGAGAGTACAGCCAGGCCTGGCCAGCTGCATGACCCTTCCCCTCGAGCCCACCAGCTGCTGCTCCCAGACAGGCCCCTCCCTCCCTCCCGCCCCCCTGCCTCTCCAGCCAGCCAGCACCCGCTGTCCAACATGCCTGTAAACCCTGGGGTCACCCTGACCAACATTGAGCAACCAGCGGCAGGAAGCGCAGCAGCGGGAGGAGGGGTTACCTCGGCAGCAGCAGGAGGGGGAGGATTCAGGACAGCAGCAGGAGCAACAGCAGCAGCAGGGGCCCCGGCAGCAGGAGCAGCAGCAGCAGGAGCAGGTGGCACCCACCCCATCCCCGGCCCTGGCTTGATCACAGGCTTGAAGCAGCGCCTCCTAGCCCACATGTTTACCACCCGGTTGGCTGCAGCAGCGGGCATGCAAGGTAGGGCCGCCCGCCAGCAGGCCCGCCAGCTGGAGTTCCGCCAGTTCTTCGCCAGCTTCGAGCATCTGAGGGCCCTGGTCATTTGGAAGGTGGGGTAGGGCTGGGCTGGGCAGGGCAGGGAAGCAGAGTGGGCAGGGAGGTGAGGTGGGCGCAAGGGCTGTGGGCAGATGGCTGGAGATTGGGCAGGGACAATGAAGAGCAAGGGGCCAAGGAGAAGAGGGTGTGGGACAGAACAATAGAATCAAGGGCAAGGGGCCTTGGCAGGATTCATGGCCAGGTCTAGGTGCTTGGCCAGGGTGCAAAGGCCATGCAGGCTGTAGATCCGGCAAAGGAAAAGGGCGGGTAATCAGGCTAGTTAGAGAATTAATGGGACAAGGACAAGGGAGCCGAGGCAAGGGACACCGGCAGGGCCTAGGAGAAAGCCTTAGAGGGATGGCTCACCCCTGCCAAGCCTTATGCTTGTTTCCTCCCTCTCTTGCCTGAATTGTCCTCATTCTTGTTTAAGCCTGATCTGCTACCATGTGCTTTCCCCCAGGCTCAGCTGCTGAGTCGTGAGCTGCTGCTGCTCGACCTTGGGCCTGGCCTGCCTACCTCCTCCCCGGGACGTGCCCACCCCTCCGCCCCAGTAGCCCCTCCACCCCCTCAGGCGGCTGGCGCCAGGACTGGGGCAGGCAGGCGGGGACCTGGTAGCCGGCCGGGCGCTGCTCACCTAGTGCAGGGGCTGAGAGCAGGGCTGGGAGCAGAGCTGGCCCCAAGGCAGGGCCAGCAACCACTCCACGAGCAGGAGACAATGCAGAGCTACCCACAGGGTCGGGCACAGGATCAGGGTCACGGCATGGGGCAGGGGCAGGGCCTGGAGCAGGGTCTGGATCAGGGGCATGAGCAGGGCGCTGGACAGCCCTCTGCTCCTCAGGTGTCTCAGCGCCATCACATGGCCAGCCAAGGTCATGGGGGGCTCCGTCGCGGCTCAGGGCCTGAATGGGGTGTGGGGCAGGGCAGGGTTCATGGGCCTGGCCCTCCCCTTGCTCCTGCTGCTGCCGTGGGGCCAGACAGGCCGCCGCCAACACCAGGACAGTCGCCTCTGCTCGCCAGACCTGCACACGGTGCCCCTGCAGCCCAGCAGGCAGGACCCCCTTGGCCAGGGGCTGGTGTGGGAGCAGGAGGGAGGGTGGGCGGGTTGGGAGGAGGGGTGGGGACAGCGGCAGGGGGTGGGGGTGGGGCAGCAGGGGCAGGGGTAGGGGCAGGGGTAGGGGCAGCTGCCCAGTCTCCCCAGCCCACCTGGCCGCAGTCGCAGTACCTTGCGCTGTACAACTGGCGCACCACCCGCGTGCTCTGCCTGCTGCGCTACTCCTCAGACCAGGCTGTGCAGCTGGTGGAGCAGGCGGCTCCCCTGCTGGCGGCTGATGTGTCAGCCCCCCCAGGCCTGCTGTCCGGCAGCAGCAGCAGTGGCTGTGAGTGGGAGCGGTTCAGCCTGGGCTCGGCCCACGTGGCAGCGGCCCGTAGGCTGTTGCAGGGCCTGGCTCAACGCCGACCTCAGCATGCGTCCTCCTCAGGCAATACACTCCCTGCTGCAGGGGTAGGGGGCGTGGCTGGGGGGCCATTGGCTGGGGTTGGCAGTGGTGGCAATGAAGCTGGTGAAGCTCCTGCTTCCAGCACTGGGGCAAGGGGGGCGGCGGGGGAGAGGCTAGTGGCTCTGGGGCAGCAGCAGCAGCAGCCTGGTGGGGGGTCAACCCACCCACCTCACCCTGGCTCTCCGCCCTCCCTGCCCGCCGTGCCGCTGCCACCATCAGGGCCACTATTGAGTCGAGCACAGCAAGAGGCAACTGCTGAAGAAACAGCAGCCCAGCTGCCTAGAAGCCTCGCCGTCCAGCCAAACCTGCCACACAGATCACACATGTCACACCTTCAGTCTCAGCAGGCAACGGGGGGTCAGTCGCTTACCCACCCCTACCTCCCCCACCGGCACCAGCCATACCACCAGCAGCCGCACCCTCAACAGCAGCAGCTGCAGCCGCCTCATGTCCGCCAGCAGCAGCATGCCCCTGGGGCACAGCAGCTGGGTCCACACCGGCAGCAGGCTCGGCGGCTGGCGCTGCCCCGGCAGGCGGAGGGTGAGCGGGTGCCCTCCGCTACTCTGGAGGAGGGGGCGGGCCCTGCGGCGCCAAGGGAGGGGCAGGACCGGAGCCTGATAGTGCTCAAGGCCCTGGCTCTGCTGCCGGGAGGGTCACAGGTGGGCACGGGCAAAGGGGAGGCAGCAGGGGCTGAAGGAGGGCCTGTGCTGTGTCTTCTGACAGCATGGTCAGTAGCATGACCGTGAGTGCAGAGGCTGAAACATGGCTTGTGTGACGTATGCTTTGCAGCTGGTGAGCGCGAGCCCCTTTCTGGACTGTCGAATGTTTGTGGTGGACGACAAGCTGCTGCCCCTGCTGGCTCGGCCCCGGCCCTGCCCCCCTGAGGCCATGCATGTTTGGCTTGCCCCCGGGCTGCCCCAGCAGCAGCAGCCCAGCCCAGCTTTCACCCTGGACCCAGGTGAGCACCCAGGGGTACAACCCAACCCCACCAGCAGCCGCACCCTCAACAGCAGCAGGAGAGATGTAATGAAGGGTTGCACGGCTATGTGCTTGGCTTTCACACTAGTACCGAAATGGAGCAGCAATGGGTCTGAGACGCCAAAAGTTAACCAGATTAGGAACCTTTCTGTGTACCCAGAGCCACATGCATGGAGCACTGGCATGGGGTGCCTGCATGGCGGTGGTTGGCAGATGTCATGCAGTCGAAGTGATGATGGCAGGGGTGCCCCATGTCCTTCTTTATTCACACCCTGCGCCTGGCAGACCCCCTCACACCCCACCCCTCCTCCCACCTCCACCCTGCGACTGCAGGTCCTCGGTCCCTTGGTGGCGTGGCTGCTCCTGCACAGGAGGTTTCACGGCTGCCTGCTCGCCGTTACATGCTGCTAGTTGCCCACCCAGTGCAGCCCTTCCTCATGGCGCTCATGTCTGCTGCAGCCCATGCGCCACAAACCTCCATGTGCCTGGTGTACAGGCAGTAAGCGTTTCTATGCCCAGCACCGGCAGCAACAGCAGCAGCACCGTCACCTCCAGTACCCACATTGGCACCAGCAGCATTATGTGGCCTTCAGCCATTTTATTCATTCATGCAGCAAATGCCATGCATTGCGAAACCTCATTCAAATGGTGATGTTCATGGTGGTGGTGTATTCATGGTCTGCACACGCTTGGGTGTATGTCGCCTGGCAGCAGGTGGTGTGGGTGTTTGTGGTGATGTATAATCACACACCAGCTGGGCATAGTTTGAAGGTAGGCAATGTCGGCCAGGCAGCAAGGGTGATATCATAGGGCTGATGGGGCAGGAACAGCGACGGCAAAATTGTATTTATGTGAGGCCGTGAGCCATGAGGCTACTCCACCGCACTCGATCAACCTGGCTTTGTGATCTCATGTGATAGTCTCCGAAGCCAGTTGCCCATGATCTCACAATGACTCAATGACCGTTCTGATTTGGCTTCCCTCTTATGACAATTGTTATGACAATCGACGTAAAAGTCGGCCTGTAAATGGTCCATAGTTGGAGTCCCTGGTTCAATATTGGAGTCTCTAAAAACGACCAGACATCAACCTAGATGTCTGACTCAACCTCATACTCACTCTAATCTAGGCACAGGGACTAGCCCTTGTGACCCCCTACAATAGCGTACATTATCGCCCTGCCCATACGAGCGTGTTTTAACAAGCCGGCACAAGAAGGAACCCTGCAGCTGCATCAGCCTGCAAGAGGTAGGCCCTGGCTAGGCAATGCGGCGCTGAGCATTAAGCCCTGCCTCAATTTCACAATCTGACTACTGCCACCGCCCTTGCTCAACACCCAAACCATGATTACCCAATCCTAATCTAGTCATGCTGGTCCTCAATGTACGTTGCAATACCAGGCTCATGTGGTGCCCTAAGCTGGACCAGGCCACCCCTAAGGACATTGGCGTCAATGGGGATCGGCGTCAATGGCGTCTAGGACGAAGTGCATGAGCGCGAGAGGGTGCAAATGTGAGGGGCAGTAGCTCCGCCAAACCCTGGTGAAGTTTTGCAAATCGACTTGGTAGGCGGGTGTGCGAGCAGGAGGTAGGGCGGGCAGGTGGGGAGGAGGGGTTGGATTAGGGGTAGGGGGTGAGGCAACAATAGGGGCAGGGGCAGCTGCAAACCCTCCCCACATATGCAACATTGTAATCTGGCTAGTGCTCACCTGCTCAAATCGGCTGTAGGGATTGATGACCAATTCATGCTTATCTGCAGGAGCCGGCTCATACTCATAGCTGGCGATGCTCACACAGTCATGGCCCCTCAGGTGCCCGTGTGTGACAGCTAGGGCGGTCTTCCCCCTAAAGCTTAGCCTGCTCAACCTGAACCTTAACCTTAGCCTGCTCAACCTTAACCTTAGCCTTAACCTTACTTTTAACCCGGGCGCCACCGAGGATGACGCCTTGCCCTGTGTCGCGAGGCTGAAGGCTGCCAGGGCTTTGGCTTGCTACACTAGCGAGTCCATCCCCCAAGTGCCTGATTCTCCCGACCCAACCGCTGAACCCCCCAGCAACTTAAATCTGCACTCGCGCCGATTAAGGCCGGAAGTCGCCTACGTCATTTCTTCCCGGGAGGCGTACTGCAGATAGCCCCAGGAAAGGCCGACTCATCGCCGTTGTAATCATCGAAAAACTCAAAGTTGCTGCGATGTTATAACTATTTGAAAAATCGCCCGACCCTGTACAGGGTCCTACCGACCCTGTACAGGGTCCTGGGCCACAGGGTTCTGCCGCACGGCTACAGGGTCCTGCGACATTTGTTTACAGGGTTCTGCCGCACGGCTACAGGGTCCTGCGACAAATGACTACAGGGTCCTGCCGCACGGCTACAGGGTCCTGCGACACACGTCTACAGGGTTCTGCCGCACGCCTACAGGGTCCTGCTACATTAGGCTACAGGGTTCTGCCGCACGCCTACAGGGTCCTGCGACGTTTGTCTACAGGGTCCTGCCGCACGCCTACAGGGTCCTGCGACGTTTGTCTAGAGGGTCCTGGCGCACGGCTACAGGGTCCTGCTACATTAGGCTACAGGGTTCTGCCGCACGCCTACAGGGTCCTACGACAAAGTCTACAGGGTTCTGCCGCACGGCTACAGGGTCCTGCGACATTAGGCTACAGGGTACTGCCGCACGGCTACAGGGTTCTGCGACACATTCTTACAGGGTTGTGCCGCACGGCTACAGGGTCGTACGATACACGTCTACAGGGTTCTGCCGCACGGCTACAGGGTCCTACCACATATTCTCACAGGGTCCTGCCGCACGGCTACAGGGTCTTACGACACACGTTCACAGGGTCCTGCCGCACGCCTACAAGGTCCTGCCACAACGTATGCAACGACGCCCGAACACTTTGCAACACCACAACAAACGGCATGTATTGCTGGTGCTAAGCACATGCATTGATGGAAGGTGACAACACCACACAACAACACCACACAACATCACTACAACAACAACACAACGACTCATGCATTGCTCACCACATATGTCATGTGCACAACCACAAGGACTGGCTGCACCTCATTGCTATGGGCTAACACCTTATCACGGGACTGTTAAGCACTTTGCCTTGCTGCCTATGCCCCATGGCACCAAATCAGGCTGGGCTAGGCTAGGCTGGGCTAGCCTGGGGTAGGCTAGGCTAGGGTAGGCTAGGGTAGGCTGGGCTAGGCAAGGCTAGCCTGGGGTAGGCTAGGCTAGGCTAGGCTGGGGTAGGCTAGGCTAGGCTAGGCTGGGGTAGGCTGGGCTAGGCTTGGCTCCAGGTTGCCCACTCCAGGTTGCCCGCTCCAGGCTGCCCGCTTCGGGCTGCCCGCTCTAGGCTGCCCGCTCTAGGCTGCCCGCTCCAGGCTGCCCGCTCCAGGCTGCCCGCTCTAGGCTGCCCGCTCTAGGCTGCCCGCTCTAGGCTGCCCGCTCCAGGCTGCCCGCTCCAGGCTGCCCGCTCCATGCTGCTACGCCAAGGGCTGCTGGGTGCCATTGGGTGGGGGAGAGGAGAGAAGAGGGGAGGAGGGGAGGAGGGGAGGAGGGTAGGTAGGTGGCAGACTCGGAAGTGGTGGTGGTGGGCTTGGGCAGGGAAGGGGGAAGGGGGAAGGGGGCAAGGGGCAGCAGTGTGACCATCAGACCTGCGGCAGCAAGAGGCATCCTTGCATTTAGGCTTGGCATTGGGGACCACTCATGTGCAAGGACTGGCCACTTACAGTTATGCTCCGTGTCACACCGCCGGGGTAGGGTACGGGTTACGGGGTACGGGGAGGGTACGGTACTTGCTGGCTCCTTGTTTGTTGCTGCTCTACCGCCTTGCTTGCAATCATTCAGGCCATGCTACACCTGCCATGCTCTAGCTGTCGACAACTGCAATCAAACATCAGCCAGCAAGCATGTGCACTCACCGGAAGTCCTGGCTGTCGCTCCAAGCGCCTCCTACCTCCTGCTCTTGGCTGCTGCTCTTGCTTACTGCTCTTGGCTGCTGCTCTTGCTTACTGCTCATGGCTGCAGGGGAGGGGAGGGGAGGGGAGGGGAGGGGAGGGGAGGGGAGGGGAGGGGAGGGGGCAGTGCTCCAGGTTGTACTGGGCAGGGGAGGGAGGGAGGGAGGGAGGGAGGGAGGGAGGGAGGGAGGGAGGGAGGGAGGGAGGGAGGGAGGGAGGGAGGGAGGGAGGGAGGGAGGGAGGGAGGGAGGGAGGGAGGGAGGGAGGGAGGGAGGGAGGGAGGGAGGGAGGGAGGGAGGGAGGGAGGGAGGGAGGGAGGGAGGGAGGGAGGGAGGAGGGAGGGAGGGAGGGAGGGAGGGAGGGAGGGAGGGAGGGAGGGAGGGAGGGAGGGAGGGAGGGAGGGAGGGAGGGAGGGAGGGAGGGAGGGAGGGAGGGAGGGAGGGAGGGAGGGAGGGAGGGAGGGAGGGAGGGAGGGAGGGAGGGAGGGAGGGAGGGAGGGAGGGAGGGAGGGAGGGAGGGAGGGAGGGAGGGAGGGAGGGAGGGAGGGAGGGAGGGAGGGAGGGAGGGAGGGAGGGAGGGAGGGAGGGAGGGAGGGAGGGAGGGAGGGAGGGAGGGAGGGAGGGAGGGAGGGAGGGAGGGAGGGAGGGAGGGAGGGAGGGAGGGAGGGAGGGAGGGAGGGAGGGAGGGAGGGAGGGAGGGAGGGAGGGAGGGAGGGAGGGAGGGAGGGAGGGAGGGAGGGAGGGAGGGAGGGAGGGAGGGAGGGAGGGAGGGAGGGAGGGAGGGAGGGAGGGAGGGAGGGAGGGAGGGAGGGAGGGAGGGAGGGAGGGAGGGAGGGAGGGAGGGAGGGAGGGAGGGAGGGAGGGAGGGAGGGAGGGAGGGAGGGAGGGAGGGAGGGAGGGAGGGAGGGAGGGAGGGAGGGAGGGAGGGAGGGAGGGAGGGAGGGAGGGAGGGAGGGAGGGAGGGAGGGAGGGAGGGAGGGAGGGAGGGAGGGAGGGAGGGAGGGAGGGAGGGAGGGAGGGAGGGAGGGAGGGAGGGAGGGAGGGAGGTGAGGGTAAGGTAGGGGAGGGGCTGCAGTGTAGCGCAGGAGGGGGGAAGCGGAGCGACACGGGTGAGTTTGTGGGTAAGGGGAAGGACAAGGGAAGGGTGTGAACATTAGACCTGCAGCAAACAAGGGGCATGCTAGCCATCAGGCTTGGTACCAAGAGCCACAAATCTGCTTCATGCTGGCCACTCACCGTTTGCTGGGGTGGGGTGGGGTGGGGTGGGGTGGGGTGGGGTGGGGTGGGGTGGGGTGGGGTGGGGTGGGGTGGGGTGGGGTGGGGTGGGGTGGGGTGGGGTGGGGTGGGGTGGGGTGGGGTGGGGTGGGGTGGGGTGGGGTGGGGTGGGGTGGGGTGGGGTGGGGTGGGGTGGGGTGGGGTGGGGTGGGGTGGGGTGGGGTGGGGTGGGGTGGGGTAGGGTGGGATAGGGGAGGGGTGGGGTGGGCAAGGGGTGGGCGTGTGACCGTCACACCTGCAAGCAACAAGGGGCGTGCTCACGGTAAGGCTGGGCAATGGGGGCCACTGATGTGCAAGGGGCTGGCCACTCACTGTTATCTCCATGTGCCATTGCTGACTCCTTGCTGCCTCCTTGTTGGCTGCTGCTCCTCCCTCCTGGCTGTGCCTCCTGGCTGTGGGGGGCATGGGCCTCTTGGCCTTGGCCAACCACTTGCCTTGCCCATGCCTCCTGGCTGCCACTCCTGGCTGCCGCTCCTAGCTGCTGCTCCTGGCTGCCGCTCCTGGCTGCTCCTCTTGGCTGCTCCTCTTGGTTGCGCCTCCTGGGGAGTGGTGGGTCTGCCACCAAGGGTGAGGGTGAGGGTGAGGATGACAACCACCAAGGGTGAGGGTAAGGATGAGGAGGAGGTGAGGAGGGGGTGGAGCGATGGTCGCACGATGAGCGCACAAGGGGGAGCCAAGGGGTTCAGCATGGCAGTAACACAGTCCTTACCTCCATGTTCCTCCATGGTTTCCTCTCATGGCGCCTCGCGACCTCATGGCACACCAGCGGCATGCTTGGTGGCAGCTAGCGCAGATCCCAATACCAAACCCGTCAGTTTTCGCGCTCATGCATGCAAGTCACATGCACAAAGCTTTGACTTTGCACATACTACCTACTAGGTTGTGCTTCTATTCTGATGCCTGACAACTCCTCATACTCAGAAATTTAAAAAGTCACTTCAGTCAGTTAGCACCATCTCCCTTAGCCAAATTCCTGTGGTATGGTGCCAGGACCCTGTGGGAGTGCAGCAGGACCCTGTGGGCCAGGACCCTGTAGTGTGGTGCCAGGACCCTGTGGTGTGGTGCCAGGACCCTGTGGTGTGGTGCCAGGACCCTGTGGTGCCAGGACCCTGTGGTGAGGTGCCAGGACCCTGTGGGCCAGGACCCTGTGGTGAGGTGCCAGGACCCTGTGGGCCAGGACCCTGTGGTGAGGTGCCAGGACCCTGTGGTGAGGTGCCAGGACCCTGTGGTGCCAGGACCCTGTGGTGTGGTGCCAGGACCCTGTGGGCCAGGACCCTGTGGTGTGGTGCCAGGACCCTGTGGTACCAGGACCCTGTGGTGAGGTGCCAGGACCCTGTGGGCCAGGACCCTGTGGTGAGGTGCCAGGACCCTGTGGTGCCAGGACCCTGTGGTGTGGTGCCAGGACCCTGTGGTACCAGGACCCTGTGGTGAGGTGCCAGGACCCTGTGGGCCAGGACCCTGTGGTGAGGTGCCAGGACCCTGTGGTGAGGTGCCAGGACCCTGTGGTGCCAGGACCCTGTGGTGTGGTGCCAGGACCCTGTGGGCCAGGACCCTGTGGTGAGGTGCCAGGACCCTGTGGTGCCAGGACCCTGTGGTGAGGTGCCAGGACCCTGTGGGCCAGGACCCTGTGGTGAGGTGCCAGGACCCTGTGGTGAGGTGCCAGGACCCTGTGGTGCCAGGACCCTGTGGTGTGGTGCCAGGACCCTGTGGGCCAGGACCCTGTGGTGAGGTGCCAGGACCCTGTGGTGCCAGGACCCTGTGGTGAGGTGCCAGGACCCTGTGGGCCAGGACCCTGTGGTGAGGTGCCAGGACCCTGTAGGCCAAGACCTTGAGGTGTGGTGCCAGGACCCTGTGGTGTGGTGCCAGGACCCTGTGGGCCAGAACCCTGTGGTGAGGTGCCAGGACCCTGTGGTGTGGTGCCAAGACCCTGTGGTGTGGTGCCAGGACCCTGTAAGCCAGGACCCTGTGGTGTGGTGCCAGGACCCTGTGAGCCAGAACCCTGTGGTGTGGTACCAGGACCCTGTGTAAAAAGACACTCATCGTAGGACCCTGTACAGGGTCCTGGCACACATGGTCAAAAGCATCCAAACGGAGTCAACATGACCAACAACCGGGTATGTAGGAATCCTAACAGGGTTCTATCACATAGGGATGCAAAGAATGATTATAATATCAACACTCATAGGGTACACAGGACCCTGTACAGGGTCCTACGACCATGATGACGCTAGGAACCTGTACAGGGTCCTAGGACACGGGCCATAGCTCATTCCTTGTTGGGACTTTTTGCATGCCACCTACTAGGTTGGGCAGCTGTAACCACCCTTTACAACCTCTCATACTCACATTTCATGAAAAGTCACTTTGGTCACACGGTGCCAACTCCCTTAGCCAAAATCAGGGTCTCAGCCCCACACCTGGCCCAACAACTCGACACCGAGTGAGAATTACACTTTGGCCCAAGAGAGTCTTGTCATCCCCTAGGTCACAGCAGCCCACATACCAAGTTTCAGACCTCAACTCTCAGGTTTTTCAAGCCAGCCAGGCCTTAATTTGCACGAGTGTGCTAAACTAGTTGCTAGGTTTTAGCAAAAGGGCACTCAGGGGATGGACTCGCTGCTGGAGCAAGCCAAAGCCCTAGCAGCCCTAAGCCTCGCGGCACAGCGCAAGGCGTTAGCCTCGGTGGCGCCCGGGTCAGGCTAAGGGTTAGGGTGTGCAGGAGAATCGTGTGGGTCAGGCCGCGCATCGCGCCAGCCAGTTCTGCACACGACCAGAAGGTGCAGCGGTTGAGAGTCAGGTTCAGAGTCAGACAGCGACAACAGCAATCGAAAGGTAAGGTTGGAAATTATTCTCGCCCGTTTGCGGATAGGCCTTTTGTCTAACCACGCGGTAGTGGCGTTTTCACGCGTTTAAAAACGTTAGCAGCCCTATCTTTAAAACGTTTAGTACGCGGCCCCTCCGCTATTAACAGCCACAAACCAAACTTGTGGTTGTTAATAGGGGAGGGGACTTGTTTGTGGCTGTTAGTAGCGGAGGGGACTTGTAAACAGGGCAACCACCGTCGCGATCAC
Source organism: Haematococcus lacustris (assembly GCA_030144725.1). Taxonomy (NCBI): domain Eukaryota; kingdom Viridiplantae; phylum Chlorophyta; class Chlorophyceae; order Chlamydomonadales; family Haematococcaceae; genus Haematococcus; species Haematococcus lacustris. The sequence continues at coordinate 3,656,612 of JASKMD010000031.1, forward strand.
AGTCTTCGTCATCGAAATCAGATGCAGGCGAGATATGCTCGGACATCGAACAAAGACAGCAGGGAATAGATGCGCGGCGGTCAGCATCACACATGTCACACCAGATGTGAGAGACAGAGCCAGCGCGGCTCCGCCGCGCTGGCTAAAGCTTGAGCGCTTTGAAAACGCCACTACACTAGATAGCGACAAAACCGCTGCGTGCTAAAGGTTTAAACACGCTCGGCCTCGCACCGGCGCTAAACAGCTCTCGACCTCAGCCAGCGGCCGCGTCGCTACGCTCCGCGGCCGCTGGCTTCGGTCTCGAGCTGTTTAGCGCCGGTGCTCGGCCTCGCGTGTTTAAATCCTTTAGCACTGGCGGTTTTGTCGTTATCTACTACTTATCACGACAATTCGGACAATTTTGTCAGTCACCTGATTGAGAGCAAATGGAGCAAACTATGACTTTTGGAAACTTGGGAACAGGGCTAGGGCACGACTGTTAACGTTAACATCCTGATGTTTGGGCCTGTTAAGTAGTAGATAATGGTGTCGCGGGTCGTTTTAGGTGGTCGTAACAGGTGAGGCCGAGGCGCTGGAGCGTAACAGCTCGAGACCGAAGCCAGCAGCCGCGGAGCGTAGCGACGCGGCTGCTGGCTGAGGTCGAGAGCTGTTACGCGACAGCGCCGAGGCCGAGCCTTTCTCAACTACCTAGAACGGCCCAAGCGACTCCATTATCTAGTGTACCGTACTCTCCCTTTTGATTCGCGTTCGCGAATTGTTTTTTTGGCCTCGCGAAATCGCGAACGAGTAAACAATGTGATTTTCGGCTCAATCGCGAAGTGGTCAAACAATTATTTGACCTGCGTTAATGGTGCTGCGATGGACCGCTTCGTGGTCCGTGGCATCAGTGCCGACGATGCAGCCGAAAATTTGCTACGCCAGCTTGACCAACACGATGAAACCAGCCCGGCGGTTAAGCATTTGAAGCTCATACAGCCTGAGACGTACAACAAGTTGCGTGAGTCCACGGTTAGGGGGTGGTTTCTGAAAGGCTCCCTCACACAGCTCACAGCAGAGGCGCAGGCAAGCCTGCTGCGGGGCTTCGGGCATCACCATCCACCCACCGCTGGCCGGAGAGCCACTCTCATCAAGTACGGAGGTCTACAGGTTAGTGAATAATAGTGATGGCTGCTGCTGTGGTTGTTGCTACTGGTGGTGGTGATGGTGATGGTGGTGGTCCCGCTGCTGCTGCTGCTGCTGCTGTTGCTGCTGCTGCTGATGATGATGATGATGTGTCCTCCTTTGGTAATGCAGGATGAGATCAAGGATCGCCTTCTAGCCCTTCGCCAAGGAGGTGTCGCCCTGAACCACACCACAGCACGCAGTGTTATGCTGGCTGTCATACAGCAGAGGGAACCCCATCTGCTGTCAAGCAATGGTGGTGCTCTGCGCCTGTCAGCCCACTTTGTTCGTGACTTCCTGGAGAACCAGCTGAACTGGGTGACACGGTGAGCGGTTGCCTTGGTGGAGGGGCAACATGGCTTTGCCTGCTGAATGTGCTAACATGTTGACACATATGCTGACATGCTGACGTATTGCTGATGTTGACACATGCTTATGTATTGTGACGTGCAGGAAGAGCACGGGAGACAGCCAACACCTCCCCATTCACTGGCGACAGTTGGTGGAGGACATGAACTTGCGGGGTGCACTGATCGTGTATGCCAAGCGCATCCCTCCTGTGCTCTTCTACTCCATGGACGAGACCTTCGTTTTCTTTGCACCCATGGCTGGCAGCACTACGCTTGCTGAGGAGGGCAGCAAGCAGGTGTTCGTGGCAGCCACTGAGCAGAAGAAAGGCCTCACTGTGTGCCTTACGGTCAAGGCCTCCGGGCACGTGTTGCCGCTGCAGCTGATCTACGAGGGCAAGACAGATCTCAGCACCCCTTGGGTTAGGGTTAGGCAGGGCACCACTGACCAGGGCTCCTGTCGCCAGGGCACTTGGTGACCAGGTGGCTTGACTTGGTGACCTTTGCAAAAAGTGTTTAAACCACGGAGGATTGACATGTTATGCAAGGTATAGCTGTCTTGAATATTTATAAGCACACCCACCTTGTTCAAGCTGTGTTTTGCAACAACTTTTGCATCGGGAAAAAGTAAACAATTATTTTTTTGGGTCGGGAACGAGTATTTAATTATATTTTTCGGGGCCTCGCGAATCAAAAGGGATAGTACGGTAATTGAGTTTTACGTAGGCGAAGGTCTATCAGCGCGGCGAAGCCGCGCAATGCGATGCTCCTTGTGACCTGCGATGGTGTTGGCAGTGTTACGTGTTCGTTGGGAGCACTTTTTGTTAAACATTGTTTAACAAACCGGGTCATGCTCTAAACAGGGCCCATATCAGCCCATATCAGCTCCCGGTAAAGGATCGCCGTTTTAGCTAATGTTAGCTCGTATACGCCCTAGTAACAGCCCATGTGTGGCAGACATGGCCGATCATCAGACATTGCCGAGTATCAGCTAGTAAAGCCTTACAGGAGCAACTTGTACGCTGTCCCGAGAGACAAATAGGAGGGAAGAATTTGATCAAAGCTGATGGGTGTGCAAGCATGTCCAGCATGAGACAATAACGAGCATTTCCGCTCTCAGCAGCACAAACGCGCAGTCATCTTCGCCACCATGGGTTTCGAGTACGCCGGCGAAACAGGTCTCCTGGCGGGCTTTACCTGGGCTGTGCTCTGCAACGTTCAGCGCGCTTTGCCGTGGTACAGGATGCCCTGGTTGCACGCGACGGGCATGTTCGCTGGCTACTACTTGGCGAAGGGGGCAGCAGCTTGGGAGGATCAGGCGCTGGCATTCTACATTCAGAAGTACGAGCGGAAGGGATATGTCATTCCTGAAGATCGCAAGGAACTGTTTTTCCCAAAACCCCAGCCCCAGCAATCGTGAACCTAGGTGCCCAGCTTAGCCCACGTACCCTGCAAGGAAGTGGTGAGCTGCTTGCAGCCAGGTGGCCCTCAGCACGTGGCAATGTTGGCCCCCAGCACAGCCTGCAGGCAGCTGGGAGTGAATGCACAGGACCAGCGGGAGCGTGCACCGTGGTGTCATGCGATGGGCACAGCAGCCAGACCTCATACTACCAATTATGAAGCAGGATCAGTGCACAACTAAGTCTGGCATTGCAGAGTGAGGAAGTGAAGGGCCAGTAGGCAGCATGTGAGCCGTCGTAGCATGTAGCTCTGACCACAGGACGTGGCCAGCATGGCAGTTGAAGGTGTGCCACAGAGCATGCAGGTCACAGATGAGCCGTGGCTTTCATAGGATGTTCTTCAACTCTTGAGCAGGCAGGCTGGTGGGCAGGCGGGCGGGCAGGTGGCACAAGCTGTGGATGCTGGTGTATGAACTCCGCTTGCACTGTGTTTGTGTCTAAACAGTGCCTGTACGATCTGTCCAGTGCTCTGGCTGTGGCCTTGCACATTTGGAGGGATAGTGTTTGTCAAACACAACAGGCTAGAGCCTACAGCCTACTCCTTCAAGCAGAATGCCACAGCTGGTGTGTACATTGTCACATGCTTTCTTTGCAGCCTCTGCCTGGGGCTGTTCGTACTGGCCGCTCGCTGCTGTGTAGCCTATGTGCGACTAACCAGCCCACTGATGATGACTTCTACCGAAACCTGCCCTTCCAGCACCCAGACCTGGGCCTTGGCTTGCTGCTGTCACGCGAAGGCGGCCCTGACCAATCTAGTAGTTTGGACAGGCTGCTAGCTGTTAGTTTTCAACCCGAGCAGGTCCCTGTCATTCATGATGGGGAGCTGCAGGCATGTGTGCGATTTGCCAGCACTTCCACTAGGAGCTGCTGGCATCAGCAGGTTGCACCTAATGCTACGGGTCAGCAGGATCGTCACCAATGGCAAGCAGACTGTGTGCCATGAGCTTCCGCTGCCTGCATGTCCCGATCAGGCTCACTCGAGTGTCCATGGACTGGCACTGGGCCATGTGGCGACAGCCACTAGGTTCCATCGGCTCATCCCACACATCAACTGGCACTGGGCCAGTCCCGCCACATCGAATGGCACTAGGCCAATGTGACGACAGCCCATATCAAATTATCATTACGAATGCAGATGACAAAGGCACAATAGTCAAAACGTGAGCAGGGAGTCAAAGCTGAAAAGCATCAATGAAAAGACTCACTCCTAACTGACCATTAACATCACCAAGGCCCCCAGTGTGGGTGACAGTGTCTGATGGCTGTGGCGTTATACACAACAAGCACATGGGCTGTCTCTGCACTCTGAACCTGAGCCTGAACCTGATGCCCCCAGTCTTTAGCCTTCAACTGAAATGCAGTTTACATGATGCTCTACATGCATGGGCAGCCCATGCAAAACATCCAGCATACGCATGTGTGCGAGTTGCGCCACATGCAAGGCGAGTGTCAATCATGCGTCATGCAGGTAATGCATGCTCCCTGGAAAGCCCGCCTCTCTCACTTCCAGTAGCCACAATAGGTGCCATCGGCTCATCCCGCCACATCAGGTGCCACCTGCTGCCGGTCCTGGCTGTCACTTGCTGTCAGTGCCCTCCGCCTCCGGGCTGCCGCTGCCCTCGCTGCTGCTCTCCTCCTGGGAGCTTTCAGGTTCAGAGGGGCAAGTCACGGCTTCGCAGCTGCAGATGCACTCGCACGGGTCTTGAGGTGGGCAGATGAACTTGGGGGGAGGGGCAGGGGGGCAACCCAAGGGGGTGGATGATGTGGCAGGTGAGGGGAAGGGGGAGGGAGGGCGAGGTGATGGGGGGGCAGGGGAGGGAGGGTAAGGTGGGGGGGCGGGGGAGGGTGACCGAGGTGATGGGGGGGCGGGGGAGGGGGGGTAAGGTGGCGGGGCGGGGGAGGGGGGGTAAGGTGGCGGGGCAGGAGGGGGTGGCCGAGGTGATGGAGGGGCTGGGGATGGAGGGGGTGGGTATGGTGGAGGTGAGGGGGAGGGTGGATACGGTGGTGGTGGTGAGGGGGATGGGGGAGGGGGTCCAGGTGAAGGCGGCGGCGGTGACAACTGCAGCAGCAGCCGCAGCAGCAACAGCAGCAACGCAGGTGCGAGGCTGGCCTGAGCCCTTTGCCAATGAGCCCTGGCAGCAGATGCAGGTGCAGCACAGCACTAGTCATGAGGCATCAGCGCTGTGCAAGCAGTTCCTCTTGCTGCCTTAGCCCCCCATTGCACCGGTGACATAACACCCTGTCCGCATGAGCTGCTGCCGGTGCCAGGGTCTGGATGGTGCGCAGGCCACTGACCTTGTTCTTGTTCTTGTCACCATTGAGGGGGTCCGCCTTCCCCTTGTCGTCCGCAGCCACCTTCACGGGTCTGAAGAAAGGCAGCGTTTGGATGCCCAGCACCAGCGGGTCTGCAGCGCATGCCCAGGGCAGTCAGGGTGGTGAGCGGCAGGGTGGTGAGGGAGAGGGAGGGTGGTGGTGAATGGGAGGGTGGTGAGGGAGAGGGAGGGTGGTGGTGAACGGGAGGGTGGTGAGGGAGAGGGCTACCAAGACCCTGACTCTGCTTGCTGTGTGGCACCCTTGAACGCAGCCTGCCCTAATTCAGACGCTGCAGCAGTCATCAAGGCGGCCCGGGCAATTGACCAGCCTCTTCAACCTCATGCTTACTGGGGAGACCGTTGTTGTTGGTGTTGGTCTTTGTTGTGCTGGAAGAGGGTGAGCTTGTGGCAGAGCCCTGCGAGAAGGCAGCCAGCCAGCCGCAACACTCGTTCGCATGTCACGTCGTAGCTGGCAGTCACTCCAACAACGCAGGGAGTCAAGCACAGGTGAGGGCGGGCTGTCTGGCCTCATGTCACAAGCGACACAAGCAACACAAGCTGCGGAAGCAAGGTTCACAGCCATTTCTACGGGCGACCGCGGTCGCTCGACCATGCCACTTTAGTTGCTGTGGCAGGTGAGTCTAGCAGCGCGCTGTGATGAGTGTGCTGATTAGGGACGCTGCACCCACTGGAAGGTCCGTAGCCGCGGCCACGTTGAGCATTATGGCCAACGCCAGCGCCACCAGCGTTGCGGTACGCATTGCAGCCCTGCGCACAGTGCAGCAGGCCGGCCCGGGGTTGCTGCAGCCCGGAAGCTGGGCGGGAAGCTGGGTGGCATCTGGGGCGAAGTGCTGCCGGACCGCGCCAGCCTCACCTCATGTTAAGGGTGCACTGCAAGATGTAACAGTCTGTGGTGCTAGTCACAGTGTTCGTGACGTTTTGTATGCACACGGCCGCGGCCGGCGGCATGGGGGAGTGATGCGGGCGGTGGCTGGTCCCGTGATGCCGCTTTCGCCCGCCCGGGCACAATCTGACACATGATTAGGGACATGTACGCCTGTCCACAAGCCTCGACGAGTGCCGCGTTTGCCGCTCGATTAGCGAGCCGCTGCAGATGGCCATGTGCGTGAACCCTTCATAGGGGTGAAGAGCCATATGGCATCTATGGTCAGGTGCAGCACCGCTTGGTGCGGTCAGCCTAGAGCAAGCGGTTCGAGGTGCTAGTGCGGGGCCTCATGTGGTGCCCTAAGCTGGACCAGCCCACCCTTGAGTGGACAGGGACTGCAACGCAGCCCTTAACCTCCAGCGGGCAGGGGAGAGCAAGTAGTACCCAGCATTGGGCTTCAAGAAGCTGCGAGACCCAGCTGCCTGTAGCACAGTAGCATGTGTGCATTAAGCAATGCTTAAGCTGTTGCTTACATCCAGTGTTGTGAATCTTCAGATTTTCAGATTTTCATTTTTCAGATTTTCAATGAAAATGAAAGTGTTTCATTGAAAAACTGAAAGAGTTTCATCGTCAGTGAAACTGAGCGGATGCCGCTGGTTCTCAGCCTATCCTTTCTAACGCAACTTGTTTGTAGGCCTGCACTGTTTGAAATGCAGAAATACTTAGGTTGCCAAAGGTCAGACATGCAAGCCATTCTAAAAGATGCAAGCCGTCCATGCTGTCCGTGGATCCGCCATCTGTGGCGTTTTCTGGCTTGCGCTTCTTCCCCTGTGGCTGTAGCGCGCTGGCGCCAGCCAAGCCTATCACAGCACAGCCAATCACTCTGCAACACCCGATCTGCGATCTGACCGGGGGCAGCACCCGGCACTTTCAGATTTTCAGTGAAGACGGACCTTTTTCTGAACGCGAGTTATTTGAAGATTATTTGAAGATTCGCCTTAGAATGAGAGGGATGACGTTTTGTTTTGCCGCCGTGCTGGTCAGTGTTCGCAGAGGCGTTTCGCTTGACCTCGCTTGAATGGCAATGGGCATGTGGGATGCTGGCCACGGCTGGCCACGGCGACGTCGACAGCGATGATGACCTTGAGATTGTCATTGCCCTAGGCATTCTTCCGCTGCTGTTGGCAGCCATCTTGCCTCTTGTGGCCGACCTCGCCCCCCCGCAGTACGTTTGTCTCGAATGTACATGCTTGCTCTCTTTGTCGGAAACGCAATGTGTGCTTTGTGTAGGCGACTGCCCCGTATGGGCGGCTTCTACGATGAAGCCGTTCTGGGGAAATGAGGAGTTCAGGTGCGCATTGCACTGTGCTTGGCACTGGCCTTTGCAGTGAACGCACATCCAGCACATGCAGCAGGCTGCAGGTGTGCCGCAATGCGGGCTGCAACACGCCGCAACACGCAGCATGTGGATGAGCAGCAACAGTAGGATGCAGGTGTGGTGCAGTGGATGAGCAGCAGCAGCAATCTGCAGGTGTGCTGCAATGCGGGCTGCAACAGACAGCATGTGTGGTGCAGTGAATGAGCAACAACAGTAGGATGCAGGTGTGCTGCAGTACAGGCTGCAACAGGCTGCAGGTGTGGATGAGCAGCAGCAGCAGCAGCAGCAAGCTGCACGTGTGGTCAAGTGGATGAGCATCAACAGCAACAATAGCAGCCTGCAGGTGTGATGCATTGCAGGCTGAAGCAGGCAGCATGTGTGTTGCAGTAGTTGAGCAATGTTTTCAACATGTAAGATTGGTAAACCTCAACACAGCCCAGCTGTTATGCTTTGGTTGTTGTACAAGATGTAAGAAGGACGTCATGCCTCAACATGATGTAAGAACAGTGCATGAGCTGCAGCCACATGCTGCAACATAGCCTGTCTCAACACCGACTCGACGAATGTCAACACAACACCAAGCACAATAGCCAAGTACCAATGTTGTGCCAATGGCCCCACCCCTTCTGTAAGGCTGTACCGCTCAACGCAACGGGGCTAAAATCTTGACACCGCAAAGTGGGGCACGGAGTGGTGTGCAGTGGCCATCGCGCCAATGAACATGGTGGTGATGGCGAAATGCGTTGGGCTTCAGCGCCGCATACATGGCAGCACTTCGCTAGGCCAGGCGCAGTTCGCTATCACGGCGATGCGTCCTCGATGTTGAGGGGGCTCGCCATTGAGCAGGCTGCTGGCCGTGCTGGTGGTGGGGCTAATGTTGCGGGCCGAGCTGGTGGCTAACGACCATCAACGACTAATTCGATTCATATAATCTTCAGCAATCTTGCCTTCGGTGCCCACGTGCGGGGGTCCTCGTAGATAATCAAAGTAATTACAAGTAACTTAAAAAAGTGTATTTGCAAGCTACTGCGCCTCAGCGCCTCCTTGGTGGCCCCGAATCTGAAGCGCACTTCGACGTAGCACGTAGTGCGGTTGGCGGTCGCTAAGCTGCTGCCCAACCTCGGCAAATTTCATAAGAAAGTTCAAATTATCTTTGAATTTAACGATGTTTCAGAAAAAGGTCCACTAGCGTAAGTTCCTTGCCGACAATGAATTTCAAACTCAAAAATGGATTGTTGTATTTCTTAGTAAAATTCAGGTTGGATGGTGGGTAGGGCACGACTGTTAACGTTAAACATCCTGATGTTCGGGCATGTTAACGTGGTTTAACAAATGTTTAACGTAACGTTAACGCCTTGAGCCTGACACTCTGACGACCCGGAGTGCGGTGGGGGTTTGATAGAGGTCTTGCGGTACATAATTTGCACGAATATGCAACAAAGTACGCTCCCGACATCTAAAGCCAGGGCCTCCCAATTATGATGTTTTGGCATGTAAAACCGTCACATGCGACCGATTGCTCCGGGAGCAGGCCGATGGCTTTAGCCACGCGCGGCATGGCTTAAACGCGGACTCTAGTTCTGGCAGCAACCTGCAGCTGCTTCGATTGTGGTCGGCAGGGTGGTTGGGATCCGCCGGCCACCCTCAAGACATCGCGCAGTGCAGGCGTGCTCTTGGTGCTCTACGCATAGGCTTTGCTGCCAGCCCGCGAGGTGAGGTGCACGCAGCAGTTGCCACTAGCATGCGCCGATGGCCGCCAGCACAGGTTACCCAACGAACATCTGATGATGCAGGAGTTTCCGAGTACACCATGGCACACCTAAATGGGTATTCCAAGCTTCAGCTGCGGCTCCGTTGAGCAGGTAGGAAAACAGCAAACCCAGCCAAAACTCAGAGAGATGTCTTATTTTTGTGCCGACCCCCAAATCAAAGGCTACTCTACTCATATGCCTAGCTGCGATAGAAGAGTCAATAGTACTCTCAAAGCTCAGTGAGCCATGGCGTGTCAATTGCAGGAGCCTAAGCACCACAGACCCTTCCTGCCCACAGTACCTTCCAGCAGCCCACCCTAGCAGGCCCAGCTGCCTACCACCACCTCCCAGCACCTCCTCACTTTCCTTCTGCCTGACATGGCACCCGTAAACAAACACACGAGAGCAAACAGAGCCAATGGGGCAAAGGCCCAGGCTCAGAATGAGGCAACCCAGAGCATGGAGCAGCTCACTGCCGCGCATGCAGCCCTCACCGGTGCGCGTGCACCCCTCACTGCTGAGCTTCTCTAGCGTGCCGACAAGGAATTTCAAACTCAAAGATGGCTTTTTACATCACTGAGTAAAATTCAGGTGGGCTGTAATGCCCGCCTACCATTCGCTTTCCCTTAGGGCAGTTCTATGTCCTAGTCAGGCGACCCCAACGGACAAAAAATGACAGGAAATGATAGGAAACCGACCCATGGTAATCAAAACGACGCCGCGTCTCAGCCACGTGGTTTCTATTTATGTTTCGCACATCCCTGGATAGAGGACTCTGTCAACTATGCGGTGCAGCTTGGAACATTAAATATTGTGCACTGTGCTGAGTGCTATGGCGGCTCAAATCTTGACTTTCAAATTCATGCCAGTTCTGCTCATGCGGGCCTCGCCGCGACCGACCGCCGCGACCGACGTGGCCCAGTAGCCTCTGCAAACAGTCAGGGACAGTCGCCGCAGTCAAAACAATTCACATGGCACGCCAAACCGATGTAACGACGCCCCTCCACCCATGCTCGGAAGCATACAAGGCTGCTGCATTGCTTGACCGCTTCGTGAGTAGTACCTACTACCTGGCCACTCGGTAAGGCCACTGAAGGTGTGTAGGCCAATTCTACGTTACCTTGCTCGACATGTTGGGTCCGATCCCTCCCGCCCGCCCTCCGCTTGCGTGTCGAGCTTGTGTCCAGCTCCGCCCTGACCCCCTGCTGCGCAGCTGGAGGGGTGGGCAGGTCAGGGGCAGCACCAACACCAGCTGCCTGCTGCTGCCAGGGGGGTGCAGCAGGAGGGGGGGGCAGGTCAGGGGCGGCACCAGCACCAGCTGCCTGCTGCTGCCAGGGGGGTGCAGCAGGAGGGGGGGGCAGGTCAGGGGCGGCACCAGCACCAGCTGCCTGCTGCTGCCAGGGGGGTGCAGCAGGAGGGGGGGGCAGGTCAGGCTTACAAGTGCTTGAAGATCTTACAAGTGCTTGAAGATCTTACAAGTGCTTGAAGATCTTACAAGTGCTTAAAGATCTTACAAGTGCTTGAAGATCTAACAAGTGCTTGAAGATGAGCATGCTGCCGGCTGTGACCCATGGGTATAAAGGCGTGGGAGGGGCTGGGAGGGGTTGGGAAGGGGTGGCGGGGCAGTAAGGGGGCTGGGAGGGGGCGGGAGGGGGTGGGAGGCTTCGGCGGGGGCTTGGAGGTGGTGGGGCTGCAAGGGGGCTGGGAGGGGGTGGGAGGGGGGGGGGAGGGGGGGGGAGGGGGGGGCTGGGGCTGGGAGGGGGTGGGAGCGCGGGCTGGGAGTGGGAGGGGTGGGGAAGGCGGGGAGGGGGCTGGGAGGGGGCTGGGAGGGGGCAGGTTCCAGGCGGTCGGAGTAGGCTAGTCAATCCTACAAGGCAGAGTTGGGTCACGCCAAAGTCATTTCAGGCGGGCCTAATTAATGGATTGCCGTGCTTTCTTTTCCAGCAGCTGTGTCATTGAGTAATGAACAAAGTAACAACAAGACACTCTAATAACTCAGAGTGGTCAGCTCACAACATGCCGATTTGTGCAAGGGGGTCCCTTTTTCTGTGTAGCTGGCTAGAGAGACCTCTATCCAATCGCACCTCGTTGCAATGTCGCGTTATTTCTTGCCCAACGACGGTCTTCCGACGCCGCCTGCACCAATGAAAGGCTCGTGGAGCAAGCCTGGCGGGCTGAAATGAGATTGTACTTCTGGCTCGATATCACGCGCAGCTCCATCACTGATGCCGCTACATATCACTATAACAATCGATGGTGAGCAGCTGAGGTGTACCCGCGCTCGCTTGCGCCGGCATGGCCTCACTCACAAGAGGTAACGCGCCGCCCGCCAGAAGGCGCGCAGTAATTCGCAGCTGCCAATGTGACAAACGCTATTGAAAACGGTCCAGTATTGAAAGAGTATTTGCATGAAGATTACCAACCCCATGTTGGGGTCTCCTGAGTCCTAACCTGGTTACATGGCGTTCACACGTTGAAAAGATGTAAGGCGCGCTCTTCCAAAACGCTACAGAACGCTACGGCCGCTGGCATCGGTATGAGCTGTTTAACTCAGGTGTCCCCAACTAACAGGAAACCGACCCCTGGTAATCAAAACGACGCCGCGTCTCAGTCCCGTGGTTTCTATTCATGCTATGCACATCACTGGATAGAGGACTCCGTCAGCGATGCGGTGCAGCATGTATCATTAAATACTGTACAGCGTGCTGAGTGTTGTGGCGGCTCAAATCTCCACATTCAAATCAATGCATTGTTTGCTCATGCGGGCCTCGTCGCTAGACACCGCTGCGATCGCCGTGGCCCAGGAGCACCTGCGCACAGTGAGGCACAGTCGCCGCAGTCAAAACGATTCACATGGTCACCCCTATCGCGCTCAGTGGCCCAGCGACATGGACGGGGATTTATTTCTTGAATTTCTGTCGGGCGCTGGACCCCTGCCGGGCGCTGCCGGGCGCTGGACCCCCCCTGACATGTGTTCTAGTGCTAGTGCTAGTGCTGATGAGAGTGATGGTACGGCTTGTGGCCTGTCCCTGCACCCGAACAGCGCGTCGGAAAGTTTCGGACCTCTTCGCGACCCCTAAAACGCGACTTATCAGAGCCTCTTACTGGGCAGTGACTGATAGGTTCGGGGTACCTCTGATATGCGAGCAATGACAAAAGGAATGACCGGTTGCCTGACCCCTGAATTCAGTCTAATTCATAGGTAGTTTAGAGGGGTCTAAATCATTGCTAAAGTTGAGCCTATAGAGCTATGTATCTGTGGGAATTCATAGCTGATTCATAGAGCTCTTAATCTGTGGCGATTTTGCTGTGACTCAGTGGCAAATTGGAGGTGACCCAGCTGTGATTTAGTGGTAAATCAGAGGTGACTTAGTTGTGACTCCGTGCCGTATTGGAGGTGACTCAGCTGTGAATCTGTGGAATCTTGTTACTGGTTACAGGTTACTTGCACAAGTCAACTGCAAAGTACGTGTCTCGACGTTTATTCGCAACACCTGACAAAGACACTACAATAATGGCTCCTTGCTGGCTCCTTGTTGGCAGCTGCTCTACTCCCCTGCCGCCTTGCTTGCAATCACCAAGCCATGCTACACCTCTCATGTTCCAGCTGTCTCCATCTGCAAGCAAGCATCAGCCAGCTAAGGCTCTGCAGGCAGATGAACAAGGACATGCATAACCACAATAGGGCAGGCTGGGCTGACTCCCCAGCAGCATGTGCACTCACCTGCTTGCGTCCTCTTGCCCCACTATTGCTGCTGGCCTATGCCTGCACCGCTTGGCTGCGTCCCCTCTCTTGGCAGATGCTCATGGCTGTTGATGTGGGGAGGGGAAAGGTGTTGTTGTACATACCTGAAGTGCTCAACACCGAGGCAAGGGACAGCAAGTGCATGGTATATGCTAGAGCGTTGCTTGGACTGAAGGTAACCCACTTCCCCATATACCCACCTGCCTATCTGTCTACCTGCCTGTCAACTCCTGCCATCTAATGCCCTCCCTGCTCATCCCACCCTCCTCCAGGAACCCACCTTGATGCATGCACACTTGACAATGGCAACAGAACTCCTTCATGGCAGCCTGCAATGATGCAAACATGCAACATTGCACATCTCAAAGCAATATAGCTCAACACAGACACAGACAGCACATGCATCACATTCACCACGGTAATGGGTTTCGACGTGGCTGAGTAGAAGTCGGGGCCGCGTTGCTGTCTCCTGCTGGGTGACTCCTGCTGGGTGACTCCTTACCTGCGCGAAGGAAGTGCGACGCGACTTCAAGCGGGTCCACATGTCAACATCTACATCCACAGCCACTCCGGCCGCGCCTATGGCTGCCACTGCGGATAAAGGGCTGCTTGTCAGTGACTCCTAACCTGCGCGAAGGAAATAGGACGCGAGGTCAGGCGGTTCCACACGTCAACAGGGTAGCAGCAGGGCATCAGGGCAGCCGGTTAGGGTAGGGCAGCAGCAGTGCATCAGGGCAGCCGTTCAGGGTAGGGCAGCAGCAGGGCAGCCGGTCAGGGTAGGGTAGCAGCAGGGCATCAGGGCAGCTATTCAGGGTAGGGCAGCAGCAGGGCAGCCGTTCAGGGTAGGGCAGCAGCAGGGCAGCCGGTCAGGGTAGAGTAGCAGCAGGGCATCAGGGCAGCCGTTCAGGGTAGGGCAGCAGCAGGGCAGCCGGTCAGGGTAGGGCAGCAGCCGGGCAGCCGGTCAGGGTAGAGTAGTAGCAGGGCATCAGGGCAGCCGTTCAGGGTAGAGTAGCAGCAGGGCAGCCGGTCAGGGTAGAGTAGCAGCAGGGCATCAGGGCAGCCGGTCATGGTAGGGCAGCAGCAGGGCAGCCGGTCAGGGTAGGGCAGCAGCCGGGCAACCATCAGGGTAGGGCAGCAGCAGGGCATCAGGGCAGCCGTTCAGGGTAGAGTAGCAGCAGGGCAGCCATCAGGGTAGGGCAGCAGCAGGGCAGCCGGTCAGGGTAGGGTAGCAGCAGGGCATCAGGGCAGCCGGTCAGGGTAGGGCAGCAGCAGGGCAGCCGGGCAGGGTAGGGCAGCAGCAGGGCATCAGGGCAGCCGGTCAGGGTAGGGCAGCAGCAGGGTAGCCAGTCAGGGTAGAGTAGCAGCCGGGCATCAGGGCAGCTGTTCAGGGTAGGGCAGCAGCAGGGCAGCCGGTCATGGTAGGGCAGCAGCAGGGCAGCCGGTCATGGTAGGGCAGCAGCCGTGCAGCCGGTAAGGGACGGGCAGCAGCAGGGCATCAGGGCAGCCGGTCAGGGTAGGGCAGCAGCAGGGCAGCCGGGCAGGGAAGGGCAGCAGCAGGGCAGCAGGGCAGGGTAGGGCAGCAGCCGGGCAGCCGGTCAGGGTAGGGTAGCGGTAATGGTACGGTACGCATACAGTATATACATCGCCGCATACGCATCAGCCCAACCCTACAGATAATGTTGTGTACAGTCACTGTACTACAGTGAGGTGTTTGCTGCATAGCCTGCTGGCCCTGACACCGATGAGGGGTTAGTAGGGCAGACACAGCCATTGCTGTCACAGTCGGACTCACTCACTCGGACTCACAACTGGGACTCACTTACTCAGACTCAGCACTCAAACTCACACATCCAGCACTTAGACTCAGCACTCAGCACTGTGGCCTGGTGCAAGAGCTGGTGCAAAGACTGGTGCAAGAGCGCTGTGGCCGGAGGCCGCAACTTGGTCCGTGTGCCCCGTCCGCTGTCGGACGGGCCCGCTGTACTAGTATGGTTGCAATACACATGTGTAGCAAACCCTCTCCACACTGCCTTGCATGTATTGTTGTTGCTCTTGGCATAATTGAGCTACCGCTTGCTGAAGCAGCTGGTGTTGGCGTTCCTGTGCTAGTGATAGTTCCTGTGCTAGGGATAGTTTGGGATGTTATCAGAGGCCAGGGAAACAACTGTGTGACCCGTCGCATCCAAGCACTGGCATGTGTTGGGTGTGCATATGGGATCCTCCTTCTGACACCTGCAGCTGGACTGCACTGACGTGTCAGTACAGTTAAATATTAGGTTCCACGCACGCTCAAAAGCGTGAGCAAGGATAGGCTTGGTCACCAGGAGCTCGTGACCCACATAATGGGAGCCCCCGGCCTTGGCCCGGACCAAGTCGTTGTCAGGTGACAGAACTCCTTTGCCAGTGCGGTCAAAGGCGGCCTCATACACCTCTGGTGAGTGTTGCATCATGCGGCGAGTGGAGACGACCAGGTTGCTGTTCATGCTGGCTGCCCATCGATAGCCTGGGGGGCATGAGGAGTTGGTGAAGAGCGGAAAGATGCCTGGATGAGACTCGTAGTTCTGCAGATCACTGCAAGCAGGATGGCATGCGGGTAGGATGCCAAGGATGTTGAACTGTGGGATGCCACAATGTAAGTGCAACATGTCAAGGGATCAACATGTACAAGGGATCGACGTGCTTGCATGTTGTAGCTACAATGTCAAGGAGTTGTCCACAGCAGGGGGAAGCACGCATGGCTGAAGCACTAAGCACTCATTGCTGGGTAATGGCATGCACAGGTGCATGCGAGTGGACTGCTTTCCAATCTGCACTTGACCCTGCCTTTGGACCACTAAGAAGCAAGTTGAGAATAGGTGCAGAACCCTTGCCAATGTGTGCCTTGCTCCCAGCAAAATCATTGAGCTCAAGAGGGAACGGCGAGGGAGAGGAGGGTGTTGACCATGCTCAAGACGAGGACAACGAGGGAGAGGAGAGTGTTTGAGGATTTGCTGAAGTGATGCCCTGATACCCACTTGCAGTCGGGGGAATTGATGAGGGACAGGGAGAGCACTCCAGTCTGCCTTGTGAACAGCTGCAAGCGATATTCCGCCTTGTCATGGTAAGAACCACCAATGTCAGCTTGCATGAACAATGCATGCCCAGAAGGGAAGCTCCGCAGGCGCCTGCAATGCCAAAGTATGCATGCATGCAAGGTCTGACACAAGGGTCACGTATAGCACGAGCACGCACTGATACCAGCAGCTGCCTGCTTGCTTATGGCACGGGCCACAATGAGGTAGGCTGTCAGAGTTGTGGCTGCGGGCTTGCTTTGGTGGGCACACCTGTTATAGGCGAGGTAGAATAGCATGCTGTGAGGTTCCCGGCCTCTGTTGGGTAAAGACACGAAGGCCAGACGTAGTGTCCTGCCTGTCACTCCCCCGTCCTTCAAGGCTGACCACACCTCGTCTTTCTTCAGTATCCCGCCCTTGGTAATAAGCCACAGGCATGGCAGCTGGAATTGGGAAGAGTGGCGCAGGTGTGTGGTGTTTAACATTTGTATCAACGCATGAGCCAGGGCTTGGAGGTTCTCTTTGTAATGAGACACCTGCCGCACGATGCAAATGACATTTGTCAAAACGGCAACACCCAGTTCCTTGGCACGGCTTACTGCACGGCTGTTTAAAATATACCACGAAGTCAATAGCACGCCCACGTGGATGCTGGCACCGATGCGGGATGTCGAGGCGAGTAGTCCCGTTCAGTGCATCAGCTATCAGTTGTGCTATTGGAGGCAAGTCCTCCTCATCTCTGTAAGGGAAGGGTGCCGCATCCCTCAATTGTACTGCTGTGAAATTGCTAGTCACCGTGCTCGTCAAACACGCCAGTATCACAAGTAATGTAGGCACCGTCATATCAAAATGGCGCGTTATCTGCAAAGCGGCCTACACTGGACCTTTTTCTGAACGCGAGTTATTTGAAGATTATTTGAAGATTCGCCTTAGAATGAGAGGGATGACGTTTTGTTTTGCCGCCGTGCTGGTCAGTGTTCGCAGAGGCGTTTCGCTTGACCTCGCTTGAATGGCAATGGGCATGTGGGATGCTGGCCACGGCTGGCCACGGCGACGTCGACAGCGATGATGACCTTGAGATTGTCATTGCCCTAGGCATTCTTCCGCTGCTGTTGGCAGCCATCTTGCCTCTTGTGGCCGACCTCGCCCCCCCGCAGTACGTTTGTCTCGAATGTACATGCTTGCTCTCTTTGTCGGAAACGCAATGTGTGCTTTGTGTAGGCGACTGCCCCGTATGGGCGGCTTCTACGATGAAGCCGTTCTGGGGAAATGAGGAGTTCAGGTGCGCATTGCACTGTGCTTGGCACTGGCCTTTGCAGTGAACGCACATCCAGCACATGCAGCAGGCTGCAGGTGTGCCGCAATGCGGGCTGCAACACGCCGCAACACGCAGCATGTGGATGAGCAGCAACAGTAGGATGCAGGTGTGGTGCAGTGGATGAGCAGCAGCAGCAATCTGCAGGTGTGCTGCAATGCGGGCTGCAACAGACAGCATGTGTGGTGCAGTGAATGAGCAACAACAGTAGGATGCAGGTGTGCTGCAGTACAGGCTGCAACAGGCTGCAGGTGTGGATGAGCAGCAGCAGCAGCAGCAGCAGCAGCAAGCTGCACGTGTGGTCAAGTGGATGAGCATCAACAGCAACAATAGCAGCCTGCAGGTGTGATGCATTGCAGGCTGAAGCAGGCAGCATGTGTGTTGCAGTAGTTGAGCAATGTTTTCAACATGTAAGATTGGTAAACCTCAACACAGCCCAGCTGTTATGCTTTGGTTGTTGTACAAGATGTAAGAAGGACGTCATGCCTCAACATGATGTTAGAACAGTGCATGAGCTGCAGCCACATGCTGCAACATAGCCTGTCTCGACACCGACTCGACGAATGTCAACACAACACCAAGCACAATAGCCAAGTACCAATGTTGTGCCAATGGCCCCACCCCTTCTGTAAGGCTGTACCGCTCAACGCAACGGGGCTAAAATCTTGACACCGCAAAGTGGGGCACGGAGTGGTGTGCAGTGGCCATCGCGCCAATGAACATGGTGGTGATGGCGAAATGCGTTGGGCTTCAGCGCCGCATACATGGCAGCACTTCGCTAGGCCAGGCGCAGTTCGCTATCACGGCGATGCGTCCTCGATGTTGAGGGGGCTCGCCATTGAGCAGGCTGCTGGCCGTGCTGGTGGTGGGGCTAATGTTGCGGGCCGAGCTGGTGGCTAACGACCATCAACGACTAATTCGATTCATATAATCTTCAGCAATCTTGCCTTCGGTGCCCACGTGCGGGGGTCCTCGTAGATAATCAAAGTAATTACAAGTAACTTAAAAAAGTGTATTTGCAAGCTACTGCGCCTCAGCGCCTCCTTGGTGGCCCCGAATCTGAAGCGCACTTCGACGTAGCACGTAGTGCGGTTGGCGGTCGCTAAGCTGCTGCCCAACCTCGGCAAATTTCATAAGAAAGTTCAAATTATCTTTGAATTTAACGATGTTTCAGAAAAAGGTCCACTAGCGTAAGTTCCTTGCCGACAATGAATTTCAAACTCAAAAATGGATTGTTGTATTTCTTAGTAAAATTCAGGTTGGATGGTGGGTAGGGCACGACTGTTAACGTTAAACATCCTGATGTTCGGGCATGTTAACGTGGTTTAACAAATGTTTAACGTAACGTTAACGCCTTGAGCCTGACACTCTGACGACCCGGAGTGCGGTGGGGGTTTGATAGAGGTCTTGCGGTACATAATTTGCACGAATATGCAACAAAGTACGCTCCCGACATCTAAAGCCAGGGCCTCCCAATTATGATGTTTTGGCATGTAAAACCGTCACATGCGACCGATTGCTCCGGGAGCAGGCCGATGGCTTTAGCCACGCGCGGCATGGCTTAAACGCGGACTCTAGTTCTGGCAGCAACCTGCAGCTGCTTCGATTGTGGTCGGCAGGGTGGTTGGGATCCGCCGGCCACCCTCAAGACATCGCGCAGTGCAGGCGTGCTCTTGGTGCTCTACGCATAGGCTTTGCTGCCAGCCCGCGAGGTGAGGTGCACGCAGCAGTTGCCACTAGCATGCGCCGATGGCCGCCAGCACAGGTTACCCAACGAACATCTGATGATGCAGGAGTTTCCGAGTACACCATGGCACACCTAAATGGGTATTCCAAGCTTCAGCTGCGGCTCCGTTGAGCAGGTAGGAAAACAGCAAATCCAGCCAAAACTCAGAGAGATGTCTTATTTTTGTGCCGACCCCCAAATCAAAGGCTACTCTACTCATATGCCTAGCTGCGATAGAAGAGTCAATAGTACTCTCAAAGCTCAGTGAGCCATGGCGTGTCAATTGCAGGAGCCTAAGCACCACAGACCCTTCCTGCCCACAGTACCTTCCAGCAGCCCACCCTAGCAGGCCCAGCTGCCTACCACCACCTCCCAGCACCTCCTCACTTTCCTTCTGCCTGACATGGCACCCGTAAACAAACACACGAGAGCAAACAGAGCCAATGGGGCAAAGGCCCAGGCTCAGAATGAGGCAACCCAGAGCATGGAGCAGCTCACTGCCGCGCATGCAGCCCTCACCGGTGCGCGTGCACCCCTCACTGCTGAGCTTCTCTAGCGTGCCGACAAGGAATTTCAAACTCAAAGATGGCTTTTTACATCACTGAGTAAAATTCAGGTGGGCTGTAATGCCCGCCTACCATTCGCTTTCCCTTAGGGCAGTTCTATGTCCTAGTCAGGCGACCCCAACGGACAAAAAATGACAGGAAATGATAGGAAACCGACCCATGGTAATCAAAACGACGCCGCGTCTCAGCCACGTGGTTTCTATTTATGTTTCGCACATCCCTGGATAGAGGACTCTGTCAACTATGCGGTGCAGCTTGGAACATTAAATATTGTGCACTGTGCTGAGTGCTATGGCGGCTCAAATCTTGACTTTCAAATTCATGCCAGTTCTGCTCATGCGGGCCTCGCCGCGACCGACCGCCGCGACCGACGTGGCCCAGTAGCCTCTGCAAACAGTCAGGGACAGTCGCCGCAGTCAAAACAATTCACATGGCACGCCAAACCGATGTAACGACGCCCCTCCACCCATGCTCGGAAGCATACAAGGCTGCTGCATTGCTTGACCGCTTCGTGAGTAGTACCTACTACCTGGCCACTCGGTAAGGCCACTGAAGGTGTGTAGGCCATTTCTACGTTACCTTGCTCGACATGTTGGGTCCGATCCCTCCCGCCCGCCCTCCGCTTGCGTGTCGAGCTTGTGTCCAGCTCCGCCCTGACCCCCTGCTGCGCAGCTGGAGGGGTGGGCAGGTCAGGGGCAGCACCAACACCAGCTGCCTGCTGCTGCCAGGGGGGTGCAGCAGGAGGGGGGGGCAGGTCAGGGGCGGCACCAGCACCAGCTGCCTGCTGCTGCCAGGGGGGTGCAGCAGGAGGGGGGGGCAGGTCAGGGGCGGCACCAGCACCAGCTGCCTGCTGCTGCCAGGGGGGTGCAGCAGGAGGGGGGGGCAGGTCAGGCTTACAAGTGCTTGAAGATCTTACAAGTGCTTGAAGATCTTACAAGTGCTTGAAGATCTTACAAGTGCTTGAAGATCTTACAAGTGCTTGAAGATCTAACAAGTGCTTGAAGATGAGCATGCTGCCGGCTGTGACCCATGGGTATAAAGGCGTGGGAGGGGCTGGGAGGGGTTGGGAAGGGGTGGCGGGGCAGTAAGGGGGCTGGGAGGGGGCGGGAGGGGGTGGGAGGCTTCGGCGGGGGCTTGGAGGTGGTGGGGCTGCAAGGGGGCTGGGAGGGGGTGGGAGGGGGGGGGAGGGGGGGGGAGGGGGGGGCTGGGGCTGGGAGGGGGTGGGAGCGCGGGCTGGGAGTGGGAGGGGTGGGGAAGGCGGGGAGGGGGCTGGGAGGGGGCTGGGAGGGGGCAGGTTCCAGGCGGTCGGAGTAGGCTAGTCAATCCTACAAGGCAGAGTTGGGTCACGCCAAAGTCATTTCAGGCGGGCCTAATTAATGGATTGCCGTGCTTTCTTTTCCAGCAGCTGTGTCATTGAGTAATGAACAAAGTAACAACAAGACACTCTAATAACTCAGAGTGGTCAGCTCACAACATGCCGATTTGTGCAAGGGGGTCCCTTTTTCTGTGTAGCTGGCTAGAGAGACCTCTATCCAATCGCACCTCGTTGCAATGTCGCGTTATTTCTTGCCCAACGACGGTCTTCCGACGCCGCCTGCACCAATGAAAGGCTCGTGGAGCAAGCCTGGCGGGCTGAAATGAGATTGTACTTCTGGCTCGATATCACGCGCAGCTCCATCACTGATGCCGCTACATATCACTATAACAATCGATGGTGAGCAGCTGAGGTGTACCCGCGCTCGCTTGCGCCGGCATGGCCTCACTCACAAGAGGTAACGCGCCGCCCGCCAGAAGGCGCGCAGTAATTCGCAGCTGCCAATGTGACAAACGCTATTGAAAACGGTCCAGTATTGAAAGAGTATTTGCATGAAGATTACCAACCCCATGTTGGGGTCTCCTGAGTCCTAGCCTGGTTACATGGCGTTCACACGTTGAAAAGATGTAAGGCGCGCTCTTCCAAAACGCTACAGAACGCTACGGCCGCTGGCATCGGTATGAGCTGTTTAACTCAGGTGTCCCCAACTAACAGGAAACCGACCCCTGGTAATCAAAACGACGCCGCGTCTCAGTCCCGTGGTTTCTATTCATGCTATGCACATCACTGGATAGAGGACTCCGTCAGCGATGCGGTGCAACATGTATCATTAAATACTGTACAGCGTGCTGAGTGTTGTGGCGGCTCAAATCTCCACATTCAAATCAATGCATTGTTTGCTCATGCGGGCCTCGTCGCTAGACACCGCTGCGATCGCCGTGGCCCAGGAGCACCTGCGCACAGTGAGGCACAGTCGCCGCAGTCAAAACGATTCACATGGTCACCCCCTATCGCGCTCAGTGGCCCAGCGACATGGACGGGGATTTATTTCTTGAATTTCTGTCGGGCGCTGGACCCCTGCCGGGCGCTGCCGGGCGCTGGACCCCCCCTGACATGTGTTCTAGTGCTAGTGCTAGTGCTGATGAGAGTGATGGTACGGCTTGTGGCCTGTCCCTGCACCCGAACAGCGCGTCGGAAAGTTTCGGACCTCTTCGCGACCCCTAAAACGCGACTTATCAGAGCCTCTTACTGGGCAGTGACTGATAGGTTCGGGGTACCTCTGATATGCGAGCAATGACAAAAGGAATGACCGGTTGCCTGACCCCTGAATTCAGTCTAATTCATAGGTAGTTTAGAGGGGTCTAAATCATTGCTAAAGTTGAGCCTATAGAGCTATGTATCTGTGGGAATTCATAGCTGATTCATAGAGCTCTTAATCTGTGGCGATTTTGCTGTGACTCAGTGGCAAATTGGAGGTGACCCAGCTGTGATTTAGTGGTAAATCAGAGGTGACTTAGTTGTGACTCCGTGCCGTATTGGAGGTGACTCAGCTGTGAATCTGTGGAATCTTGTTACTGGTTACAGGTTACTTGCACAAGTCAACTGCAAAGTACGTGTCTCGACGTTTATTCGCAACACCTGACAAAGACACTACAATAATGGCTCCTTGCTGGCTCCTTGTTGGCAGCTGCTCTACTCCCCTGCCGCCTTGCTTGCAATCACCAAGCCATGCTACACCTCTCATGTTCCAGCTGTCTCCATCTGCAAGCAAGCATCAGCCAGCTAAGGCTCTGCAGGCAGATGAACAAGGACATGCATAACCACAATAGGGCAGGCTGGGCTGACTCCCCAGCAGCATGTGCACTCACCTGCTTGCGTCCTCTTGCCCCACTATTGCTGCTGGCCTATGCCTGCACCGCTTGGCTGCGTCCCCTCTCTTGGCAGATGCTCATGGCTGTTGATGTGGGGAGGGGAAAGGTGTTGTTGTACATACCTGAAGTGCTCAACACCGAGGCAAGGGACAGCAAGTGCATGGTATATGCTAGAGCGTTGCTTGGACTGAAGGTAACCCACTTCCCCATATACCCACCTGCCTATCTGTCTACCTGCCTGTCAACTCCTGCCATCTAATGCCCTCCCTGCTCATCCCACCCTCCTCCAGGAACCCACCTTGATGCATGCACACTTGACAATGGCAACAGAACTCCTTCATGGCAGCCTGCAATGATGCAAACATGCAACATTGCACATCTCAAAGCAATATAGCTCAACACAGACACAGACAGCACATGCATCACATTCACCACGGTAATGGGTTTCGACGTGGCTGAGTAGAAGTCGGGGCCGCGTTGCTGTCTCCTGCTGGGTGACTCCTGCTGGGTGACTCCTTACCTGCGCGAAGGAAGTGCGACGCGACTTCAAGCGGGTCCACATGTCAACATCTACATCCACAGCCACTCCGGCCGCGCCTATGGCTGCCACTGCGGATAAAGGGCTGCTTGTCAGTGACTCCTAACCTGCGCGAAGGAAATAGGACGCGAGGTCAGGCGGTTCCACACGTCAACAGGGTAGCAGCAGGGCATCAGGGCAGCCGGTTAGGGTAGGGCAGCAGCAGTGCATCAGGGCAGCCGTTCAGGGTAGGGCAGCAGCAGGGCAGCCGGTCAGGGTAGGGTAGCAGCAGGGCATCAGGGCAGCTATTCAGGGTAGGGCAGCAGCAGGGCAGCCGTTCAGGGTAGGGCAGCAGCAGGGCAGCCGGTCAGGGTAGAGTAGCAGCAGGGCATCAGGGCAGCCGTTCAGGGTAGGGCAGCAGCAGGGCAGCCGGTCAGGGTAGGGCAGCAGCCGGGCAGCCGGTCAGGGTAGAGTAGTAGCAGGGCATCAGGGCAGCCGTTCAGGGTAGAGTAGCAGCAGGGCAGCCGGTCAGGGTAGAGTAGCAGCAGGGCATCAGGGCAGCCGGTCATGGTAGGGCAGCAGCAGGGCAGCCGGTCAGGGTAGGGCAGCAGCCGGGCAACCATCAGGGTAGG
This sequence comes from Haematococcus lacustris, assembly GCA_030144725.1. Lineage (NCBI taxonomy): Eukaryota > Viridiplantae > Chlorophyta > Chlorophyceae > Chlamydomonadales > Haematococcaceae > Haematococcus > Haematococcus lacustris. The sequence continues at coordinate 3,680,644 of JASKMD010000031.1, forward strand.
GCAGCAGCAGGGCATCAGGGCAGCCGTTCAGGGTAGAGTAGCAGCAGGGCAGCCATCAGGGTAGGGCAGCAGCAGGGCAGCCGGTCAGGGTAGGGTAGCAGCAGGGCATCAGGGCAGCCGGTCAGGGTAGGGCAGCAGCAGGGCAGCCGGGCAGGGTAGGGCAGCAGCAGGGCATCAGGGCAGCCGGTCAGGGTAGGGCAGCAGCAGGGTAGCCAGTCAGGGTAGAGTAGCAGCCGGGCATCAGGGCAGCTGTTCAGGGTAGGGCAGCAGCAGGGCAGCCGGTCATGGTAGGGCAGCAGCAGGGCAGCCGGTCATGGTAGGGCAGCAGCCGTGCAGCCGGTAAGGGACGGGCAGCAGCAGGGCATCAGGGCAGCCGGTCAGGGTAGGGCAGCAGCAGGGCAGCCGGGCAGGGAAGGGCAGCAGCAGGGCAGCAGGGCAGGGTAGGGCAGCAGCCGGGCAGCCGGTCAGGGTAGGGTAGCGGTAATGGTACGGTACGCATACAGTATATACATCGCCGCATACGCATCAGCCCAACCCTACAGATAATGTTGTGTACAGTCACTGTACTACAGTGAGGTGTTTGCTGCATAGCCTGCTGGCCCTGACACCGATGAGGGGTTAGTAGGGCAGACACAGCCATTGCTGTCACAGTCGGACTCACTCACTCGGACTCACAACTGGGACTCACTTACTCAGACTCAGCACTCAAACTCACGCATCCAGCACTTAGACTCAGCACTCAGCACTGTGGCCTGGTGCAAGAGCTGGTGCAAAGACTGGTGCAAGAGCGCTGTGGCCGGAGGCCGCAACTTGGTCCGTGCGCCCCGTCCGCTGTCGGACGGGCCCGCTGTACTAGTATGGTTGCAATACACATGTGTAGCAAACCCTCTCCACACTGCCTTGCATGTATTGTTGTTGCTCTTGGCATAATTGAGCTACCGCTTGCTGAAGCAGCTGGTGTTGGCGTTCCTGTGCTAGTGATAGTTCCTGTGCTAGGGATAGTTTGGGATGTTATCAGAGGCCAGGGAAACAACTGTGTGACCCGTCGCATCCAAGCACTGGCATGTGTTGGGTGTGCATATGGGATCCTCCTTCTGACACCTGCAGCTGGACTGCACTGACGTGTCAGTACAGTTAAATATTAGGTTCCACGCACGCTCAAAAGCGTGAGCAAGGATAGGCTTGGTCACCAGGAGCTCGTGACCCACATAATGGGAGCCCCCGGCCTTGGCCCGGACCAAGTCGTTGTCAGGTGACAGAACTCCTTTGCCAGTGCGGTCAAAGGCGGCCTCATACACCTCTGGTGAGTGTTGCATCATGCGGCGAGTGGAGACGACCAGGTTGCTGTTCATGCTGGCTGCCCATCGATAGCCTGGGGGGCATGAGGAGTTGGTGAAGAGCGGAAAGATGCCTGGATGAGACTCGTAGTTCTGCAGATCACTGCAAGCAGGATGGCATGCGGGTAGGATGCCAAGGATGTTGAACTGTGGGATGCCACAATGTAAGTGCAACATGTCAAGGGATCAACATGTACAAGGGATCGACGTGCTTGCATGTTGTAGCTACAATGTCAAGGAGTTGTCCACAGCAGGGGGAAGCACGCATGGCTGAAGCACTAAGCACTCATTGCTGGGTAATGGCATGCACAGGTGCATGCGAGTGGACTGCTTTCCAATCTGCACTTGACCCTGCCTTTGGACCACTAAGAAGCAAGTTGAGAATAGGTGCAGAACCCTTGCCAATGTGTGCCTTGCTCCCAGCAAAATCATTGAGCTCAAGAGGGAACGGCGAGGGAGAGGAGGGTGTTGACCATGCTCAAGACGAGGACAACGAGGGAGAGGAGAGTGTTTGAGGATTTGCTGAAGTGATGCCCTGATACCCACTTGCAGTCGGGGGAATTGATGAGGGACAGGGAGAGCACTCCAGTCTGCCTTGTGAACAGCTGCAAGCGATATTCCGCCTTGTCATGGTAAGAACCACCAATGTCAGCTTGCATGAACAATGCATGCCCAGAAGGGAAGCTCCGCAGGCGCCTGCAATGCCAAAGTATGCATGCATGCAAGGTCTGACACAAGGGTCACGTATAGCACGAGCACGCACTGATACCAGCAGCTGCCTGCTTGCTTATGGCACGGGCCACAATGAGGTAGGCTGTCAGAGTTGTGGCTGCGGGCTTGCTTTG
>JASKMD010000031.1:3683325-3693325 GCA_030144725.1 Haematococcus lacustris
AAAATCCTCTCTCACCAGGCTCCCCTCCATGACCACATCCCATGCAAACCTGCGGCCCTGCAATGCATGGAGCGGCTGCGCACACCCTGTGCAGCCTTGTCACAGCTGCTTGCCAGCTTCCTAGCAGCTTCCTGGTGGCTTCCGGGCATGTCCCTGCACTTGCCATGCCCAGGGACAGCACTGCACCTGCAGAGTGGACAGCGTACGTAGCGCAGGCAGCCGTAGGGGGCAGCCGCCCCTAGCACTGGTGGGGGGGCAGGTCAGGGCCCCGCACCTGCAGCTCAAGGTGGATTGGGAGGACCAGGGGTCAGGGCGGCTCAGAGGGCCTCTGAGGGGTCAGGGGGTTCAGGGGTGCTCCGGGGGGTCAGGGTCATGGCAGCCCTGTGGCATGCCTGGGCAGTGCAAAGGAGGGGTGCTGCGGATGCTGGCAGCCCCCTTGTGTTTGCCCTGGTGAACAGAGCTTCAGGATGGGACCGCAGCAATCTAAAGGGCCTGGTGTTGTGGTCTGGCCGCCGAGGGGGGTGGCGGCAGCCCTGAGGCCCCTGCCTTAACCCAGGCATGTCAGGGGGGTCAAGGGGGGCTTAGGGGGGGGGTCCAGGGGGTTCAGGGGGGGTCAGGGGGGTCAGGGGGGCTCACCCCAGGTAGGTGAGGGCAGTGAGGCTGCCTAGCGCCTCGCAGGCAGTGGGCGACACGTCCAGGCCCAGGGCCAGGTGCTGCGGCCAGGGCAGGTGCAAGAGAGGCAGTTTTACATGGGCCGGGGGCGCGGCAGTAGCAGCAGCGGTGGCAGTGCAGGGAGGAGTGCGGAAGCCCTCCACCGGGCCTGCAGCTTACATCGTAGTGAAGGGAATCGCACGACAATGATACAAATGCTGTCATGTGCTACTATGAGAGGTAGGTATCAGCAGGTGTGAGCAGATATGAGCCTAGTGGCGCAATGCCTCCAAGGAAGCGGCCCAGTGCCGCGGAGCAAGAGCGGCATCCTATTGAAAGCCAGCACCACAGCCAGGCAGGTGGCTGGACAGAGACTGCAATGCAGCGCTGAACATACAGCGCATTGGGGAGAGCAGGTGGCGCCCGCTGGAGCTGTGCTACTGGCCAGACCAGGGAGCGCTGCCAGCCAAGGGCAAGGAGTACCCTAGCCTGGGCTACAAGCGGCTGCGAGACAAGCCACCCAAGGCCCAGCCTGCTGAGGCACAGTAGTGTGTGCCCCCCCTTTGAGCTGTCGTCAGCTTTCAATTAGTGCAGGTTTTGTCATAACAACTCTAGGCATAGCCCTGTCCTGTCACAGGGGTCAGGCAATGCTGTAGGTGGTAGGCGACCATGACCATGTGTATGCCATGTATAGGCCATGAGCATGCCATGTGATGGGAGCACCACACAGATAAAACACTGTTTTGTAGTGGTCCACAATTAGTGTGTTCGACTGCAATGAAGGCTCAAGGTTGAGGGCCAAGGTGCTGTCATGTGCTACTGCTGTTATGAGTTCCATCAGTCCCTCCCCTCCCCTCCTACCTACCCCCCTCCCTCCCTCCCACCCCCTCCGCCCTTCCTTCCCCCCCTTCCCCCTCCGTCCCCTCTCCCTTTCCTCCCGTCCTCCCCTCCCCTCCCCTCCCCTCCCCTCCCCTCCTACCTGCAGCTGCGGCCAGGCCAGTATGCAGGCCACCAGGCCCGGCTGCTGCCCCGGCGCACCGCCCACGGGGTCGAACACCGCAGGCTTTGCGGTGAGGTGTGTGAGGAGTGACAGCGCAGTGAGGGCTGAGGCGCAGTGCAGGGGGTGGCCTGCTGACCCCAGGTAGGTCAGGGAGCGCAGCTGGGTCAGGGGGGCCAGCAGCACGGCCTGCACACCGCGGGCAAGCGGGGGCTGCGTCACGCATCACACATCACGCCCAGCCGTTGTCTGTCTTGTCAGTATGGGTTGAGTTAAGGGGGCGAGCATCGCTGCCTTGCTGCCCACTACTGCTGCTGCTGTCGCCACACTACCCTCCCTCCCCCTCATCCTCAGCTCGTGGCGCCGTAATGGCTGAATCCATGACAGCCCGTGGCCAACTCCCGTCCACCTGCCAAGCAGCTTCCAGTCAAACCTTCCATCTGTAGTGTGCATCTATAGTAGGGAATACTACTTCAATACATATAGTCTTTTCTATCCATACTGTAGTGTGTGTATGTGCCGCCTCTTACCCGGCCCCCCTCAGCCCACCTGCATGCCGCACCCCTCAAGGCCAAGGGGGTGCCCTGGTCCCACAGCAGCTCCATTTGGCGGGCCTAGCAGCCCCCCTGCAGCCGCCGGGCCAGGCCCAGGGCCAACGGCGGCAGCGGCTGCGTTGCCAGCCTCTTGCTCGGATTGCATGAAGGTGGTGTGGAACAGGCGCAAGCTCCTGCGCACCAGACAGGGTGGAAGAGGGAAGGGAGAGGGGTGGGGGAGGGCAGCGGAGAGGAGAGGAGGGGAAGGGGAGGGGGAGGGCAGCGTAGGGGAGGGGAGGGGAGGGAGAGCGGTGGGGAAGGGCAACGGAGAGGAGGGGAGGGAAAGGGGTTAGATGAGCAGCGGATGGAAGGGAGGGGGGCGAGGGGTGGGGGTGGGTATAGGGGGCGAAGGGTAAGGGATGCAGGGGATGTGTGAGGGTGTGAGGGTGTGAGGGGAGGTGTAGGTAGCCCAGGTCAGGGCCTGATCATGGTGGTTGTGGCTGGGAATAGCGGTAGCCGGCTGCCCTGCTGGTATGCCCCCTGCATTCCGCTATAATTACATGGGTTAGGGTAAGGGCAAGGGCAAGGGCAAGGGCAAGGGCAAGGGCAAGAGTAAGGGTAAGGGTAAGGGTAAGGGTAAGGGTAAGGGTAAGGGTAAGGGTAAGGGTAAGGGTAAGGGTAAGGGTAAGGGTAAGGGTAAGGGTAAGGGTAAGGGTAAGGGTAAGGGTAAGGGTAAGGGTAAGGGTAAGGGTAAGGGTAAGGGTTAGTGTTAGGGTTAGGGTTAGGGTTAGGGGCTCTAACCCTTACCCATACATGAGTGCCCTAACTTAGGGCACTCGTATATGGACACAGCTGTGTAGGCTGACCTGAGGCAGTGCACGCGCTGCAGGTCTTGCAGCAGCTGGGGCTGCAGGCTGCATGACTCTAAGCTGAGGGCAGCCAGGGCGGGCAGGTGCTGCCAGGGGCGCGCCACGTCCCCCTCCAAGCTGCAGCTCACCAGCACCAGCTCACGCAGGTGCCCACAGCTGCACAGCAGTGCCTGCACAGGCAGCCGGGGGCGGGGTAGGGGGGAGCAGCAGCGGGGTAGGGGGCGATCACCATGGTCCTCATGCGCCTGTATGCACCTCATTTCCCCCCATGGATTTTGTTGTGAACTTTTAGTTTCGCACAGCCACAGCTCTAACTCTACACTGCCCCACCTGCACCCACCCTCCCTCACCCTTCACCTGACACCCAGGCCCCCACCCACCCAGGCCCCACCCCCCACCCCTGTTTAGCCCTCCACAATCGTTGCAACCGCCCTATGCCCCCGGCTTTGCACCCCCTAGGGACAGCCTCGCAGCTCTCCTGGCCTGGACCCACCATGCTGACAGCTAGGCTCAGGGGCAGCTGCTGCAGCCTCAGGCTCTGCAGGTTGTGCCAGGCTGTGGGCAGGCCCCTGCTGGCCAGGCTGGTGGCCAGGTCAGCAGACTGGAACCTGCTTGTGACCCCAGCAGCTGCGCTCAGGGTCATGTGTTGGGGCCGCAGTCGGCTGCTGCCCACACGCTGCAAGGTCTCGAACTCGAGACCTACATCCACAAGGTGGAGCATTGCCTTGGGCAAGTGCACTGAGCATTCTGTGGGAAAGCAATTGAGCAGGAGCAAGCACCAGCTAGAACAACTGCTAACTGGCTGTTTATGTGCAAACCTGGCAAAAGAGTAGCGGAGCAGCTCGTGATGTGCGCATCAATAGCGACACGAGCGCTCCAGCACGTCAAGCGGAGGGGCTTGCAATCGTCTCGTCCAAAGTGGGACATAAGGCATTCCACCAGTCGTGGCGTGTGCAGACAATCGAGGAGGTTGCTTCCTCCAGCGCATGGCGCCGCGCGACCCATAGTGTACACGATAGACGAGCCGTGCACTCCGTGATTTCAAAACCAGCCAGCTTGCATTTCATGTTTTCAAATGCCAGATACAATGTGCAAGGGAAGATGGCAGTAACCTGAGCCCACAGGCCCTTGCGAACACGCAGAATCCAGCACACAAGCTACTGCTTTGTCGCCACTCTTACCGCCATGCTGAAACCCTGATGAGTGACATCGCCTCCTGGGTAGAAGTAGGTATCAGCAGGTGTGAGCAGATATGAGCCTAGTGGCGCAATGCCTCCAATGAAGCGGCCCAGTGCCGCGGTACCTTTACTGCTGCTGCTGCTGCTGTTGTTGTTGCCGCTGCTGCTGTTGTTGCTGCTGCTGCAGCAGCTGCTGCTACTGCTGCCACTACTGCTGCTGTTGCTGCTACTCCTACTGCTGCTGCTACTGCTGTTACTGCCTCTGCCATTGCCGCTGCTGCTGCCCCCTCCCCTGGATTACCCATAGTCAAACATGTTGTTCCATTTTGAATGATTTTTGTTCGACTGAAACCCTAGAACCACATTACCCTATCAGATACAGTGACTTTAAACCCCCCCTTAAACTGCCGCCACAGCAGACAACAATGATACCTCCCATGCGGCAGTCACCCGCCCCCCAAAACTCATATTTCTTCTTCCTCCACTTCCTGCTCCTCCATGATTTCGTCATGTGACCTCTTGACCGGTCTGGGCTGCTGCTCGCTCCAGCTCGCTCCAGTGGGATGGGGTCCTGGGGGAGCTGTGTTTGCCAGCTCGCCACTGCATACCCACACCCAACCAGCCAGTGCAGGTCAGGCAGCAGGCAGCAGGCATTAAACAGTCATCACCATCACATGGCCTCCACCAAACAAGGTGTTGGCGCAGCCAGGCAGTGGGCTGCAGGCAGCAGGCTGTGGGCAGTGGTAGGCAGGCAGCAGGCAGTAACTATCATCATGGCAACAGGGAGGCAGTAAGGAGCAAACCTACATGGTCAGTGGGCAGCAGGCAGCAGGCGGCAGGCAGCAGGCAGCAGGCAGCAGGCAGTGGTTGTCATCCGATCCATCAGGGTGGGGCGTGATGGCATGCGGTTCAGCGTGGGGCAGGGTGGGGCCAGGCAGGGCACAGACCACTCCCCCTCTTACCCTGCTTCCACCAGCTGCTCTTCATCAGACTCTTCATGCTGCCGCCACTGCTGGTTGTGCCGGCGGTGGCTGCGGTGCTGATGCTTCAAGGCGTCATGAGAAGGGGCTGGCCTCTGCATGCCTTGCTCCTGCTCCCTACTGCGGAGCTGATCTACACCGCCAGGGCCCAGGCGGGGCGAGTCACCAGCTGTCGGCCTGCTCAGCCCCATCAACCCTGGTGTAGGTGCTGTGGCTGCTGCTGTCAAGGCGCCTGGGAGGGTGTGGCCGGGCTGGAGGCCAGGGTACATCCTCTCCGAAGAGTCGGACCCAGTGCCTGGCGCCTGGGGCTGGGAGCTGAGTGACTGCGTCTGTGTGCCTGCCTGGCCTGGTCCTGGTGGTGCTTTGGCTTGCGGGTGATGGTGGTGGTGGTGGTGGTGGTGATGTTGGGTGGGTGCTGAGGGGCGGAACATGGAGGAGGGGGTGGAGGCGGAGGCGGCCCCCACGCCACGGCGGGCTTGGCTGCTGGCTGCCACTGCGGGGTGGGGGTCAGGCAGCACGGGGGGTGGGTGGGGTATGCAGCTAAACTGTCAAGGTGGTGCAAAAGGTGCATGCTTAGAAGTGGCACCACACTAGCGTACTGTCAGACTGCATGCATGCATGCATACATGCATGCATAGGGCTTTAGTGCTGTGACCTTGGCCTCGGCATCCTGTGTAATGCAAGACAAGAGTGCTGTCCTACCAAAAACCTTCGTGACGATCAGCTGAAGAGAGTGACAAAAGTGGTTGGAGCAGGTTAAGGTTAGGGTAGGTATGGGTTAGACATGAGGAGTGGGAGGGTTTGCCCTTCAGCTGCTGCGCCCCACGCACCCTTGTCCTGCCGTGGCCCCGCCCCTCCCTGCGCCTCCGCCCCGCTGTTGGTGAAGGGTGCCATGAGGTTGTCCGGGTCCAGGGCCAGCAGGGCAGCACTAGCCTGGGGCACCGCCCGGGGCAGGAACAGGCCGTGCTCCTGGGGACTAGCCCGGCAGTGGGTGTGCAGGGCGGGTGGGCACACGCAGGGGTGCAGCAGGGGCTCCTGGGCAGTGGGTGGGCAGGGCGCAGGACGGGGCAGTGGAAAGAGACAAATGCCTAGGGGAGGGGCCCATCCCCTGGTACAGGACAGCACTGCCCGGCCCACCTCATTGCACTGAATCCAAAAGTCCTTCTACCTCGAGCCCCTGTGCACTGGCCGCACACCCCAGGTCTGCCTGCCCTCAGTGTGCAAATGGGTGAAGCTCACATCCCATGCCCACGATGTCATACCCAGGCTCAAAAGCTGCTGATGCCTGCCACTACTGCTTACTGCTGGTGCTGCGCCCTGTCCAGTGCCCCCTCCTGTGCCCCGTCCAGTGCCCCCTCCTGTGCCGCCCTGCTGCCTAATGGTGGCCAGGGTGCAAATGGTCAGGGTGGTGGTGATGCGTGGCTGTGTCTCTCCCCCTCCCACACCCATCCCCTTTGGGCCTGACCTGCAGCGGCCTGAAGTCAGGTGGGGTCTGCGTATGCTGCAGCGCCGCCCACAGCTCCCTGACTGTTTTTTGCATCGCCTCGCTGGCCCTGGGCCCCGTCAGCTGTGGCTGCAGGTCCAGCTGCCCGCTGCACTCCCCCAGCGCTGCCTGAACCACCCGCACCCAGTCGTCATCATTCTGGCTGCTGCTGGCGGCCAGCTGACGTATCTCTGGCTGCAGGTTGGCCAGCTCGGCAGGGGGCAGCAGGAGGCAGCCGAGCAGGATGCGCACCTGCTCAGTGAGATGCATGCAGCTACACACATAACTACACACAGTTACACATTTACACATATTCACACATTTGTACAAAATCACACATTCACACACTCTTCTATAACTATACACAATCACACACAGTGCGATACATGCAGCTACACGCAGTTACACGTAGTCTGGGACATCATGCACAGGGGTATGGGTATCTAGTGGCAACTGATCACTTGTGTGTTCGTGCGCAATTGGAGACATCATGCCTAAGGGTAGATGATACAGGTCCCTCATCGTCATTGGGATCGTGACTATATCGAGTCTATTGCACAATGCACTACTAGCAATTTTGCTGCTGAACCGAGCGCCAACCTGACTGAATGACCAGTGCTTGATCGCCCTGACTTACCTACTGAATGACCCTGACTTCATCGCCCTGTGATTACTCGCCTTGACCATGTTATCGAGCGCCTGCCAGACGCTGGGCTGCTGTACTGCTTGTAAGCGGTCCTGGTTGATCGTCGAGACAATTTGATGGACCGACCAGGATTGCTGCAGCTTTGAGGTCCAGAGACCCGCAGCGCTCCCATCGGCCATAGCGTGTCAACCAACTGACGTCAAGCTCAAGTCGTCAAGGTAAGGAAATATCTGTTGGGACTCCCAATGGGAATCCCAATGGGTGTCCATTGGGACAAGTCCATTGGGACTCCCAATTGTCCCAATAGGTTAGACTGCTCCCATTTAGATTGGGTATAATCTTAACTAATTCTGTCTATAACTAGGTTAGGTCTAATTAGATTAGGTCCCAATAGGTTTAGTCCCAATAGGAAACATCTTCTGCAAGGCCCAATGGGAGCTGCCATGCACGCAAGTGCAAAAATCTGGGTGCCTGCCTTGTTACAGCAATAAACGGACCTAGTCATCGGTTGGAGAGGAGGCAACGCAGCAATTAAAATTCACACCTGGTATACTGAACAGTGTCTTACACTTGATGGTCCTACTAACAGCTTTCCCAAATGACAGGGATGCAGATGGCTGCTTGGGCAAGTCTGCTGGGTAAAGTCTAGCATCGTGTGTGACACTTGCACCATATGAGCGACTTGTATCCTCTTTGCTTTTCACCAGTCCTTGCCTGCATCTCCCATGACCCAGCTTAAGTCCGTAGCGACCTAGTGTACAACTAAGGTGTATGGCGAAGGACGACCTCTGCCGCATGGCCCGTCACATAAAGGAACCTCCGTTGACCTCTATGACCTGCACAGCGCCACCCAAGCACACCGACCTCATCACCTCTTTCACATCCTCTGCCGTGCAGCAGCTGAACCCACCCATTACACACCTTCACCCATGAAGCACACAATGCCCAGCAGCTATGCCAGGCTGGCAGCTTGGCAGTGGTAAATTATGGTGACACAACAACACAGACACAGGCACATGCAATAGATATGAAAGACAGTGGTGCGGTCTCAAACAATAACACATACACACACACGCATGTGCAAGAGGGCATGGGTGCAGCTTCCAAGGCAGTGGTGACCTGTGAGGCTCCAAGTACTGCATTGACCTGTTATGTAGGGCGGGGTGGCCCCCGGGCGCACCTGGCCAGTGACATAGGCAGCCCAGGGGCACACCAGCATCATGATGGCCCCCGCGGCCTCCTCAGCACTGCCTGCACGCCTCAGGGGCACCTGCATGCGCCACAGCTGCCCGCCATGTCACCAGCACCCCTGTCCTGCTCACCACCAGCTGCCTGCACCTCCTCATCACCCTAACCCTGGTGTGTGACCTGTGGACTAGCTTGAGGGGTAGCTGCCGTATGCTCGCCACCAGCCTCCACCTGCCTCCAGTCATCAACATGGAATGTGACCCATGGCCTGCCAGGGCACCTCTCCCTGACCCCCATGTTGAAGCTGCTGGGGTGTGTGCGGGGCAGGAGGATGGCTGAGGGGTGTCAGGGGAAGGGAAATGGAAGGAAAGAAGAGGGGCGGGGGGTGGGCAGGAGGGGCAGAAGGGGCAGGGTGGGCAGGAGGGCAGGAGGAGGAGTGGAGACGAAAGTGGCAACTCGGGCAATGCTTAGATCCCAGCCCAACACTGGCCAACAGCACCCTATCGCACCACTGCTGGGGTCCTCTAAACCCAGAAGGTGTGGAGATGCTCACCTGTGACATCACACTCTTCCAAAACGAATCTGCCCCAGGGATGCCCAACGCCACCTTCTGCCCATCCACCTGCCATGCCCACCCAACCAGGGGCCACCCAAACGCACATGAAGGCCCAGCCCAGCCAGGTTTGTAACATCTCTGCCAGCTTCTTGATCACAAACCTGCCTCCCCAGCAACCTCGTGGCCATAGTGGGTCAGGTGGCTGCAAACCCTTTCTTTCTTTACATATCAGGTTGCCTGGCTGAGCTCTGCAGTGTTGCTGAGCTCGGGCACAGCAGGTTACCTCAATGGCCTCGCCTCCCTCTTTGGGCCGAGTCAGCCGCGTGTCAATCAGGCCAAAGGCCAGAGCGTTGCAGCGCACGCCAAAGGGTCCCCACTCCTGTAGACAGAGTCGCAAGCAGAGGTGGGGGTGGGTGGGGTGGGGCGGGGCGGGGCGGGGCGGGGCGGGGCGGGGCGGGGCGGGGCGGGGCGGGGCGGGGCGGGGCGGGGCGGGGCGGGGCGGGGCGGGGCGGGGCGGGGCGGGGCGGGGCGGGGCGGGGCGGGGCGGGGCGGGGCGGGGCGGGGCGGGGCGGGGCGGGGCGGGGCGGGGCGGGCACCTTACCCAATGTAAAGGTCACACTAAACCCCCCGTTAAAATTAAGACTGGGCTTGGCAGGCGACTTGTCGTGATATGGTGAGGCACTCCCCTCCCTCAGCCTCTGCTTACAGACCACCTTGGAGTCCGCTGCTGCTGCTGCTGCTGCTGCAGGCACACCTTTGCCACTGACTTGGTAAGACCGATGATCCCGGCCTTGGCGGTGGCGTAGTTGGCCTGGCCCGCATTGCCATGGGTGCCTGGCCGCCGGAATTCGTGGCAGCAACAGCAGGGCATGGGGTGCAATGGGAGGGGGCTAGTGCCCGTGCCAAGGTAGACCAGCTG
>JASKMD010000031.1:3698325-3725825 GCA_030144725.1 Haematococcus lacustris
GTCAAGGGTGGTTGTGGATGAGGAGGGTGGACCTAAGCTGTGTAGGAGCGTGCTGCCGCTGCTACTGCGCCTGGCTGCCTGCACAGATGGTGTACAAGCAGCTGATGAAGGAGTTCCCTGATGCTAAGGTGCTGCTGACGGTCAGGTAGGCCAGGGGGTGAGGCTGGCAGCAGGGCAAGTGAGGGTCGTGGAATGGGGTGGTGGTGTTGGTTGTGGGGGTGGGGGTGGGGTGGGGCAATACAGGTGCAGGAAGGTGTAAGGCAAGGCATTGCCTGGGGAAAGGAGCTCTGGCCGCATGGCCGCATGCCGCATGCCGAGTGGAGAAGGGCTATGAGGGGCTTGCATGGGCGGAGGCAGTCGGAGGGCAAGCAGGGGTAGAGTGAAGACACAGGGGGCATAGGTATGAGGGGGCAGCAGGAGGCTGACCATGCGCTGACTTACCCCATGTTTGGCCAGCCGCCTGGACTGCCTGCTCATGAGCCAAGTTGCTGCCCAGTGGCTGCCATGCCTGGCTGCAGGGACTTTGACTCCTGGTACACCAGCGTGCTGTGAGTACTCTGCGGAGGATGCATGAGCTCAAGAGGCTGCTGCCAGGCCCTTCCTAAAGTCTGCACCATTCCATGCAGAGCGGGTTAGGGTTAGGCTTTGGGCTGAACAGCGCTGCTTTCACCCCTTTCCACCTTCCTTACTGCCCATGCCCACTAAGCCCCGCTCCTGCGCCTGGCCATTGCTCCTGACCCCTAGGGCAACAATCTGGAAGGTCGACCTGCTGCTGCGGGGGGCGCCTGCCTACGTGGCCGCCTTATGCCCAGACGTCAAGGTGGGCCCATGGCGCCAGACAGGGGGCCGCACCCCTTCACCCCAGCCTCCACCATACACACACCCTGGGTTAATCGTTAGCGTCCCTTGCGTGCCTGCACTGCTGCTCCTTGGCTCAGCTTGCGGCACAACACAGCTACTTAGGGCCAACTGCCACTGCCAATTGTTACGTGGGCCAGCCAAGCTCTTGGCACAAAGACGGTGCCTAAGGATTCCCTGCTGCACTGGTGATCAGGCCGCATGAGCGTGTTTGTTTGCAGTATTGGATAGCCATGCATGACGCGTACTTTGCGCCCAGTGGTCTCTTCCAGGGACGCATCCATGACAAGGAGCACATGCGGCAGGTAGGCGGCTGCTGTCACCGTCACCCCACCTCACCCCCTTTCTTCCACCATTGGCAACAGAGTGAATTGGTGGTGGTGCTGCCCTGCACACCCCACTCTTGTGCCGATACCACTGGCGATAGGCTTACCATTTATTGGCGGCTGCGGATGCTCCTTCCACACTCATTCGCACATTTGTACTGTGCCACCCTGAGTTGTGGTTGCTTGGCCTTGGTGCGATGAGCGGATAGGGTAGCAGCAGGTTGCTGGGGCTGGGACAGCAGCAGGTGGGCTGGGACGCGGGCCTCCTTTTCTGCTGCTGTGCCTCAACTTGTGCCTCTACACTCCACAATGGTATGCAGCCTGCCACTGAGTCCTATGGGGCTGGGGGCTCACTATACAGGGGCATGGCGCATGGGGCTCACAACTCCTTCTTATCGCCTCATGTCAAAATGGCATTGGAGACAAATGATGGGGGCTGGCCTGGTGTGGCATAGCTTGCCTGAGTGTGTGCTTGCATCATAACCAGCTGGCTGCAGCCTACCACCCCCTCCTACTGCTCACAACATAGGGGCATGGGGCGATCTGCCACAGCATGAAGGCTGCTTAACAATGGAACCAGGCACTCCGACGGCTGTTGGCTTGCAGGTGTTTGAGGGCTGGAATGCTGAGGTGCAGCGCGTGGTGCCTCCTGATCGACTGCTGGTGTTCAACGTGAGCCAGGCCGGGCAGCAGTCAGCCCACACGCTGCTGCACAGCCGCCCAGCTGCTCTGGGGAAAACAAGGGAGACGAGGGGTGGCAAGGGGCACCTACCACCCCCTGACGTGCCCTCCCTGCCACTGCTTGACTCCAAAGGGAGCATATGGCCATGCACCTGGCTGCACTGCCAGCCTGCTGCTGCTCCTGCTGCCCCTAGGCATTCACACAACCTGTTTGGCTTGAGGCGCTTCCTGTCCTGTTTGCCTGTACCTGTGCCCTGCAGGTGAAGCAGGGCTGGGCGCCGCTGTGCGCCTTCCTGGGTGTGCCGGTGCCTGATGACAAGGTGAGCTGGTCAGGGTCTGCATGGGCCCCGGGGCAGCAGCAGCAGCAGCAGTGCATAGCGTGGCTGGGTTCGTCTTTGACCCTCAGATGTCGAATGTCGTGTTACTTACCCGCAGTCCTTCCCCAACGTCAACGACTCCGCAGAATTCCAACAGGTGAGTCTGCCGTCCGGGCAGCCAGATAGCACGCTGCATCAGGCCCTACAAACCTGCCTTGCTCGCGATGTGCCCGCGATCCCGGCCCGGATCCCGGAGTCGGCATTCATGGTTGCAGGTCCTCGTGAAGATACGCCGCGCATTGACATTGTTGAGCTGGGGCATCCCTGCTGCTGGCGTGGCGCTGTTGGCGTCCGTCGTGTATGCAGCTCGCATGCTGCTTCAAGTCCAGTGGCGAGCCGCACTAGGGTAGCTCTCACACCTCCCCGGCCGGTGCCCACCCGCCACCCCTTACCCCGCAGGCAGCAACTCGCGGCCCACTCATTTTGATGGCCTTACGAGGGGCGCCAGAGCAACCTCGCCTGACCCCAGCCGGAGGCCGACGCTTCTGTGATCTCCTGGCCCGGACCTATGCTGGGTGCCTGTGTTGTTCTTGGGCCACGTCGCCCTATTCCTGTGTTTACCCATCTCAACCTGTGCTTGTTAGTGATTCTACACAATTGGGAATGTTCCTGAGCAACTGTCTAGCCATTGACTGTAACGTATGAGGCGGGGGGAGGGGGCGTGTGTAGTGCACACACACACGCTGACATCGTCTGTCTGTGCATCGCTGACATATATCCAGCAGCCCTACTACCTAAAAAACAGGCTGAAATCACTGTAATTGAAAGCACTGTAATGGACCTCACTGGACCGCTCTGGTTAGATGCCAACCTGATGTAGTTAATGCAAAATGGTTCAAAATGCGACAAATGTAAACAAACAAAACTAATTTTCGCTTATTGTGGCGGCTTCACGTTGCTGTTCTTTATGGCTAAAACAAAAGACGAACCGCGCCTAGACTAGTGCCGGAGGACCTAGGCAGTGACATTGAGGACCGCGACGAGGCACTACAGCCGGACCTCACCGAGGCGCAGCAAAATAGAAAGGTTTCCGGAGAGGCCCGCGCTGCCCGCGATAGGGACAACACATACCATGGCAGGAAGTGTAAGATAGCCCACCTCATCGACCACTTGCCGCAAGAACTTTGGGATGCCTTCCTGGACGACGCGGTGCAGCCACGAGTGGAGGCCATCAGCGAGCGGGGGGTGCTCGCCAGCCTGCTGTTGGGCTTACTCGTGCGCGGCTTGTTTACCATTCGCGTAGCCGACCCGCTTGGCCTGCACGACCAGCCCGTGTACACAGACATCCCAGTCTCCCAGGCAGCCATCCCGGACCTGAGCTGCAGGAACCTGTTCCTACAGCTGGTCCGCGGCTTGCCCGGAAACGGCGCGAACACTCAGCCAAACGCGGCAGTGGCTGCTGTGCTGGCAGCGCACCCTGACCTCCGCGATCGCCTCGCAGCAATCCCTCGCCACCTGTCTGACGCCAACATGGTGGACCACGTCGGCAAGCAGCTGGAGACAGCTTTCAGCAACATGCTCACTCTCCTCTTCGCTGGCAGGCTCAAGAAGTCGGTGTCCCTGGCTGGGGCAAAGGTCCTGCTGGGCACTGAGGAGCACCAGCGCAGGTTTGGGTTTAGGGGGCTGGTTGGTGGGCACCTGCCAGCCTGGTCCAAGCGGCAGTGCACCTACGTGCGCCGTATGGTGTGCGGCTTGGAGGTCACCTGGCTGGTGGGGGAGGGTGGGGTGGTGGTGACTGAAGCCATGCAGGCTGAGGTGGCTTTGCAGCGGGGCCTGCTGGGGCTTGAGGAGGGGGAGCGGGTGGATGATGACTGGGTGGAGGATCCAGCAAACCGGGGCCGGTTGTTGCGCCATGCGGTGCACACCACCAGAGAGATGGAGGCAGCCATGGCAGCCTGGCAGCTGGATATGGTGCCCTGGCAGCAGGCTGAGCTGATCAGCCATGGGCTGCTGCCCAGGCCCCCCCGCCCCCCCACACCCTATGCCATCACCCCCACCAGCAAATGCCAGGCTCGGCATGTCTTCATCGACACCAAGGGCCTCTACGGCATGATGCGTGACGCCGGCATGCTGGGGGTGCTGACGGAGGAGGGTGTCACCTCCTTGAAGAAGTTCAGGAACGGTGCCCTACCTGACCCAGCGAGGCCGGGCCACTACATTGAAGGGCCCAAAGACAGCCATGTGAGTGATCCTTGCAGTCAGGTGCCAGCCAGTCCTTGGGTGCTCCATCAGCTGCCATGTGTGCTGTCAACTGCCTTGTGAGCCTGCAGTCAGCTGCCTTGTGCCTGCCTTGTGAGCCCACACAAGCTAATGAAGTGCCTTGGTATGTGCATATGGTGGCTACAGGTGGCCAACCGATGGGATGCATTGCTGCCTGACCCTCGCCGTCAGAAGCTCGCCAGCCCCAAGCACAGCTTCGCGCAAATCGTGCACACCGATGGAGTCGCCCTCAGCGTGATGTTCCTGCGGCCCAAGCCTGCTGCTCCACCCGCAGAGTTGCCGCGGATGGGCAGGCACTTGGGCGCAGTCAACCCGCTGGCCCACCTCGACGCGGAGTGGCTGGGCGTGGACCCCGGCAAGACAAACATGGCCACTGTGGCGCACGAGGAGCGCAGCGCTGCCGGCACAGTGGTGTCCGTGCGGCACTGGAAGCTTACAGCCGGTCAGTACTATCGCGACAGCGGCATTACGCGGCAGACCCAGGCGACCAAGACGTGGCTGGCCAAGGTGAAGCCGCAGCTCACAGCCCTGTCGCGGGTCAGCAGCAAGCCCAGCTCGCTGGCCTCGTACCGGCAGTTCGCCGACACCGTCCTGGCGACGTACGACGCCATGTGGGCCGAGGTCTCAAAGCAGCGCTGGGCCAACGCCAAGTTCAGGCTGTACTGTGGCAAGATGCGCGTGGTGGCTTCGTTCTGGGCCAAGGTAAGGCCCAGTAGCAGCTAGCCACGAGCTAGGCAGCAGCCAACCACAGTCAGCTCACCTGGCCAGCTGCTGCTGTTGCTGCCTCTGCTGCTGCTGCTATACCTGACCATACCTGACCGAACACATACCTGACCATACCTGACCGAACACATGTGTGTCACTGTGTGCTGTACCATGTGTGGATGCAGGTCAAGAAGCAGGCACAGAAGCGGTGGCCGGACCGCATCCTGGCCCTGGCCTATGGGGCAGCTAGCTTCAGCGGCAGCGGCAGCGTTGGCTGCAGGGGTGTGCCAGTCAGTCAGATGCGGAAGGAGGCAGTGAAGCAGTTCGGGGCAGGTCGTGTGGTGTTGGTGGAGGAGTTCCGCACCAGCCGGGTCAGCTCAGCCTACAGCAGCCCCAGTGAGGCCCTCCCTGGACAGCCGCCAGAGTCCTTCAGGTGAGAGGGTCAGTGGGTGATGGTCGTTGGGTCAGGGTAGTGCTGGGAGGTGGTGGAGTCAAGGAGGCTGGGTAGGGTCAGGATTGAGAAGGTAAGAAAAAAATGATACAAATGTGCATTGCCCCATTTGTCCATGCAGGTGGCTGCGGCCAGTGTACAGCGAGGCAAAGCGTTCCCAAGTCAGGGGCTTGATGTGCTCAACAAGCAACAACATCAGGTAAGCACTGGCCTGGCACTGCACATGTGCATGTCCGCAAAATATCCCACATGACATGGCACATGGGGTGACTTCATGCACCTCACACACCCATGTGCAGGTTCTATGACCGGGACGTGTCAGCCGCGCTGAACATCCGCCGCTGTGCAGTCGGCCCAGGCCCACGCCCTACTGAGCTGTGCTACTGGGATGGCCGCCCAGCCTTGCCAAAGCCAGGCAGGCCAGGCCAGGAGTGGGTGTACTTGCGTGACAAGGCCCTGTTGCGCAAGTGGCGACGCAAGTGGCGGCGATAGCCAGCTACTACAATACAACCCAAGAATACAAGATACCAAACCCCTCACAAAGGGGATGTGTGTGAGTAAGAGCTATAGAGTAGGGTAGAGCTCTTGCTAGTAGTAGCCTGGAGGCACACACACCAGAAGGCTGAGCTGAAGTGGGCAGTAGGCACACTGTCAGTAGCCTTTACAACAGCGATCTCGCAGCCTGTGTTTGATTACAACTCATGCTTAATTTTGGTGTTGCATGAGGGCTGTAGGGGCCAAGGTGCTGCTGACGGTCAGGTAGGCCAGGGGGTGAAGCTGGGCCAGGGCCAGCGCCTCATCACTGCCAGTGGTGCATGCAGTGAAGTGCAGTACACACAGGTGCTTCAACTCGAACTCACTCCGCATTGCTGCTGCTGCTGCTGCTGCTGCTACTGCTGCTGCCGGCCACCCGCTGTGTTGTGTGCTGTATGGCTGCAGGGACAGCTTTGACGCATGGTACACCAGTGCAAGGTGGGCATGAAAGGGCTGGCCTGCTGGGCCCCGCTCAGCCCACAACCACCCAGCTCCTGCCCAGCCACCACTGACAGGCTGCTTAGCCTTTCTGCATGTGCATCTGATGCATTGTCTGGTGAGATTAAGTCTTTGCATCTCCTCACCTCGTTTTCCTAGTCCTCCTCGTTTACCTCCTCGCTTCCCTGTCTTTTCAGATTCCATCTCTCATCATACCTGTATCACACACTATCACACTGTGCCACATCTTGTCACACAGCTCTTGACGGCCCACCATTGCCTGCAGACTGATGTCAGTACAGCTGACAGCGGCCTTGCCTGATCCACGCAGCCCTGCACCCCTACCCAGACTGTCAAATCTCGCAGCATGCGCAGCCGGCAGTAGTCTCCCTCCACCCCCCAGCCCAGCCACGGAGGGCTAGCTGTACTGCCATTGCTTCCACCGGCTCCTTGTGGTCTTGGTCAGTGTTGGTCAGCAGAGTTGTCACTTCTGACACCAGGTCCTAGGTTCGAATCCTGGGCACTAGGTCCTCAATGCTGCCAGCTAGGCGTTGTTGCACATCATGGTTGCTGCACTGTGCACACTCAAAAGTTAGAATATGCCTTCCTAGGTGCTGTGGCACAGTCTGCACACCATAGACTGCTACCAGGCCCCCCAGCCTGTCTACCTGCCTGCCTGAGGAGTATGTGGCGCCAGCTCACTTACTGCACCCTGATGCAAGTCTGGTCAAAGACACAGCTACAGAAGGCAGCACGAGTGTGATGATGTCAGTGTGTGAAAAGTGTGGAGAGTGAGGAGCTAGGATTGTGTGGAGTGTGGGAGGGCATGCGCAGTGGCAATGCGCAGTGTAATCAGAGGGAGCCAGGGTTAGGGCCGCTGCTTTTCCGATGCAGCTGCCGCTGTTCTGCAGCAGTTGCTGTGCTGCAGTCCTGTAGAAGGGAGGGAAGGAGAGGGGAGAGGCACCCAACACCAGCTGTTGTGCCCTCCCTGCCATTGCCTGACCCCAAGGGGTGCAGCTGCTGCTGCGCCGCAGGAATACAGTGTACCAGGCCATGACGGACATACAGAGCAGCCGCCCTAAGGTACACTAGGCTGGATCAGCAGGCAGGGCACAGGTTCACTACGCTGTAGCAGCAGGGGAGAGGGGCAGGGGGGTCTCCAGCAGAGGGCGGCACAGAGGGGATGCACATATGGCGCATGGAGGGCGGTGTGCCGTCATCAGCCTGCCTGTGTTGTCATCAAACTCTTAGTCCGTTTGTACCCTTGCCGTGCCTTGCCTATACAAGCCATCCCTCTTTTCCAGATGGCCAAGCAGCCTAACAGCTAACGGCGAACAGTGGTGTACGGCTCAGAGCTGGCTCGAGCAATGTCAGCCATCATCATCTTACTTATACCCAGCAACCATGCTCCCAAACCCGTGTCACTGCTGTGCCCTATTGTGCGCTGTGCTGGCGGGGCATCTGGGCTGCAACTTATGCGGGCTGCTGCTGTTGCTCAGGGCATGGTGGGTCTGGTGGAGGCCTACTGGGGCCAGAGGGGGTTGTTCCAGGGCAAGTTCGAGGACAAGGAGGAGGCTCGCAAGGTGGGCCCTGGGCAGCTTGAGCTGCACCCTGCACCCTGCACCCCCCACACAGTGTCACACTTCCCACAGTGTGTCACACTTCTGGTGCACAGCAAGGTGGGCCCTGGGCAGCTTGAGCTGCACCCAGCATTGTATGCCACACTTCTAGTGCACATCACAGGACCAGGCGAGCCTTGGTGGCAAGGGCACGGCCTATGGCTGCCAGGGCAGATGCTGCCCTACCTCAGCCTCAGCCCATCACCCACTGCCTGCCATTATACTGACTGGCATGTGCCGTTTGACGCACCAATCAGGCAGCCCTGGCCCTCAGCCCTGCCCCCAGCCACTGGCCTTGCCCTCTGCTGGCCCACCGCCTTACCCTGTTGAGGCAGGACCCTCCTGCGCGAGGCACGACCGCGCCTTGTTACAAATGTAAAGAGATACAACACCTATATGCAAATGTTGAGCGACTAAGCTGTAAAAGCCCTGCCTTCCTGCCAGCAGTGCAAATGTGTTCATGTCCAAGCTGCTGATAGGGAAGGAAAGGCCAAGCAGCCATGCCAGGCTGGCGGTGGCCAAGCTAAGTGTTCAGCGTCCATCATCCACCATCATCACCCGCCCCATACCTGCCATACTATGTGCTGATAAAGCGGTGATGCCTGGCCTGCAGCTGCACGACGCCTTCTTGGAGGAGGTGCAACACGTGGTGCCTCCTGATCGACTGCTGGTGTTCAACGTGAGCCAGGCCGGGCAGCAGTCAGCCCACACGCTGCTGCACAGCCGCCCAGCTGCTCTGGGGAAAACAAGGGAGACGAGGGGTGGCAAGGGGCACCTACCACCCCCTGACGTGCCCTCCCTGCCACTGCTTGACTCCAAAGGGAGCATATGGCCATGCACCTGGCTGCACTGCCAGCCTGCTGCTGCTCCTGCTGCCCCTAGGCATTCACACAACCTGTTTGGCTTGAGGCGCTTCCTGTCCTGTTTGCCTGTACCTGTGCCCTGCAGGTGAAGCAGGGCTGGGCGCCGCTGTGCGCCTTCCTGGGTGTGCCGGTGCCTGATGACAAGGTGAGCTGGTCAGGGTCTGCATGGGCCCCGGGGCAGCAGCAGCAGCAGCAGTGCATAGCGTGGCAAGCAGTGAGCCAAGTCACCTGCGCATGTGCTGCCACATGAGTGGGCATGTGTGGCCATAAGGGCAGAACCTCCCACCAAGCAGCAAGCTGCTTGTCGTCGTGAGGAGAGTGCAGGGGACAGGAAGAGGGAAGGAGGGGAAGAAGGGAGGAGGGGAGGAGAGTCGAGGTGCATGCAGTTGCCAGCTGTGCAACCAAGCAACATGTTGGTGGGCTTGGTGCTACGCCCTGCAGCCTTTTCCCCGACTAAATGACACTGCCGAGTTCCAGAACAATGTCAAGAAGATGACGGCAACTACTCAAGAGCCACTGGAGGCTAGCCATTGAGCGTGGACATCAACCATATCCTGTTGAAATGTAATCATGTTGAGTTGCAATGCAAGAAGGCTGCCACTGCAGAAACCCGAAGTGCCACAGTAAGAACGACCACTATCATACCTACTACTGCCCTAAGTGATGCCCATAGCACCGCTTAGTAACAACGTCTCACACTTGAAGCAAAGTTTAAACTTGGGTCAGCTGTGACACGCCTGAGAAAATATACAAACGGGCCAGCATGGGCCAACCAGACCACCGCGTGCCGCGATTTTTGCACCCGCTTGCTGTAGAGGTCTAGTCAGGGCTGTGCACCCATTATTCCTTGCGCCCGCCAAAGTCGACACCTGAATGCCAAACTTACTTGGGTCATAGCTGCAAGGCCAGAAGTGCTGTGTATTGCCCCACATCGGTCGTTGCTCATGTCGCGAACTTTTGGCGAATACATGTCGTCGGCCGTCCTGCTGGGCTAGCTGCCAGTAAGAACATTTGGCACTTGCTCCATTGCGTAGCTGCAACAATGAGCGCGTGTGGCTCACTATTCGTGAACGCGACTGCGACCATGCAGGGTAGCTGCAGACCCGGCCATCTCTCCGGCCAGGGCGACTTCTATGCTGAAACTACACCCTACTGCTCTTTTGACATCAGGTATGCGTTGAAAGCAATTGCAGCACAATGCACACAGCGAGTGCACATTGACAGGGCATCACATCACAACACACACTATGTGGAGTCAAGAGGCACGGACGTGATATTCAGGTATGATTTTTATACTGAGGGTTGACAATGGTCATAGCAATGCCCTGTCATAAAATGATTTTGCTCTAAAAATGTATGTAATCTTGGCACAGTTTCAATTGGAACACCACAATGTCGTTGGTTATGTCATCACCCAACAACTTTCTACATGCAACATTCCCTATGTGCACTATGCAGGTACATGCCTGCGTTCTCACATCCCAACAAAGGGCAAGTTGTGCAGGTAGAGGGCGCTTTGGTCAAGTTGGACCGATGCGTGCTCTGCAAGGTGTCGTCAGCACCATGCGTGCAAGGCAAATGGAAAGCATGGACTACTTTGTGCATGGCACCCAACGAGGATGGGATAGACACTGTCTGGGAAGTACTACGCGATGCTTCAAACTTCAGCGGCAAGGACCACCTTAGCTCTCAGCGCGGTGATGTTGTTGGGCCAGCCACCCTTGTTGACAAAACACTCCGAGCTGGGTGTGAGGCAATGCACCTCCCACTTGTAGCCCACTACACTTGTAGCCGCTCTCGGCCACTTGCTCCGGTGTTGGGCAACAGCAGCAGCAGCATGGGCCAAGGGGGGGGGGGGCAAGGTGTGGGGCTGGGGCGGCGGGCACCACCATCCCCACGCTCCCCGCTACCTGTCCCGGTATTGGGCAACAGCGGCAGCAGCATGGGGCTGGGGGGGGCGGGGCAAGGTGTGGGGCTGGGGCAGTGGGCACCACCATCCCCACGCTCCCCGCCACCTGCCCCCACACACGCAAATTAGTGCACAACTAGCGATTTTGGGGGGGTGTTTTTTGTCAACGATTCGCCTCGGAATGAGACATTTGTTCCATGGCCATTAACATCGTGAAAAATCTCGTAGTAATTAGCGAACTTAATGGATTTATTATATAATATTTAGTTCCCCCTTTTACATCACCGGGTTATGTACCAAATCTCAGGCCGAAAATCCAAAAAATGCTGTTACTGATTTGCCTGAGTGCCGGTATTGGGCATCAGCAGCAGCAGCAGCATGGGCCCTGGGGGGGTGGGGCAAAGTGTGGGGCCGAGGGGGGCGGGGCAAGGTGTGGGGCTGGGGCGGTGGGCACCACCACCGGGGCGGTGGGCACCACCACCGGTGGGCTGGGGGGGGGGGGAGGCAGGCGGGCAAGGTGTGGCGCCAACCCACCCCCAAGGAGGCACTTACAGCAGCGGTGTCATGGGGCCAGGGGGGGCCAAGAGTTGGGCATCCTTGTTTGCCCCCGCAGCCCCCACCCCGAAGCCTTCCCTTTCCCATGGTTCTACCCCTGCCCAGCAGTGCGTGTTGGCCCAGTTGCTCTCCTTCGGGCTTGTACCGTATGACAACGCTGGGCAAGGCCGCTGTGGACTCGAGTCCTTGTGGCATGGATTGGAATTACCAGGCACAGCTATACAGGTGCGGTGTCATGTGCATGTTGAGTGTGGTGTGTTGTGTTGTTGTGTGTTGTGTCACCATGCATCATGTATGGCTAATGTACGGGGTGCCGGTTTGCTTTTGTAGGGAGCGAGTTACGTGCGTGAACTTATGGTTGGTGGTGTGTTTACACTTGTGGACCTGGCTGAGCAGCGGCAGAACCAGCTGGCAATAAGGGTTTTGCAAAGCATCGAGCAGAAGTTCCTACCCATTGAGTCCCCCATGTTCTCATGCCGCTGGCCTGACCCTGTGAGCTTTGCGGAGTGGGGTCAGCATTGCGGAGTGGGGTCAGCATGTTGTTGGGGATCACCATTGTTGTCGTGGACCTCAACAAAGGGTTCATGGAGCACTACACGAGGGGCTACCTCTCTATCATGAGGAATGCCAAACACTCGGCCGCCTCATCACACAAGCCAGCAGCTCTCAAGCACACGATGTCGTTAGTGCCAGCATCACCTGCCTCAAAAGCCTCGGCGTCACGCATGCCTCTGAGCTCAGCTGCAAGGGCAACACACACATCATCACCGGTAGCATGCTCACATCGAAGTACGGGAAAAAGGTCAAGCAGAAGCACATCATCGCCCTCAACAAACTTGCGGCCATGGCGGCCCAGCCCTCATGCCCAGACGCGACCGTAACGCGCACCATCCGGGACAGCCGCAACACATCACTTGACCTCCCGCCCGACCAACGCAAAATCACAACATGGGCCGCGGGCCTCACGGAACTTGCGCCCACACCCGCAGTGCCAGACACCAGAACTCGCTATATGGATATGAAAGCGTATGCGGTCAAGCACGCAACTCAACCGGCAACGGCGGACCGGACCGCAGCGGCACCCGCAGCCCACGAGGCCATTAGGACAAGCTCACGTCTGCTGAAACGAGAGCAACGAGCAACACAATCGGCCCCAGCGAAGCCCACCCCGCCCAAGGCGGGCATGAAACGGAACAACGAGGGCAGACAGATACAAACCATCCCGGAGGATATAGTGCACATAATAGGCCTCGACCTCCCAGGGCTCTCCAGCTGGAAGGTGGATAAAGCCTGCCGTTGTAAACCCAAGGACCTAGGCAGCATACTAGGGGCCATGTACGGCCACCAAGAGGCCATCACCAGCATAGATGGATGGCAATGGGACGGCATCAACAAAGAAAGCTACTACAAGGTACACTGGAAACCCACAGTCATAGATAGATGGGCACTACCACTATGTGCAGAAGAAGGCTATACACCCACACACATAGAGACCATCAGTAGGGAAGAGGCTAAGGACGTGTGCACTTGTGAGCTGTGCTGGCTACCAAGAGGGGACAGCCCCACGTGCCACAACTGCAAGAGGGCCTACCACCCAGCCTGCCTCGAGCAAGCCCACCTGTCAGGACACAAGGAATTAGGCTATTGGCTGTGCCCTATATGCAAGTTTGGCAGCAATGACTTCAAGACTACCATGCGTCAGTCAGCGCACTCGGACCTCATACGAGTACACTGGCACCCCACCCTCGAACCGGCGCCGCTCATCACGGCACACCTGGACTACACGGCAAAGCGCAACGACTACGACGAGGAAAACAAGCAGATACGAGAAGCCAGACATGCGAGGCCCGACGCGAACCTGCCGGCCCACACCCGACAGGGATTGCCGGACCCGCACACCTGGCTACCCCGGTGCACCAACCTGCACTCGAAGGCCACCTTCCACACGTACCCCATCAACCCGCAGACGGACATCGTCGGGACGGGCAATTGCGAAACCTTCCTCCAACTGCACCCCCACATGACCACCCCCGCGATGAGCCTCAGCACGGGGGAACCCATCATGCCCAAGCACGACCTAGTACAACACGTAACGGCTCACGACGAGTCGGGCCGCACAATAGGCCTCCTGACCAAACAACAACACCAACACTTACACACTTGGCTACAACACACACCACACACACGCAACCTGGCCACAGAACTGGTGGCCCTCCTAAGGAGACAGGATACACAGAGCAACCACCACCCCATGAGAGCGGCACAAGACAAAGCCCTTGCCACTCTACACACCACACGAAGCTTCCCAAGTACCGTCCAAAGGTGGGCTGATCCACTCACAGTTAGACCGGAAACCACTACCTATTGGAGCCCTGACATCAATGACACGGCCTTTGGTGCACACCACAACTGCCTACTGGTACGCCACACTGGCCTATCCACATGGAATGTCCCGGCTGACGATACAATGGCACTGAAATGCGTCAACCATGCTATACACTCAGCTACACAGGAGGAGGCCATGGCAACCATCATGCTGATCCCTGGGAAAAAGGGCATCTCCTACCCCAAACACATTGACACCCTAAGACGCTACCCAGAATACTGCCAGCACTTGGCTAGCATACCCTCCACCAAGACCAGATGCCCCAAGCCAGGCAAGCACGCCAACCTCCACATCTACGTCATTTGGAATGCAGCGGGACGACAACTCGTCACCAAAGGCAACCCCCAAGGATGGCTGGCTAGCACTGCCACTGCCCTCCACCCACAACGAGACACACACCCAATCCGCAACAGACCAACGAATCAAAGCCAGCCGGCCACACCCCCTAGCGGCCACAAACAACACATGCGCCTGCCGTTGGACAAGGACCTGCCCACCTCGGGGCACCAACGCAGCCACCAACAGCTCACGCAACACTCCACGACGCAGCCACGGATGGCCATCACCGAATGGGCCACAATCGCGTACTCAGACGGCAGCTGCATCAAGACCTCCGGGGCAGACCCAGCGCGCGTCGGTGCGGGGGTCTATATCCCGGAGAACAACATCCTCATCACAGTCGCCCTGGACGACCCAGAAAGCAACACCATCAACAAGGCAGAACTCACGGCGATATACGCGGCACTCAAAGCGGGGGCCAAACGCATCGCCACCGACAGCCTTTGCTCGCTCTACCAAATCCGCCGAGCCCTCGCTAATCCGATGTCGCTCATCACACATAGACACAAGGACATCCTGACAGCCATCGCCACCCTTATCATCGACAGCCCCGTGACAATCCAATTCTTATCGGAAATGAATTATCGGAAATGAAGGCGCAGACGCCCTAGCCAAGCACGCGGCGCTACACCCAGAGCTTGCCAACACCCCAGCCTACAGCCCGACTACACGCAAAGAGACGACCTTCTGGCTTAGCACCGCGGCCGACAGCGAATCCCCCGCCCCACTGCCGGACTGCCGCCAAAGCGTGCGGGCACACATGCACAACAAACACAAGCTTGGCCTTGCCAACCAAGACAGCATCTACTACCTAATGTCCCAAGAAATCACGAAGGTCGCAGCACCAGGCGCGGGCGATAGAGTGATGACCGACACGAACATCTCCACCCACGCACAACGAACGGCCCTACTCTACCGCACCGGCGGGCTCTACAACCAAAAGCTAGCTTTGCGCTGGAAACGGGCGACTGACGATCGCTGCCCACTTTGCGGGGAAGCCGACAGTGCCACTCATCTCCTATCGGGCTGCAGCGAGACCTTACCGCTTGTGCAAGAAAGGCACAACGGGGCCGGCCGCCTCATCGTTAAAGCTATCAGCAAAGGGACCCTGGGCGGGTACATCCGGTTCGCGGACACCGGCAGCTGGGAGAAGGGCGCGAAGGAAGACCTTGACCTCCCTAACGACACGCTACACACAACGCTACGATCGCTCGGACTGAAAACAGCGGCCACCAAACACACCACTAGACCAGACATACTCATGGTGACGCCGCAAGCGAAGGCGGGCAACCGCGGCAAAGTCACTAAACGGGTCACCATCATAGAAATCAAATACTGCTCGGACTCAAGGTGGACGGATCAATTAGACAGGGCAATCAACCAACACACCAAACTAGCTCAGACCATACGCAAGGAAGGCCACATGGTTGAGATTAGACCAATCCTCCTGGGCATAGGTGGCACAACTTACGAGACACACACACGGCAACACCTCCTAGCACTGGGGGTCACACAAGCCAACACTACCAAACTATCAAACAAGCTAACACGGCACGCGGTGGAGTCAGCCCACTCCATTGCAAAGACAAGCTACAGACTAAGGGCCACTAAAGGGGGGGGAGGGTAGGGGGGGTCGTCTCTTTTGGCTTAATGGTGGGAGCAGGCCGCGCCCCAGGCGGTAGCTCCTCCCTTAATGCACGCCGGTGAATACCGGAGTAGTCTTCTTCTTCTTCTTCTTCTTCTTCTTCTTCTTGGAGCACTACACGCCCAGCAGCGTACTAGACCATCTCATGGGTTGCGATACAGCAGCAGCAGCAGCAGAGTTGCTGCCCCTCATCACACCCCGTCTCTCCTCCTCTCTGCGTGTGCATGAAGTCGCAATGGTGGTAGAAGCTGACCGGCACTTCAGGGTGCTTCGCACACCTGATAACAGAGCTCTCACCTCTTTGCAGTATCTCATATTCGGTTGGCAGCGTTTGACACCATCACCTGACCGCCCAGCCCCACCCGCACCGGGCAGAGGTGGTGCCGCACCTGACCGCCCAGCCCCATCCGCACATGGAAGGTATGTGAAGAAGAGGCTTACACTCCATGACTAACACCATAGTTAGACCAAGAAACCAAGAAACTGCAACTGCACCTCTACATCTTTGCCATCTCTACATCTTTGCCATCTGCCATCTTTGCATCCATGCATGTCATGCACACATGTCATAAGCATGCAAGACATGCAACAATG
This sequence comes from Haematococcus lacustris, assembly GCA_030144725.1. Lineage (NCBI taxonomy): Eukaryota > Viridiplantae > Chlorophyta > Chlorophyceae > Chlamydomonadales > Haematococcaceae > Haematococcus > Haematococcus lacustris. Next base: position 3,714,826 of record JASKMD010000031.1, read on the forward strand.
TTCCTATGTGTGCGTTGCATGTGTTCACAGTGTGCCCACCCCACCTTTCACCCTCCACCACCTCCCAAAACCTATGAAACGCTCTTGCGCCCCGACATCAGCCATCCCTAGCCTACGCGTGAGTTCATTGAAGCGGGAGGTCATCAGGTTCAAACAACAGCTTGCCAGGGCGAAAGCCATGCGTTTACCGCCAGTGGCCAGACTCGCCCTTGCCTACGTGCGCAACGAGCATCAAATGAGGCTAATTCTGAGCTCAGCAGGGCTCATGGCTGAGGGGCATGGGCAGGAGGGCACCCCCGGCAAGGACCATGAGCTCCCTACGCACGGTCAGGTTGTGCACCTCGAGGAACCTCGAAAGGGTGCTGGCCCAAAAGGGAGGATTGACCATGCACATTACCTGAGAGCCCTCGAGATGCAGGTCGACACCGGGCTGTCCTTCAACGCAATCCCAAAGGCTCTGAAGGGCAGCTTTGCTAACATGGCACCTGGGCAGCAGCTGGAAGTGTCTATCCCATGCGCCAGGAGTTATGGCAGGGCTTCTGAAGACATTGCCCTGACAGTTACCCAAGGCCAAGCACGTGAGTAAAGCCATGGACGTTGCATGTTTACACATGATCATGGTAGCAAGCAGACACTCGGGCAAGGATGGCAACACAACAACTCCATATTGTAGCCATGTACCGCTCCATGATACAACCATTGCCTCAGAACACGCTTAAGCTCAGCCTACACCAACTGAGGCAATTGTGGGGCGTGGTAGGCAGGGGTCCACCGGCGAGGACAGTAGGTGGGTTGCTTGATGCACTTGACTTACTCGACACTAAGAACAAGGATTAACGATGCTCAGACCTGTAGCACATGCGCGCCCCACACCTGCACATCTTGCCCTTTGTAGGGATGTGGGGACGTTGGCATGGAACTGCAAAGTGTACATAGGAAGGGTTGCATGTGGTGACTTGTTGGGCTATGACATCATTCACGGTACAACGGCTTGAAACTATGCTGTAATTGCCTGCATTTTTACCATTAGCTGAAACCAAGGCAATGCACTACTGTGACCACTGTTAACATACCCTACTACTTTTGTAGCTAAATATCACGTCCGTGCCCATTGGCACCACAAAGTGTGTGATGTGATGTGACTCCCTGCCAGTGTGCACTCGCTGCATGCATGGTGGTCCAGCCGGTTCAATTGCGTACCTTATGCCAAAACGAGCTTAAACGTGTGGTTTCAGCCCAGATGTCGCCCTGGCTGGACCGGGGCCCGGGTTTGCAGCAACCCTGCATGGTCGCAGTCGGGTCCACGGTTAGTGAGCCACACGCGCTCATTTTTGCAGCTACGCAATGGAACAAACGTCAATGCTTAGACCTGAATCGTCGGCCGCTTCACTTGCAAGGGGCAGAAAAGTCAGCACTTCAGCGGTTACAAGCTTTGCGATGTGCACGGGGTATACTGTACCGCACTACGTCGACTGGACACTTCTCAATGCTACACTTGGCTACTCAATGCTTGGCGGGCCAAGGGGGTTAACATGCGACAGGGAGCTTACGGCGGTGCGCTGAGCCCAGCGGTGCAAGTCTTACATTCTGGGATGGCCTGTACGTGATACGCAGAAATATTTGAAATTTCCGCAGGGCGTGTCACAGCTGAACTTGGGCTGCGGATGTCTACCGGGATGAGGTCTACTATAATTCCTCCCCCGCTTCTGATCAGCTTATTGTAAAGTGCAAAGCGCCGGAGTGCTTATTTACCGCGATGGATAGTGCGCGATGTGCGAGGAGCCCGACCTCATGTACAACATTATGACCAACATGCGCTGGCTCAGGGGCTCTGGAACTAGGAGGAGACCATGGCAGGAGCACAGCAGTGACAGCAACATCAAGGCCGTAGGGGCCCGTTGTTAAATAGGCTCCAAGAGCTGGGCTAACCCTCCTCCATGCTGCCCAACACTGCTGATGCCAGTCTAATGACCATTAAAACGGAATCGAATTCTCCAGCCCTGCGTTGCTGGTTAGGGAACTCAATTGTGGACCCCCAGCCAAGTTCTCATCTCTTGTTTACTCTTGTCAAAAGGGGTTTTAAAAGCTGGCGTGTGCACATGCCTGCAGGCATGGGCTTGTCCTCCAAATCCCACCCCTACAGATGGAAGGGGGCATGCTGCCCGCTGTGCGTGTTGTGTGAAGTCTACGCCAGCTTGCAGCACTGGCTGAGATTCATGTGGAGGGGAAGGCAGCTTTCTACAGCTCCGGATGCAGTCACACAGCCATCGGCCATGTCACAGCCAAGATGTCTGAAATCATCACGGCCTCCAGCAATCTAGAGCCTCCACAGGTTCCACTAGCCCACAGAACTTGCGTTGAGGCAACACTCTGAGGCAACCCTCCAGATGTGCATGCTGCACGTGCTCGCTATAGTAGTTTGACAATTTCCCAACAGTGCACATGCAAGTAGGTGAGCAACTGCTGCTCCCGTTGAGCTAGTGCTGGCATTGCATGTATTGGCCTTGATCGTCCGACAGTATTGAGCCAAGAAGCTAGCGATGTCTTCATCACTTGTCTCTGGGCCGGCAGCTAGAGGGGTCACTCCCGTTGTGAAGCCCATGGCAGTAGCGGGGCTGTGAGTGAGTTGCTGCTTCTTGCAACGGCATCAGCACATCAGCTAGCTGTGCGATCACACTGTAATGCCCCCCCTTGTTGACCAATGCACTGTCTGCTGTCATGTTAGCCACGTGGACGCCTACCATCCAAGTTTGCGCACAATGACTTGAACTTGGGCCCCCGGCTGTGGCAGAAGGTAAACAACAATCATCCAGACATCTATGACTTGAGTGGTACGTTGCAGAGGCAAGCCAGCTGGTCATGCAACCGCATCTCAGTGTGCATCTGCATAATTTGTGCATCTGTCAAACTTGCAGATTGGATGCTTTGGCTTGATGCAGCTGCTCCGCCAACGCACACAAAGATAAGCATCGCTCGGTCCAGTGCAATCCTGACACACACCATGGGCCACCACTACCACCACCTCCCAGCCCTTCCCATCCTCGCCATGGTATATGCATTGCTTGCATGCAATATGAATCTTATGAGCATTGCTTGCTTGTTCAATTGCCCACTGCGTACTTCAAGCAAGCGTCATGTGAATACTTCTTACACGTGTCGCACATCCCTAACACCTCGTTTGCCGCATTTGTGATAGGACACAATGGCACATTGGTTCTTACATTTTCGCTATATGCTACCAGTCCACTACGTCCATTAGACTACACCTGAGTTTAATACCCGCGTCGTGCGGATTGCCTGTAACTTGTCCTTGATGGATAACCCAACCAGGGTTTCCGTCCCCCACAGGGTTAGGCCAGTAGGGCCAAGGGGCAAGAGCAGTGCTGGGCCAGGGGTCAGGCAGGGTTGCTCTGGCCGCCCCTCGCAAGGCCTTCAAGGTGAGTGGGCTGCACGTTGCTGCCTGCAGGATGAGCGGTGGTGGGTCGGCACTGGCGGGGGAGGTGGGAGAGCTACCCCACTATACTTAGCGCAGCTTGCGGGCTGCATACACCACGGACGCCAACAGCGCCATGCCAGCAGCGGGGATGCCCCAGCTCAACAATGTCAATGCGCGACGTATCTTCGCGAGGATCTGCAGCCATGGATGCCGGCTCCAGGCTTGGGGCTGAGTTTACGGGTACATCGCGAGCAGGGCAGGGTTGATGGGGCTCCTGCAGCGTGCTGCCTGGCTACCAGGAGGACAGACTCACCTGTTGGAATTCTGCAGAGTCATTCACGTTGGGGAAGGGCTGCGAGTGGGTTACAACAATCAACATTCAACGCGGTCAAAAGACAGAGCCAACACAGCATCAAACAGCGTCCTGGAATGTGGGCGGGCAGGCGGGCGAGAGAGGGGGTGGGCGGGCAAGCGGGCGGGAGGAAGGGCGGGCGGGCAAAGGGCGGGCGGGCACGGGCAACCGCTTGATGTGGAGGGCGGGCAAAGCTGTAATCAGGTGCTTGTGGCATCCCGGTAGGAGGGGCAGAGATGGCACAGCTTGCTCACATCCTTCATGCCCACCCCTCATCATCGTCTACTTTGCTTGACAAGACTGCAGGGCAGCATGTGTCATCCCACCCCACACCACCCTGACCTCCCTTGACCTGGCTTGATCTACTGCTTGCCACTCCATGCAGTGCTGCTGCCGCTGCTGCCCTGAGGCCATGCAGACCCTGGCCAGCTCACCTTGTCATCAGGCACCGGCACACCCAGGAAGGCGCACAGCGGCGCCCAGCCCTGCTTCACCTGCATGGCACGGGGTCAGGCCAACAGGACAGGCAGCGGCTCAGGCCAAACAGGTTGTGTGAACTCCCAGGTGCAGCAGGAGCAGCAGCAGGCTGGCAGTCCTCCCCTCCCCTCCCCTCCCCTCCCCTCCCCTCCCCTCCCCTCCCCTCCCCTCCCCTCCCCTCCCCTCCCCTCCGCTGGGCGGCTGTGCAGCAACGTATGGGTTGAGTGCTGCCTGGCCTGACTCACGTTGAACACCAGCAGTCGATCAGCAGGCACCACGCGCTGCACCTCAGCATTCCAGCCCTCAAACACCTGCAAGCCAAGTGCCACCAGAGTGCCTACTTTCAGTGTGGAGTAGCCTTCGTGCTGTGGCACAGCGGCCCATGTCTCTATGTTATGAGCAGTGAGACTCTGCATGCCATCATGGCGTGTAGGGGCACACAAGCACAGCACCAGAATAGAGGCCCCGGACCCGGTCCCATTGCCCTTGCTGCAGCCCCTCTCAACCTGCAGCTACCTCGCCCCGCTCAACGCAGCAACGTCCAAGCAACCATAACTCAGGGCGGCACAGCAAACATGTGCGCATGCGTGTGGAAGGAGCTGCCATAGCCACCAGGCAGTGGTACGCATCCCTCCATTGTAGCGGCGCTCGGGCGCGTTGAGAAAGGCAGCGCCTCGTGGCCCACACCACCCCAAGTCATATGTTTCCACAGAGGCATAGAGGCATGGGCATAGAGGTGGCATGCCTCACTGAGCATTGAGCACGCCAGTGGTATCGGCGCATGAGCGGGGTTTGGAGGGCAGCACCACCACCAATTCACTCTGTTGCCAACGGTGGAAGAAAGGGGGTGGGGTGGGGTGACGGTTACAGCAGCCGCCTACCTGCCGCATGTGCTCCTTGTCATGGATGCGTCCCTGGAAGAGACCACTGGGCGCAAAGTACGCGTCATGCATGGCTATCCAATACTGCAAACAAACACGCTCATGCGGCCTGATCACCAGTGCAGCAGGGAATCCTTAGGCACCGTCTTTGTGCCAAGAGCTTGGCTGGCCCACGTAACAATTGGCAGTGGCAGTTGGCCCTAAGTAGCTGTGTTGTGCCGCAAGCTGAGCCAAGGAGCAGCAGTGCAGGCACGCAAGGGACGCTAACGATTAACCCAGGGTGTGTGTATGGTGGAGGCTGGGGTGAAGGGGTGCGGCCCCCTGTCTGGCGCCATGGCCCCACCTTGACATCCGGGCATAAGGCGGCCACGTAGGCAGGCGCCCCCCGCAGCAGCAGGTCGACCTTCCAGATTGTTGCCCTAGGGGTCAGGAGCAATGGCCAGGCGCAGGAGCGGGGCTTAGTGGGCATGGGCAGTGAGGAAGGTGGAAAGGGGTGAAAGCAGCGCTGTTCAGCCCAAAGCCTAACCCTAACCCGCTTTGGATGGAATGGCGCAGACTTTAGGAAGGGCCTGGCAGCAGCCTCTTGAGCTCATGCATCCTCCGCAGAGTACTCACAGCACGCTGGTGTACCAGGAGTCAAAGTCCCTGCAGCCAGGCATGGCAGCCACTGGGCAGCAACTTGGCTCATGAGCAGGCAGTCCAGGCGGCTGGTCACACATTGGGTAAGTCAGCGCATGGTCAGCCTCCTGCTGCTCCCTCATGCCTACAAATTCAGGCGCGCTGCCTGCTTACGTACCACACTGTGCCTTCGCTGTACCCCCGTTTGCCCTCCAACAGCCTACATTCCTGCAAGCCCCTCATCACACTTCTCCACCCAGCACAAGGCGTTCGGCCATGCGCCCAGCTCCATGGCCCCCCTACGCACTGCCTTGCCTCACCCCCTCCCCTCACCTGCCTTGTCCCACAACACCCGCAGTTGCCCTGCTGCCAGCCTCATCCCCTGGCATACCTGACCGTCAGCAGCACCTTAGCATCAGGGAACTCTTCCAGCAGCTCCTTGTACAGTATCTGTGCATGCAGCCGGGTTTGGCAGCAGCATGAGAGGGGGGCAGCACCCTCTCAGTTGCAAGCCATGTGCTCCAATCCGATGTTCTATTCCACGCTCCTCCACAGGTCAGGTCCACCCCTCCTCACCCATAACCACCCGTGACCAGCTTGCACGTCTCTGATCAACAGAGCAGACTAACAACAAAGCAAAACTGGCATATGTTTTGGAAGGTGGGGTTACAGCTGTTGCTGCCATGCTAATGACAGGTGTGCAGCAAGGTGTGCAGCCACAGGGAGTGGTATAACCCGGGCTTGCCCAACTCTGTGACTGAAGTTGGGGAGGTGGGGGAGGCTGCCACCATGGCTGCTGATCAGGTGCGTCCAGCATTGGCGCTTCTGCTATCGACCCATATTTCTACAACCCTGCCATGCGTGTGCAAGGCATAGGCTGCCTGCAAGGGGCTGCCTCTTCAGCCAAGGAATACCTGGTGCATGGCAACCCTTGGCACCAAGCCTTGACATCAATGCCAAGCCCAAACCCTGGGGTGTCTGCCAGGCTGATGCTCGAGTTTCCTGGCTGATCTAGATGCCGTGGCCATGCCTGATGCTGCCGCCGTCACATACTCATAGACTCATTGGCCCAAATGTCTATGACCATGCACTATTCCCACCTATGGCCATGTGTATGTCATGGTTGAGTTGCCTACCAGGCTGGAGCCTGATTAGGACCTGGGGCCTAACTTGGCTCGCTGCCAGCCAAGCTGACAGCCAAGACCACCCTTGGACTTGGCTAGCACACCCACAGTGATCAGCACATGCAGAGCATGGGCGTATGTGCGACGCATGCCTAGTGTAACAGGTGGGGTACCTGGATGGGCTGGTCGATCCCGCATTTGTATGTTGACAAGGTAGCCAGGGCAGTGGAGCGCCCTGCAGGCCAGTTTGTGAAGGCGGAGGCCCACACTTTGTGCTGGCGGTTGAGGATGATGTCCATCTGCAGCACCCAGCATTATGACTTTGCTCACAGTATGCTGGCAGATGGGAAGAGTACCACATCATCATCGACAACAGCAGCAGCAGCAGCAGCTGTAGGGTGAGATGCAGCAGCACTCGCCATGTGGTAACATTTTCCGCCCAAGAGCGTTTCCAATGCCGCTTTAGTGCTCAATGTCCCCGTCCTGCTGAACCCAGCGCCGATGACCAGGAGTCCAGGGTCGCCAGATCTCATTGCTGCAGGGTACGCAAAGCTCAGTGGAGTAAGCAGCGAGCGGGCAGCGAGCGGGAAGTGCTTGTGCAAGTAGTCGCATCGCATTGCATTGACATTCACCGTCTTGTAAGAGCTTGAACGAGGGTTGACGATAGCAACGTGTGCAGCTCCGCGGCGCGGTGCTGAAGGGGCATATGGAGTACAGTGTTGAGTGTAACATACAGAAATACCATGTTATAATGTGCTCCGCAAAAGGCACGACCGTTATAGCGTCGTCGAGGCCCCAGTTGTCGCGCGCTTGTTCTTGCTTGGGCTGTACTGCTGATGTACAGTTGACTGCCGCACAGTTGAATGTTAGCGAGGCCTGTCGAGGCTGGAGATGACAACCTGGCTGACATCAGTCATCGCCGCGTCCGGATGTCGATTCTTATCGTCTTTACTGGCGTGCTACGCAACCAGGTACCCGGTGTTTTCAATCGCTCGAATGCCATACTCTCCTTTCTTATTCGCGAGGCCCCGAAAAGCTGCAAAAGCGAAAGCTGCATCAAAACATAGTTGTGCGGGTGTGGGTGTGTCTCTATATATTAGACAGCCATTCCTTGCACAACATGTCCATCCTCCGTGCTTTACACACTTCTTGGAGTCTTAGCCACTATCATATATACAAGAAAATAAGGGGGCAGTGTCACGGAATGGCCTGCGATTCTTCGTGCAACCTCTCCTAACTTCAACACCACATAGTACATCGAGGAAATTGAGCGCGACTCACTGTGCGGTAAGATCGAAAATCGATCTGAAATCTGGAGGACTTGAAAATAGAGATGATTTGTGGGTCTGGTAATGTAGATGCCAGCGCGTCCACTCGCGCTGTTTCATTTTGAATGGTCGGGCCGACCCGTCAACCGACAGCCCAGTCAAACAAACACCCCCAACCCCTGCGGAGCACAGCCCCCTTCATGACGTCCCCCTTTACGCGCCGGCCTCCATGCCTGGCGTTTGCGGCTGCTCTCAAGCTGCGTTTACGGCTGCATCCGTGCTTTGCAATGCCAAAGGGATACGCTATGCAATGCGAATGACCGTGCGACACCACTCCGGCAAATTAAGGCCTGGCTGGCTTGGAAAACTTGAGAGTTCAGCTTTGAAACTTGGTATGTAGGCTGCTGTGACCTAGGGGAGTACAAGACTCTCTGGGGCCAAAGTGTAATTTTAAGTCGTTGGGGAGTTGCTGGACCAGGTGTGGGCTGTGACCCAGATTTTGGCTAAGGGAGTTGGCACCGAGTGACCGAAGTGACTTTTCATGAAATGTGAGTATGAGCGGTTGTAGAGGATGGTTATAGCTAAGGTTGGCCAGAACCGTAGCGGCGTATATACGTAGGTACGTATATACAGTATATATGTAGCGTACCCCGACCAACGTGTATCCGTAGGCAGCCGTAGGTACGTCGGTTGACCGTACAATACCGTAGGTTTGACCGTAGTTTTCACGCTTACACCGTACACGCGACGGCAAAACCGCGAGATTGCGAAGGACGCAGGACGCACATGTCACCGTAAGTGCGGGTCAAATATAAGTCGCTGCGATACCCGATGGCAATCATTGCGATGGATGATGCATACGAGGGCCCAGGCAGCCCAGCCAGCCCAGCCCAGCCTAGCCCAGCCAGCCAGCCCAACCAGACCAGACCAGACCAGACCAGACCAGACCAGACCAGACCAGACCAGACCAGACCAGACCAGACCAGACCAGACCAGACCAGACCAGACCAGACCAGACCAGACCAGACCAGACCAGACCAGACCAGACCAGACCAGACCAGACCAGACCAGACCAGACCAGACCAGACCAGACCAGACCAGACCAGACCAGACCAGACCAGACCAGACCAGACCAGACCAGACCAGACCAGACCAGACCAGACCAGACCAGACCAGACCAGACCAGACCAGACCAGACCAGACCAGACCAGACCAGACCAGACCAGACCAGACCAGACCAGACCAGACCAGACCAGACCAGACCAGACCAGACCAGACCAGACCAGACCAGACCAGACCAGACCAGACCAGACCAGACCAGACCAGACCAGACCAGACCAGACCAGACCAGACCAGACCAGACCAGACCAGACCAGACCAGACCAGACCAGACCAGACCAGACCAGACCAGACCAGACCAGACCAGACCAGACCAGACCAGACCAGACCAGACCAGACCAGACCAGACCAGACCAGACCAGACCAGACCAGACCAGACCAGACCAGACCAGACCAGACCAGACCAGACCAGACCAGACCAGACCAGACCAGACCAGACCAGACCAGACCAGACCAGACCAGACCAGACCAGACCAGACCAGACCAGACCAGACCAGACCAGACCAGCCAGACCAGACCAGACCAGACCAGACCAGACCAGACCAGACCAGACCAGACCAGACCAGACCAGACCAGACCAGACCAGACCAGACCAGACCAGACCAGACCAGACCAGACCAGACCAGACCAGACCAGACCAGACCAGACCAGACCAGACCAGACCAGACCAGACCAGACCAGACCAGACCAGACCAGACCAGACCAGACCAGACCAGACCAGACCAGACCAGACCAGACCAGACCAGACCAGACCAGACCAGACCAGACCAGACCAGACCAGACCAGACCAGACCAGACCAGACCAGACCAGACCAGACCAGACCAGACCAGACCAGACCAGACCAGACCAGACCAGACCAGACCAGACCAGACCAGACCAGACCAGACCAGACCAGACCAGACCAGACCAGACCAGACCAGACCAGACCAGACCAGACCAGACCAGACCAGACCAGACCAGACCAGACCAGACCAGACCAGACCAGACCAGACCAGACCAGACCAGACCAGACCAGACCAGACCAGACCAGACCAGACCAGACCAGACCAGACCAGACCAGACCAGACCAGACCAGACCAGACCAGACCAGACCAGACCAGACCAGACCAGACCAGACCAGACCAGACCAGACCAGACCAGACCAGACCAGACCAGACCGCCCAGCCCAGCCCGACCCGCCCAGCCCCAGCCCGCCCAGCCAGCCAGCCAGCCAGCCCAGCCAACCCACCCAGCCCAGCCCGCCCAGCCCGCCCAGCAACCCCTTCCGTCCCGTACCAGATCTCCAAGACCCGCAACCGCCTAGCTCCGGGGGAACAACAATGCAGGAATGCAGGAAGGGGTATTTTTGTAGTGAAAGCTGGCAGGAGGGGATTAGACCATGCACACATGGTTGGCAGAGTAGGAGCACATGGCCACACATGCATGGCACACATGGTTGGCCGAGTAAGAGCATATGAAATACTGACTACACAACTGCACACATAGCTGCCACAAGAGGGGGTTGGGCACATGTTTGGCACGCAGAGTAGGAGCACATGGCTAACGGCATGCATGGCTGGCTGGCATATAGATGTGTCACGACACCTCTATTGGCTGAGATTCTGAACATGCTTACCCCTAGCGGGCGTTTCTACAGTTGTTGTGCACCAAATTGCATACTCACTTTCGCAAAATGATGACCCTGCCCCTACGGTCGACCCTACGGAACTACGAATACAGTAAAT
>JASKMD010000031.1:3730825-3757351 GCA_030144725.1 Haematococcus lacustris
GCAGGGTGTGGGGCAACAGCGGGCAGGACATGGGGCAGTAGAAGGCAGGGTATGGGACAGCAGCGGGCAGGACGTGGGGCAGTAGCAGGCAGGGTATGGGGCAGCAACGGGCAGGGTGTGTGGCAGCAGCGGGCTGGGTGTTGGGCAGCAACGTGCAGGTCGTGGGGCAGCGGCGGGCAGGTGGTGGGGCAGCGGCGGGCAGGTGGTGAGGCAATAACTGCTGCCACAAGTATTGCCAGCTGCTGCCCCATACCCTGCCCTTCAGCCCTCTCCTCATTAGCCAAGTGTTGTCATCAGCCAGCCCGGGGTGAGCCTCCCACCCAACCACCTGGCCCATCCCCAACACCGCTCCCCCAATTACCAACAGCCCCAGCGGCAGGGGAGCCAGCAGGACGGGGCAGAGGCAAGCTCATGGTTAGGGGTAGGCCAAGGGGCAGAGGTAGAGTGGAGTATCCTCTGTGCATGTGGGGCAAGGTAGGGGCGGGGGCCGCCGCTCAGGTGCACTGCGTCAGTCCCTGCCAATTCCACCTGCTGAAAGCCCTATGGCAGTGTCACGGCGCAGCCGCTGCCTTTAATCTTACAGTGTGAGCGGCATGTCCACTTAGAAATGTCCAACGCAGTCTCTACTATCCACACTCTCGCACAGCAACTGAGCCCAGGTTTAGAACGGGACCCTCGGGAGTCGAACCCGAATGGTGAGCTGGTAGCAGCCCACCATTGACCTCCTCAGTCACTCTGCTAAAGTGTGGTTTACGGATACGCATAAGCGCACCGTCACATTCCTCCCCCTCTTAAGAGATCCGTTCCGCCAAGGTACCTGGGATAGCCCAGAGCACCGAGACTCGCAGTCTATAGAGACCACTGACATACAGGCTGACCCATAAGGGTACCAGCCACCCACAGAAACACATGCATCACCATAAGGTGCCACATGGGGACCATGGTCATAGGACCAGGCCAGGTGACATAGGTCACTGAGACATTAACACATCAAGGCAGGTTATGCACAGCCTTGTACCTAGACAAGATCTGGGGAGCACCAGCCAGCATAGCCTCTGGCTCCCAGGTGTTGTAGGTGTCATCGTAGCCTGTCCACTTGACCAGGTACTCCATGCGTTTCTTGAAACGTACCTGCCTGTGGTTCAACAAGCTATGCACTTCATAGTGAGGCGCGTCTTCCAGCCACTCCATCACAGGAGGGGGGTGAAACCCCTGGCTGCCAGTGTACTTCTTAAGAAGCGACACATGGAACACAGGATGTAACCTGCTCATGGTGGGAGGTAACTCCAACCGGTAGGCAGCCTCACCTAGCTTGCCTGTGACCTTGAAAGGCCCTACATACCTAGGCAAGAACTTACGTGCTTTGCCAGGTGCATTGCGCAGGTTCTTGGTGCTCAGCAGGACGCTATCACCCAAGCTGAACGTGACATCACGCCTACGCTTATTCGCATACCTTTGTTGGCGGTCCTGAGCCACCCTCATGCACTCCTGAGCATGCTTTACCTCAAGCTCCCACTTCTTGGCGAAGCTCTCAGCGGAGGGAGATAGGCACGGCCTGGGCAGCTTATGCAGCACAGGTGTAATGGGTGACTGTCCATAGTTCACCAGGAAGGGCGTGGACTGAATAGACTCTTGCCATGAATTATTAATAGCAAACTCGGCAAAGGCTAAATGCCTAGGCCAGTCTACTTGAGTAGGTAGGATATAATGTCTAAGCATTTCTTCCACAATATGGTTTGTACGCTCAGTCTGACCATCTGACTCAGGATGATACGCTGTGCTGAAAGCAGGGTCTACGCCTATCAGCTTTCTGACCTCAATCCAGAACTGGTTGTTAAAGGTCGCACCACGATCAGAGATGGTTACTTTAGACAGGCCATGGTAGTTAAATACATGGTCAATGTATAATTCAGCAAATTCTTTAGCATCCATGGCTTCAATGCATGGGATTAGGTGAACCATCTTTGAAAGACGATCCACAACCACACATATAGAATCATAGCCATGCACACCGACTGGAAGCTTAACCACCAAATCCATGGTGACAGATTCCCAGCGGTACCCAGGTATAGACAAGGGATTGAGCAGCCCACCAGGTACCTGGCGTGACGCTTTGTTTCGTTGGCATGCATCACAGTTAGTCACATAGTGTCTAACGTCAGCACGCATGGTTTTCCACCAGAACACCCTACGCACACGTTCAAGGCTTTTGGTGATGCCCACATGGCCAGCATTCTTAGCATCATGCATTTCGTGCAAGATATGCTCTCGTAGCTGGATATCATTAGGAACTATAATAGTACCCTTATCAAGGTGTCGCCACAGTCCCTCCTGGGTCATTTCCCACTCCTCATTAGGCTCAGCAAAGGCGGGGTCAGTGCTATAGGCACTAACTAGCCAATCTGTTACCTGAGAAGGGTGACCAGGACACTCAGGGACATGTGCCTCACAGTCATTAGAGACCGGGTCAGCCCACCTTAACCGCTTAGGCTCTGATGGCTTTAGAGCATCATCAGAGTCAGCATCATGGTCAGCATCATTCACGCAGGGACGGATGCAGGGATGGAGGGGGGGGCGCAGGGACGAACGCAGGGATTGAAGGGGGGGTGCAGGGACAAACGCAGGGATGACTTGGGGGTGCAGGGACGAACGCAGGGATGACTTGGGGGCGCAGGGACAAACGCAGGGATAAACGCAGGGACGAGTGCAGGGATTTTGGGCGCAGGGACGAGTGCAGGGATGAACGCAGGGACGAGTGCAGGGATTATGGACGCAGGGACGAGCGCAGGGATGAGCGCAGGGACGAGCGCAGGGATTTTGGGCGCAGGGACGAGTGCAGGGATGAACGCAGGGACGAGTGCAGGGATTATGGACGCAGGGACGAGCGCAGGGATGAACGCAGGGACGAGCGCAGGGATTATGCCACCAGCCAGGCCTTGTCGGTGCACCTTCATTCCTGGTACTAAGGCCAATCTTGACGCAAGCCTTTGCCAATACATCGCAGAACGTTCCCGACAAGGCCTAGCACAGTCTGGATAAGCGCTATCTTGGTTAGTGAACTTTCAAAGTTAGTGAATCGCGAAGCTTGCGAGTGACGAAGTTTGCGTGTTGTAGAGCAGTTCTAACGGCGGCATCGTTCATCCCTTAGGATACAAGGCAGCACACAAATAAGCGGGATCAGGCGACGAGACACTGGCAAGGCCTGGCTGGTGGCTGCCACAGAGGAGGGCCCGTTGCACGCTAGTGGTGGTAGGTGGCTTCGGCTGGCAATTGAGCGATGTGCGATGTGTCTTGCCGCCTCGTGGCTTGCAGGTTTGCCGGCTTGCACGCTCGCAGGCTTGCAGGATCCGGACTGCACTCGTACACTATGCCAGGTGCGATGTCGCAGTGCGGTGCAGCCGCCGTTTCCGTGGTAGCAGTCACGCAGCACCAGTCGCGCTTCATCTATATAGCGTCACGTTCCACCACATCTGTGTTGCCTGCCTGATTGCAGATGAGCGTCGTGGGTGCGTCCTTCATCAGTAAGGTGAGTGCTCTTGTGCCCATGTCCCCTTGTGTGCATGTTGTTGTTGTGCAGGGGTGCAGCAGCCTCTTGGCAGTGGTGTGGCGATGGAGCAGTGGTGCAAGCCAGGATCAGCAGCCACAAGGCCGTAGCAGCTTGGTGGCAGCCAGCTTACATGCAGGAGCCAGCTGACATGCAGCAGCTAGCCTCCAGCCTAAATGATCGCAGTAGATGGATGTGATGTATGTAGTTGGATGTAGCAAACATAGAGAAGGTTATTTATGTTCGTGTTCGGCACTGCTGTAAGCATCATGCACGTTCCTACAATCCCTGCGTCGGTCCCTGCACTCGACCCTGCACTCGTCCCTGCACTCGTCCCTGCGTCGGTCCCTGCACTCGACCCTGCACTCGTCCCTGCACTCGACCCTGCACTCGTCCCTGCACTCGTCCCTGCGCCCAAAATCCCTGCACTCGTCCCTGCGTTTATCCCTGCGCTCGTCCCTGCGCTCATCCCTGCGCTCGTCCCTGCGCCCATAATCCCTGCACTCGTCCCTGCGTTCATCCCTGCACTCGTCCCTGCGCCCAAAATCCCTGCACTCGTCCCTGCGTTTATCCCTGCGCTCGTCCCTGCGCTCATCCCTGCGCTCGTCCCTGCGTCCATAATCCCTGCACTCGTCCCTGCGTTCATCCCTGCACTCGTCCCTGCGCCCAAAATCCCTGCACTCGTCCCTGCGTTTATCCCTGCGCTCGTCCCTCCGCTCATCCCTGCGCTCGTCCCTGCGTCCATAATCCCTGCACTCGTCCCTGCGTTCATCCCTGCACTCGTCCCTGCGCCCAAAATCCCTGCACTCGTCCCTGCGTTTATCCCTGCGTTTGTCCCTGCGCCCCCAAGTCATCCCTGCGTTCGTCCCTGCACCCCCAAGTCATCCCTGCGTTTGTCCCTGCACCCCCCCTTCAATCCCTGCGTTCGTCCCTGCGCCCCCCCCTCCATCCCTGCATCCGTCCCTGCGTGAACGCCACGGGCCGCCCAGCCTCAGCCTTTGATTTTTTTGACCTGATTTCTTTTGGGATGGAATCCTTGCACCACAAGCTACCAGCTGGCCAAGTTTCAGCCCATTTGGACAAGGTTGACAAAAGCGCAGGGAAGAACGCAGGGACTAATTTGTAGGAGTGTTGAGCCACTTAACAGCCGTTTTGGCAGACAGGGGGGTAGAAACCACCTCTGGGCCAGGCATTAGGAAACCAGAAGGGATAGCAAAGGCTTCTTTTACAGGTTTTACAGTTTGTAGAGACTCAACTGTACAGTTAACTGACCCCTTCTTGCTTACCGCTGAAGGTAGCAATGTTGGCCTGCCCTTAGGGGTACGCAGGGTGAGGGACTTGTCGACATAGTCAAGCAAAGCCCCCTGCACAGTCAGCCAGTCAGCACCAAGCAGGATGTCATATTCATGCACCAGCTCTGGCATCACAGTCAAGGTGCAGAAGCAGCTAAACTGTTGGATGGACAAGTGCACTTTCACATATTGTGTACAGTACACTGATTGATTGTTAGCTACCTCATAACGAAGTGCCACAGGGTAATCATGCAGTCTCAACTTGTGTGTAGACACAAATGCTTCGATGATGAATGAATCATCAGCGCCACCATCAGCAAGGCAGAAGCATGCATGCTGACGGTCTAAGGTGCCAGCAAATCTGAACCTCACCTTGCCATCACGTCCAACCATGCCCAGCACATGTGCCTGTTTAGGCTGAGCCACAGAGGGAGCAGCAGTCTTACATGGCACATCATTCAAAGCAGGACTACACAGTCTTGCTGACAGGGCAGGCAGGGGCTCTACAGGGCAGGCAGGCAAAGAAGCTGTTGTTGAGTTGGCCTTAGGCACACTCACATCATCATCAGCTCCTACAACAGCAGCATCATGCAACAGTTGTTCAGATTGATCCACAGCACAGTCCTGGCTGGCTGGCTGGGCAACACCCTAGCGGTTGGTAGCAATACGGGCCCGGCTGACGCCACGGCGCATGCCCTGATCCCTAGGCTTAGAAGCCTTAGGTGGGGGCTGGGGCTCTGGCTCTTGGTCTGACTCAGAAGCACCAGACTCAGAAGGAGGCTTGGACTTGGCTTGGCCAGGCTTCTTGGCACCCTCAGGTGGGTGAGGATACCCAGACCTGCGCCGGGCCTCAATAGCCGTGAAGTGGCGGTAGGGGCAGGGGTGCTTGGTCAGGTGGCCGGGATGGTTGCACTTGAAGCAGTATTGCCCAGGCAACAGGGGTTTCTTGGACCACAGCTCATCATGTCTGGGCCTCTTGCCAGCACCACCAGAATCAGGGGGCTTATTGCCACGCCTGCCGGGGTGGGCCTCCCTTCCCAGGGCACTTGACGCCTGCACAGCATGAACACCAGAGGTACCAGCACCCTTAGTAGGTGTGGTGGTGGACAGCATGACCACATCGCGCTGAGCTTGCTTAGCAGCCTCCATAGCCTGAGACAGTGTGGGGTTCTTAAATGCAGCCAGGTCCTTGAGAACAGCAGGCTGTAAAGCAGAGCTGAGTCCCCTGGTGAACACCATGGCCAGCAAAGGCTGACACATGCTGTCATTTCCTGCAAACAGCAGGTTGTTCCTGAATTCTGTGATGTACTGGCCCAGGAGCATGCCTGCAGACATCTTGATGCCACCATCAAGCAGCTTAGTTCGGGCGACATTACAGTCGTCACGCAGGTCGTCTCCTGTGTACTCACAGAAGGCGGCACGCTGGTAAGGCCAGTCAGGAACATCAGCATACAAGGCAGCAAAAGACTCCTTGATCGATGGATACCAAGTGTTGCGAGCTGCGCCAGTCAAGAAGGCAGGCAGAGTGGATGCAACATCAAGGCGGTAGCGTTCACAGTGACGCTCAAGGTCGTCGCAGAACGCTAAGGCTCTGCGGTGAGTGCTACTGCAAGCGTCAGTCCACTTGTCTAGGCCAGGTATAGACCTGGAGCCCAAGGACAAGGGAAGTGATAAGGTCAGGGGCGCAGGACCCGTAGGGGTAGCTCGCCCTGGACCTGCAGCACCTGCACCAGGCTGTCCAGGCAACACAGGAGCATCTGCTCTGCCTGCTGGATCTACCCTGCGAGGTGGAAGAGGTCGAGACTTCACCTGAGTGGTGATCGAAGACAGAGCTTGACGAAGAGCGTCGTTCTCAGCCTGAATCTGCAGTTGCTGAGCCTCCAGCTCGAGGATGTAGTCTTCGTCCCCTCCGAGGTAGCGAGGACGTTGCTCGTCCATCTCGCCGTCCTCCATATCGCCACCAGGGGTATCCTCTGGGTTATCACCAGAAGGAGGGTCACCAGGGGCTTTAGAGCCACCTGAGAAAGTCTCCACAACGGCGTTGAACTTAGCACGAAGCTCCGGATTAGTCCGAGCTGCCTCCAGGAGCTTGTCTAGCATATCAGCGTCTGGAGGTGGATTAGTAGGGGGTTCAGCTCCGGCGGGTGGCCCGCCATTGCCTGGATTATCTGTCATGTTGCTGTACCGACGTCGGTCGGAAAACCATTTGTCACGGCGCAGCCGCTGCCTTTAATCTTACAGTGTGAGCGGCATGTCCACTTAGAAATGTCCAACGCAGTCTCTACTATCCACACTCTCGCACAGCAACTGAGCCCAGGTTTAGAACGGGACCCTCGGGAGTCGAACCCGAATGGTGAGCTGGTAGCAGCCCACCATTGACCTCCTCAGTCACTCTGCTAAAGTGTGGTTTACGGATACGCATAAGCGCACCGTCACAGGCAGCCTCCCCGTCCATCCGCCTCCTCCACGCTACCCCCGCCATTACCGCATAGCTCCCCCCCAACCCATTCAGCCCTCCCTCAACCCCCAAGCCCCGTGTTCTCACACGGACAACTATATGTGGCCATGTCCCGTGTGAATCAGGCGTCCGGTCTTAGCATCATGCTTGCGCACCCACGCCCAGTATGTGCCGCACCCGATGGGGCGCTATACACGGACAATGTGGTGTGCACTGAAGTGTTCGATGCCTTGGCTGCTGCCGACACCGACGAGAATTGGTAAAATCACATGCCATGCACCACGACCGCATCAGCACAACCAGCGACACTGTGACTATACATTGTGGTCGTCATCAGAGTCCCTCAGTGGCTCATAACAACATATTGGCATGATGGCATGACAACATATTGGCACAACATGGACTTTGCTTTACTACTGCTTTGCTATTGATGCTATGAACATGTTGGACAACAAGTTGTAGCTTGACGGCTTCCTAGCCTCGTATGGCAGCCATGTTTTTCTGTCCGTCCGCTGTCGGACGGGCCTACTATACTATTGCAAGGGTATCATCACTGTATAGCAAGTCACCGTATGGACATTGCACTAGATAGAGCACTGAACCTCCCCCATGAAGTCATGGTGCTCTTGTGGCTGCTTGCAGTGCCGGCTTATCTCTTTCACCTCCTCTGAACACTCAAACTTGCGTGCCTTAGCAATCACCCATGCCGTCACCCATGCCTTGACCCCAAGAGCTGACTTCGTGTGGCCAGCCACCCCGGCTGATAACTTGCAAAATACCCACCCCTCGCTGCTGCCACTGCTGTCGCCGCCGCTGCTATTGCTGGCGCTGCTGATGTTGGCGCTGTTGGCGCTGCTATTGGTATTGCACACCACCCGTACATGCTTGCGTGAGGGAGTGGTCGTGGTTTGTGCTACTGGTGCGGGCTTAGGCTTGTTGCTAGGCTGTGGGCAGGCAGTGGCTAGCTGTTGCAAACTGTGGTGTGTGCAGGCAACGGCTAGCTGTATAGGGGAAGCAGAGGGAGGCAAGGGCAGGGTGATGACACTAGTAAGTTAAAGTAAGCATCCATCATACCTGGGCCACAGTTGCGCCAGCTGGCACGAAGAGGAAGTGCACAAAGGGGTACTTGCTTGAACTACTCCAGCACAGTCCCTTTCCTGTGCACGGCGAACACATCCAGCCAATTGATCATTGAGGGCCACTAAGCCACCGGCAGCTCGTCGAGGTTGTGGCCAAACTTTGTGCAGCTCCTCTTGTAGTCAAGGAGGATGACACGCTCGAAGTGCTGTTTGTGGCTATTACCGTGGCTGTGACGTCATGACCTGCTGCATCAGCCGGCACTCAAGCTGGCAAAGGCTGCCACGCCCTAGCATTCTTAGGCTTGCCACCAGGGGTGCTGAGAACTGCCTTGCCCTCGTAGATCAGCTGCAGCGGCAGCACGTGCCGAGAGGCCTTGACTGTGAGGCACACAGTGAGGCCCTTCTATGGAGCATGTCATCGTGTTGGTGAACCTGGCGTAAGAGGTTTTCGGCTACGTCGTCAGCACTAACGCCACGGGCCACGAAGCGGTCCATCGCAGCACCATTTACGCGAAAGTCACACTCTTTACTTGCTCGCGATTTCGCGAGGCCCAAAACGTGGTTCGCGGACGCGGATCAGAAGAGAGAATACGGTATTCGGATTATGTTTATCAGGAGACCCTATTGTGGCTCGCCCCAGGAGGAATGTTACAAGGAGACATGATTGGACCGCGGTGATTCTGAAACTAGTCCACCAGTACCGCCGTGATTTAGCGCTGGCACACCCTGCGCATCACAGTCAAGTTGCCACCGCCGTGGGCGATGACCGGCCTCAGGCCATGGATAAGCTTCTAGCTGACCCCTAAACCTGCAGGCAACATCGCAAGGGACATCATGTGGCTTGTGTGTCACAATTGCAAGGGCAGGCCAGCATCAATGCACAAGGGTAGTGGGCTGGCGCATGGTGCATGTCAGCTAAATAGCGAGAGCGTCGCCACCCTGCAATCTCCCAATGCGCCAGAATTGCGCCAGCATCTAGGTACGCTGCCTGTGCGCACGGTCTGTGTCTATTCGATAAAGAAGTGACCTAGCTGACCCCCGAGTTGTATAACAACACCTGCGTCTAAGCTCATCGACGTGCATCGCTGTCTTGAGATGCACACAAGGACCAAGATGGCGCGAGGGTGCCGAGGTATGTGACGCTTGTTGCGCTGTGTGGCCGCGCCCTTTAATCATTGGCAGAACTTGCATAACAGGGCGCATATGCGAGGTGTTCGAAACACATCAGCATACTCGCTTGTTGCCAAATCCTGGGACCGCTTATGCAAGCATCCCTCATGCTGTGCAAGCACGCACAGCATGTATGACAATGTGTTTTGGACAATCTGTTGTAGTCGCAGCGCATTAGTATTGGAATGGCGTATTGGAGCAGCAAGAGGGTTGTAGGGTACAAAGTCTGACAGCAACTGCAT
The DNA here is from genome assembly GCA_030144725.1 of Haematococcus lacustris. Lineage (NCBI taxonomy): Eukaryota > Viridiplantae > Chlorophyta > Chlorophyceae > Chlamydomonadales > Haematococcaceae > Haematococcus > Haematococcus lacustris. The sequence goes on from JASKMD010000031.1 coordinate 3,740,611, forward strand.
CCATCCATCCATACGTGCCCTGTCATCTGTCCTAGCACTGGGACGCTGCTGTGTAGCCCCAGCACCCGCCGCGCTTCCGGGCCACACCTACCTCGATACCTTGGTCACGCGCCAGCCCTCACCTGCTCAACTTCGGCTAAGGTGAGCAGACCTGGCCTGGGCTTCATCCTTGCTCCATGCACCTCCAAAGTGACGCCCAGGCAACCGTTGCCAGCCCTTGCCTATTAAAGAAGGACAGATGACCTGGCCTTGCAGGTCAAGGTGGCGGCAGACAGCCCCATGCACCCCCCAGGCGCTACCTCAGGCCAGCGGCCGGCTGTTCAGCAGGCTTGACCCGAAGGGCCGCCATGCACCAGGCTCGCTGCTGGGCTGCTCGCTGCTGGTGGCGGGGACCACTGTGGGGGCCGGCATCCTAGCGCTCCCGGCCATAACGCAGGCAGGCTGAGGGCGGGTGAGGCACATGGACTGCATGAGCTGCCATGCACCATGGTGCTACCCCCTCCCCCTACCCCCTACTCCTAACCCCACCCCTCCCCCTCCCCCTTACCCTCACCCTACCCCTATCCCATGGGACTCCCCCACCCTGACTCCAAGTAGCACTAGCTGCTCTCTAACTAGTATGGGTCCACTGCCTTGGCTACCAGCCGCCACTTGTGGCCTGCGGGTTGGACACTTCTACGCTCTCAGCACAGCACCCCAGGCACCACCTCATTTGTGACTGCCAGTCTGGGGTGTCTGTGATGGGTGCTGTGTGCCGCCAGCGCAGCCAGTCGGCTTCCTTGCGAGTGCGGCTGCGCTGGTGGGCTGCTGCGCCTATTCCGTGATCACCGGGCTGCTGGTGGCTGAGGTCAACCTCAACATCATGAGGGAGCAGGTGCGGAGCCACAGGTCCAGGGATCTAGTCCCGCTGATGTCAGTCCAACTCCCACAACCTACTCCGTGACAGTAACACAAACCACATCACCGCTACAACCCTCCCCAACATCGCTGCCATCACGAACCCCTCCTGCCTCCTGCTGCCCGGCATTGCCCTTGCTGCAGCCGCCCCCTGCTGCTTCACGCTTGCTGATGTTGTTGCGCCCTGCTGCCCCCCTGACCTGCAGGGGGCTGGGGGCGTGTCCCTGGTGACCATGGCACAGGCCACGCTGGGGCAGCGGGCAGCTAGCGTCGTCTCCGCCCTCTACATCTTCCAGCACTACAGCCTGCTGGTGGCATGTGGGTGATGGGGGGCAGGTCATTGGCGGGGGTCGACAACTGTTCAGCATTGAGCCGCAAAATGTGTGAGGGGGGGAGTGAGTCACAGTCTCACACATCCCTGACAGCGAAGGGAGTAGGGGGACAGGGGGACAGGTTGATCTGTTACTGCAGCGGTTAGTCTGTTACAGCAGCGGTTCGGGTGTGACAGCAGCTGGCTCGAGTTAGACCCTCCTGTTGGCATGCCGCCCCTGACACTTACCCAACTGCCATGACGGCCCCCCCCGTGCCAGCCTTGCTCCTAAGGCCAACCTCCCACGACCCTAGCCACACGCTGCGCCCTGCATGTCCCCGCCTAAGCTGCCCCACCCCTAGCTCTCATCCCCCCATGGTGGGTGTGTCCCTACCGCTGCCGCAGTCTTCCTGTGCCTACCTGTCCCACAAGCCAGTCTGCCCCAACAGCCCCACAGCGCGCCTGGCTGCCCTGGCTGCCCCCTGCACTGCCCTGGCTGCCCCCTGCACTGCCCTGGCTGCCCCCTGCACTGCAGACATCTCCAGGTCCGGGGAGATCCTGTCCCAGGACACGGGCCTGCCCAGCCCCCTGGCCTGCACCCTGTTTGCGGTGCCACTGGGCCTGGCCTGCTACGCCCTCCCTGGCCGCCAGCTGGACGCCCTGAACAACAGCCTGGTGGCGGGCGTGGTCGCGGTGTTCATGGTGAGAGGGGAGGTCCCAGGATCGAGTCCCCGCCACACCATTGCTGGGCAGCTGCACAGCCCCACTACCCGGCCATGAGAAAACGAGAAAAAACACCCGCCATGAGATGATGAGAAAAAAGTACCTGCTGCGCCCTGGCTGCCCTATACCCCTCTAGTGTGGTTAAGGCGTCATGACGTCAAGGTGTCCAGCTGCCACCTGGCAACCATGCAGCCTTGTGCCCAGCCACTGGGTGCCCCTCCAAGCGTCTCCCTGTCCTTTCTGTCCTCTCTGTCCGCCTGCCTGGGAGGTGACCCCACGGCCCTGTTCAGCTAACCCCCTCATGCCCCCCTCATGCCCCCCTGATGCCCCCCTGATGCCCCCCTCATGTCCCCCTCATGCTCAAACACTTGTGGCCAGCGGGCCTGTGATGGCAGGCGCTGACCCCGCCCCCGTAGGTGGCCGCAGGCGCTGGTGCTGCTGGTGCTGCCAGGCGTGCAGCCAGACACCCTGTGGGTTGCCAACTGGGGGGCGGTGCCGCACACCCTGCCGGTCTTGGCCCTGGCGTTTGTTTACCAAAATGTGTGAGTGGGCGGGGTGAGGCAGCTGGGTGGAGTCACAAGGGGGGCATGCAGGGAGCTAGGTTGGGTTAGGGTTCGGGGAGTTGGGTTAGGGTTGAGAGAGGGTGGGGTTGGGGAGGTTCATGGTGAGGAATGAGGGGCTAAAGGGAGGGGGTCAGGAGGAGGGCGTGGAGTAGGGCCAACACCTCCGCATCCTGACGCACCCTCAGGAGGTCATGCATGGGGCCATGCGGGAGATTGCATGAGGATGGAGAGGGATGTGGAGAGGGGTAAGCTGGGCAGGCAGTAGGCCAGCACCTGCCTGTATCCCCGGGTCATGTTACAGTAGGACATACTAGGGCACCGTCAACTATGGGAAGGGACTGCTAAGAACACCGCATGCACGCCAATACTGCAGCATGCAAGCTTCGTAGGTATAAGCATGCAGTACATACAGGCCTACCTACCTACCCTACAGGTACATGCAGAGTGTGACGTCACCCCTCCCCCTGGTGTGGTGCAGGGTACCAGTTGTGGTGAAGGAGCTGGAGGGCGACCCAGGCAAGGTGGGCCTGCAGGCCTCAGGGCAGTGCCAGCAGGGCGGCAGGCTGGCTGCTCATGGGCACAGTGCCTGAGGACGCATGCGTGCACATGCACTGGGGCCAGTGCTACAGGATGGCAGGCCGTGCAAGCTGGTAGGCTGCAAGCTGTTCTGGGGAGCAGCGGCCGTCCTGCCTGACTGACCCTCTGCCTACAGCTGCTCTCCCACATCGCTGCCTGCTTGCCTGCCTGCCTGCCTGCCTGCCTGCCTGCCTGCCTGCCTGCCTGCCTGCCTGCCTGCCTGCCTGCCTGCCTGCCTGCCTGCCTGCCTGCCTGCCTGCCTGCCTGCCTGCCTGCCTGCCTGCCTGCCTGCCTGCCTGCCTGCCTGCCTGCCTCCCGCCTGCCCGCCTGCCCGCCTGCCCGCCTGCCCGCCTGCCCGCCTGCCCGCCTGCCCGCCTGCCCGCCTGCCCGCCTGCCCGCCTGCCCGCCTGCCCGCCTGCCCGCCTGCCCGCCTGCCCGCCTGCCCGCCTGCCCGCCTGCCCGCCTGCCCGCCTGCCCGCCTGCCCGCCTGCCCGCCTGCCCGCCTGCCCGCCTGCCCGCCTGCCCGCCTGCCCGCCTGCCCGCCTGCCCGCCTGCCCGCCTGCCCGCCTGCCCGCCTGCCCGCCCGCCCGCCCGCCCGCCTGCCTGCCTGCCTGCCTGCCTGCCTGCCTGCCTGCCTGCCTGCCTGCCTGCCTGCCTGCCTGCCTGCTTGCCTGCCTGCCTGCCTGCCTGCCTGCCTGCCTGCCTGCCTGTCAGATCCGCGCCAGCCTGCTGTGTGGCTCCCTACTGCCCCTGGCCATGTTCCTGGTGTGGGAGGCGGTGGTACTGGGCAGCATGGGCCCCGCAGCCGCCACCACAGCAGCAGCAGCAGCAGCAGTGGCAGGGGACCCCCTGGAGGCCCTGCAGGCCAGCAGCCCAGTGGCCCGACCTCTGGTGGACTCCTTCTCCCTGCTGGCCATAGTCACGTCCTTTATAGGTGAGCACCTGCCTCCGTACCCAGCTCCGTAAATCCTAATGGTGTGATGTGCAAGCATAGGGTGTGATGTCACACATGATGGTCATGTCGGTAATAATGCAAGGGCCATCAGCTGCAACCAGTATATATATCTTCATCTTGGGTGTGTGATTGAGTATGTGTGAGTATGTCTATGAGTATGAGTGTGAGTATGGGTGTGATACTGTGTGAGAGTCTGAGTACTAGTAGTGCAGGTGTGCTGGCAGACAAAGGCCAAGCACGTTGGTGTCAGGGCACCCCCTATGTGTCCGGAGATTGCATACCTACCTCTGCTGTCTCTCAATGGGTACATGGCCACCCTGCTCACCATTGGCATGCATGGCACGCCACACCTGCTAGGCCTCTCAGGGGACATCTGGGTGCATGTGGCTAGCGGCTGCAGTGTAGGTCACACTGTCGCACTCCCTTGGCGCAGGCTTCTGCCTCGGCCTCACCGACTTCCTTGAAGACATCCTGTCTCCCAGGACGCAGCAACCGCCACACAGCCTCTCACAGCCTGGCCAACCACCCGCCACCTCCACCACCAATAGCAGCAGCAGGAGCGCCGGTGGCACAGGTGGCAGTGGCAGGCAGAGTGGGAACGCCATCAGCAGCGGCACAGGCAGCAGCAGTGAGGTAGCTGAGGAGGGCCGCTCTGCCATTGGGGATATGAAGGTGTGGCAGCCAGGGCCCTGGCGCCTTGCCCTGGCCACGGTGCCAATGCGGCAGCTGACCTACGCGCTCACGGTGCTGCCGCCCCTGCTCATGGCCTGTACCTCCCCGCAGCTCTTCTATGCAGCCCTGGACCTGGCAGGTGCGGCAGGTCCGGAAGGGCGCAGCGGCAGTGGGGCAGGTTGAGGTGACAGGGTGTCGGGCGCTTGCTTGAGAAAGACGACCGGTCAGTTGGCAGTTGGGTCCGGCACGATGCCCTCAACAGTGGGGCTTGCACTCCTGATCCGATCTTCGACACCGCTACCGCCATGCAGGCACATACGGAGTGATGACGCTGTTCGGCCTGCTGCCAGCGGCGATGGCTTGGTCGCAGCGACTGCCCCGATCTCAATCCCGGCCGGCTATCCATACGCGGTTGATGGCAGGAGGCAATGCTGTGCTCATCGGCGTCGGTGCCATCGCCCTCGCTGTGATCTTCAACGAGGTCGTGGGCTGAAGTAGATGAAGCACTACACGCCGATTGTCTCACTTATATATGTCCCATGCAAGCTTTTTCAATGTTGTGCCTGCATGCCTATTGCTATTGCTCCCTGATGCAAAATCCATCGCACTGCACCGAAGACACGTGCTCATTGGTGTCGAATAGCTATCGACACATCACACGCCGCGACATCCAGCCGTTCAATGCTCGAGTACAAACCCTGTCATGCCTACGTCTATACCAAGCCGAAGCCGAATGCAAGACCAGGAAGCAGTAATTCATAGCATCACGTCCATGCGGCCGTTGATGCTCATTCGCCTCGTCTCAACTCCTCCAAGTGCAGCGTCGAGGGTGTCGAAGCGTGGCGGTAACGCAAGGATTCGCCGTCACCCAGAGTGGGTGCCGCGGCCAAGCCGAGACCTTGTCAAGTAGTCTGCTCGTGTTTTCGCGGGTCGCGTGGAGGGGCCTCCGCCGGCTGCGGCCGAGGTTGGTCGTCCGAGTGGCGAGCCGGTGGCGCGCTATCGGAGGGTCGTGGGGCCGCCTCTTCCGAACTCGGCGGAGCCGTCACCTCCGAGGGTGGCTGGGCCGCGGCAGCGACAGCCTCTTGCGGCGGACAAGCCAGGCCGCTGTCTGCGGCTGCAAGAGTGGGCGCCACTGGTGTCAGGGGGATGAGAACAGCAGCTTGGGGCAAGCCGTCTACAGAGGTCGGGTTTTGCGGGCTGGTGGGGACTCGGAGAGGCAAGCTGGTGTCAGGGGCGGTGGCGGTAGGGGCAGTGTCAGTGTGGTCAGGCAAGCTGGGGGCAGTAGCGAGTTCCCCCATGAGGCGGCTGCTGCACCCACACATTCTCATGCCCTGCTGGGTGGCACCATGCGTTTGTGGCTTCTGGATCTGTTGCAATAGTTGCGGCAGTTGCCCCTGTTCCCTCTGCTCCTGCGCTGGGCCTGGTACTGCCTGCTGCTGGTGTGAGAGAGCACACGCTGACAGTAGAGGTACATGCTCTTGGTCCTGCTGCTGCCGCTGCTGCTCCTCCTGCTGCTCCTGCTGCCCCACTCTTTGCCCCTGCTGCTCCTCCTGCCCCTGCTCTTGGCGGCGCCCCCGCTGCTGCTGCCCCTGCTGCTGCCCAGGTTGGCATGCCGGCAGTAGCTGGCCAGGAGGGGGGTGCACCACCTCCCGAACAATCATGCGTGACGCGTTCATCTCCAGTCGACTGGACAAAGTGAGGCATGCCTCATGCATCCAGCGCAACAGGGGGCCGCAGGACAGGTGATTCATGCCAGCCACCTGACACATGGCAGTGGGGGGGCGCGGGGCACAACAGTCAGAGTGACCCTGACTGACCAGGGCCTGGGAGAGAGTGGTGGCTGGAGGCTGGGGGGCAGGGGGGAGCCAGGCAGGCCGGGGGGCAAGCGGGCAGGGGTGGTGGCCAGCAACTTCAACGAGGGTTAGGGTGAGGCTGTTCCAGCGCCTGCCCTGGGCTGTCCACTCACCGCCAGCAGCGGTACCCCCCAGGGAGTCATGCTGCTGAGGGCCAGGCAGGTGACCATCACGGCCACCGCCGCGCACTGGAACAGGGAGAAGACGATGCAGGCCGCGGCTTGGCCCACCTGCTCCCCTCCGCCCAGCAAGCTCAGCAGCGCCAGGGCCCTGGGGGCGCACAGGTCCAGGCAGGCTGCAGCTGAGCATACGCGCCACCTCTGTTGCCTTCAGTGCTAGGTGGCCCACAGCAAGGCACAGCACACAGCATGTAGACACTTACCTTGCTCCAAACACCCTGGGTGTGGTGGGAGTGAGACTTATAGTGAGGCGTGAAAAGAAGTGACTGGGACATGGAAGTAACGGGTGGCCTGGTCTGCACACCTGGTAGGTTAGCAAAGCATAGCATGGCCACCACACCTAGCTTTCCCTCCCCAGTCCTGGCTCCCCCTCCCTTGCCCAACCCACTCCATGCCCTACTCCTCCCCTCAACTCCCGTCCTCGTGCTCACTGTCATCCACCCTCTACCTCCCCCTCTACCTCCCCCTCTACTTCCCCCTCTCCCGGTCTTACCTGCGGAAGCTGAAGGCATCTGCAATGGTGAGGCCGAACCCCGCCAGCCCCACCACCACAAAGCCGTTCAGCAGGTGGTCCCCAAAGCTGCCATGGGCTGGGCGGAAGGAGGGCAGGAAGCCAAGCAGGCAGACCAGGCAGAACAGCAGCAGCACAAACAGGGTGGGGGGTGTCAGGGGGCTGCGCAGGACCCAGGCCCAGTCCAGGCGCTCAAACTGGTACTCGTAGCCACACACCGTGCACCTGGGACAAGGCGGCAGCCAGGCGGGGGGGAGGGCAGCCAGTGTCCCCCTTGGGCCAGGCAGTGGGCGGGAGGGCAGGCAGCAGGCAGGGGGGAGGGCAGGCAGCAGGCTGGGGGGCCAGGGGAGAGGGCCAGAAGGGAGGGCAGGCTGTGTGCCTCTTATGGCAGGCGGCTAAGGCTGAGGCTGAGGCTGAGTCTGAGTGGTAGGCCAATGAACAACCAGGTAGGCCGGCTGGAGGGCAGGCGGACGAGCAAGCTGCAAGTCAGCAGCTGCAGCTTGAGGTGTTCAGTGGTTGCTGCACTACAGCGGCTGCCCTGCCCAGCACCCTGGCAATAAGGGCCAGCTCAGGCTTGGCTGGCTCATCTGCCGATACACCCGCCCCTTGCTTGGCTCACAGCGACCAGTGCTGAAAAGAACCTCTGTGCCATTCGCCCAGACCATGTCAGGGCGGTGCGGTAGGCACACGCTCACTTGTAGAAGGCTGCTGGGGTCGCCTCCCGCCACTTCTCCAGGCACTGGCGATGCACGTACTTAGCTGTCCCCGTGCACAAGCAGGGCACGATGAGGGGATTGTCATTCTGTGCTGGGCTGGCATGGGCTGCATGGGTGGTGGCTCGCAGCCAACGGAACCTCAGCGCAGCCTCTGAGGTGGACTGCCCCACCACTGCTGCAGAGGCTGCAGTGTCTTCCTCCTCCTCCAGGCAGAACCTGTGAGGTGCCGGTGTGAAGGAACGCAATGTGCGCATCAGTGGACTAGGTACATGCAAACATGTTGAAAACTCCAGAAATAATTTCAATATCCTGCCAGATTTCAGGGTTCTGCGGCATTGGGCTGCGTCTTGCCTGCAGATACGCGGCCCCTCACTCTCTGCAACTGTTGACGTGGAGAGCAGAGCGCGCGCTTCGTCGTCCGCATGCTGGGTGATGTTAATGACATGGTTAGCCAGGTGGTCAGACCTGCGTTTAGACTGCTGCGCCATATGGGGTAGTCCCAGAATAGAGAGTGGCGATGTGAGGAGTGGTCACACATGCCGGTCGAGAGTGAAGCTTCGCAACGCAGAGCGATAGCACGCCTGCGATCGCCTCTACTCTCTCATGTACAGAACCCCATACTTCGTGGTGTCTAACCCGAGCACTACTGGCGATCCTAGCGAGTACTGCACTGCTGGCGGTCCTAGCGAGCCGAGTTGATTAATCGACGTAGCTCAAGCCTGCAAGGGCGTGAAAGGGTTTGGGAGACGCAGTATGTGCTTCATGCGACGTTCAATCGTCTGTTATTTTTCCGCATGCCAAATTCCCCCCCTTTTTGCTGTCCACTTAACTGTCCAACCATAACGTAAGATGATTGACTACCACGTACTGTCCAGAAATTGGGTTCTTGTGTGGAATCGCAGTGGGCGCAATGTGCATACATTTGAAAAGTTGCTAACCTGAAAACTTGCAACTGAGAAGGGGCACAGCCGTGCCAATGACAGAAGTTAAGAAAAGATCACAAGTATAGGCTACCCCTCCCGTTGAACCACCACGTCAGGGACATTTGACTTTGCGGCGTGCCTGGTGAGAGTTGAGTTGTCATTTTTACACGGAACGCCCTATTTCTGCGTCGCGCTTGCACCTGCGCGCCCGAGCTGCTGGCACCCACGGTGACCGGCAGTCTGCCAGGCACGCGAACGGTTCCGCTCTGCGCGATATGCCTTCCAAGACACCCACAACGCAAGATGCAGAGTTCTCCGCTGCGGTACACTGCGGTACACTTTACGCATGGAGCCCAGTTTTCTCAACGTCATCTTACACAGCCAGCTCAGTCGCACTCTGCCTGCTCATTCAGATGCTGCAGCACCATGTATCGTAGGTCAGCTCGCAAGGTGCCGACTGGCACATTCAACCCCACTGCCTTGTAATACTCGATTAACATCTTCACGCTCAGCTTCTTGCCCAAGGTGCACAGCTGCATCACGCTGTCTGGTGCAAATGAGCACAGAGATGGGGTTGGGAAAGGCTAGTTGAGGCAGTCCATGAGTGTCGAGCGGCAATATGCACTTTTTCGTAATTGTCGAGCGGGTCACCCCGGCCATTGGACCCGCCAATCCGTGCCAGGCCTGCGCATCGCACCACGCGCTAGTGAAGGGTAGCTGAGGCTATCGCGGTAAGTCACGCGCGCTAAAACTCGCGTTTTGCACTGAAGCCTCCCAGATCACTCCGCCCGCCATTCCCGCGGACTGTGAACATGGTCGCTCGCTGCAACCTGGGGCTCAACGGGGTGCGACCGTACGTGGGTCGCAGGTCGAAGCGCAAGGTTCCCTGGGTTGGGTCGGGACCCCTCATGGCCCGGGCCCTTCCTGACACCTGGCCCGGGACCTGCCTGACACCTGGCCCGAGACCTGCCTAACCCTGCCTCCAAGCATGCAGAGCATCTCACTAAGGTGTCAGCAGCACCGTGCATGGACTTTGTTTCGCAACCGTGCACTCTGCTGAAGCCTTTGTCAAGAGCATAAACCTTTCGGCCAGTGGTCCTTTCCGCGTCCATCCACCTTCGTCGGATAGCCGAACGGGTCTATATTCCGGGATGCTCTCGCAGGCATGCTCCATCACCTTGTGTGGTCCCACAATGACAAAATGTGACAGAGGGTGAATGTGGCATGGGGCTATCTTATCACAAGGGGCGATTGGCTCCGCCCTTGGGAGCATCCCCGATGGGTTGGACCCTGTGCTGCCGCTAGGCGCCCTCATCGCTACATTTCTCGCACTGTGCGCGAAGTTAATACCGGGAAATGCGATGAGCCCTCCTGGACCCCGACGCCGCGCCCTCCTGGCACGCCATAAAGCAAAACGTGCCAAGCTGGTAAGTAGTGGCAGTGGCAGTGGCGGAAACCTCCATTGCCCCGACCCCGACGCCGCGCCGGAGAATTTAACAGTGCCATGCACCCAACTTGCAACGACTTCAGCGAAGCGTGGCGTGACTCAGTCTCGTGGTGCAGTGACATGGCGTGGTGGCATGGCGCACTGCGATGGCCTGCGGCGCACTACGAGGGCTGCCTCTTTAGTGCGAACTTTGCTACGGATGCCACGGAGCGCCTCGCTACCCTGCTCTTGTAGGTGGGTCGCAGCTTGTTTGCGCTATCTCAGTTTTCGACGTGGTGGCGGGCGGTGATCTGGGACAAGGCTTCAGTGCAAAACGCGAGTTTTAGCGCGCGTGACTTACCGCGATAGCCTCAGCTACCCTTCATTAGCGCGTGGTGCGATGCGCAGGCCTGTCACGGATTGGCATGGCCAACGGCCGGGGTGACCCGTGCCAATGACAGAAGTTAAGAGAAGATCACAAGAATATATGCATGTGTTGTGCACTAAAGGCTGACGCCCTATGCACATGACAGAAGCATAAGTCCTCAATTCAGGGGTGTCTAGCAGCTACAGGTGCGCAATCCGGCCATTAGTGGGCGTCAACGACTGTCAACGAGGTTGGTGTGAGGTGTTGTGTTTGTGGTCATCAAGTGTGCGTGGCAGTTGAATTGTAGTGAGATTAAGAATGAGACTAACCACAAACAAAATCGTGTTCCATTCCGAATCATGTGGATATCTGCAATGTAAGATTGTTCTTGTTCTTGAAACTCGGCGCCCCCCTCATCCTCATCCACTGCCCAATGCCGCCACACCAGCCAGGCGCTGCTGGGACATATGAAGGGCACGTGAGCTGCCACGGCTGAGTGCCTCACTCACAACGCAGCCTGCAGGAGTCTTTCAGTACACCCTGTCGAAGCCCTGCTGGCACTCCTTGCCCTCTGCTGGCAAGGGGGCCAAGCTGCCCCTCGACCCCTCATGCATCACTGCCAATGACTTCCATGCGGCCCTGGCCCTGGCTGTCCATGCGGCCCTGGCCCTGGGTGGTATTGATGTGGGTGGGTGGGGGGAGGCCCCTGCTGTGGGTACTGCTGCTGCTGCTGCTGCTGCTGCTGCTGTCCATAGCCTGGGTGGTAAGGGGGGGCTGGGTGCCCAGGGCCTTGAGGGTAGGGCTGGGGTGGGGGGTGGGGCTGAGGGTGGCTGCTGGGGTGGGGGTACTTGGGGGGCGGTGGCTGCCCATGCGGTGGCCCATGTGGGATGGCAGGCGGGTGGGGGTGAGCAGCATAGGCATGGGGCTGCTGTGAGGAGTGAGGAGCTGACTGGTGGGGGTAGTGTGCAGGGGGGTGGTACTGCTGCTGCTGCTGCTGCTGCTGCTGCTGCTGCTGGTGAGGTGGGTGCTGCTGAAGGGGGGGTTGTGCATGTCCTGGAGCGCCTGGGTAACCTGGGTGCTGAGCCTGAGGTGGGGGGGGCTGGCCCGGGGTGTAGTAGGCACCAGGGAGAGGGGGCTGTGAGGGGTGTGAGGGAGGGAGGGTGTGAGGGGGGGGTGATGTGTAAGAAGTGTGAGGGTGACCTGCAGGTCCGCCATAGCCTGGGTGGCCTGGGTGGCCCAGGGGGGGAGGGCCCCAGGCCTGGGGCAATGGATGGGCGGCAGCTGAGCCCCGCCCTGGGTATGGCTGACTGGCTGGCTGGGGTTGGAAGTGTGATGCTGGGGCGTGAAAGTGTGACCCAGGGTAGCCATGGCTGGCTTGAGGGGGCGTCAGCACAGCAGTCCCAGGGGCAGGGGGGGCTCCATGTGGGTGGTGGCTGGGGGAAGGGTGCCCCCCCCCTGCTGCTTGGCCTCCGCCCTGCCCCTGGCTGCCCACTGGGCTAGGGGCCATGCCTTGCCCTGGTGGCGCTGAGGGAGGGCCGAGCCCCAGCATTGCGCTCATCTGCCCCGCAGCTGCGTGAGCTAGCAAAGCAGGAGGGGGCCCGCCCCGGCCCCCGCCCCCGGCCCCTCTGCCCCTGCCTGCCCCCCTGCCCAAAGCTCCCCCTTCCCCCCTTCCCCGCCCGCCCCCTCTCCCTCCCACACCCGCAGGGCTGGCCCCACCCCCCAACACACCCAGCACCCCCCCCCCCCCCTGAGTCCCCCCCCGCCCTCCTGCTGCTGCTGCTGGCCCCCGCCCCTGGCCTAGGCCCCTAGGGCTGCCCATGGCTCTAGGGCCCTGCCCCCTGGCCCTGCCCCCCAGGCCCCTGCCCGGCTGCCGCCCCGCTGCAGTGGGGGACCCCCCAGGGGCACCCTGCCTGGTGGTAGCCCCACCTGCCTCTGCCTCAGCCTTGCGCTTCATCTGCAGCTTCCGCCTGCAGCACAGCAAGGCACAGGGGAGGGGGTGGAGGGGGAGGGGGGGGGAGGGGAGGGGGTGGGGAGGGGGGGTGCACAGTCAGGCGGGCAGTGAGTGAGGCAGGGTAGGGCGGCTGTGTGGGGGAGTTGAGGCTCGCACGCTTGCCAAGCTGGTCAGCTGGTGGGCTGGGTGCGGCGCAGGCTGGTGCCGTGCTAGGGCTAGGGTGAGGGCAAGGAGGCGTGCATGTGGCACAGGTGCAGTGTCCAGGCTTAGGGGGAGGCGGGCAAGGCTGGTAAGGCTGGGTGTGGCTGAGGCCGTGGCAGTGGCAAAGCGGGCGTGGGTATGTGTAGGTGTAGGCAGGTGGCGGTAGTCGTGCAAGCCAGCGTAGGTGCGCAGCCTAAGTCTGGGTGCAGGCGGCGCCCACGGGGGCTTACGTGTATGCGGCCTCGGCCTCGTCATCACTGAAGTACACCTCCTCCTCCTCCTCAACCTCCACACCAGGGTCGTAGTCCACGGGCCGCTCATGACCCACCTGGGCCCAGCAACGGCACAGCACAGCCTCAGCCCACCCAGTCACCACCACCACCACTACCCCCCAGCAGCCACCCCCTCCACTCGGCAGGGCCACCACCATCATCTCTGCCCTCCCCTCAGGAGCCACCAGCACCACCCCCTCCCCCCCAAACACATCAATGGGTCACCCACCCAACCACCTACCAGCCATCCCCCCTTCACACCACACGGCGGCCTCAGAGCAGAACCCCCCTGCCCTTACCCCGCCCCCACCTCCATCTCCTCCCTTCCCACCATCGCTACTGCCCACCCCACCCTCTGCCCCGTGCTCTCTACAAACCCTCACCGACACCTCCCACCCATGGCAAGCATACTGCCTTCCCCCTCACGCCACCCCTTGACGACCACCCCACCACTGCAATCCTCCAACCACTGCTCTTGTGGCCTCCACCTTGGTCACTCTGGCTAGTCACACTTCCCCAAACCCCAACTTGCATGGCTGGCAACCCGCACATCGCAGCCAATAATCTTTCGGACTCACAAACATCTCGGGGGCGATGCGCTCAGTACATCGCGCGAGGGACGCCAGCCGCGCCCCGGGCTTCAGCGCTGGCGGAGGCGGCCCCGGGCTAGACCAGCGCAGCGCGTAGAAGGGCTGCGTTACGGGACCAAACACCTCTTCAATGCGCCCGATGGCCTGCCGAGTCTCGTCAAGAACCAGCACCGATCTGCGCCACCCGACATCAGCACCGAGTGTCAGTCAAACGTCGGTTTCTCGTCCTGCGCACTACAATTGAATAGCCAGACTGCATGACTGGTTGCCTGTCACACACATTTATAACATGTGTTTTGCGCGATCGCGCTGTAGGGCGGGGTCGCACGCAGCCATTTGGGGACGGTACAAGGTGCGCAGATCGCAGATCGCAGATGCGCAGATCGCAGCAACGGTTCAAGGAGCTTAAATCTGAGAAGCTTTCAGTGCAGCTGAAGACGGCACTGACGAGCACTGACCCTCGCCTACCCTCACCCCTCCCTCCCTCCCTCCCTACCTACCTACCTACCTACTTCCTCTACCCTCCCTCCTCCCTCCCTCCCTCCCTCCGTCCCCACCCCGACTCTCCCCCCCTTCCCTTCTACTCCCCTTGGCCTCCCTCCCCCCCCCACCCCTTACCCCGCCCCAGGAGGTGTTGCTGTCCCCCCCCGCCCCTCTCACCCCTCAGCCAGGGCCCGGCTGTTGACCAGGCCCTGCACCACCACCACGCCCTCCAGCACCGACAGCACGCAGCCAGCGGGGTCCAGCGCGTCGCCCTCAGCCACCTCCACCTCCAGAGCCGGCGCCTCCCCCACCATACCCTGCAGGGGGGCGGCAGCAGGGGGCCAGGGGCAGGGCAGGGCCAGTGGGGGAGGCAGGGGGAGGAGGCCGGGGGGGGTGATGCAGCAGTGGCAGGGGGCGCAGGGCCACACTATCACCATGCGTGATGCCACACTTTATGTGTGTGACATGGCCACAGTGGCATTGCCCCACAGCTACAGCATGTCCGTCCCACCCCCCCTGCTCCCCCTCTGCCCCCCCCCTGCCCCCCCCCCTCTGCCCCCCCCCCTGCTCCCCCCCTGCCCCCCCCCCCCCTCTGCCCCTCTGCCTGCCCCCCTCCCTGCCCCCCCCCTGTCGCTCCCTGCTCCCTCTTGCAGTGCCACGCACCAAGGCTTCCCGGGCGCTGTTGCCTTTGCCTGCTCCGCCCCCCCCGGCCCCCCCTCTCCCCTCCTCATCATCCTCCTCATCAGCCGCTGCGTACGCCCGGGCAATCATGTCGTGCATTTCGTCGCGGTCCATGAGCACCACCCCCTCATCCCCACTGCCCTCCTCGCTGCTGCTGCTGCTGCTGCTGCTGGGGGGAGGGTGGGGGGCGGGGACCTGCACCTTGGCCTTCCTAGCCCTCCCCCTGGCTGCTGCTAGGATCACTGTAGAGGCTGGAGCCCCCCCTGGCGCGCTGCTGCTGCTGCTGCTGCTGCCAGGCACTGTGGTCTGGGCGCTGGTGGTGGCTGCTGCTGCCCTGGTGGCTGCAGCTGGGCAGGAGGTGGGGCGTGGGCTGGCTGCTGCCCCGTGTGAGGTGGCTGCTGGGTCCCCCACCACGTGCAGCACAGCTGTCAGCCGCTCGCCATCCCTGTCTGACACTGGTGTCAGGGACAGGGTCAGCAGCTTTGCACTGCTGGGGTCGGACAGCTGGACCGGCTGCTGAGGAGCACTGGGCAGCGCTGCTGCATCTAACGAGTCTTCTGACGAAGTGCTGACCTGCAGCAGGGCGTCCAGCAGCTTGGGGCCCTACAGCGTACGGCAAGGGATGCAGCACGTCTGGCAGCGGGGTGTTGCCCCTGCCCACCTCGTCGCTGCTGTCGTCCTCATCGTCGTCGTCGTCTGAACTGCTGCTGCAGCTGCTGGGGCTGGCTGGGGCGGGGGCCAGCACTTCGAGCGCGGCAGCAGCAGCGGCTGCCGCCACCTCCAAGTCGTCGACGCTCGGCAGGTCGATAGGACCGTCCGCATAGTCGAACATGAAGGAGTCGGCATCTGCCTGTTGCGGGGCGTGATGTTCCGCGCGACCTGCAGGACGACGCCAGATGATATTGCATTATGCTCCGACAAGCTGCATGTATCTGACTTGCGCGTCTATCTGCGACCAACAGGCGCACCCAACATCGCAGCAGCCATCAGGTCGGTGTGCCCCACATCGCCTGCAAACCCAGCGGCCACGGCCAGGTCCATCGCTGCGAGCGCAGCTACAATAGAACTCCTGTCGCAAGCTACTGTGACGGCATGTGAGTGCCCATGCACGTAACCGGTATTGCAAGCCAGTTCGGTCCAGCATAAGGCAGTGTATTTCATGGCAGTACGATTTGATCGGACTATACACGCAAGAATCAACACTGTCTTCACTGTCTTCCAATTGAAACGGTTTCTGAGCAGTCTTTCTGCCTTCTGGCTCACATCACTGCAGCGAAACGGTAAAGACTCTGACTGAATGATCGTGTGAACCTGTGGCCAGCTGGCAGCATTCGCCGCAGTCACGCCAAGCCACGGACGACACCTGTGCCGCATGGCCGTTTCAACGGGTCGCTCCGCCACAGGCACCCGCGCTGGGCCTTCCACGCTGGACTGCGATGGGATGCTCCACAGCTGCAACGCCCCATCCTCCAGCCCGACAGCTAGGACGTGCGGCGATGCTGCTGCTCCAGGCATGAAAGCGAGGGCGGGTGACGGCCGCGACGGGAAGGGCGGCAGCGTCAGCAAGGGCGCGTTAGGCAGCTTGGGAGGTGGCTCGCAGGGAGTTGTCCAGTCCGCGCACAACGAGTTGTCGTCGGCTGCCGCTGCCAACGGCGCGGTGTCCCAGATCTTGGTTAACCCGTCTCTTGCACCAGTGGCTAGTAGTCGGTCGTCGTTTGACCCAGGCGCAGCCCCAGATGATCCGCGCATGAGCAGCTTTCTGCCGGTGGACTAGGCGGAACGAATGGGGGCGCGGGGCCCGCTCGCCGACTCCGCACACGAGCGACGTTGGTGCACAGCCAGCTGCGATCCCGCGAGCAGGAAGCTAGCCACCGGCCAGAGTGTGACCAAGC
>JASKMD010000031.1:3757851-3762851 GCA_030144725.1 Haematococcus lacustris
AGGCAGGCAGGCAGGCAGGCAGGCAGGCAGGCAGGCAGGCAGGCAGGCAGGCAGGCAGGCAGGCAGGCAGGCAGGCAGGCAGGCAGGGCAGGCAGGCAGGCAGGCAGGCAGGCAGGCAGGCAGGCAGGCAGGCAGGCAGGCAGGCAGGCAGGCAGCAGGCAGGCAGGCAGGCAGGCAGGCAGGCAGGCAGGCAGGCAGGCAGGCAGGCAGGCAGGCAGGCAGGCAGGCAGGCAGGCAGGCAGGCAGGCAGGCAGGCAGGCAGGCAGGCAGGCAGGCAGGCAGGCAGGCAGGCAGGCAGGCAGGCAGGCAGGCAGGCAGGCAGGCAGGCAGGCAGGCAGGCAGGCAGGCAGGCAGGCAGGCAGGCAGGCAGGCAGGCAGGCAGGCAGGCAGGCAGGCAGGCAGGCAGGCAGGCAGGCAGGCAGGCAGGCAGGCAGGCAGGCAGGCAGGCAGGCAGGCAGGCAGGCAGGCAGGCGGCAGGCAGGCAGGCAGGGAGGCAGGGTGGCAGTGGGGGCAGGCAGGCAAGCGAGCAAGCAGGGACAGCTTGCGGCCAGGCAGGAAGGGGGGAGGGGCAGCCCAACGTCAATGGACCCTCCCCTTACCCGTGTCCTGCCTGCCCTCCCTGCTATGCTGCACCGTCCCTCCTCCTCTCTATCCTCATGCTCAAAGGGAAGTGCGGAGGAGTGGGTAAGGGGGAGGGGGGGTAAGGGGGAGGAGGGGGAGAGGGGAGGGGGAGGGGGTCAGGCACACTAACACATGCATCCACACACTGCAGCAGCCTGGCTGGGTCAGAATGTGCAGTAACCAGTAAAAGGGGCACATCAGGACATCAGGACATCAGGACGTATATAGGGTGTAGGGTATAGGGTATAGGGTACAGGGGCACACCAAGACAAGACACTAGGGACACTAGGACCTGGCGCTGCCTGCCTGGCCTGGCCTGGGGCACCCTGTGCAGGCAGTGCAGGCAAGCATAGCAGCAGCACCCCCCACGCTGCCAGGCGCATTGTTGCATGGCTGAGCCACAGGGGTAGACTGCTGTCCATAGCCTGCTGGACTGCGGCCCACGTCTTGGACTCCACGCACTCACACCCCACGCTGCCCCTGCAGGCCGTTCCCGGACTACGACCCGGCACTGTCGGGCCGCGCCTTCAACCCTGACGACACCCCGAGCCTCCTGCCCGGCCTGCTTCCTGCCTGACGGCAGCCGGTGGGTGGTGGCAAGGGGCAGGGGGCAGGGGCTGAACGGCAGGGGGGCAGGGCCAGGGGCTGAAGCCAGGGCCAGGGGGTATGGGTGGTCAGGGGCCCGAGGGGCAGTGCTGCGCCCTTCACCCTGCCTGCCCGCTTGCCTGATGGCTGCCAGGGTGCCTGTCCACTACTACAACCGATCCACCTGGAGCAGTGTGCAGTTCGATGCCGTGATGGGCCGCTGCGTGCGCTGCTGGGCTTCACTGTGGGTTGGGGCGGGGCGGGGCGGGGGCGGGGCGGGGCGGGGCGGGGCGGGGCGGGGGCGGGGCGGGCGGGGCGGGGGCGGGGCGGGGCGGGGCGGGCGGGGGGGGCTGGCTGGCTGGCTGGCTGGCTGCTGCTGCTGCTGTTGTGGCTGTGGCCTGACTGCCAGCCGAGAGGACAGCAGGGCTGAGGGGAGGTCAGCCCCCTAAGGCCTCAGCTGCTGCTGCTATCAGCCACATGGGGCCAGCATGTCGGGGGGTATGGGTGGGCTGGTCCTCTACTGTGCAGAATTGGGGGCAGTGGAGAGGGGGGACGTGCTTTGCCCTTGTTGGGCAGAGGAAGCAGACGGCCAGCAGCGCCCCCCTGCTGCCCCTGCCTCTGCCGGCTGTCTGCAGTCTCACCCTCACCGCGCCTACTTCAACATCAGTGACGATGCTCAGGTGGATTGAAGCTGCCACCGCTGCTGCCACCACTGCTGCCACCACTGCTGCCACCACTGCTGCCACACTGCTGCCACCACTGCTGCCACCACTGCTGCCACCACTGCTGCCACCACTGCTGCCACCACTGCTGCCACCACTGCTGCCACCACTGCTGCCACCACTGCTGCGGCATTTGATGCTCCTCTGCAGCCATCCTTACTTCAGATGCCTCCTCCCTTTGTTACAATTCCACGCAGCCAAGCCTGCCTTGCCCTCTCACCACGCCCCCCTCTTCCCCTCCCCCCTGACTTCCTCCCCTCCACTCCCCAGCCACTCACCAGCCAGACGTAGCCCCTCCCCTCCCCTCCTCTCCCCTCCTCACCCCCCTGGCACCCCCTCATGCAGTGGGCGACCTTCGTGACGGCCCTGATGTCCCCAGAGCAGGTGGCGGACGCAGTGCCCCTCGCTGCCTTTGACGCCAACATGCAAACCCTGGGCCAGCTCAGCTTCCTAGGCCCCAAGGTCAGTTGGGGGGTGTCCTGAGGAGTGGGGAGGGGAAGGGGGGAGGTGCGTTGAGGGGAGAGCAGGAGAGAGGTGGTTTACTGCCCCGTGCTCCTGCGGCCTGCTCGCCTGCTGCTCCTCCCCCTCTGCTGTCGGACCCCCAGGGCCAAGCTCTTATCACCCTGGTGCCACATGGGGCAGCTGCTGAAGCTGCGCCCTCAATACGAGCCACAGGCTGCACAGGCTGTGAACCTTGAAGCGCAGAGGGCTGTGGCTATCACATACCAGCAGGTAAGGGCGCCCTCCCCCCTCCCCCCTCCCCCTTCCCCTCCCCCCTCCTTCGTCTCCCCCTCCCCCTCCCTCATCCCTCCACCAGCCCTTGCCACCTGACCACAGCCTGCTGACCCGTGCAGGACGGCTCTGGCCTCATAGCCAACACGGCAATGCCCGGCTACCCTGTGTCCAATGACCCCGCCTTGGCCGGCCAGCTTGCCCCCTGCCCCCCTGACTGGGGCAATGGACAGCAGGTGGGGTGTGGCCAGCGCTCTGCCTGCCTGACTGCATTCCTAACAGACTGCCTGCCTGATAGACTGCCTGCATACATGCTCGGCTGACTGGTATGCTCGACTTGCTGGACCGACCGACTAATCGACCGACCGACTAATCGACCAACCGACTAACCAACCGACCGCCCGACCCCACCGACCGACCGCTCGACGAAACGACCAACCGACCGACTGAGCATGCGACGACTGCTTCAGGGATCCACCCGCCTTCTCCCATTTTGCCTGGGCGCTGCCTGGCCCTCAAGGCCGTGCTTCAAGTGGGGGAGGGCGCTGCCTGCTTTCTGCCTGGATGAGTCCTGGCCTGTGGGGGGGACCAATGGCACCTACCCCCAGCTGCCACAGGTGAGGAGAGATTGTGGGGTCGGGGGGGTGTTTAGGGGGGGGACGGAGTGGAGAGGGCTGATGGTGGGTTTGCTGGTGCTGCTACTTAGCGGCT
This sequence comes from Haematococcus lacustris, assembly GCA_030144725.1. Taxonomy (NCBI): domain Eukaryota; kingdom Viridiplantae; phylum Chlorophyta; class Chlorophyceae; order Chlamydomonadales; family Haematococcaceae; genus Haematococcus; species Haematococcus lacustris. The sequence continues at coordinate 3,761,223 of JASKMD010000031.1, forward strand.
AGGAAGGAGGTAAGGGGGGGGGATCAAGTTTGCTTCATTGTCGGCGCAACAACTGGGGGATTGCTGTCACCTCTGCTGCTGCTGCTGCTGGGGGATTGCTGTCACCTCTGCTGCTGCTGCTGCTGGGGGATTGCTGTCACCTCTGCTGCTGCTGCTGCTGCTGCTGCTGCTGCTGCTGCTGCTGCTGCTGCTGCTGCTGCTGCTGCTGCTGCTGCTGCTGCTGCTGGCTGCTGCTGCTGCTGCTGCTGCTGCTGCTGCTGCTGCTGCTGCTGCTGCTGCTGCTGCTGCTGCTGCTGTGGTGGTCGTCCAGGTGTATGGTCGGCTGGCTGGGCAGCCCATCCTGCCTGGCTGCGTGCCCACCACCTGCAAGCCCCTGTACACTGCCGCCACGCATCAGGGCAGCATCCATGTACAAGGTAGAGGGGGCGGTCAGCAGGCAGCCAGGGGTGTAGGGGCCCTGACCCTGACCCTGACCCTGACCCTGGCCCTGGCCCTGACTGAACAACGCGCTGCCTACGGGTGCAGACATCCCCCTCACCAGCCGTGTCCGCCCCCCTGCATCACTCACTCCCCCCACCAGCCGTGATGCCACTGTGTACCCTGAAGAGGGAAGGGGGGTGGACTTGCACAACCCTTTCTCATCTGATGCCGCATGGCCCATTGCCAGCTGAGCTGCTAGGGCGCCGGGGTGCTGATGCCAGCCTAGGATTGGGACCTGATCTGACCTGATCTGACCTGATCTGGCCTGATCTGACCTGATCTGACCTGATCTGACCTGATCTGACCTGATCTGACCTGATCTGACCTGATCTGGCCTGATCTGGCCTAATCTGGCCTGACCTGGCCTGACTGCCATCAGAGGGGACCCCACCCGTGCACCTGCCCCTGGCCCCTCACCAGCCTCCCCTCCCCCCTCCCCCCAACCACTCCTTCCTCACACTGCCTAGGTGCTGCCCTTCCCCCTTGACGCCTGGAACAGCAGCGGGCTGTACCACAGCATGGTGGACTCCTGCCAGGGGGGAGGACGGCGCCCTGCGCTGCTTTTTACAAGGTCAGCAAACACCTAATGGCCCTGGACCCCCCACCCTCCTGCCCCTCACACCCCCATGGTCCCCCCCCCCCCAACCCCTGCCCCCCCTCCTCATCTGTTTCATAATCAATGGCAAGCCTCAGCAATCCCATCACCTTCTCCCTGCCGATCCTCCCTCATATTCCTCATCCACTCCGCCCTCATCCCCATCCTATCCAATGAGTCAAGTGATATGGTGTGATGTTTGTGTGCAGGGCCATGACCCGCAGCTGGACCAACGCCTGGTGCCGACCGACCTGGTGCACTACCACACACAGTTTCAGGTGGACAGGCCCCCTGCTGCCCCCTGCCTGGCTCACTGCCCCTCCCCGCCCTCTGACTGTCACCCACACTGCCTCTCCACCCTGCCCCAGCTACCACCCTCACCCTCACCCTGTTAGAAGTAGAGGTGTGCCAGTCAGTCAGTGCCTCTGCCCCTCCCCCTCGACCCCGCCCTCACCCTCACCCTCACCTCCTCACCCTCACCCTGCTAGAGGCACCGGACCGGGAATCAGTCAGTGCAGCAGACACAGTGGGCGCTGGTGGGCTGCTGTGGCCCC
>JASKMD010000031.1:3765351-3812851 GCA_030144725.1 Haematococcus lacustris
CCTACCTCTAGCCTGCAACTCCTCGGCCGCTGCCCCATGGCCCTGGCCCTGGGGCTTCCAGGCGCCCTCCCCCTGCTGCCCAGCCCCTCAGCCTGGGGCCAAGCAGCCATACCAGGCTGACGGCTGTACCGGTGTAAACCCACCATCACCAGCCATCATCTTGCTACACCCCCCCAGTGATTGGCAAAGGTCGTAGCCTTCATCACATCGACACCCTAGGAGCCAGGCCAAGCCAGCCAGACCCCCCCCATCACCTGCAACCCCAACACCCCCGGCCTGCTGCCCTGGCTTGCATGTGCAGCTGGATGATGACGGCCTGGGCCTGCCCCTCAGGGGGGAACGCAATGCCGCCATCTTCAAGGTGAAGGGCAGGCCTCTGCACACACTTGCATACTCACATACCTAACCCTGACCAGGGCCTGGACGGCCTTTCACACTAAACCCACATGCATGCAGTGTGCATGCAGCTCCTCAGCTCATCATGGTGCCAGCCAACCCTCCTTCAGTGCATGCTGATGTAGATCCACCCTGACCCTGACCCTGACCCTGACCCTGACCCTGACCCTGACCCTGACCCTGACCCTGACCCTGACAGGCACTTAACAGCGCACTGCCTACGGCCCGCTCCTCCTCCACCTCCTCAGCATCACCTACCTCCGCCACCTCCTCCGCTGCGGCCAACAACCAGGAGCCCCAGACTGAAGCCAGCCAAGCGTCCCAGGCCCTGGCCCTGGCTGCCCAGCTGACCCCCAACAGCGGCTGGTGAGCTCGGGCCTGTAGGCCTGTTGGCCCCAACTGGCCTGCCAGCCTGCTGAATAGATAGACGACCCAACCACCATAACTGCTGATGGTGTACTTCAACAAGTCAACACCAGCACATGGCAGTATGTCCATCAGCTTGACAATAGATCTATGTCCCAGCAAACCTGTTCATGGCGTTCTGCACGTAAGGCCCCAGGCAGGCCATGCTGCTGCTGCTGCTGCTGCTGCCGTTGCTGCTGCTGCTGCAAGTAATGGTGGGTGTGGTGCAGGTACCTGAAGACGGTGTCCAGAGCTGCATATGTCAACGAGTCCCTGGCCACCAGCATGTGAGTCCTACGGAGCCTGGGCGGACCAACCATGCAGTCGTACAGGGATGTGGTCCCCCTCCCCCCACCGCCCCCCTTACAGGCACCTGCTGCCACCATGGTCATGGTTGTCAACTCCGCACCTCGACAACCATGCACCCACCATGCCCTACTCATGCCTGCCGCTGCCCCTGCCCCACCCCCTGCCCCACCCCCTGCCCCGCAACCTCCTGCCTGCCCAGCCCCCATGACTGCTGCACTGCCATGCGCCTTCATTCCCCTCAGCTGTTGCGGCTGCTTGCTCCTGCTGCTTGCTTGCCTGCTTGCTTGCTCCTGCTGCTCCTGCTGCTCCTGCTGCTTGCTCCTGCCCTCTGAGGCTGTGCAGCTCCACTGCGGACGGCCAGCTGGACACCTTCCCCGGGGTCACTGACAGCTGGGGGCCGCTGCAGGGGGTGGGCAACTTCTGGCGCCACCGCCGCCTGTGCTACAACCCTGATGACTGCCTGGAGGCCGCAGTCATCGTGATGTGAGGCCCATCATCGCCCCCTCCCTCCCCCTCTCCCCCTCTGCCCTCACACATTGACTGGTGGTGCCAGGACAGCTGCGGCGCTGCCACCTCTTCCCCCCACACCTCCCCACACACCTCCCCCTCCCCCACCTCCCCACCTCCCCCCTCCCCTCCCCCCCCTCCCCATCCACCCCCTGTGCAGGATTGTAGAGGCCTTGGGCAAGACTCGCAGCCTGCAGCCGATACTCTTGCCCAGCTGCTTGCTTGCCCTGGTTGCCACCCCCTGCAGGGACAACTGCCTGGTGCCGCAGCAGCTGGTCATGCCGGCTGACGGCAGTGTCCCTCGGAGCCCCCCGCCCCTGACCCCCTGCTTGACCACCACCGGTGGCTCTGCCTACACAGTGAGTGCAGTGGGGGCAGGAGGGGTCAGGGAGGGGGAAAGAGGCCCAGCACACGCTATAAATTGCCATGTTTTATTGGTCATGTTTGCGCTATGAAATGTGCGCCCTGCGAACTGCACTATCTCGCATCACGCTATGAAAAACAATCTACAATGTCATGCGGGAGAAACGAACAAAACAATTCTGCTCACCGCAGACTGGAGGAGGCCAGAGAGGGGCTCAGAGGCGCAGCACTAGGGACCCTTGATGCCCCTGCTTGACCCTGGCACCTGGCGACCTTGACGTTGACCTTGAGGCACTCTCCTGTGTCTTCCATACGCCTAGGACCCAGACCGGGGCGACCTGGCGCTGTCCATCAACGAGACGGCCTACTGGGCCCAGTTCCCCCTGACCCTGGACAACTACCGGTGAGTGACCTGACCTGACCCGACCCGACCCGACCTGGCCTGGCCTGGCCAGGCCTGGCCTGGCCAGACCCCTGCAGCTGCAGCGCTGCTGAGGGAGCAGCAGGCAGCTGGCTGTGATGCAGCGCTAGGCCAGCCCCTACCCTTTGCCCCCTATGCCATCCCAGCATGCGGCAATGAGAATGGGGCAGTTGGAAGCTGGCAGCTGGCAACGGGAGGGGGGAGGAGGGAGGCCGTCGTCCGTGTACCGTACATGGAAGTGTGATGTGGGCGGTGACGGGCAGTGCTAACAGCAGGTGGTCGCTGTAAGGAGGGCGCTGAGCGCTTGATGGCTGCAGGTGGTATGGCCAGGTGGCTGCAATGGAAGAGGAACAACTCCTGGAACGCAACGTGATCAGCAGCGGGTAAGCCAGACACACAATCACTCTCACAGGCTCGCCGCCCTACACCGCCCTCCACCCTCCACCACCCTCCACCACCCTCCACCACCCTCCTCCCTCTTCTGCCCTCCGCCGCCTCCGCCCTTCATCGCCCTCCATCGCCCTCCACCCTCCTCTGCCCTCCGCCCTCCCCCAGCACGCCGCCCGCATTTATCCCCCTTCCGCCCCATGACCCAATGCCACGAGCCTGTGTCTGGCTGCCTGCAGCCTTGGCTTCGCTGCCTCCAACTTCACCACCTACCTGTACGGGAAAGAGTCGGTAGCATTTGGAGACAGCGCCGACGTCATCTTCACGGTAAGCCCCTCCCCCTCCACCTGACCACCCCTAATGCCCACAGATCTGCCCAGGCCCACCGTCTCCGCAGCTAGACCTCTCAGGTCTGCTAGATGCCGTCTGTCGAGCAGCTGCGTCCTGACTTCACACTGCGTTGTTGTACATATTACCTGCACCATGACGATGGTATAAAGCCGGCACTTTATACGGGCACCTTGCACCCGACACTTGAAGCGTGCACCTTACTATTGGCACTCATCCATGACTACACACCTGCTGCTGCATGCGGATGACACTGTCGCCTTGGCTAGAAACAAGCGCACACGGTGTGGAGTTATAGCTGCTTGGAGCACCATGGCCGCATGGGGCATGTGTTTCTTGCACCAGGTTTACCAGGTGCACCAGATGTACTTTGCTGTCCGTCCTACTGGTCCAACCGGGGCGTCGCTGCGATGCGGCCCTTGCATTGCGACGCGTGTGCCCACCACCTCAAGCTGGACCACTTCTTTGTCCTCTACAGCTACACTGTCGCGCCAGGCCTCTGAGCAGTCTGGACACCGTATCAGACAGCAAACTGTGTGGGGCTGCATGGGACACCCGAAGTAGCAGTAAGCAGTAGAAAGCCATACAAATGTAACCAGGTTGCCGGGGCCGGTACGACAGTGCGTGATCGCGGTTCGGCGTTGAAAGCGCATCGGTTGCGTTTCAATCGCAGGATGCATCAGATGACGCCGCTTTGAACAGCGCGCTGATGGCGGCCATCGCACTGTCGGTCGTCATCGCTGGCGTGTGCGGGCTGGGCGTGATAGTGGGCGTCATCTTCCTCATGCGCAGGTACACAGGGCGCAGGTGTACATGCCAAGCAGCAGCTAAGCAGCGGGTGGGGCAGCAGGGCATCATCGCCATGCTGCCTCCACGCGCATGCCTACCATGCCATGCATCCTTCCCCCATCCTGCCAGCAGCACCCTGGGCTGACTGAACAGCTCAATGCTTGACACCACTGACAGCACTTACTGCTTGCCTATTGTAGCTCCTGCGTCATTACTGCTGCTCCTCATGCTGGTGTACAATGCTATTGACGCCGCAGCCATTGCTGACCCTGGCTGCTGCTGTTGCTGCTGCTGCTTGTGCTTGCACCGCACTTGATGTGTTGCAGGCACTTAGTGTTGGTGCGTGACGCCTTGGATGCCCAGGAACGGGCAGGCCAGGCGCGATGTGAGGAGCGCATCGCCACCCTCATGCAACGCCTGCATGGATGCAAGCAGGACAAGATTCGGGACGCAAGGTGAGGAGGTTAGGGGTTGCAGTTGTGCGCAGGAGTTCGGAGACGCGAGGTGCGTGAGGTTGTTGGAAGTGACCAGGTGGTGCCAGTGAGAGGGGAGTAGTGGTTTGGAGCAGGGAAGAGGGGATGCGGTGTAGTGGATGGCCTGGGCCCAGTGGATGGCCTGCCACTGATGTGGCCCTGGAAAGCCAGAAGGGCCAGAGGGTGTGCATGTGGTGGGAGGCAACTGGCCTGAGGGAGGGCGCACTCCCGTGCTTGCAGGGACAAGGCCGCAAAGGAAGCGCTGGCTTCCGCCCAGCTCCTCAGCCCAAAGTCCAGCCGCGTCTTCGTCACGGCCAAAGCCCACGACGAAGATCCCAACGCCTCCAGCCTGGCTACGGAGATGACCCCGGTAAAGCCCCAGCCTGCTGGCGCCGTCACTCGCAGTGAGAGCGCGCAGCGTGACCTACTCACCGGAGAACCTTGGCGTCACCTCAGTCACACGAGTCACACGAGTCACACAAGTGACGCCGCCGGAAGCCAAGCAGTCCACGGCTCGCACTTGGGGACTCGACCGCACGCACACGCGCATTTCGACGCCCCCGGGCTGGTCATCGGTCCGAGTGTGGTTAACCGGCAGCTGTGGGACAAGGACAAGGACAAGCCGGGTGCCCTGCGCGACAGCGCTCGCACTAGTGCGCAGTTGCGGGCACATCATGCCCACAACCTGTCCCCCCTGCGTAGTTCCCCAGCCCTGATCATCCCTGGCCCGAGCAAGCAGATGGGAGGCAGGGGTGTGGCTGAGGGGGTGGAGTGGGTGGGCGCACAGGATGAGGGGGAGGGGGAAGAAGAGGGCGACGAAGGCGAGGAGGAGGAAGGGGCGACCGCTGCTGAGAAGATTGGCCCAGAGGAGCAGTTGGAGATTCTGCTGGTCATGGCCGTACATGTGAGTCCAGGGTGGGGGGTAGAGGTCCAGCGGGGTGAAGGAGGGAGGGGGGGAAGGAGGAACCGTGGAAGGGGAGTATGAGGTAGCTGGGGCAATAAGTGGAGGAAGGTAAGGAGCGATATGCCGAAGCGCCTTCCCCTTTGCCGAATGAAGCTTGGAGGCCTCAGCAGAGCCTACAGCCAGCTTCCCTCCAGCTTCCCTCCAGCTGTGTATTGGCTGATGGCGGCAGTGACGCGGGAGCGATGTCTGCTGACCTCAGCTAGCCACACCACCTGCTCCAGTCAGTGCGGTGCGTAAAGGCGCAGTGCGCGGACCCTCCAGTTGGTGTGGTGCCCCTCCAGTCGGTGTGGTGCGTGCAAGGGTGGTGCGCGGAGGTGAGGTGGGGGTGATGGCTGCCTGGCCAGGAGTTCACGCTGGCCAACGTGAAGCAGTGGGACCTGAACCGCATGGAGGAGCTGTGGCGGGCGGAGATCAAGGCCCGCCGCTCAACCCTGAAGCTGCTGCCACCGGAGCAAAGGTGCCCCGGGTCCCCCTCCTCCTTCACGCACCCTCCCTGCATACCACCCTGCGCTCAACCTTAACCCTAACCCCAAACCCTAAGGTTCAACACTCAGCCTGAACTCAACCGTGACGCTGTTCCTAACAAGGGAAGCCTAGACCCTGCGCTCAACCCTAACCCTAACCCTAACCCTCAGCTTAACCCCTGATCCTGATCCCTAACCATAAACCCTGAGCCTGAACCTAACCGTGACACGTTTGCTAACAATTGAAGCCCAACCCCCTAACCCTAACTCTTAACCCTAACCTTGGCGCTTTCGTTTGCACTATGCGCCCCCTGCCCTTCCCCTGGTGCGAGACCTCTGCTGTGGGTCTAGGATGTAACGTGGTGCAGGGAGCAGGGCATGTCATGCAGGCTGAGCGGTGCTGATCAGGCTTAGCAGGCCCCTGCACTCTCCCCTCTTGCCATACCCTCTCGCATGCTACACTCGACGCCATCTGGCTCACATGTACGCTACTGTCGCCCGTAAACGCCCTCACCAGCCCTCCTTCAGCCTCACCTACCCTGAAGCACCGGACGCCCTCTAACACATGGTGCGTGGCAGTGATTCGTTTTTCAAAACAGCCAAGCTGATGCTGGTCACGAAAGGTCCTGGACCACCACCTGGCTGGTTACGCAGTTGGTCCCGACTGGTAACGAAAAACAAGTATCGCAGCATTTTCTTATGCCGAAAAGGCATTTTCTATAAATGTTTTACATAAAAAAAATATTTTTCAGTTACGGAGCAGCCGAGGCCAGCCGACGCAAGGGTCCGTTTGGTTACGAAAGCCAGGCCTAGAAAACAAGCTTTTGGTTCCGATCGTTACGTATTACGCAAAAAAAGAATCACTGGTGCGTGGCGGTGCAGGCCCATCACTGCCCATCCTGTGCTGCCCAGGTACACGCTGCTGCCTAGCAACCGGGTGATTAGCACCAGGGACGACCTGGAGGTAAGCAGAGAGGCAGCAGCGGGGCAAGGGCCGGGGGCCAAGAGGCGTGGGATCAGGCACATGACACCCCCCTCCCCCTAGCTGTATCCTTTGCTCCTGACCCTGACCCTGACCCCTGCCAGCCCATGACCCTGACCCTGACCCTGGCCCTGACCCTGACCCTGACCCTGACCCTGGCCTGGCCCTGACCCTGACCCTGACCCTGACCCTGACCCTGACCCTGACCCTGACCCTGACCCTGACCCTGACCCTGACCCTGACCCTGACCCTGACCCTGACCCTGACCCTGACCCTGACCCTGACCCTGACCCTGACCCTGACCCTGACCCTGACCCTGACCCTGACCCTGACCCTGACCCTGACCCTGACCCTGACCCTGACCCTGACCCTGACCCTGACCCTGACCCTGACCCTGACCCTGACCCTGACCCTGACCCTGACCCTGACCCTGACCCTGACCCTGACCCTGACCCTGACCCTGACCCTGACCCTGACCCTGACCCTGACCCTGACCCTGACCCTGACCCTGACCCTGACCCTGACCCTGACCCTGACCCTGACCCTGACCCTGACCCTGACCCTGACCCTGACCCTGACCCTGACCCTGACCCTGACCCTGACCCTGACCCTGACCCTGACCCTGACCCTGACCCTGACCCTGACCCTGACCCTGACCCTGACCCTGACCCTGACCCTGACCCTGACCCTGACCCTGACCCTGACCCTGACCCTGACCCTGACCCTGACCCTGACCCTGACCCTGACCCTGACCCTGACCCTGACCCTGACCCTGACCCTGACCCTGACCCTGACCCTGACCCTGACCCTGACCCTGACCCTGACCCTGACCCTGACCCTGACCCTGACCCTGACCCTGACCCTGACCCTGACCCTGACCCTGACCCTGACCCTGACCCTGACCCTGACCCTGACCCTGACCCTGACCCTGACCCTGACCCTGACCCTGACCCTGACCCTGACCCTGACCCTGACCCTGACCCTGACCCTGACCCTGACCCTGACCCTGACCCTGACCCTGACCCTGACCCTGACCCTGACCCTGACCCTGACCCTGACCCTGACCCTGACCCTGACCCTGACCCTGACCCTGACCCTGACCCTGACCCTGACCCTGACCCTGACCCTGACCCTGACCCTGACCCTGACCCTGACCCTGACCCTGACCCTGACCCTGACCCTGACCCTGACCCTGACCCTGACCCTGACCCTGACCCTGACCCTGACCCTGACCCTGACCCTGACCCTGACCCTGACCCTGACCCTGACCCTGACCCTGACCCTGACCCTGACCCTGACCCTGACCCTGACCCTGACCCTGACCCTGACCCTGACCCTGACCCTGACCCTGACCCTGACCCTGACCCTGACCCTGACCCTGACCCTGACCCTGACCCTGACCCTGACCCTGACCCTGACCCTGACCCTGACCCTGACCCTGACCCTGACCCTGACCCTGACCCTGACCCTGACCCTGACCCTGACCCTGGCCTGCCCTGCCAGGTGGCGGAGGAGGAGTTCAAGGAGCTGTCCGACAAGATGCTGAGCCGAGCCGCCCGCCTGGCCCTGCTACCCGCTGGCCCCTCCCAGCCCCTGGAGGGCGCGCTGTCCACAGGTCAGACCCCTCAGAGCGTCAGACCAGGCCTGACCCGCAAGCTGACCACCAGCAGGCAGCAGCTCCCCCATTCGGGTTGCTGAGCAGTCCGGGGGAGGGCCGGCAGCTGAAGGCACACGCCTAGCCGCTGCTTATGCTGGTTCAGTACACTGACCAGCCAGCCACTGAGCTCAAGAGGGGAGGGCTGGGCAGCTGGTGGCACAGGCTTAGCCACTGGCCATGGGCTGGCCCAGTACCCCCCTCCCTGTGTGTCAGGTTGAGCTGTCAGGCTGGCCCACACCCCGGACGGTGCTTGGGGCCCCGGGCAGGAGGTGCTAGGTGCCTGCACCTGCTCCCTGCTGTCAAGGTCAAGTGGTGATGGTGCGACTGCACGGCTGCTTTCCCAGGTTCGACAGTTGGTGATACCTGATCTAAGGGCGCTCTAAGGGTTTTGGAGCCCAGGAAGGATTGGAGGGAGGATAGGAGGTGGATAGGAGGTTAGGGGCTAGGGGGAGGGGGCTGCTTGCTTGTTGTGCTTGCTTTGCATCCCACCTCAAAGTCGGCATGCCTTGTTGTCTTTGTTGTGAAAACTCATTTGTGTGACCCTGGGCTGTCCTACAGCATGTGGCCTACTTGTGGCAGCAGTTGGGCGAGCAGTGCAGGCTGCAGCTACAACCTGCGTCCCAGCCTGCCCTTCCCACACCGCACCGCTGCTGCCCACTGCTCTTTGCTTACCATGCCAACCCACCTGGTCAGCCATCGGTCTGCCCCCCCTCCCCCCCTCCCTCCTTACCTTCCAGCCCAAGTAGACCTGCAGGCAGTGCATGGCGTGCTGTCCCACTGCCTCCTGCCTGACCTGCTGCTGCACTGCCACAGGCCTGGCCGCCGTGAGGGGCAAGTCTGCATTCCAGACATTGAGGGCTGTCACGCTGCACAGGAGCAAGGCAATGGAGGGCAAGGAGGGTAAGGAGGGGGTGTGGAGGAGGCATGTAGCCAAGGGGTGTGGGGGCGACAGAGGGCAAAACTTGTTGGAACTGGGGATGGAAGGGGTGAGGAGGGGGGAAGGGGGTGAGGGGGAGGAGGGGTGAGGGGGAGGAGGGGGAGGAGGGGTGAGGGGGAGGAGGGGGAGGAGGGGTGAGGGGTAGGAGGGGTGAGCAGGGGTGAGGGGTGGGGCAGAGAGTGCCAAAGCAAGGGAATGTGGAGGCAGGGCAGTGGGCGGGCAGGGTAGCGCTGGTCGTGCGGGCAGAGTAGCACTATGGATGCCTGGATCAGGCCCTCATGCGGTGCTCATGCAGCCACCGAAACACCCCCCGGGTTACCACTCTGTAAGTGGCCAGTGGGGCAGTGGGGAGCAGGAGCTTGATATGGAGGGGCGGGGGGTGGGAGGCAGAGGGGGGGAGGCGTGAGAGAGGGGAGGGGGGGGCATTGAGTGCTATCAAGGCTGCCTGCAGCATTTGCTGCCTACTGCTTATGCCGAGGTGGATCCGCGCGTGCATCCGCCTGTGCCTGTGCCCCGCAGTGCCCCACCAACCCCAAGCGGAGCCTGCAGGCGGCACCAGCTTCCTGCAGGCCCTGTCGACTCGCCTGGGGGAGTTGTTCACCGCACTCTTCCTGCAGAAGCTCTGCTCACCCTTCCAAGTAACGGCCGACACTCCTCCCCAAGCCCCCTGGCCCCTGCTCTCCCCTCCTGGCCCCTGCTCCCTCCACCTGCCCTGCCTGGATGGCCTGCACCTGGCCTGCCTTGCCCCGCATGCCCCACGTGGCCCTAACCACCCTAACTGCCCCACCCAACCCAACCACGCCCACTACTGTGAAGTTGTCTCTGTCTATGGCTCTGCATAGGGTGCTGCAGTTCCCTGCCTTCCCCCACCAGCAACGCTCCCTCCACAACCCCAACAGAGCTGGGCAAGTGCTCCTCCTCCTCAGCGCACCCAGCACCGACATCCGACCAGCAGCTCGCTAAGCCCCCCTCATCACACCCCAATTAATACCCCACAAGGCCTACCAGCCCAGGCTCCTGGCCGAGGTGTTGCCAGCAGTGCTGTGCGTGCGACCCCCGCCTCAGGTGCTGGATGATGCGGTGATGAACCGTGTGCGCAGCCTGGTCATCAACAGCCTGACCAGCTTTCTCAAGGTGAGCCGCACCCCCCACACTCCGCCCTCCGCCCCCAGCCCTCCACCCAATGCCCAATGCCTGACGCCCTACGCCCTCCTCCCCACTCCCGCTGCCGGGTGCAGTGAGCGGCGGCCAGCATCGTCTTGATTGCAGCAGCGCATCATGGGCCTACCAGCACCTCACTCTAGTCCCGACCCTCAATCGGGCTTAACAGCACTTCACCATAGGCCTGACGCTCAATGCGCGGTGCCTTCACCCCTTTGGACATTCGCGCCCTATTGACCTCGAGCAGTGAGGGGCAGCACTCGCCTGAACTGCCCTGTGCGCTGGCCTGTGTCCTCACGTTCACAGGTCAAGTGCGTGATGGACCACGACCTGGAGGACAAGGAGGAGGTGGTGTTGGGCAAGGTGTGGCCCTGCCCTGCCCAGCCCTACTCTCCCCCTCCCTTCCCCTCCCTCACACACTCTGTCATGTTCCATGTCTTGCAGGCATCCCCTCCCCCTCCCCTCCCCTCTTCCCTTCCCTTCATGTTTTCCTCCACCCTCCTCCCAATTCTCCCCTCACCCCTCCCTCCCTAAACCCCTCCTGTCCCCTTTTCCCTTCCCCACTCTCTCCCCTCCCCCCACCCACCATGTCGTGTGCCAGGTACTCGCACTGCACATGCAGCTCTGTGCACACTGCTCCCCTGCCGCCTCTGATAGCTGCCTTGACTGCTTTGGTCTTCTGCTGGCTGCATGGGCTGCTGCCTGTGGTGTGCCAGATCCCCCGCAAGGCCCTGAAGCTGGCCAACGCCAAGTACCTCAAGTACTGCCAGCAGCTGGACCAGGCAGCAGCAGGACAGCCCACCAGCAGCACACGCAGCAACGCGCAAGGTCTGACCGGCACCGGCAAAACCGACAGCACTCAGGCCACTGGCCAAGGTCCTGGTACGGCCCCTGAGGCTCCTGAGGTGACTGGCAAGGTGACTGGCAGGGCCGTGTGATGGGGCTAGATAAGAGCTGCCGGGGGCATGACGGCTGCTTGGGGTCTGTAGCTGGTAGAGGGCTCCCCGCGGCTCCTGGCTGGAGGCTGGCTGGCTGGCTGGCTGGCTGCATGGCCTGCAATGCTGAGTCCGTCAGGTCCATCCTGCATGGTAACCTGCATGTGCGCCTGCATGCAATGGCAGCGACGAGGATGATGGGTGGGGGTGCTGACACAGGCTGCGGGGAGCAAGGCGGGTGGGGTGGAGGAGGAGGTGGAGGAAGGTGAGGAGGTTGAGGAGGTGTGCAAGGTCTTCATCGACACGCTGAAGGGGCAGCCCATCATCTGCATGTCTGCTGATGGCAGGTGGGCCCAGCAACCTCCTGCTCCTCGAGCAGTCCAGGTGAACGTGCAGCCCAGCAGCCAGGTCAGCCAGGTCAGCCAAACGGCTCCTCCCTAACCCAGCCAGGGCAGTGTCCATCCACCTTCTAGCTCAGCGCCACCCCGCCAGGATAGGGTCTGGTCCCACATGCTCCATGGGGGAGTGGGCTGAGTCAGGTGTGGGCAAGGGCGCTAAAGCAAGGTCGTGAGTTCAAACCTAGCCGGACTCAAAAACGTGTGCTCTGGTCCTCAGGGCATAGTCCTGGTCCCTTCAAGGGCTGTGGCGGCGGTGGCCTGGCTGCTGGCTGCTGCTGGCTGCAGGTCGGAGCTTTATGCTGTGCAGTGGGTGCGCATCCGGGTGCACGCCATCAAGCATCGAGAAGAGGAGGAGGAGGGAGAGGGGGGAGCAGAGGGGGAGGAGGGGGAGCATGGGAATGGAGCAGTGAGTATCTTCCACCCAGGCCATGATGGCAGCCGTGGCCGTAGCCGCCGCAGAGAAGGTTGCACCCTGACCCTGACCCTGACCCTGACCCTGACCCTGACCCTGACCCTGACCCTGACCCTGACCCTGACCCTGACCCTGACCCTGACCCTGACCCTGACCCTGACCCTGACCCTGACCCTGACCCTGACCCTGACCCTGACCCTGACCCTGACCCTGACCCTGACCCTGACCCTGACCCTGACCCTGACCCTGACCCTGACCCTGACCCTGACCCTGACCCTGACCCTGACCCCGACCCCGACCCCGACCCCGACCCCGACCCCGACCCCGACCCCGACCCCGACCCCGACCCCGACCCCGACCCCGACCCCGACCCCGACCCTGACCCTGACTCTGAATCTTGCAGGCCCCCAGTGGAAACTATTCCCCCAGCAAGCCACCGCCGGCGTCAGGCCCAGGGACCGAAGCGCGGATGCTTAACGCCGCCACCTTCACCCGCCAGGCAGGTCTTGGCCATGTCAAGGCGGGCATTACCACCTGATAGCCTCCCCTGCCCCTCCTCTTCCACAGCCACCTGCCTGCCTCATGCCAGGGCTGCTCACTCTGTATCTATGTATCTCTGAGGTGATGCGATGTACAGATGCATACATATGCAAAGACATACTGCACACGTTAAACCTGCTGTTGCTGCCGCCACTTGCCTGCCGTCCCTCATCATACATCTCAGCGGCCTCAGCACCAGACAATGAGAACCAGCGACGCCACCACCACCATCACCGCCACCATCACCAGCACCGCCACCACCATCCTCTGTTGCAGTCAGTGCCTGCTATTCCTAATGTATAACGACCTCGGCAGTATCGCCGGGCAGTAAGCCCTGCCTTCTACCTGCTACGCTGCTGCTGCTGCCGCTGCCGCCGCCGCTGCTGCCGCTGCCGCCGCCGCTGCCGCCGCTGCCGCCGCCGCCGCCGCTGCCGCCGCCGCCGCCGCCGCTGCTGCTGCTGCTGCTGCTGCTGCTGCTGCTGCTGCTGCTGCTGCTAACCCTACAGCCAGCCTGCCACATGTTGGGCTCCCCTACCTCCTTGCCCCTCCCTGCCCCTCTCCTCCCTCCACTGCCCTGACCTTGTGAACTGCGGACTGCAGGCGCAGCAGGTTCTGCGCGGGGCGTGGCGGCTGCTGCGCCCGCACCTGCGCAACCTGGCTGCTGAGGCGGAGGCAGGTCTGCTGCAGGACAAAAGCGCCAGCAGCGCCCTGCAGGTCAGCAGCATCACAGCACCCAGTGCTGAGGCACACAGGGGGTCGTGAGACATAGTGGCCCAAGGAGGTCTGGGGGGGCAGGTGGGGCGGGGCAGCTGGCTGGTGATGTTGGGTGTAGGCAGGTGATGCCGGTCATGGGGCTGAGTGGGTAGTGCTCTGCTGGGGCCAGGCGGGGGGTTGAGGGGGGTTGGGACGGCAGAGGCAGGGAGAGGGAGAAGGGCGGAAGCTAGCTGCATGTACAGGGTGCCATGCGGGCCGCTGGGGTTCCGAGCTGGGGTGCCGTGCATACAAATGTAACGAAAAGGGATTAGGAGAAGGGTTAGATACACCATGCAAATGTCTGTTGAAATCCTGACGCTGTCATCAGCAGTCCTTTCATGCCCTGGCTTGCTGTGGGGTGTAAGGACTGTCAGCAGTCTACAATCCAGGCCTGGGGCTGACGCAGCATGGGCCCTCCAGTGTGCTGTGCTAGGCCAGGGGCAAGGCTTGTTCCCAGCCATGACGAGGCAGGTGAGGGTGACTGTGGCGGAGGCTAGCTGGCCTGCGCTGGGCACAGCCAGTCTGCCCACCTGGGTGTGCAGGCAGTGGGTAGTAGGCTGGGCAGTGGCTGGGAGCGTAGGGGTGGGTGGGTACACCAGCGGTGAGGAAGGGAGCTGGCTGGGATGCCTCATGCTGCTGCTGCTGCTGCTGTTGTTGTTGCAGGTGGTAATCCAGGAGGGCCCCGGCTGGGTCATTGACGCTGCTGCCTATGAGGCCCACCTGCGCAGCTTTGACATGGACAGCGACAGACAATGTGAGTGAGCTAAGCATGGCACACAGTGACCACCATGTCAAACCGCTGGACTCCCTGACCGCGTCCTCTGGCCATTGCAGCTAGCTGCTGCTGCTGCTGACCATGTCGGTGCTGAAAGTACCACATTGTATGAACGTCAGAGATTGAAGTGGGGCGGGTAGCAGCAAAGTCTTTGCTCAGTTACTCATTGACACAATGGGGCGCTAACCTGAGGTTCATCTGGCCGATGTGGCGTCTGCCCCGTGCAGTGGTGTACCGTGACCGCTCACTGGGCCGTGTAGCGGGTCGCTGCTGGTTGGGCCGCACGCTGCTGCCGCCCTGCCCTGCCCTGCCGCCCTCATGCCGCCTTCTGGACCAGGCGCTGCAGGCGCAGCAAACCGGCATGCTAACAGAGGCCGGCCACACTGAGAGCAAGCGCGCAGCCCTCTCCATCCGCGGCCCCCGCAACACGCGGCTGGCGGACTTGCTCAAGGTGCGGCCATTGCCTGGAATGCCGCTCGCAGCTTGTCGCTCCTCCTCCCGTGGTCCCGCCGACTCTCTGGGCGCGGTGGGCCCCTTTTTCATGGCGTTAGTGTGACGCGGCCTGCTGAGTGTGACTCGCGCGTGCTGCAGGGCTATGCGTGTACCTACTACGTTCAGGAGGCGACCGGCCCGTCCAATGTGGTGATCAGCACCGACACCTGGGAGGGTGACGATGATGAGGTGAGAGCAGAGGGGCCAGGAGGAGGACAAGGGACGGGTGGGGCGGCAGCGCCAAGGCCAGCTGTTGCCAAGCTGAAGACGATGTCATGGTTGAAGCAGGGGAAGAGTGAGGGAAGAAGGGGAGGAATGAGGGAGGCAAGGTGAGGGGCGGTGGAGGGAGCCACTGCTGCCACTACTGACACTGCCTGACACTGCCTGACACTGCCTGGCTGCAGCCTGACCCTGAAGACCTGCGGCCGCGCATCAAGTGGAATACCTCGCGCCGCGCCTTCAACGCCGTGTACAGGTGCCTAGCCAGTCGGTTTGTTGCCACCCTCCTTCCACCCCCGCCATCACCCTAATGCCGCCACCCTGCCGCCACAAACCGCTTAAATGATGCTGGCCAGCTGGCCAATTGGCAGCGCACTGATCACGCTGCTGCGGGCAGCTGCTGGTCCTGACTGCCCTGATGCTGCACATCATGCAGCTGACCTGCATGCCACCTGCCCACAGGCCCTGGTGCCTGCAAAACAACCTGGTGGAGCAAGAGGTGCGCTGGAAGGGCCATGCCTCAACTCTAACCTTCAGCCCTGATCCCTGACCCTGGACCTTCAGCAGACCTGCGCACCCTGGCCCTGGTTTGTCTACCCTACTGTCACCCCTCACACAGACCAGATGTCTGTCCAGGACCGCGCCAGACCCCTGTTTACCCCTGAATCCTGACCTCACCTGCACACATGACCTGCTCACCTTGGCCCCGACCAACAGATCCTGGAGGCAGCCTCGCTGCTCAGCGGGCTAAACGTGGCCATTAAGAAGGCGCGGGTGAGCCGAGTGAAGGGCATCCGCCTTCGCTCAGTGAACCAGGTGGCATTGTTGGAGGAGGTGAGCTGGGCCAGCTGAGCAGCAGCAGGGAGGATGGCATGCACAACCGCAGGCTGAGGTGGGGGGTGCAAGAAACAGCAGAGCGGTGGGAGCAGCAGGGGCAGGGATCGCTGGTGAAGAATACTGCCAAAGGTGATCAGGCAAGGCAGCAAACCCCGGCCACCAGGACCTCAACCCCCAACAGCAGCCACAAGGCAACCCACTCTCTCCCTATGCCGATGGTCTTGCCTTCCACCCTAGCCGGCCCCTAAGCTGAACCCCCCAAGGGTCACACCCGTCAGCCTGATATGACTGCAGAACACAGAATCAGCTTTCTACACCCTAGCTGGGTCCCTAAGAGGGCAGTGCACGTTTCACTGGTCTTGTCCTGCTTCCTGACTGGCAGGAGCAATCTTTACAGGACCAGGAGCGGGCGCTGGATGCGCAACAGCGCCTGCTTGCCGCGCGGGCCGCGCTTGCCCCGCTCGGCCCAGCATTACCCGGTTCCTCGCTGCTGATGGCGGAACCTGATCCGTCAGCCAGCAGTAAGCAAGGTGTCCCGGACGCAGGCGTTGCAAACGTCCGGCCTGACACTGCAAAAAAGACGAACGAGTCGCTGGCTGCGCTTCGTCGAATGGGAGGTGCGGGCATACATGCGCACAGTCCAGGATGCTGCGGCCGACCCAGTGTCAATCCGGCAGTAGCGTTCAGTCCAGTGAAAGCTAAAGCTGTTGGGAGGAAGGTGAAGGGTGTGGGTGGTGTGTCGTGCCCCTTGCCTTTTCTCTTGGAAGTCTTTAGCCTCACCACCTTACACCCATGACACTCAATTACATCCGTTGCGAGCATGTCTGCTGTAGGTGGAGCAAGGGCTGTATCCCAGACCAACAGCGGCAGCCCAGGTCCTCGGCCCCCCACCAGCAGCGCTGCCAGCCCAGGCCTGAAGGAGGCCCGGGATGTGCCAAAAGGAGGTTCTGGGGCTGCCCCTGCACAGGCAGCAGGGCAGGGGGGCCCCGCTGAGGCGCCTGACGCAGCACTGGGGGCCTCAACCGGTGAGGCTGGGACGCTCAGTGTGTACCTCATGGGTGGGGAGAGGCCCTGCCCCTCCTCTAGACACCTGGTGGCCACTCTTGCTCTGTTCCCATAAAGATGGTCTACTGATCCCATGATTCCCCTCCTCTTTAGGCTGGCCACCTGGTCTGCGCCTTTCCTAAACACTTGGTGGCCCTGTTGCTTCAACTGCTCCACGCCCATCGTTCCCACAAAGAAGAAGCAATCAAGCCATGCTACTATGCACATTGGAGCAAGCCATGCCTTACTAACCGCTGCATGTGTTTGCCCCTCCCCAGGTTGCTCAACCCTAGCTACAGACACCCCTGGCCTGGACCTGGTGCTGGGCAGTGCCGGGCCTGAGCACAACCAGCGCATGTTCAGAGCGCTGTTCAGCAGCAGCAGCCCCCTGGCGGCCTTCCTGGTGGACACCTGCGAGGCCACTGGTGGGGCGGGAGTGGGGTTCAAGGGCGGGGTTTAGGGGCGGGGTTTCAAGAGCAGAGACTGACGCAGGGCGCTGCCAGCTGTGTTTGTGCCCTCTCTGTCCTTGCAGCTAACTTTGCCAATGACTTCATTGACCTGCCCATCCTGGAGTCTTACTATCGGATGTGGCTGGGCTTCAAATGGCGGCGGGCTCAGTTTGTGCAGAAGGAGGAGGCCACTGCCGCAGCTGCCCAGGTGGGATGTGGGAGATACCAAGAACAGGAAAAACCACCACACATGCCTCGCACCCCACAATGCTGCTCGTGCCATCCTCCTGGAAGGAGCACACACAATGCTTTTGTATTGAGGGAACGGACCCCGTGACTGCAAGCCTGCACAAAGGGATGGTGGAAGGAGACTGTGTGCTGGAGATGTAGTTGCCCTGCTGCACTGTGCTGCCATCAGCCGCACCGCACTGCGCTGCACTGCTGCTGTTGCCCTCAGAACGCCGCCGTACTTGCTGGTGCGGACGTGACGTCAGCAGCCCAAGCGGCCGCAGTGGCACGCGACCGGTTCCTAGTCACGGAGGTGCTAGGGCTACCGGACCCGCTGGCAGGTGGGTGAGCACAGCAATACCAGGATGCAGCACACTATGCGTGACGCTTGAACCGCAAGACCCCGCGCGGTACACCGATGATGTCGTTTTCGCTACACTTGCCGACCCCTATCACCACAGTTGCCGCAAATGTGGTGTACCGCCGTTTGTGTGTGACTAGTGTGGCATTGCCTTGTGCAGATGTTGAACCTGTCGGCCTGCGCAACTTGTTGCACCTGCGCGCTTCTATCAATCAACGACTTTCGACAGCCATCCGAGGCTCTGCGGAGCTGGATCCTGGTGCGCCCACTCTCCCGCCAATTGTCTGTCCGCAACTCGTCCCGCCAAACGCGCCAATCGCACCGCACCCAAGCCCGCCTGCCGACCCTGTCATGCCGACATCTGGCGCGCTCTGTCCTGTGCGGCCTGCCTCTGCCATCTCCCTGCTTCAGCCCACGGTCCAGCCCGGGGGCACGATCGCCATGCAGCAGCAGCCCACCTCCAGCGTGACCTTGGCATCTCCCGGTGCCCAGCCACAAGGCAGTGCAGGAGGGAGGAGTACGACAATGGTCGCTGCACACATTGCAGCAGGCCACGCAAGGGCTGTTGGGAGGCCGACCAGCAGCAAGCCAAGCAAGGCAGGCAGTAGCGTCGAGGGGCGTTTCACAAAGGGTGTGGCAGAGGCGGTTGCATCAGGCCTGGGCACCACAAGGGGGGGGGTGGGGGTGCAGCGGAGCAAGGGGTCTATAACAGGACTGTCTGTGCATCGGGCGACGTCAAGTTCAGCTCGGCCACTGTGGGGACAGCACTTGGAGCATGGGCACAGCAGGCTGGCGGGGCCGCCATCGCCAGGTGTGAGGGGGTGGGCTGGGACATACCTTCCCACCATTCAATCATGTTTGTTTTTGGTTGAGTTAGTTGGAGCTGAAGCAGCGTGGTGTGCAGGAGTGGGCATTCTGGGCCAAGTTGCAGGGGCCAGAGCTGTAGCCAGGTGGCCTCGTGGTAGCCTTGGGCAGAGCAGGATGGCAGAAGGGAACATGACAAATAGCTCGGCCCAGCACCCCGGCTGCCCTGCTTCCACCCTCACGCCTACCCTCATGTCCACCCCACTGTGTCACACCCTCACACCCTCGCAATGTGACGCCCCCGCACACCCCACTGACTCACTGATCCCTTGCGGAACTAACCTGCCCTCATCTCACCGCTTCCATTGTGCCCACCTGCAGGCAAGCCTGACACCTCCCCTCAGGGTGCAGCAGGCAGCAGCCCGGAGCTTGGAGCTGAGGCAGGGCCGGGTGCTGGGGACTACCTGGGCCTGGGGCTGCGGCAGGCCACGGTGGAGGTCCTGCTGGGGCTGAGCCAGGAACAGCTTGCGGCGCAAACCATTGCTGCCAAGGTGGGCGGAGGCAGGAAGGCAGGGGTGAAAGGGCAGGGGTTGGGGCAGGTTTGAAAGCGATGCTGGTGCTGCTGATATGCATGGCAAAAGTGAGGGGGCATCACATGGCAGTGACTACATATGCTCAGGGACCAGGGGAGCATGCTGACAGGGAAGCCCATGTGCCACTCACTGGCTCACTGACATGCATATACTGGCATGCGCACACTGTGGTGCGGTGATGGTATGTGGTGGTGCAGGAGCTTGACGGCTGGGGCCTGAAGCTCCAGGAGGAGGATGTGCACGCGCTGCATGGCTTGATCGTGAACCAGGGAGACCTGGATGATGATCCTGAGGACGCACACCCACTGCTGTGGCTGGGATTGATGGCTGGCAACGTAGCGGTGGGCAGCAAGGAGGGAGGGCAGGGGATGGGGATGGGGATGGGGATGGGGATGGGGATGGGGATGGGGATGGGGATGGGGATGGGGATGAGGATGGGGATGGGGATGGGGATGGGGATGGGGATGGGGATGGGGATGGGGATGGGGATGGGGATGGGGATGGGGATGGGGATGGGGATGGGGATGGGGATGGGGATGGGGATGGGGATGAGGATGAGGATGAGGATGGGGATGGGGATGGGGATGGGGAAGGGGAAGGGGAAGGCTGCACAGAAGCTACCTAGCCACGATCACACTGTCCCTTCAGCTTACATGCAGGCCTGCTACTCACCCAGCCACCTGGTCTGCCTGCCCTGCAGCTTCACACGGTTTGCATCTGGGCGCTAGTGCTGCCACTGCTGGCCGCAGTGGTGGTGGTGCAGGAGCAGATGCAGAGCACCACTGGCCTGCAGTTCATGTTCACTCTACAGGTAGGTACGAGGGCCCCCTGTATCACCTTTTCCCCCCTCCGGACCCTCTCCCCCTGCCCTATGCCCCCCTTGCTCCCCCTGCCATGCCATGCCCACCAGCCCCAGCAGCTGCCCTCCCTCCTCCTGCCCCTCCTCCCCTACAGAGGTTCCGTGCCGACCCCTCCACCATAAACACTTACTACTTCCCGACCTTCCTCAAGGACCTGCTCATCTTTGTGCTGGTGGGTGGCACGGCCCAGTGAGGTACCAACAGGCAGCACAGGGCAGGGAGGGCGCAGGGCGGGAGGGTAGGGGAGCTGGGCCAAGGGCTACGGTCAGGGTTAGGGTTACGGTCAGGGTTTTAGGGTTTACGGGCCAGGGTGAAGCATACGAGAGATTATGAGACCAAGGGCACGGGGCGAAGAGATCGAGGTCAATGTCAGACCGCAGCACAGCAAGCAAAGAACCATCAGGAAGCTTCCACTCCCCTTGGCCATAGCAGCCCTGCGGCTATCCTGCCCCCTTGCTGCTGCCTGCCCTCGAGCCCTGCCTGCCCCTGCTGCTCCCCTCCCAGGTGTTCCTCATGTTTTCATACGTAACCCTAGCGCTGTACTATTCGCTGCGCGGGGGGCGCGAGGTCAGCGGCTGGCGCCAAGTGGTGAGCGGGCCACCGCCCCCTACACCCTGACCCTCGCTCAACTCTTCAACGGTCTTGACTGTGTTGCACATCACACCACCTTCCCTGTCTTCTCTACTCGCCTCATGTTTGAGACAGGCTACCCACCCCTTGCTCCCAGACCATCCAGCCCGTGCCCCTAGCAGAGCCAGCCCCAGATCCGTCGTTGCCTTGATACCCTCCCCGCCCTCAACTCACCTAACCTGCACCTGCTCACAAGGCCACATATAGCAGGACCTGCTATGCTCTGCCTTGCGCCTGCTTGCCCTCTGCCCTGTTTTCCCTCACCCTCTGCCCCCCCCTCTCTGCTTTGCCCCCTCCTGCCATGCCCTGTGTAGATCCGCACCCTGTACTGGGCGTACCTGGTGGTGGTAGTGGCGCTGCTGGTGGCCTACCTGTTTGAAGTGGTGTGCTGGCTTATCCTGGGCGCCGTGGTCAACCCCAACAAGTAAGCCAGCCACGGCCAGGGCACCTCTCTTCACCCCACCCCCATCCTCCCCAACCTGACCACATGCACTTCCAGGGTTGACTTTGCCATACCTGCCTCTGCCCCACATTTGCCACCTGCACTTTCACTCCCATCCCACAGCCACAGGGCAGCACCAGCCACGGACCCTGGCCTGCACAGGCCTGGTATTGGCCACTGCCACAGGGGCACGGTGTCTGGCCTCAACAAGTTCCTGTCACTGCTTATGTGCAACCTCCCACGCTTGTAACCTTGCTCGCTTCCCCCCAGCTCCACTGAACATTACCCTTGCCACACTCCCCTATCAAAAGCATGCCATGCCACTTAGCCCCCTCCCATTCGTGTCGCCCCCAGGTACTTGCCCTATTCAGTGGCCACCATCACCATGTTGCTACACTCTCAAGCAACTTACGCCCGGTACGCCAGAACCCGCCCTCCGCCCTCCGCCCTCCTCCGCCCTCCTCCTCCCTCCGCCCTCCTTCGCCCTCCGACCTCCCGACCGCCCGACCTCCTGCCTCCTCCTGCCTCCTCCTATCTCCTGCTTCACCTACTTGACATGTGATGTGTCCTTTCCCCCTTAGGTTGCTAGCGGAGTTGCATGCCTACACGGCACGAGTGAGGGCCCTGGTCACGGACACCTTCCAGTCGCGATTGCAGGACGCCATGGAGGGTCTGCGCAAAGCCGGAGGGGCAGTGCAGGGCGCAGTGCAGGGGGTGGCTGGCAGTGGCTTTGGCAGCAGCCTTGGCAGTGCCTGGCAGCAGGGTGCGGCCCAGCTAGCAGGGCTGCAGGCAGGTGCTCAGGGGATGGTGCAGCAGGGTATGGGCCAGCTGGGGGGCGTTGGCGGAGGGCTGCAGGGGATGGTGCAGCAGGGTATGGGCCAGCTAGGGGGCGTTGGCGGAGGGCTGCAGGGGATGGTGCAGCAGGGTATGGGCCAGCTAGGGGGCGTTGGCGGAGGGCTGCAGGGGATGGTGCAGCAGGGGATGGGCCAGCTGGGGGGCGTTGGCGGAGGGCTGCAGGGGATGGTGCAGCAGGGTTTGGGCCAGCTTGGGGGCGTTGGCGGAGGGCTGCAGGGGATGGTGCAGCAGGGTATGGGCCAGCTAGGGGGCGTTGGCGGAGGGCTGCAGGGGATGGTGCAGCAGGGTATGGGCCAGCTAGGGGGCGTTGGCGGAGGGCTGCAGGGGATGGTGCAGCAGGGGATGGGCCAGCTGGGGGGCGTTGGCGGAGGGCTGCAGGGGATGGTGCAGCAGGGGATGGGCCAGCTGGGGGGCGTTGGCGGAGGGCTGCAGGGGATGGTGCAGCAGGGTTTGGGCCAGCTTGGGGGCGTTGGCGGAGGGCTGCAGGGGATGGTGCAGCAGGGTATGGGCCAGCTAGGGGGCGTTGGCGGAGGGCTGCAGGGGATGGTGCAGCAGGGTATGGGCCAGCTAGGGGGCGTTGGCGGAGGGCTGCAGGGGATGGTGCAGCAGGGGATGGGCCAGCTGGGGGGCGTTGGCGGAGGGCTGCAGGGGATGGTGCAGCAGGGTTTGGGCCAGCTTGGGGGCGTTGGCGGAGGGCTGCAGGGGATGGTGCAGCAGGGTATGGGCCAGCTGGAGGGGATGGGCGGGGGGCTGCAGGGGATAATGGATGGAGCCAGTAAGGCAGCATACCAGGTGGACGACAAGATGAAAGGAGCCCTTGGGACGGGCCTACAGGCATTGGAAGGCCAGGTATGTTTCCACCATTTGCTGTATGAGATGCCCTGCGTGTGCTTGACAGCTGCAACCAAGGGGTGAAGCTGATGTTGGGGCAAGGAGGGTTGGGGGATGGGGGAAGCTATATGACAATGGGGCAGGGTCAGGGGTCAAAAACCCACCCCACCCCACCCCGCCCAACCCCAACCCCACTAACCCTGACCCTAGCCCCGCCCCGCCCACTGTGACGTGACCTGACCAGGTGCAAGGCAGCCTGGGCCAGCTATCCGTCATCCGGCCTCACGACCCAGCCCCTGACTTACCTGGATCAATCACCAGCCCTTCCCACTCCTCCACAGCAGATCTTGCCACTGAGGCTGATAGCAGCAGAGGCTCAGGCGGGGGGCCCGCCTCTCTGGCCTTACTCACCAGCTTGCAGTCACCAGAAAGAGGGGGACTGGCGCCTAAGCCACCCGTGGTCCCAGGTTCGATCCCTCGCTCCGGCTCGCTTTCCAGGCCTGGGTCCGCTGCTTCCAGGACAGGTTCAGGGAGAGCTGGGAACGTAACAACCCCACTGAGTGACCTCCTGGGGCAGGTAGCAGCAGCCTCAGCGATGCCCACTCCAGCGCCCGCCCCCGCTCCCCAGCCCCCCCCACCTCTGCCGCCAACCCTCCCTGCTCCAGCTCCCTGGCCTCTTGGGGGCGATGCAGCACTGGAAATGATGCCACTGCTGGGGGCCGGGGGCAGGGAGGCTGAGCGGAGCAGCAGGCAGCAGCACGGCCAGGGACTAGGGCTGAGACAAGGACCTGGGCCAGGGCTGGGTGGAGGGCCTGGCAGCCCCCGCAGCGACCTAGGCCCTGCCCAGCACCCAACACTGACCGCTTCCTGGGAGGGAGGGGGGGCAGGTGCTGGCTGGGGGTGGGGGCCTGGAGCCTGGAGCAGAGATGCCCCTGGAGCAGAGATGCCTCCTCCCTGGCAGCCGTCCTGGGGCATGCCCGTGGGGGGGGCAGGTGGTGGGACAGCCGCCGCCCCGCCGGCCTGGGCAAACCCCTTTGGCTGTCAGGGTCAAGGCGGTGGGGGAGCGGCAGGTGGCTGGTGGCCTGGGGCAGGCCTCCATCACCACCCCGGAGGCCCTCCTGCAGCTGGTCCAGGCGGGGCCCCAGGGGCGATGCCCGGTGGTGGGCTCATGGGTGAGTGCACACGCAGGGGCCGCTGAGTGTGCACCACTGGATACTGAGTGTACACCACTGGATACTGAGTGCTAGCCACTGAGTTGGAGGGAGGGAGCCTCAGCCGGGTGGAGGGGAGGGGCACCTTGGGTGTTGACATTGTGTGAAGGGAGGGTCAGCTGGGTCACTTGGGGCTGATGGGATGTCCTCCTGCTGCATGTCACGCTGTGCAGGTCAGGTGAAGGGGCTGCTTAGCGGGGTGGGGGCACCAGGTGGCCTTGGAGGGCCTCAGGCCAAGGCGGCAGAACCGCCTGGGAACAAGGGGAAGAAGCTGTCAGCCTACCAGGTGAGAAACGCAGTGGCGAGGTTTCGAGCCCGTCCCAGGATCCGGGGAAGGGACAGGCGTCAACGCACTCACATACTTCACACGCACGGGCGATAAAGGATGTACTGCCGCGGTACTATAGCCGGGGCATGTCAAAGGAGGGCCGAGTGATGTATGACCCGTACGCCATCCAAACCACTCCGCATCGGGTATTGGTGCTGCCGGTGATCATGGCGCACCTGGTTGCTGGCCCTTCGCTGTTTGCAGATTTATGCGTTGTACGCTGACGAGGCGGGCGAGGGGTTGGACTACGCCTCCTTCTGTGCGCTGCTGGACCACTTGGAGATCCAGCTCGTGGGCGACCAGCGCCGCGAGCTGTTCACCAAGGTAAGCTGAAAGATAGTATTGCGCCAGTGCGACGCGATAATGTGAGACGGGCGGGCCTTCCCAGGCAACCAATGTATCTAAATGGCCAGGCTCGTGAGCGACTCAAACGTTAGGGAAGCGCGCTGCGACGATAGCATGAGCGCATCGTAGCAACTGCAACAGCTTGGTCTTGCACGGCGCAGTTCGACACTAGCGGCGATCGCAAGATAGGCTTCAAGGAGTTCGAAGCGTGCTACAGTCAGATTCAGGTGCGTCGAGGGCACGGAGGGCGATGGGCAAGAGGGGCTCTGCTAATAACTTGAAGACTTGACCTCTACTTGGGCCCAGCCTACCAGCCCCCTTCACATTGTAATGGCACAGCTGCACATTAGTCATCTATGCGCATGTCAATGCATGGCGTGCACCCAAACCAGGGCTGGGCATACAGCGATACAGCGATACAGATACAGTTTCTGTAGCTTCCGTTTCTGTATGATACAGTCCGGCCGGACTGTAAGATACAGCCCAACCGACTGTATCGGGGAATCTTTTTTGTTTTCGCCCCCTTTTTTTAAAATCTTGCTTGCGCAGTTGCCTTTGGCCCATCTATTTAGCGACCTTGCACAGACTTCGCGGTTGTATCCCTACTACTTTATTAGCGTGCCACCATTCATACCGCTCCAGCCTGACTAGCTCCAGCCTGTTAAGATCACATCATGCCTATGTTACTTCTTCACTCGGTGGCTTTCTTCACTCGGAGATGCCGTTAGGCTGGTGCTGCAGCTACTCCTCAAACTCAGCACGCTCCTCCTCACTCGACCTTGTCTGTCCCCATGTGCCCTTGAGCGCCCTCCGGTTGAAATAGATGTAGGAGCTCATCCACATCCTGCCCATTAACATGGATTGGCGGTGGTCGCTCCAGATGTGCTTGAAAGTACCTGCACATGGTACAATGACTAGATAACATAAGGTGCAATGGCACGCTGCAATATAGTGTAGAAGATGTAAAAGATGAGATGAAGGGAGGTGGGAGGAGGGCGGAGGCTTGGAGGCTTGGAGGTGGTGGCGGGGCAAGGTGGATAGCAATGAGATAGGTGACCCATGCACTTGCCATTGAACGTCAGGTTGTCAAGGATGAAATCGAGCTTCTCCTTCATGAACATAGCTGTCCCACTGGCATCGTCAGTGTGCACAGCGTCCAGCATGAAGGCGTGCCCCGACCAAACAACGCACCAGCCCAGAATGTGCTCCCCTCCTTGCACACACTGCGCAAGCATGTTGCAAGACTGTGTGGCATGTCCATCATGTCGTCATGGCGGCGATGGCGGCGATTATTAGCTTCTCCAGAAACTCTTTGACGTTGTCGTCGGTCTTGGCCATCTCCTTGGCTGCCTCGCTTTCCTTGAAGTTGCGCGATGTTTTTGCCAGCGCGGATGTCCTTTGTCCCGCAAGCATCGCACTCGTACACTCCCTCGTTGCCAGGAGCCTCATGGAAAAGCACCTTGTACCACGGCTCCTTTGGCCCTCGAAAAGCATGAGAAGGCCCAGCAGCACAAGCGCAAGCTGTTGCACGCACGATTCCCGGTTGGGGCGCAGAAGTGCACTAATGCGTTGTTGCCGAGTACCAGGCCCTTCCGTAGGTGATACACCCGCCATCGCGGCTAGTATCCAATCGGCGTGGCCAGTCGGTTGGCCAAAGATGCTGATACAGCCGATACAGTATCACATTACAGCGAAGCTACAGTCACTCATACAGCGATACAGTCTGTATCTCTGTATCTTACATTGTATCGGGCCAGGCCTGACCCAAACCCTGGTGTATTTGCAATTGAGGCGGCGGCATGACTGTGACTGCCAGTCGACAGCCCCCTTGTCCCTCACCAGGGCCTCCAATTGAGCCGGACCAGTAGTGGCCACTAGCAGCCACTAGCGGGAATACTAGGGGCCAATAGTGGCCCGACTCAAATGGTGTTAATGGGCTGTGTGGAGTATACCCAGTGCACATAGACATGGTGCATGAGTGCCTACCACCTACACTATTGCCTGGCCGCGAGGGCTATTGTGTAAAGCTGGCATCAAAAACATGCGCTGATTGTAAGCTGATGACAGCTCAACAAAGGAGGCACACACTATTGTGCCTCAGCAGGCTGCTGCTGCTGGGCCTTGGGAGGCTTGTCTCGCAGCCGCTTGTAGCCCAGGCCAGGGTACTCCGGGGTTAGCCCTCACGTAGCTCACAGTCGGCTAGGGACACGCACCTTTCGATTTGCTTGTCGACGCCCTTCCGCTTCTTCTAAGCCATCGCGCGATGTGCATTGATACGGGCGGTGGCCTTTTCAACTGGGGTTTCCCGGGAAATTCATGGAGTGATGATCGTACCACCATGGTCCATGTCCCGGTTGACAGGGCAGGGTATGTGCATGAGCAGCAAAGCATGAATTGCTTGCTGCAGGACATGGTGGTGAAGCAGTCCCTGAAGGGAGCGGGCATGACGCGGGTCCGCCTGCTGCTGCTGCTGCTGTACGCAATGTGGGTGGTGGGCTCAAGCAAAGCACCTACTAGCATAGCTGCCTGCTGCCAAGCCACGCACCACCACCCCTGCCATGCCCATGCCACACTTGGGCACAGCAGCCCTTGGCCTATATGACGCTACGGCAGGTTTGGTAACGACAATTGGTCATCAAAAGCATGCTCTTGGTTCCAATCATTATGTTCACGCAAAACATCATTGGTGTGATTCAACCCCACCCTCCTACCCGGCTTTGCCCATCCTATGCAAAATGTCTGCTGCTGACATGGCGTGTGTAGCATTATTCTGCTCCTCGTCTTCGTCTTCATCTTCGTCGGGGTGGCGGCCTTCACTGGGGCAGGCACTGTGGGCGCGGTGGTCAACTCCCTCCTGGTGCGCACAGCCTCAGGCGCCCCTGGCCTTGTTAGAACCCAGCAATAGCTAGCAGCAGCAGCAGAAAAAAGAAGAAGAAGAAGAAGAAGAAGAAGAAGACTACTTCGACAGAGCTGGCGTGCACTTAGGGGAGAGCTGCTTGCACTGCATGCACTGGCTAGCAGCTGTTGCACAGCTATTCCCTGGCCGTGGGCTGGGCCTTCCTCAGACGGTGGAAGGGCTGATAGGGTGGCAGCCCTGCCCTCCTCTGACCTGGCCATTGATTGGATTAGATGCGGGGGTGGCATGTGTACTGCAGGCTGCGGGCAGCGGGCTCGCCATGAACCTGAAGAAGAGTGATGAGGCCAGTGGCAAGACCGTGACGGTGAAGGTGAGTCAGACAGGGAGGAGGAAGGAGGAGGGAGGTGGCTATCGTAGGCAGTATTGGTAAATCAGAGAGCGGGTTGCTTGGCGGCAGCCATTTCAGCATGGATTCACCAGCCCTATCGGCCTAAGGGAATGGCTGTAAGCAAGCAGGTAGCAAGCAGGTAGCAAGCACCTACAGGTCAGGCGTCTTTCACGATCACGTACCCGAAGCCGTCGATGTCGCTGTGGCGCGTGCAGGTGGGCGACAAAACCTATTCGGACAAGGGCGCCGATGAGGCGCCAGCAGCTACGCTTGCTGCTGCAGCGGACGCACCTTGAGCGAACCGGTTAAGCATATCACGAACCGCGAGGAGTGGAGGCTCGCAATAATTGCTGGTCAAATGATCAGACTACCGCAGATCGGGATTTGACACACTGCATCGTTCGAAGTGCTTGCAAAACGGGCCTATAGTAGCCAGCAGCTTGAACAGGCCACTTATTCGAATGTTGCATGCGCACAGCATATCAATGAAGCATAATGTCGTGGCGAACACATGTTTTTGTATGCGTGGAGTGTAGAGAGCGTAGGGACAGACGCGGCACTCAGCTTAGGGTTTCTTACATAACTAACTGCTGACGGCACTAAGCACACTGCTCAGTACCTACCTGTAGAGAGCGTAGGGACAGACGCGGCACTCAGCTTAGGGTGCCGAGGTCTGCCCCTCTAACTGCCTTAAGACAGACAGTCTCACTCTCTCACTCTGCAGCCTGAGTGCTGTCAAACATGTCTCACACTCCCGGTGCTCAATATATTTTGCACCAGGACATGTTCACAACACTCCCACTCAGTACTTAGGCCAAGAGTCTGCACAACTGCTATATCAAACCAACTGCATCAAACAACTGCAGAGAAGCTGTCTCAGGTATGCAAACCTGTGCTTCACCAAGCTTCCAGTCCTGAAACACAAGCAGGCTGGATACACTAGGCTGTTTCAGGCATGTGTGCCTGTGCCTAGCTTAAGCTGAGCTATACACCCCACACCCTTGCTTGCCCCAATCAAACTTCACAGCTGCAAGAGGCTTGGTGAGGAGGTCTGCCATCATGCTGCTTGTGTGACAGTAGTAGAAAGCAACCTCACCCCTGGTAATGCGTTCCCTAACAAAATGGTGATGCACATCAATGTGCTTTGCTCGTGAGGTGGCCATGGGATTGTGAAGAAGCTGCAGAGCTGCCTGGTTGTCACACCCTATGGTGACACAGCTGGCGTCTAGCTGCAGATCCCTCATCAACTTCCTGAGCCACAAGGCCTCTTTAGCTGCATTAGATGCTGCCATGTATTCGGCTTCAGCTGTTGATAGTGCCACTGTGGGTTGCAGGCGGCTGGACCAGCTGATTACACCGCCATTGAGAGTAAACAAGTATCATGTAGTGCTTCTGGCGGTGTCTTTGTCACCAGCATAGTCTGAGTCAGAGAAACCCTGTAGTCCTGTGACACCCCCAAACAGCAGTCCATGGTCACATGTGCCCTTCAGGTAGCTCAACACATTGCATGCAGCTGCCCAGTGCTGCTTGGTGGGTGACGACATGTGCCTTGCCAGAGCACCCACTGCAAAAGCAATGTCTGGGCGTGTGCAACATGTGAGGTACAGCAGGCTACCTACCAAGGCGCTGTAATGGTGCACTGAGGTGTCAAGTGGGTCTCCCTCCCTGACTAGCTTATTGGCTGGTGCCATGGGCACTGCCTTGCTGTGTGATGACGACATGCTATGTGTGGTGACCAGCTCATTGATGAATTGTCGCTGGTCAAGCATGATAGTGCCCTCTGCCCTGTTCCTGGTGATTTGCATGCCCAGGAACCACCTGGTTTCGCCCATGTCTTTGATGTTGAAGACAGAGGCGAGTTGCTGCTTGACATGTGCCAGGCCTGCAGTGTCCCCCTGCTGAGTACACAGCAGACAGTCATCCACATAGACCAGGAGGTAGACTGGGCCTGATGGCAACTGCAGGGTGAACAAAGCAGGATCTGCCTGGGAAGCCTTGAACCCTATGGCAAGTAACTCCTCGCAGAGGCGTGCATGCCATGCCCTGGGTGCCTGCCTCAGACCATACAGAGCCTTTTGCAGGCGACACACTGTGTTACTGCTGCCCTCCTCAAAGCCCTCTGGCTGCTGCACATAGATGACCTCATGCTCTTCAAGCTTACCATTCAAAAAGGCTGTCTCAAAGTCAAGCTGATGAATCTCCATGTTCTCGGCTGCCGCCTTGGCTAGGACTGTGCGCAGTGTGGTATGCTTGCTGACAGGTGCATACACATCACCAACATCCACACCTGACACTTGCAGAAAGCCTTTGGTACCAGTCGGGCCTTGAAACGCTCAATGTCTCCTGCAGCATCACGCTTGATCTTTAGTACCCACTTAGTGGGCAAGACACGTGCACCACTTGGCCTCTCAGTCAAACACCATGTCTGGTTAGCATGCAATGACTCAAGCTCAGAGCGCATGGCCTCACGCCACATGTCAGCATGTGGCCCTGACAAAGCCTCACTGACTGATGGAGTGTCATTGTCATGGGAGGTGGACGTGGATGTGGCATGCAGTGACAAGTGCCTGAGCCGGTGAGGTGGTTGTCGTTCCCTTGGTGGGTTGCGACGTGGTGCGGGGGCAGCAGGGGGAGCATGTGGTGCAGAAGGAGCAGGTGCAGGCAGGGGAGCAGGTGCAGGCAGGGGAGCAGGTGCAGGCTGAAGTATGTACCTGCCTATGCCAGAAGGCTGACTGCTGACGACTGTTGAGTGGCTGGGTTGTGCAAGAATGCCGCTGCCTCTGCTGCTAGCTGATCCACCAAACAGATTGCGTCTGACCTGACTCTTGCTGTCTTCATCATCAGACTGGCCGCTGTCACTGTCATCCTGTATGACTCTCCAATCTATAGGTCTGGACCTAGGATGTTGTGCACTGGAGCCAGGTGTGCTGCTGCTGGCGCTGCTGCTGCTGCTGCTGCTGGTTCTGTCTTGACTCCCACTGTCATCTGAGCCAGAGTCGCTGGTGTCAGTCTGCTGCTGCTGCTGTTGCTGCTGTTGCTGCTGCTGCTGACGTCTGTCCCCCTCACTAGGGAGTCTGGCTGGCTGCAGATCAGGCTGTGGGCTGGGTGGGTAGGGTCGAAGCAGCATGCTGTCAGGCAGGACTCTCTGGCTGCCAGTTCTGGACTTGGTTAGCTCATCAGTGGCTGGTGAGAGCTCATCAAAGGTCACATCCTTGCTCATCTGCTCTCTACCATCCAGAAACACCTTGTAGGCCTTAGACCCTGGCTGGTAGCCAATGAAGACTCCTGCTGCTGCCTTTGGCTGTAGCTTGCTGCGCTGATGGCGTGGGATGTGTACCCAGACCTTGCTGCCAAAGATCCTGAGTCCTGACACGTCAGGCTTGACACCGAAGAATGCCTGCCATGGAGTCTGACTCTGACCTGTAACAGGCAGCACATTTCTCACATGGTTCGCTGCTTTTGCTGAGTCAGCCCAGAACTCCACTGGTAGGTGAGCTGCATGTAGCATGCTGCGAAGCTTCTCAACAATGGTTCTGTTCAGTCTCTCAGCTGCTCCATTTTGCTCAGGGCTGTAAGGGGCAGAATGCTGATGCAGGATACCCTTGCTGTTGCAGAAGGCTTGCACTGTCTTGTTTACATACTCGCTGCCATTGTCTGTTCTAATAGCCTTGCACTTGCTGCCAGACTGCGTTTCCAGCTGCTGGATTACTGTAACAATGCAATCTGGCACCTGGTCCTTGCTGCGAAGAGGCATGACAACTGAAAACTTGGTGAACTCATCCAGGAAAGTAGCAAGGTAGCGGCTGCCGTCCCTGGCTGCCAAGCTGAATGGGCCACACACATCCATGTGAATTAGCCCAAGTGCAGCTGTCACAGCTGGTGCATTGGGAGATGGCAGGGGGAAGTGTACATGCCTATGCTGTTTACCTACAACACATCCCTCACACACTGCTGGATCAGATCCTGCTGCCCGAAACTGTGAGGCTGTAGTGTCAACACCGGTAACCATATGCTCTCGCTGCATGCGTTCAAGTACAGAGTATGATGCATGACCAAGCCTCTCATGCCACACCTTGGGTGAAACTGAAGTCCTGCTGTGGCCGCTGCTGGCTGAGTCCAGCAGCTGCTGCTCAGAGGTAGTCTCCTCAGGGCCTGACACTGAGGTAGCAGCAGTGAGATTAGCAGCTGTTGCTGAGATAAAGCTGCTGCATAGCTGGTTGGGTGCTGATGGAGCCATTACGATAGAGGCAGCTTGGAAAGGATAGCTGTCATTCTGCTTTGGTACTTGCATGCACAGGCTGTGTCCACGATAGCTGCCTTCCATCAGGCAGCTGTCACCCTGAAAAGTAAACTTGTAGCCTGCAGCTGTGGCTTGGGCAACAGAGACAAAGTTAGCTGATGCAGAGGGTACTAGCAGTGCATGCTTAAGACACAAAATACTCTGATCTGTCCTGAGCCACACATCTCCCTCACCAACTGCATTAAGCTGATGGCCAGCTGCTGCCAGGTAAACAGGCTGTGGAGCTGTGTAGGGGAGAAAGCTGGTGAGACTGCTGGCATTGGTGCAATATGCTTTGATGCTCCTGAGTCAATGAAGTAGGGCATGTGAGGGTCGCCATCAATCAGGTGCTGCCTGGGCATCTGAGCTGAGACAGGCTGGCCATGACGGCTGGTGAACAGCCTTGCTCTGTTAGGGCTGAGGCTGCTTTTGCCAGCAGCAGGGCTGTATGACCTACCCTTGCCTGGGCTGCCAGCCCTGCCTGGGCTGTGACCAGAGGTCCTGGCTGGGCTGTCGTCAGTTCTGCCTGGGCTGGATAGCAGCATGGACCTTAGTCTCTCTCGCTGGGACCTGTCAAAAGCACGACACTCAGACATGATGTGTCCATCTTTGTTGCAGAAGTGACAGGTCATGTGGGCATGTGGATTCTCTTCTCTGGTGCTGTGATCTGAGTGAGCCGGGGAGCTGCTGCGCTGCATGGCTGCGCTGCTGCTCCTGCCTGGCTGGGGCACCCTGCCCCCCCCCCTGCCACGCCACCCCGACCCCCCTGAGTAACCAGCCCCCCTGGGTGAAAATGAGGAGGAGGAGGCCCAGAGAGAGGAGGAGGATGAGGTGTCAAGCTGCTTTTGCCGATCCAGCTGCAGGTCTGCTTCCCGGTATTGCAGGACCGATTTGACTTTGCTCAGGACCAGTGCTGCGCTAGACTGATCATAGCGGAGCTGTTCCACGGTTGGTCTGAACTCATCAGGCATGGCAGCCAGCACTGACAGCACTATGGAGGTGTCAGAGGGATTGCAGTTGCATGCTCGCAGGTTGGCTTGCAGCATTTGCAGTCGGCTGAAGAATTGAGAGATGGTCTCACCAGGGTTCAGTCTGAGCATGGACAATTGCTGCTGTAGCTGGGTCTGGTGTGCGAGGGAGGACTGGGTGTACTCAGCTTTGATATTGTCCCAGGCGACCTTGGCTGAGGCTGCAGAGTCGACTGCGAAAAGGTGCTGAAAACTGACGTAGCGTAGTATCATGGCTTTGGCTTTTGCGTCTGCGGTGTTCTCTGCATCGCGCACAGTAAGCGCTGCTGCATAGGCATCTTGCGTAGCCTGCGAGGAGCCTTGGATAGGCGCTGTGGGCAAGGGGTGGATGCCTCTGTCTACGATCTGAAATAGGTTGTGCTCGATGAGCGCGTTTCTGACGCGGATCTGCCAGAACTGGTAGTTATCATCAGTGAGCAGGTCGATTTGGGCTCCCGGCCCGATCGACGAAGCCGCCATCGCCGAACGACTAACTGTCGAACGCACGACCCCTTCCCGGCGACTTACTGGTGCCTTTCACGCGTCTGCGTGCGTGGGCCCATAACCCTGTAGAGAGCGTAGGGACAGACGCGGCACTCAGCTTAGGGTTTCTTACATAACTAACTGCTGACGGCACTAAGCACACTGCTCAGTACCTACCTGTAGAGAGCGTAGGGACAGACGCGGCACTCAGCTTAGGGTGCCGAGGTCTGCCCCTCTAACTGCCTTAAGACAGACAGTCTCACTCTCTCACTCTGCAGCCTGAGTGCTGTCAAACATGTCTCACACTCCCGGTGCTCAATATCTTTTGCACCAGGACATGTTCACAACATGGAGTTAAGCACTGCACACCCTCTCCTGCTTTCTTTCGTCGCTACCTTGCTAAAAGCATGCTCACTGCTGCGAAGTCTTCACCAATTGTGGCAACGTGTCCAGCCACGACGACAACTGCGGCTCGAGTTTCAGGTAGGCTGGGTCCGCCCCGAGGGTCATCAGGTAAGCAAGCGAATAACTGTCCCGCCAGCGAGCCGCCTGCCGGATCGCCCGCCCTTGCCGAGCGTTAATGTCGGCGCCAGCAGCGAGTAACATGGCGACCAGCGGGCGGCACATAGACAACACTGCGGCGCGGTCCCTTGGCCGCGGTAGCCATGTGTCAGGGCTGCACATGCAGCAAACATCACCATGTCTGTCAGCGCGAGGTATCATTCCTACTTTTGGCGTTCGTTTCCTTGTGTTGCCAAGTGCTCCCAAAATCACAACCTCTTTGTTTGTGTGTTGGGTTGTCTCGGTCAGGTGTTTGTCTTGTGAGGTGTGACCTTGGTCTGGCTGCCTTAACTGACTACAATTGAGGCGGTTGGAGTAAATGCCGCCTGCCTGAATGCTAGCTGACATGTCCCTCCCCCTGCCTTTCTCCAGCCTGCACCCTCCCACCGCAAACCCTACCCACGGCCCCACCCCTGCCCCTGCCCCACCTGTCAGGGTCCAGCGCCCCCAGGGCCAGCAGCAGCGCCTTGTCCTGCTTGTGATGCAAATCCGCCCCCTGCTCCAGCAGCTGCCTGGCAGCTTCCAGGTCACAGCCCCGCACTGCGACCACTAGCTCCTCATTCCGCTGCAGCTCGGCCAGGAGGGCAGGCGGCAGCAGGCAGCTCCCTCGGTTGCCGCTATTGCCGCGCATACGCATGGCTGGGTCGCTGTTGCGCCCCCTGGGCTGGCCGCTGAGGGGCGGGGGAGGCAAGGCGGTGAAAGAGGAGGCTGAGGAGGAGGAGGAGGAGGAGGAGGAGGAGGAGGAGGAGGAGGAGGGTGGCAGGGGGTAGGAGCTACAGCTGAGGACAGGGTCCGTCCCTGGTGTGCGGCTGCCTGTGCTGCTGCTGCTGCCAGACGCTGTCGCTGCTGCGGCTGCGGCTGCGGCTGTGGTGCTGCTGCTGCTGCTGCTGCTGCTGCCTGCATGAGGAAGAGGAATGGCAGCCGTTGCGGGTCTGGCGCTACTGTGGCTCTGACAGCCTCCGCCTGCAGCAGCTGCCACTCCCTGTGACAAGGGGTTGCTGACAATGGCAGTGACCCCCTCCCCCTCCCCTTCTCCCTCTCCTTCACCTTCTCTCTCCCCTTCACTCTCCCCTTCACCCTCCCCTTCACCCTCCCCTTCCCGTTCTTCTTCCTCCACAGCCTCCACCACCCCATTGCTGTGTGCATGACCAAGACTGCTGACGACATCAGACTGGTGCTGCCTCTCCTCTCCCATCCCAAGCTGTTCTCCTCCCTGCCCCTCACCCCCCTGCTGCTGCTCCACTTGCTGGCCCTGCACCTGTTGGCCCTGCTGCCCCTGCTGCTCCTGTCGTAACTGCAGACCCTGATGTTGCTCCTCATGCCCCTCCTGCCCCTGCTCCTGCCCCTGCCCCTGCTCCTGCCCCTGATGCCCCTGCTTCTGCTGCTGCTCCACCTGCTGCTGCCCCTGCTCCTGCCCCTGCTCCTGCCCCTGCTGCCCCTGATGCTGTTCACGTACCCGGGCTGAGGGTGGCCTATAGAGAGGGCTGCCTGCTGCTGTTGCTGCTGCTGCCCCCGCATACCCTCCCCATTCCCCCTCCGCCTCATCTTTCCCCTCTCCCCCTGCTGCTGCATGCTGCACACCAGGGCTGTTGGCATGCCCATTCACAAAGCTGCTGCAGCTGCCATTGCTGCCATAGCTGCCCTGAGCGGGGCCTTGAGCACCGCGGCGGCCCTGATTGCCTAGCAGTGAGCGCCGGCCCAAAGGCGTGGGCATAGGCACCACCGCAGACGCCGCCGCTGCCGCCGCTGCAACTGCCACCGCGGCAGCGTAAGAAGCAGAAGGCGTATGGGGCGCTGACCTGCCCGTCCCCTCCCCTCCCTGCCCCTCCTTCTCCTCCTCGTCCTCCCCGTCCTCCCCCGCCCCTTCCTCCTCGTCATCTAGGAACCCAACTCCCCCCTGTGGGGGGCTGGGTGGGGGAGCCCCCGCCCCGACCTTGCGCCCCCCCCAGCGCTGGCCCAGCTGCCACGCCCCGGTCCCCCTGCTGACCACCACTGAGCTACGCCCCGTACCTACTGGCCCCCCCGGCAGCCGCCCCAGCCCCAGCCCCTGGCTGCCCCCCTCCAGCTGCCCTCCCTCCCTTCCCCCAACACCTGCCCCCACCCCCACTCTGCCGCCCTCAGACCCTGGCACAGCCACCGTGCCCACCCCCGCACACGCCTCCTGCCAGGCAGCCTGACCAGCTACGACTGCCGCTGCCAGGTCACGCCCCGCACTGCCCCCCACCACCTGCTCCACCCACTCATGCACTGGGCAGCCTGGCGGCAGCAGCAGCTCCAGGCTGTGGAGGGGGGCGCCCCCTGACAGCAGCGTGAGCACAAGGTCTGCCCGCTGTGCCGCCAGCGTCCAGGACAGGGACTGGTCCCAGGGCAGGGGCAGCTGCGAGCCGTGGTTCAACACAGCCCGCAGCAGAGCAGCCCCTTCATTGCTGCCGCCCTCTGCTGCCGCCCCAGCCCCTGACCCCCCTGACCCCCCTTGCCCCTCTGACTCCCCTGCTGGCGGTACATTAGGGTCAGGGCCATCGCTGCCGTCGGCTGCCGTGGCAGCTGTGTGTCTGTTGACGGGGGCTGCAGGGGCAGTGCCAGGCACAGCGCTTAGGTCTGGCTGGGAGTGGGCGATGGCGTGTAGGACTGCCCACTGCATCAGCACGTGGCTCGCTCCTGCCGCTGCCCCTGCCGCCCGAGCTGGCTTCAGCCGACTGCCTGGCTGCCCCTGCCCTTGCCCCTGCCCCCTGCCCTGCTCCAGAGGTGCTTCAGGCTCCAGCTGCAGGCCTAGCAGCCGGGCCAGCGGCCCCGAGGCTACGGCTGCTGTGGCCGCCCCCCAGGTGTTGGGGGGGCAGGTCAGGCTGCAGCCGGGGTCCAGGCCGTGGGCCAGCAGCACCTCAATGCAGGCGGCCAGGTCGGTGCAGCCCGCCTTGATGCCGGCACTGGCTGCGCCTTGCAGGTGGCTCGCCAGCCGCTTGCTGGTCTGTGACAGGGGCCGCGCGCAGATGGGCAGGGGGTCGGGGTGTCAGCGAGCAGGGGGTCAGGGGTCAGGGGTCAGGGGTCAGGGGTCAGGGGTCAGGGGTCAGGGGTCAAGCGAGGAAGGCCAGGGGGCTGGAGGTAAAGAGAAAGTGGGGGCAGGTTGCATAGCTGCTAGGGAGTCCACCAGGGTCACACCCAGGTCACACCCAGTGCCAGGCAGTGTGTCCGGCCCATCTGTCAGTCTAGACCTTCCCAGCCCTGTCCTGCCCCTAGTCTAGCCCCCCTAGTCTAGCCCTTCACGCTCCAGAGCCATCACGCTGAGGCTGGCTGCCAACGCCTGGCAAGCTGTCACTGACACTGCGTCACCTCCCCCCACTGTGGCCTGCCCCCACAACCCTCCCCCCTCTTGGCCTGCCGGCCTGCCTGCCCTCCCCCTTACGCCCCCTTCGCCCCCTTGCGCCCCTCTGCTCACATTGTCCTGCCATTGCAGCAGCCAGGGCAGCGCCTTGTCTGCCCCCAGCTGCACAGCCTCCCGGGTCAGCTGGGGCAGGTGGGGCTGGAAGTCTGCCCCCCGCGGCACCAGCCACAACAGGGTGTACTCCTGACCGGCAGACAGAGCAGGGGCGAGGTTAGGCAGGGGCAGGGGCAGGGGCAGGGGCAGGGGCAGGGGCAGGGGCAGGGGCAGGGGCAGGGGCAGGGGCAGGGGCAGGGGCAGGGGCAGGGGCAGGGGCAGGGGCAGGGGCAGGGGCAGGGGCAGGGGCAGGGGCAGGGGCAGGGGCAGGGGCAGGGGCAGGGGCAGGGGCAGGGGCAGGGGCAGGGGCAGGGGCAGGGGCAGGGGCAGGGGCAGGGGCAGGGGCAGGGGCAGGGGCAGGGGTAGGGGTAGGGGTAGGGGTAGGGGTAGGGGTAGGGGATACAGTTAGGGGGAGGGGAGGGTGTCAGGGGTAAGGAGAAAGCTCATACAGCGTGCCTCGCTCCCTGCTGCCAGCCTGCTGCCAGCAGCATCAGCAACACCATCGACACGCTGCAAAGGGCACGATGCTCTTCGCACATACACCCAGCAGCAAGGTCATTGGATCCCACACATGCCGCTACAAGCCATCACATGCCAGTGCCAGTGCCAGTGAATCAGTGCCAGTGCACATCAGCTTGCCTGTGCCTGTGCCTGTGCCTGTGCCTGTGCCTGTGCCTGTGCCTGTGCCTGTGCCTGTGCCTGTGCCTGTGCCTGTGCCTGTGCCTGTGCCTGTGCCTGTGCCGGTGCCGGTGCGCATTGGCTTGCCTTGTTGCTGCGCACGCCAGCCCTCAGCGTGGCCAAGTCCTTAAGTCTGGCAGCACAGGCGGGCCGCTGCTTCAACAGCAACGCCAGGGTGCGGGTGGCGCCGCGCTGGGCGAGCCAGGCCACCTCATGGGGGGGCGGGTCCAGGGGGCAGCTGGGGGTGGCGGCAGTGGCAGCACGGCTGGGGGGCTGCGCTGGCGCCTCACACGCCGGGCTGACTTTCACACCGCTTTTCAACAGGAAGCTGACAGCTGCGAGCAGCTGCGGAACGGGGCACGGCAGGCCAGGGCCAGGGGGGTTGGGACCAGGGGCAGGGGATGAGTGGCTGTGGACGGCTTTTGGCTGCGGCACCCCACGGCTGCGAGGTGTAGGGTTGCGGGGTGTGTACCTCATCGTCGCAGTATGCGGCGCACTCGTCTTGCAGGAACTGGAATAGGCTGCCAGGGGAGCTCGCACCGGCTTGTGACGCGAGAAAAGCAGCAGCAGCCAAAGCAGCTGGATCGTCACTTGCAGACGTCATTTGCGGCCCGCAGGATTGTTACCACACATCGACTCAGCCGCTTCCTGGCCGGCGACCCTATGCTTGCATCAGCATGATTACTAGGATTTCAACCGCATGCATATTTGCGGCGCTCAAAACCTGATGTGCTAGCACATACTTGACCAATGCGAAGTATAAAAGAAGAGAAGAAACCAGAGTGCAATCAGGCTATCAGGCATGCAGTTGGGCGTAACTGACAAAATCCACTGCATGACAGCATGCGCGCGACCATGGACAGCATCATCGTGTCCGCTTTAGTCTGTTCAAGTCAAGTTATAATACCACTCTGCCACCGCCTTTCCCGAGCGGGATGAGGCACGTCAGCACACTCTAGTGCGCCTTGACAAACCAAACAACCGTGTACGGTCGCAAGCAGCCGATGACGGCGCCTCGCTGCCTCGTCATCTTGCACCAGCCGCCAGCACCAGCAGGTCGCGCTGTACCAGTGCACACACGGCGCTCTTGCGAGGCCGCGGGTCTTCCGCGTCACCGACGCTAGCCGTCTCGGTGACCGCCACCCAGCCCAGCGTGCCGCTGCTTGTGCCAGAGGGCGCGGTAAGCAGGCCCTGCACCTGTTCCACCAGCTCGAACGTCAACTGTCCGTGGCTCCAGGGCAGTTGGCCCAGGAGGAGGCGCACCACACGGCGTTGCAAGCCCAGCGGCTGCGTCGCAAGCAGGCGCCTGCGGAGACACAAGCAGGGTGGCGGCGGCGCTGAGTGCCAACCATCAGCACTGCGTTGCGCCGCGCAGAAATGGTTCCATTGGATCACACTGGCTGTACTCCCGCCTTGGCTCACTCTCTACATTTCCTTGTCGAACCCCGCTGCTGTCCCCACAGCACCCTTTCTTTTACGTGTGTGTGCGTGTAGGCCTGTTTATAATGTGCTCGGTTCACCTGTCGATAATGTCGAGCACCCGGTCGCCTCGCCACTTGACCGGTTTTCCCGCCACCGCCTCCCGGCATTGCTGCAAGCGTATGCGTGACAGCCCATCCAGCAGACTAGACTGCTTTCGCCACGTTTCGGCGGTTGTGGCAAGCTCGCGCTCTAACACCTCCACGGCAGACCGCTGCAGCGACAGCGAGCAAACGTGCAGGGATGCCGTCGGAGACACGTCACCTTCTCTAATCTCGCGGTCGCCGACTGCTAGCGGGCTTGCATGTCGCCCAACCGCCAACTGCGCTAGAGCGGGCATCAGCTCCAGTCGGACACGATTGCGCTGGCAGGTGTCGAGCTGGGCGTTGGTGCTGTCTTCCCACACAGGCAAGCCCAGGGCCGCGCAAGCCGCAGCCGTCTCCGAGCGGGTCACACCTAGCAGCGGTCGCACGACTGGGCGGGCCAGGACATCGGCGCGGCCTGCACCCGGGGCCGATGCGCTGGTAGGCCGCTGGACCCAGGCTAGGCCCACGCCGCCGTCACCTTCGCCCTCAGCCAGCGGGACTAGGCCGAGGTCGTCAAACGACGTCTCAAGGCTGCTGTCGAGCCTGCCGATGCCAGCATTGCCACGGTCTACGCTGTGGCTCCTGGACGAGAAGCTGGCAAAGTCTGCAGCGTTGACCTGGATGCTGGCAGCGCTACTGCTGTGGGTGAGGCTGTTCATCAGCTGGCCGCCCAGCTGGCTGCGCCCAGTGGTGCCTTGGCTGCTGCAGCCGCTCCTTTGGTCAGACCTGCTGTAGTGGCCTGCCCCTCTAGGGCCCCCCTGGCCCCCCTGACCCCCCTGACCCCCCTGACCCCCCTGGCCCCCTGGGGAGCCTGGTGCTCGGTGCTGTCGCGTCCATCGCATAGCCTGCAGGCCATCCAGGCCGGCCCCCCTGAACAGGTTGAGCAGCAGTGTCTCCACCTGGTCTGTCAAAGTGTGACCCACCACCACCACATCACACCCTGCCTCACACGCCATGCGCTCCAAACATGTGTACCGCCATGCACGGGCCGCCGCTTCCCCTCCTGAACGCAAGCCCGGGGGGGCGGTGGCCTGGCGGCAGGGCAGCAGCCAGGAGGCAGCCAGGTCGGCGACGTGGCGGGCGTTGGCGGCGGAGTCGGCTCGCCAGCCGTGGTCGCAGTGGGCCAGCACCAGGCGCCAGGACCACGGCCCTGACAGGGCGGCCAGGACCCAGGCCAGCAGCAGCGAGTCCTGAGGGTGGGGGGGCAGGGGGGCAAGGGGGTGGCCAGGGGGGCAGGGGGCCAGGGGGGCAGGGGGGTGGGTGGGTAGGCAGGGGGCCAGGGGGGCAGGGGAAGGATCGGGGCGCCAGGCAGCAGTGTGATGCAGGCCAGTAGGGTATAACCATGTGGTGGGAAGGCAGGGCAAGGCAGCAGGGTAGGGTAGGGCAGGGCCAGGCAGGGCAGGGTCAGCAGGGGGGTCCCCCCCCCCCTGTGCCCCACAAGCCAGGGTGTGGGTCAGGCTGGATGGCCAGAGAGGCCGTGCCACCGGGTGGGCAGGGCAAGGCAGGGCAGGGCCAGGAGGCAGCTGGGCCACAGAGCGCCAGAGGACCCACATGGCCCCCCACACTCTGCTGCCAGGGCTCGGGGACAGCAACCAGTGCCCCTACACGAGCTTGCCTAGCCCATGCATTGGAAAGGGAGCTGGGTACATTTGAGGGCTGGGTTCAGTGGGGCTTGTGGGGTGGGGTGCGGGAGGGCGGCAGCAGCAGGCGGGGCCGCACCTGCCCCCCGGACACCGCCAGCAGCAGGGCCTGGCCCGGCGCCAGCAGCTCGCGGTCCAGGATGTCCTGGTGCACCCGCAGCAGCAGCGGCAGCAGGCGGGGGGGCAGCCCTGGCTGGCTCTGCTGGAGGTGCTGCCTGACCTGCTGGCTGCTGGGGGGAGGGGGGCGGCGGCCCTGGGCAGGTGGCGGCTGGGACTGGGGTGGTGGGGTGAGGTTGGCAGTCAGGGGGGCTGGAGGGGTGTGGCAGAGGGAGGGGGGGGTCCAGCATGGGGTGTGGGTAGGTGGGTGAGGGCAGGGGCTGCCTGGGGGTGGTGTGCTGCTGGGCAGCGCTGTGGACAGCCAGGGGCCGGGGGAGGGGGTCAGAGGAGGGGAGGGGGGGCCAGGTGAGGGGCCTGCCCTGAGTGGAGCTCACTGGCTCATGGCCTGCTGCCTGGCCTGGTCCGTGGCCAAGCAGATGCGGGGGGTTGCTGCACCCTGCCCACGGCTGATGGGGCGGCTCTGGCTGCTGACCCTGGTCTGCAGCCCCCTTCATGCACTAATTGCTGCCTCTGATGTCGGACCCCCTGCTGCCCCTCCTGCTGCAAATGGTGCAGGCCTCCCCTCCTCCCGCCCGTGGCCCATCTCAGCCAACAGCCCTCCTTGCAGCGCCATATGCTGCTCCCCT
The DNA here is from genome assembly GCA_030144725.1 of Haematococcus lacustris. Classification (NCBI taxonomy): domain Eukaryota; kingdom Viridiplantae; phylum Chlorophyta; class Chlorophyceae; order Chlamydomonadales; family Haematococcaceae; genus Haematococcus; species Haematococcus lacustris. Next base: position 3,807,930 of record JASKMD010000031.1, read on the forward strand.
GCCCGCCCTACCTGCTGCTCATGCGCTTGGCCTTGCAATGGCCCTTCCTGTTGCTCGTCTAACTCAACCTGCCCTTGACTCGACTGTTGCCTTGACTGCTGCGCCAGCACTTGCTGCTCGGCGGCCAGAAGCAGGCTCGTCCGTGCTAGCACCGCATCGATGCGGGGGTGGAAGTGATGGCGCAGGTAAGGCAGCACCCACGATCGCACCATGCAGGGCGGGCGGGGTAGGGGCCCGCTACAAAGCGGGTGCGGATCGAGCGCGCCGCTGTGTGGGTTGCCGCCGTTCACCGACCTGCTCAACTCCTCCGCATCCCGTCGTGATGGTGTGATAGGTCGCACAGAGGTCGAGCCCTTGCCCGAAGCTCTGGAGCGAGGTTCAGAGTCATTCCCGGTAATTGAGGCCAGCATGTCAGACACGAGGTAGTCGCTGAGACCTAGGAGCGGAAACACCAGGCGACACTCGGCGCCCGGGAGTGTGACCACAGTTTTACGAGTGTGATCCATGCTCCCTCGCCGCGGGTCGTCGCCGACGTCGTCGCGCGCAAGTGAAGAAGCCGCTTCGGCATTGACTTGGGCAGTACCTGAAACTGCTGCCGCCTCTGTCGCTGCAGCAGGGCCGCGGGGGTCCAGCAGCCAGGCGGCAACACCCCAGAAGGGCTTCGTCACACTCCACCCCCGGCCCCTGCCTCAAACCCTGCCTGTGACCGTGTCCCTGGCCAGGTTGAGTCACTGCACATCTTGCTGAGCAGAGCTGCTCGTGTGCGTGCCCCAGCCCCTGGTCACCGCCCTGTGCTTCATTTGCAACTGGGGGAGGGGCTGGCAACTCCAAGCGCTGGCTCCAGTCCAGGGGTGCAGGCCTAATCAGAACCGGGCTCATCCCTAAGGTGTGTTGGCCCCTCCCCTGCCCCTGCCCCTGCCCCTGCCCCGCCCCTGCCCTGCCCCTGCCCCTGCCCCTCCTCCTGGATTTGGAAGAGATCCCCCAGCAGCTGTGCCGCCAGGTCAGTGGCTGTCAAGCCCAGGGCCACACAGTGTGCACCCTCCTCAGCCGCCATCTCCCTCAGCGCCGCAGCCTGCCAGGCTGCCGCTGACTCAGCATCCAGTCCACCGTGTGGGGCTATGAATGGAGGCTGCAGTGCTGGTGTAGTGGCTGGTGCTGGTGCTGGTGCTGAGTATTCTGGGAAGGTGGATAGGCAGTGCGCTGGCGCAGCAGCAGCGGCAACTTCAGTTGCTGGGCCAGTGCCGTCACGGCTGCTGCCTGCTCCGCCGCCTCATTGCCAGTGTCTGCCTGGCAGTGCGCCAGCAGCAGCTGCCAGCCAAAGGCTCCACACAGGCTGGCCAGGACATGGGCCAGGGCCACTGAGCTCTGCAGGGCAGCAGGGCGCAACAGTGGGCGGTGGGGCGGTGCGGTGCGGTGCGGGAGGGAGGTGGGGGGGGGGAGCCCCAGGTGCTAAGAACAAGCAAGGTAGCTCTGTGCGCTGCTAATGTGTCTCCTGCGGACTCTGCGGACTCAGCTACTGGTGTGTGGGAAGGGGAGGGAAAGGGGAGGGGAAGGGATGGCCCTGCTCCCCACATCAGTCTGTTGAGTTGAGTTTGGTGGTCTGAGTGATGCTGGTGCGAGTGGGGGCCCTCTTACAGCCAGGTCTTGATACAGATGACAGCCTGCTGCCCGGCCTCCCCTACCGCCTGGCCCTTGCCTGCTGCTGCTGCTGGTGCTGCTGTGCCGCCTGCTGCCTGCTGCCGCGCACCTGGCTGCCGGACACTGCCACCAGCACGCGCTGGTTGTGGGGCAGCAGACGGCGGCTGCGGATGTCATGCAGAACCTGCTGCTGCAGGCGGCCCAGCTGGCGGGGGAGCTTGGCAGGGCGGCGGGGGGGCGACCCCAGTAGCACAGCTGGGGTAGGGGGAGGGCGGGCAGGGGTGCCAGGTGGGTGGGTGGGGGTGGGTAGGGGCTGGGCGGCTGGGTAGGGTGTGCAGGAGTGTTGCGACCATGGCTGGAGGCTGGGAGCTGGGGAGGGGGCACTGCAGGGGGCAGCGAGGGGGAGGCGGCGGGCTGGGCTGGGCTATGGGCAGGGGTGGCTGGTTGCTGGGAGTCCAGCCCTGCCCGCCCTGCTGAGTGGAGGAAGGGGGAGGGCCAAGGCAGGGCTGGTGGGGGGTGAAGCTGCAGGGGTGGCCAGGTGTGGGCCGGCTGTTGAAGAGGTGGGCTGCCTCCCAGGCTGCGGGTCAGCAGTGACCCCTGACGCCACGCCACACAGCTGGCTGCACGCCTCACGTCCCTGCTGTGGCCTCCCACTGTGCTGAGTCCGTGGTGCGCAAGCCCTGTGCCCAGCTTGCATGGCAAGTCTGGGCGGAGCATGGCGAGGGAGGGAGCTGAGCTGGAGGGCGCAGGGCAGGGTGTGCCATGTCTCAGGTGAGGCCAGCAATGCAGCAGCTGGGCGCCCAGGGATGGTGTCCGATTGGCTGGGCAGTAGGAGGCGTTATGCATCGGGGGGTCAGCTGAAAGGCGTCCCAGCACTGAGCCAGCCAGGGTGGAGCCCAGTAGGCATGGGCGGAAGCGAAGGTGCAGATTTATAGCTGCTAGGTGCACTCCATGATAATGCTCGACTGTCTACATTTTATCTTTTGGTGCTTCATCCCAGCTGCTCTTGCACACATTGCGGCTGGAACATCTTGGCCGTCACGATAACTGTCGATGCTGCATTGGTGCACCGCACCACGGCGTCACGCACGACGGCTAGTACTGCATTAAAGAGGATGACTTTTGAAGTCTTAGCGAGAATCGCAGTGTTGCTTGCGCCATACCTGCTGCCCCGCAGCAGTGACAGCTAGTGCAATGTCAGAGACTGAGTTTTCAACATGCTTTCAACATGCTCAGAGTCCGGTGCCCAGCGCTTTCGACAACACATCCGAGCGGGAGGGGTCAACTAGCTAGCGTGAGGCGCTCGTAAGGTTCGCATGCACGCCTTCTAATTGAACGAGATTTCGGAATGATGCATCTGGCATTACTTGCTTAAACATGCTACTGTAACAACTTGCAATGTGCAGTCAGCCGCGGTACGCCAATGGGTGACCCAACTCTTCTGCTAGCCCTGCAAGCAGCCCTGCCACTGCCCCCACCACCAACAGGGGTGATGTCTTACGGCTCACTGCCGCTGCGGTGAGAGCCCCACAGTGGCCATACAGCTGCTCAGTCTCGCAGCCTGCTCCAGTCAGTTTTACGAACCTGCTCATAACAAAACGCATGCATTCAGCTGCACAGCCAGTCTGCTGGCCCAAGTGGTGGGCCTGCCAGCCTCGACTGCCTTGAACTCGGTGTGAAGCAGGCCGCCCCCCCTTCCCCCAGTGCTCCAGCCCCCGCCCCGCCAGCAACAGCATGCCTGCCCCCCTCCTACCACCTGCCGCCAGCTTCCAGCCCGCAGCTGGGGCCAGAGGAGGGGGAGGGGCACGCCATGAAGGAGAGTGTGAGGAAGGGTGAGGATTTTGTGCAAAGGGCACTAGAGGCCTGGCAAAGAATCAGGTATCAGGACTTATGCGGGTCCTAAGCCAGCAGTCGGCAGGAGGAGGAAAAGGAGCAGCAGGAACAGCAGCAGCACGGCAGGTGCAACAGGAGCAGCAGCAGCAGCAGCAGCAGGCAACTGAGCCCCTGCTCCAGCCCTCCAGCTGCTAACCCTAACTCCTGCTGCTCACCCCCCTGTCCTGCCCCGCCCCCTCCTGCCTGGCTGCAGCCAGCCGGGTGTACCGCAAGCGCTGGGGGCCTCAGGGTCCCAGGGGTGTATGACTTTGGGCCAGACCACCAGCACGGCTGCCTGGGGGTGCCCCCGCCCGGGGACCCGGTGCCCAACATCCCGCCCAAGACCGGCATGGGGCTGCGCTTGAGGTGCGGGACAAGAGGCGGGAGGCGGCGGGCAGGAGGCAGAGGGGGGGCAGGCGGCAGGCAGGAGGCAGCAGAGCGGGAGGCAGAGGGGGGGCAGGCGGGAGGCAGCGGGGCGGGAGGCAGCTGGGTGGGAAGGTGATGCAGAGCGGAGCCTGTGAGTAGGTGAGGGCCAGGGGGGCCAGGGGTAGAGCAGCAGTCGCAGAGGTAAAGCTGTTTGAAAGGGCCTGACCAGGCTGGCAAGGACAGAGTGGTGGGGCAGAGTGAGTACCCTATCTCACTGCGCAAGCTGGCCTGCGTAACATCTCAGTCAAACCCACCATCGGTCAGTCAGGTGTTAGCCGGGATTTGAACCCTGGTCCTGCCCCTGCACCGGGGACCAACCCAGTGCACCCGCCCTGCTGCTGCCCGCTCCGGCAGGCCGCCGCGCCTGCCTCCCGACGCCTGTGTGCCGCCGCCCTGGCCCGAGCCCCTGGTCCCTCCTGACCCAGCAGCTGCCCAGCAGCTGGCCAGCCAGGACATGCAGCGGCCGCTTCAACCGCACCTGGTGATGAACCGGCTGGTGTACGACTGCCTGGAGCCACCCAGCACCCCCGGCGCCTCTGGACCCACGCTGCCTGGGGGGGCGCCTTCCTCCCCCCCAGAGCTGGGGCTGTCAGCCTGGGGGCGGCAGGGCGCCCTCCCCCCCGGCCAGCAAGGCAGCCAGCCGGAGCAGCAGCAGCAGCAGCAGCAGGGGGGGCTGGGTCAGGAGGGACCCCCCTCTTGCTCACAGCGCGGGCCCTCCCCCCCTCCCCTCCCCCTCCCCGCCCTGATGAATCAGCTGAGCCTCAGAGGCAGTCTTGGCAGCGACAGCGGCTGCAGCAGCCCTGCAGCTATGACTCACGCACTATCGACTCCCTTGCTGACCGCCAGCCACACAGTTCAGCCACCATTACCCCAGCAAGGCCAGCAGCAGCAGCAGCAGCAGCAGCAGCAGCAGCAGCTGAGGGGGGAGGAGGCCAGGCTGCCCGCTTGCTCAACCCAGCTGTTTGACTCACACGCCCTGGGGGCCC
>JASKMD010000031.1:3817851-4013666 GCA_030144725.1 Haematococcus lacustris
CCAAGGCCCTTGAGGCCGAGGCGGGTGTTCAGTGGGCCGCAGGCATGCGGCATCACCTGGCAGGCCTCCCCTACACGCAAACGCTCACTTCTAGGGGGGGAGGGGGCCAGCAGGGGCATGAGCAGGCCTCCCCTACACGCAAGCGCTTACCTCCAGGGGGAGGACCTACAGCCCACGCTGCGGGCTGAGTGTGTGGGAAGGGAAGTCTGGGTGTCCCCTACAGCGGCCTGGGTGTCCCCGCCTGCCCTCACCTCAGGCCTGGTCTAGCCTGCGCGCTGCCCCCCCTCCCGCCCCTCTGTTCGCTGCAGGCTGCAGGAGAAGGTGCTGCCCCTGCTGCTGTCGCACTGCGCCCCGGACATCTTCTCCTACCACCGCTGCGCCTTCAAGGTCCAGGTGAGCAGCAGGGGGGGAGGGGGGGCAAGGCAGGGGCAGGGGGAGGGGCAGGGCAGGGAGGCAGGGCAGGCAGCCAGGGCCACGGGCAGAGCCAAGCCTTAGGGATGCCCCCTGCAGCCCCCCTGCCCCCCTGCCGCCCTGCCGCACCCACCATAGCCAGGCTGTGACGTTTTCCCTTCACGCCACCCCCCTGCTGCCCCCCTGCCGCCCTGCCCCCCTGCCGCCCTGCCCCTCTGCTGCCCTGCCCCCCTGCTGCCCTGCCCCCCTGCTGCCCTGCCGCATTCGCCATGGCCCGGCTGTGACCCGCCCTCTGCTGCCCCTTTCTGGCTGCAGAGGTCCAAGGCAGGGACCGGCAGGGTGGTGGGCTTCAGGGAGCTGGGACTTACCAACAGGTCTGGGCCACCCCGCCCTGAGACAGCCTGCCACACCACCTACTTACCCCCCACCTCCTCAGCCACCCTCCCCTGTCCTGCTTAGGCCCTGCGCCCTGTTCCCCTTGCCCTGCGTGGGTTAAGACTGACCTGGGTATTTCCACCCGCCCTGGCACAGCCTGCCACACCACCTACTTACCCCCCACCCCATCCTGCCCCATCGGGCGGCTAATGGCTCAGTCGCTTAAGGGTAACACCTGAGAGGTCGCGAGCAAATAAAGAAATCCAGTCACGCGCCCTCGGGAGAGTAGTTCTTTCTTTCTTTCTTTCTTTCTTTCTTTCTACCCCCCACCCCTGACCTGCCTGCAGCCGGCCCGCCCCCCGCCTCTCCTGCAGCCGGCCCCCCACCTGCCTCCAGCCTGCCCCCCCTGGCCTGCCTGCAGCCTCACCCTGGAGGCCACCTTTGCTGGCGGCAGCACGGGGCGCTGGGCCGGGCGCCACTTCAGCTGCGAGGCGCTGGAGGTGATGGGCGCGGCGCTGGCGGCCAGCCTGGCCGACTACTGGGACCCCGGCCGCTACGGTGCGGCGCTGCATCACTAAGCCAGGCCGGGGGCAGGGAGGCATGGCCTGATAGCCAAAAGGGTGCGGCGCTGCACGGGGCCAGGCGCACAGCACCAGGCCAGACCAGGCCAGCGGTTGCAGGACAGGCCGGGGGCAGGGTTTGATCCTGGCACGGTTTGATCACACTGACAGATCACATTGACAGATCACAATGCCTGGTCATACTGCCAGGTCACACTGCCTGGTCACACTGCCTGGTCACACTGACTGGTCACACTGACTGGTCACACTGACTGGTCACACTGACTAGTCACACTGCATTAAACCCCCTCCTTCCCTCCATGCTGCTGCTGCTGCTGCTGCTGCTGCTGCTGCCGGGTGAGTAGGCCACGCGGACTTGCTGGCAGAGCTGGAGTTCATCCACCCGGCAGGGGGGGAGGGGCCAACACGCTTTGTGCGGGTAGGGCAGCAAGCTGGGCACAGGCAGGCGGGGCGGGGGGAGAGGCCGCTCACTCATCACGTCACACACGCTTACAGGAGGGCACATACAGGAGGATGGGGAGGAGGGGAGGGGGCTGCTGCAGCTTGTGAAGGCAACGCTGTGTGATCTACATGGTGTGGCACCGCATGTGTCCCATGCTACTGCACCACTGACATGACATGCTGCATGCCACATGGGCAACAGTGCATGTGGGTGATGCTGGCATGCACATGCACTGAGGGGTAGGGGCTGTAAGGAGTAGGCAAGGCGTGGGTGGGGTCCTCCTGCTGCAGGATGCTGACGGCCACTTGCTGGAGGTGCCAGAGGGAGACGACGACGAACCGGCCACCGACAGGTACACTGCCCCGGCCCCGGCCGCGAACAGCCCCGGCCGCAAAAATAGCCCCACCGCCCAGGCATTTGCGGCCACGCGTGTCGCTATTACAGCGGTATGAGAATGCGGCAGGCGGGTTTCGTCGGGCAGGCTCTGCCTGTGCTCCCCGTGTGCATGCAGTGACGACGAGAGCAGCGAGGAGGAGTCGCGTCGGTCTGCTCGTTCGCGCCGGACCTCCGCAGTGGGGCTGCGACCACAGAACTTAGATAGTCCCTCTGCTGCCGCTGGCGATGTCGAGGTGAGGCTGGCAACGTCGAGGTGAGGGTGTCGCCGCCATGGTTGCCTACCCTGGTCGCCCGCGCAGGCCTAATGGAGCATGCAGGCCTCATGCCGCAAGCAGGTTGCCCCTGCTCCCACTGGACTGCAGGCTAAGCCCATAGGGCGCAGTGCGCAGCGTGCAGCTCGGTCCAAGGCGCTGCGTCAGATGCTCGCCGCAGAAAAGCAGAAGGCGTCTGAGAGTGTGATGGCCTGCCTGTCGTTGTTTGGTGTGTCGGGGTTTGGGATGGGCGGGAGGGAGGGAAAGCACACCAGCAGCGACAACAGCTGCAGGCAGGCAGGCAATCATAGGCAAGCAGGCAAGGTGGTCAGCAGAAGTTTTCGCAGCGATCAGATGTGTTTCCCACCCGCCATCACCACCTACGCTGTGCCTCATGCACCTGGACCCTGCCTTGCACACACCAAGCCCTGCCGAACCCTCCCTGACTCCCGTCACTCCACCCTTCCTGTCTCCTGGCTGCCCTGCCACCTTCCCCCTGGCTGCTGCTGCAGGGGAGGGCGCAGACTCCGCCGGGGCACCAGATGACAGCTCAGCAGCTGGCCACGGCCCCCAGGAGGCCGCCAGCATGCGGCGCAGCGCCCTGTATGGGCCAGGGCCCGCAGCTGGGCTGACGGCGGACGTGTCGCCCCTGATGTATGCGCACCAGCGGGGCATCTACCGCGGAGAGGCCGCCTCCTGGTGAGGGAGAGGGAGAGGGAGAGGGAGAGGGAGAGGGAGAGGGAGAGGAGAGGGAGAGGGAGAGGGAGAGGGAGAGGGAGAGGGAGAGGGAGAGGGAGAGGGAGAGGGAGAGGGAGAGGGAGAGGGAGAGGGAGAGGGAGAGGGAGAGGGAGAGGGAGAGGGAGAGGGAGAGGGAGAGGGAGAGGGCTGCCCAGGCGAGGGGAGAGGGCTAAGGCTTCTCAATAAAGCATAAGCAGCACTGGTTTTGCCAGGGATGAGCACCAGGATGGGGAGGAGAAGGATGGGGGCAAAGGCACGCAAGGCATGTGTCATTGAGGGGTGGGCGGGAAGAGGAGGGGAGAGTGCCGGCAGGGGGCATACTCACACGGTGAGCACCACTGAGTGGCCCAGTGCTTATCCCTTGCTATGCTATGCTTCCTCTCACTACCCTTCTTCCCCTCCTCCCCTGCATCTCTGCCCGCATTCCTCCCCTACCCACCCCATGCCTGCTAGCCCAACACCAGCCAGGGTTCCTCCCCCCTCCCTGCTGCCCCCCACCCTCACAGGGCCAATGCCCTGGGCCCTGGCGGCCTGCTGCCATCAGCCGCCCCTCCCGCCACACACCCTGACCCCGCCTCCCTTCCTGCCCCCAGCCCTCCCACCAGCAGCAGCAGCTGGGCGCCCAGCTGGCTGGGGGGCGGCAGCCCCGCACGCCTCCCGCGCTGCGCTCCAGATGCTGCCGCCCAGGGGGCTGACAGACCCGGGCCCCAACACCAGGAGGCCCCGCCCCGCTCCAGACCTAGCTTCGCCCAGCCTGCAGCCCCAGCGTCAGCGGCAGCAGGGGAGCCGCTCCAGGGACTTGCCACGGCAGGAGTCGCAACTGCCTTGGCCAGCCTGCGGGCTGGGCTGATGCCTCGTCAGCACTCTACCCTCGCGTCGCGGTTGGGCGGCTTGGGCGCGACGCCCAGCAGCGGTTGGGGCATCCAGGGGCGCGCCAGTCATCGGGATCTAGCCGAGCTCCCGCCGAGTTACGCATCCGGCGTGCTGCATCGCTTGCAGTCGCCGGACCGCGAACCTGGCAACCGACAACCACCAACGTCCGTAGTGCTTGGCGACGAGCTGATGGGGAGCTCCACGCTGCCCAAAGGCTTCCTGAACGATGGCCTATTGACAAGCCTGGGGCATTTTGGTGCCCCGCCTCTACCGCCGGGATTGTCGGCCCCGGCACTGGTCGCGACGGGTCGCGACGGGTCGGGAGTGACCGCATCCTCTTCTTCGTCGTCCTCCTCCTCGTCCCTGCCGTTCCGCAGCCACGCCTCGCTCCAAACTAGGGCGCTTGAAAGCAGCAGCCAGCCAGCGTTGCAAAGCAGGCAAGCCAGCGCCGGCACCGCAGGCCTTGGGCAAGAAGCACAGCAACGGCGCGACCAAGCTGTGGCCATTGCCATGATGACCAGCAACCCCCTGATGTACCACCATTGACTGGCGAGGCGGAAGCAGCTCAGCAGACCGCTGTGCATAACAGCTGGCTGCAGAAGTCAGGGCGGGGCGGGAGCTGTTCCCTTACATTGCTGACTGAGCACTGCGTAGACAGATCACCTTGCTCATCCCGACCGCTGCAGACAGCTAGGTCCTACTGCAGCGCCGCCAGTAGCCCTGCACCCCCCGGCCAGCCTCAGGGCCCCCACCCAGACCCCTGCCAACCTCTGATCCTGCATCAGGCTGTGGGTTTTCATGTGGCATGTGTCCCTGTACTTCCTGGCCCACGTCATCAGACTCTGCCGGTGTCTGTTGGTGCATGCGAAGTCATGGCGGTCAGGCGTGGCTGGCCCAGCAGCAAGCTGCAACCGGAAGCTGGCTGGGCTTCAGATGAGATAGCCTAGCGGGCTAATAGTCAGGTCATTGCATGTAATAAGGGAGTATTAGAGTGAGGTGCTACATGTGTATACATTGAGCAGGTCATGCACCATGCATCTATGCATGACTGTTTCTGATTGTTGGTTTGCGCATGCCTTTACTATAACTTTACGTCCGGCATGCAGAACCCACGCTAAATACTTCGTGTGAACCTGGTTGATAGGGTTAACGGGTGATGCTGTACGCGTTGACCGCAAAGGCCTGACTACAGCCTCTAAGCCACCTGCCCAGCAGCCAAGCTGAGGTCACTCCTTACAATGCGCCCCGTGCAGCCAACTGTTGCTGCTTGAACTTGGATATCTGTCGCCCTGAGCCACCACCTGGTGCTGATCGGCCAGCAGCCATCGGCTGCATCCTAGTGGCCATATCAGGCTCAATGGGCTGGCCCTGCCCCACCGCCTGCCTGGGTTGCGATGGGCCTTGCAGCTGCTCCTGGTGCGCGGCAGGGAACCCTCCCACCTGTTGCCCTTCATCAATCGCTGCTGCTACCGGTCGGGGGCCTGCTGCATGACCCGCTAGCTGCGTGACATCTCCCCCAGCAGCTTCTGCGTGGGAAGTCACGGGCAGGGTTTGAGGGGCAGCAGGGCCATGCAGCAGCGACCCACGTCGCTCGAACACCTGCCCTGTGAAGGACTCTGCTGACCGGGCTGTGCGATGTGCCTGCCCTGCCGCCGCCACCCCCCTCGCTGCCTCTGCACCCTGACCTGGTGCCACCTGCCCGTGCCCTGGTACTATTTGCTGCGTTTTCCATGACGCGTCACGAGGCGGGTGCGGAGCTTGCAGCGAGGGTCGGCTGCTGGGCTGGGTTACCTGGTCCAAGCCAAGGTTTGTGGCAGCAGTGGCAGTCGAGGCAGGAGCGGAGGGTGGTGCAGACAGGGATGATGCAGGCGCCCTCTTGGCCGCTGCAGCTGTTGATGGTGTCTGCCCGGCATGGCCCAAAAGAAAACCCCGCTTGAGAGGAGCTGCCCCCCTCTGGGGGCCTGCTGCTGCTGCTGCTGCTGCCGCTGGTTGTGTGTGCCCCGCTGCACTGAGGCTGCGGCCCTGGCCAGGGGTGTGTGTGGCGGCCAGTAGAGGCGGCTTGCTGGCTCCGGTGCTGCTAGCCTGGCTGCTGCTGTCTGCCTGGCTGCTGCTGCTGCGGGTGTTGCTTGGAGCCATAGGAACTGGGGCAAAGGCCGCCAGCAAAGCTGCCAGATCCTCCCCACCCCCACCCATTGCCTTCCCTCCCCCTCCCTCTGCCTCCCCCTCCCCTGCCCCTGCTTCATCTGCCACCTCACCCTCCTCCTGAAGCCAGCCATGCCTGGGCTGCTGGGCTGGCATGGTGTCGTCATCATCATCACTGTCAGCCAGCGAATAGGACAAGGGGTCAGTGCCCAGTGCTGGGGTCAGACCTGGAGCTGAGCTTACAGCAGCTGCGGGACTAGGCTCCTGGCTAGAGTCGGCCGCTGAGGCTTCTGCTTCGTCTGCTTCATCTGCAGCCTCCAGCAATGCCAGCTTGTCCATGTGCGCAAACAAGCGGTCTAAGTCAGGGTCAGGGCTGGTGCTGGTGCCAGGCTGGGACAGGGGGGTAGTGGCCTGGCTACGGGCCTGCTTTTTGGGCTGGGCATGCACGGAAGCCAATAATGCCTCGCTCTCGTCGTACGACTGTCGAATCTCCATCTCGTCTGTAGCGTCAGAGCTCCCCAGCGCCTCAGAGGACAGCTGCAGGCGAGCCCTGTGGTTCTGCAGCTGCTGCTCGCAGGCACGTATGCCGTCCGCGACACGCTGGGCGCGCCGCTGCAGCACCTGCTCCGCGTGGTGCGCTGTGCACTGCACATGGTACTGCGCGCCGAGCTCTACCAGCAGCTCGTTGGTATGGCGCAGGTGACCAGGGAAGAAGGCGTGCCGCCCGAAAGGTACCATGACATCGTGCGTCAACCTCTTGGGCAGCTCAGCCACTAGGTCGCGCGTACCTTGCAGCTGGTCCCGCTGCCGCCGCAGTTCCGCAATGTTAGCCTCTGTCTTGGCGATCGCCTTGCCGACCTCCGCAGCATACAGCTGCAGTGCTGCTGGCTGGAGGGTGTCGGCCATTGATGAGCCAACAGCCCTCAGGCTCCTCAGTGGCTTGAGCCGAAGTATCAGAATACTCAGGCAGCTTTTATTTTGTTATTTATAGATTCATGACAGGCAGCTTGTATGGAAGCTGTGTCCACACCCACCCTTTCATGGTGTGTTGCATGAAAACACAAACTACAAACATGCCAGAGCTTGCGGAGCAGCGGAGTAGGCGGAGTCATACCATTGGGATTGCAGCAATATGAACGAAGCGCTCCCACAACACACGCCGCTTCGTTATCGAGACGCCTCGTAGCCTGCTCCAATGGCGTCAGCTGTCACATTCGGCTACTTCCTCCTGGGTGCGAGCAACCGACTTAGCTGCTGCTCTCATGTCCGGAACTGCGAAGTCCAAGGTCCTCCTTCTGTCCCGTGACTTGCAGGCCTTGGCCCCGGTCTTGCCTTTTTCTTGGTGTTCATCTTTCCCAAGTCCTTCTTAGTGCTCCTCACATTCACCAGGCGAGCTGCGGCAGTGTCACTCCAGCAACAACCAAGTCCAGGGTGCCCTGCCTACCATCCCTACTGACCCAGCAACCTGCCATATCCCTGCTGCCCCTGCTCCTCGTGTGCAGTGCATTCTACTGGCTAGTAATCCTTCTCCTGACGGCTTGCATCTTCCGTGGCAAGTGCCCACAGCCAGCCTCCGCGCCCAGCACTGCTGGCCAGCTGTCCCTCCTCCCTCGCCTCTTGCTGCTTCAGTGTTGTGCCACAGCTGTTGCTCAGCTTCTGTTACTTGCACCATTGCAGCTGCCCTCACCCCTGCTCCTGCTGCTGTGCTGTCATGCAGGGTTTTTGCCGGTCACCCAGGCAGCAGGTCCCTATGCTGGCCTGCTGGTGGGGGCTGTGGTGCTGCAAGAGCTGGCCAGGTGGCTGCTGTGGCTCATCCACAGGTAAAGCTGCAGGCCTGGGGCCCATGGGCAGACAGCAGCAGCAGCACATAGTGGCCACCTGCTTTCATACCCACTGACATTCATTCATCCTGCCCTGCCCTGTCCTGTCCCACCCCGCCCCACTTCGTCCCACCCCGCCCCACTTCGTCCCACCCCGCCCCACTTCGTCCCACCCCGCCCCACTTCGTCCCACCCCGCCCCACTTCGTCCCACCCCGCCCCACTTCGTCCCACCCCGCCCCACCCCGCCCCACCCCGCCCCGCCACACCCTGCCCCACATCCGCCCCGCCCCGCCTTGCCCCATCCCCGGCCTGCCCTGCCCCACCCCAGCCCTGCCTGGCTGTCTGCAGCAAGACCAGTCGGGTGCTAGAGATCCAGGCCCGGGCCTCAGGCCAGCGCTTCGAGCTAGTGGACAAGTTGTACCTGGCGCTGGGCTGGGGCTGGGGGCACGGCGCTGCGCACGCCATCTTCTTCTACCTCTCCTTCCTGCCCCTCACCACCTCTGATGCCACCTGGTAGGGCCCTGCTGAGCTGCAGCCCCCAGGCCTGCTGGAGGGACCCCCACAGCAGCACGGACTGGGCCTCGGCCCATCACCTCCTATTCCCACCCGCTGCCTCTCCCACCTGCCTCTCTCAACCCCACCACCCTTACCCACCACCCTCACCGCCACCCTTACCCACCACCTTCACCACCACCCTTACTTACCACCCTCACCACCGCCACTGCCAGTGTCTCCCTCTGCTACAGTGCCCTCTGCTACAGTGCGCTGCCCTCAACGGCCCTGTGGCCGCTGGCTCAGGTACTTGGACACCTGCCCTCGCTTCAGCATCTTCCTGGCAGGTGCCATGTACTGCCTGGCCTTTGGCATGTTGCTGACGTCACTCATGGTCATTGCCTGGGAGGGCTTCCATGAGCGCCACCGGCTGCATGTGGTGTACGTGCCCTGCATGCACCTGGGAGCTGCGCTGCTTGTGAGTCAGGCCAGAGGGGCAAGAGCAAGCTGGAAGCTGTGTAAGCAGGCAGTCAGGGGGACTGGGAGGGGGCCAGCCAAGGGAGCAGAGGGGCAGGCATGGCAGGCAGGCAGGGGCGCTAGGAGACCAGCAGCTAGGCAGGCAGGGGAACAGGAGGGCAGGCATGGCTATTAGGCGGGGAGGTGAAGGCTGGGCCCCGGCTGAGGGGAACCCCCACACAGGAGGCCTGAGTGGTGCGAGGTGCTGGCCCAGTGTGCCTGACCCCTCTAACCGGGTGGCGGCTGCAGAGTCTGCTAAACATGCGCCGGGACGGCTGCCTGGTGGCCATGCCGCTGCTGCTGGGAATTGGCGCCCTCAACATGGCGTATGCGGCCCAGGTGCGGCCAGCTGCTGTGGCCAGCCCTGCTGCCACAAATGACGGGACTGACTTGGGCACCAGGGGCAGAGCAGTGCTTCTGGCGTGGTGCGCTGCACTGCTCTGAGTGCACTAGGCACAGAAAGGCAATGCGACGTTATGTTCAGTTGTGGGTATACCTCACACTACCAGCTGCTCTGCTCAGCTGGCCACTGTAGGGCCGGTGTGGTTTTGTCATGCGCCTCGACTCATCACCACTCGCTGTGCCCTGTGTGTCTACGCGTACTCATGTTAAAGTGCCTGGGCTGTGCTGGCGTGCAGTTGTGCTGGCGCAAGGCCGTGCAGGCTGCGGTTGCTACGGCGCACGGCAGCCTGGCTACTGATTCGGTGACGCCGCTGGTGGAGGCTGAGCCGGCCATGGAGCGACAGTTATTGCAGCAGGGCTCATCCAGCTCCGTGTCCCGTCGCCTCCACGCCACGTCGGCGATTGCTGTGTGATGGGATGTGTTTCAAGAATCACCAGCTATATCCCCTACACCATAATAAAGCACGAGTTGTAATCAAACACTAGCTGTTGTAAAGGCTACTGCTAGTGTGCCTAATGCCCACCTCAGCTCAGCCCATCTGGTGTGTATGCCTCCAGGTCTACTACTTGCTCGAGCTCTAACTAACCCTATAGCTCTTACTCGCACACATCCCCCTTGTGAAGGGTTGGATATCTTCTTATGTTGGGGTTGACTTGCTGCATCCGCCTATCCCCGTCACTTGCGCAACAGGGCCTTGTCGGGCAGGTACACCCACTCTTGGCCTGGCTGGCCTAGCTTTGGCATGGCTAGGCGGTCGTCCCATCTGCACATCTCAGTGGGACATGGTCCTGGGCCGACTGCACAGTGAGCTCAACCCTGTGCACAATACATACAGCAGCTGAAGCTGCATATGTACATGTTAATAGCTTTCCGCAAAATACCTGCACTCTGCAGCTAGGTCTTATGGGGCAGCTTGACACATGTTACACGTGACTAGGGAGCGTCCGGACCAGTGATGCGGCATTACAAAGTTACAAAGTTACTTACTTACTTACGCCGTGTAATTACATGTAAATTACATGTAATTACATGTAAATTACATGTAATTACAGGGAATTACAACCAGCTTTTCTCCTCACTGGCTCGTTTTCTTCAGCCGACATCTTGAGAGTTGTGTAGGGTCATCCATAGGGACAACCTTCAATGACACCAGGAGCCCTGATAGAAGAACTACCGACCATGTATAGGGTCCCACCAGTACTAGCCCTGTGCAGGGTCCTACTGACCCTATGCAGGGTCCTACCGACCAATTCATCTCAGTCAAAACGGGGATACTTGCACAAGCAACTAATCAAGTCAACACCACACCACACAACACCACACCAAGTCACCACAACGCCAAGTCAACACCCCACCCCACCCCACCCCACCACACCACACCGCGCTGGGCTAGGCTGGGCTGGGCTGGGCTAGGCACTCCTGGCTGCTGGCACCATGCTATACCTACCTCTACAACAAGGTAAGACAACACAAGAACACACAACACAACAAAACCATCCAGCTTGAGGCTACACGCTACAGGCTGCCCGCTCCAGGCTGCATCACAAGCCCTGTCTTGCAATACCACTGTGGGGTGTATGTGCATGCTATAGCTGAGGGGCATCCAACACTACCTCAGCTGATGCGTGATGCTCCTTGCGAGTCATGACCCGTGTGTTGAAGAACACAAAGGACATGATCCACATGCGCCCTAGCAGCAATCGTGAGCGCCGGTCGCTCCAAATGAACTTGAAGGCACTGAACAGACTGTAGGTGTGGCAGCTTTGAGCCACACCTGCGCCACCAGGCCACGGGGTTCCATCACCTCGTCCACAAACTCCATGGGCACCTTCCTGTACATAGTGGGGTCAGGTCAGGTCAGGTCAGGTCAGGTCAGGTCGGGTGGGGTGGGGTGGGGTGGGGTGGGGTGGAGGTAGTGTCTCACCTGGTGGCATCACCAAACCACTTTTCCACTATGGCCAAGCCATAGTGCACGTCCGCAAGGTTGGCGTGATCTGCTTGGATGGCTGTCATTAGCTGAGCCACGGGGACCATCAGCTCCACCAAGCAGCTGGTCAGTTCCCACCATGGCTCAAACGTTGGCATAGAGTGTAGGGGTAAAGGGTCAAGACATAAGTCATCTAGGATTCTGCTAACCTGGGCAGGCCGGGCCGGGCCGGGCAGTTAAGGGCAGGGCAGGGCTTGGGAGGTGGTGGGCTGGGTGGTGCTTGGGAGGTGCTGGGAGGTGGTGGCGGGGTTTGGGAGGTGGTGGTGATGAGCACATGGGATTGGGAGGGGGTAATAGTGCACCTGGTCACGAGAGGGGACAGGCACCCAGGTAGCCAAGAAGGTCTTGAACGTTGGGTTGTCCACGATGTTGAAGGGGAGGTTGCAGTCTACAATCAGCTTCACTAAGTCGTTGGCAAAGCATCCTTTGTCCTCCACAACACCATTTCCTGTAATGTGCACAGAACATAAACAATAAGTACTATTGCACCCTCCTAACACGTCCTGGTCCAGAGGTGATGGACTTGCTCGACTTGCTGCTCGGGGTGGTCACAACATCCTCGTTCTCTTGTACGCTTCAATGGCTGCCGCGAGTTCGGGGAAGGTCTTGGCGATGTTCAATGCCTGCGTGCTGGCCAGAAACTTGGTGCAGTGCAAGAGATGTCTCTTAAGGCGGTCCTTGTTACTGCTCGCCAAATCCTCCTTTTTTGTTTGCAAGAATACCGTAGAACGCCGTTGACATGGCCGTCTCGCCGGGGTCGCTTGTTGATGTTGTGACGGCCGTCAGCTGTTCTTGAATGAGCCTCCAAGTCCACTGGGCAACAGTGGCGAAGGAAGCGATGTGCCTCTCAGCCCTGAGGCCATCCGCTTCTTATATTGTTGTGAAGCCTCCGACATATTGCGACGATAGCCGACGGCCTGCTGCGCGAGTCTGTAACTACGTAATTACATGGCCGTATGTAATTACACGATTTCCCTGCGGACAACCATGTAATTACAAAGTTACAAAGTTACAGAATTACGCGTGTAATTACATGTAATTTTGTAAAATTACATGTAATTCTGCATCACTGGTCCGGACCCGTGTAACGTTACATGTTACATTGTTATGTTATGTTACATGTTACATCCCGTATACGTACACGTGCCGGTCATGTTACATAGCCTTCTTAGCTGCTCGGTAGGGAGCGTCCGGACCCGCCGCACTGGTCGCAACTGCTCCCGCACCATAAAATATTTTTGGGGCCGCGGGCTGCAGCTCGGCAAGCCGCAGTCGCAGTTCTAGCAGCTGCTGATGGCTGCTGCGAATGTTTCCAAGCAGCAGGTCTACAACAGTGTCACATTGGCAGCAGATGTTGTACTTCAGCGAGTTCGCAAATGTTCGCTCTTTCGTTACAATAGCGACGGTATTGTGGTGTGCCAGTGCAAAAGGTGCCTATCAAACAACCGGGCTGAGCTCGGCGTCGCTAACATGAGCCAGCTGGCTGCCAGGCACAAATGCAAGTTTTGGCCCACTGACGCGAGAGGACCGGGGTGAAGCAATGCCTGAAGGCATTCAGCGGGCTGTCAGGCGCAGGATCGGACTCTTTCTCGTCACGCAGCAGCTTCTGACTTCTACTTCTACTTCTACTCCTACTTCTACTTCTACTTCTACTTCTACTTCTACGTCTACTTCAACTTCTACTTCTACATCTACTTCTGCTTCTACTTCTACAACTTCTGGATTTTACATAACCTTATCATGCATGTCCCGGTGCCGGGACGTGTGCGATTGGCGTAGCACCGTGCGGCATGCGATAAACGCGTAGTCTGCTATACGCCCGTAATGCCAGGAGCCCCGTAATCGTAAGCATGTAACATCCCGTGTAACATCCCGTGTAACACCCGTATAACCCGCAAATGTAACAGTTACATGTACGTACATGTACGTACATGAGACGCTCCCTACACGTGACGCTATGTAAATGTAATCAAAGCCAGTTTTTGGCATGGTCGTTCAGAGGCGGTTGCGTGGAAAGCTTCAACAGGCTGTATGCTGTGAAGAGGCACCAGCAGCACGAGCGACATCGGAAGGGACCTGAGGGCGCAGACCAGCAACATTTTTGGCTCTGTCAGCCAGTAGCTCCTACTGAATGCATGCGCCCTGATGTCAAGTGCGCTGCTGTGTTTGCTCCAAAAAATATTTGTGAGCGGGACGTTGCTGACTCTCCTTGGTGCTTCGCTTTCCTGTTTTGTTTGAGTGCAGCTCCCCCGCCTAAGCCCTGGGAGCAGAAAGCCGCGTCCACGGTCGTGGCAGGAGGCCCGCCGAAGCCGTGGGAGCAACCTCCAGGAACAGCAGGCGACGCGGCGACTGTACCAGGCTCCCTCGTAGCACGACCTGCCGAGCGGCCCTGGGAGCGTGACAGCGGTTCAGCTGTAGGGACCTCCTATGCTGGTACCTACGGCACTGGAACGACATACGGCAGTGCATTGGGAGGTACAGGCAGTATCTACAACAGGAGCGGGCTCTACGGTGCATCAGGATCTGGACTGGTGAGTGTGTAGGTGCCTGGGGGCATGACCCTGTTTGCGTCAGGGCATTGGCCATCTTGTGTGTTCCCTGACTGGTGTATTTCTCAGTCTGTGTAGTCTCCATTTCCCTCCTCCTGTTATCTGCATGAATTACTGTGTTGCTGCTTAATTTTGTTTTTGCAGAACAGTGGCATGCACGGCAGTGGTGGCATGTATGGAACTGGAGGCGGAATGTATGGCATGGGCAGTGGCATGTATGGGGGCAGCGGGTCGTATGGCATGGGCTCCAGCATGTATCGAGGTGGCATGTATGGCGGCAGCGGCGGCATGTATGGCACTGGCTCAGGGATGTATGGCGGCGGCAGCATGTATGGGGGTGGTGGCATGTATGGGGGTGGAGGCATGTATGGGAACAGCGGCATGGGCATGGGCATGGGGTCGCCCTACGGCATGGGTCCCAATGGACTGCCGATGGACCCCAACATGCCCCCTCCTGCACCTCCCTCCGCGTGGCAAGCCATGCTGGCAGGCATCAACGGTATCATGCATTTCTTCGGCCGTCTGTCCTTCCTGGTGCGTGGGTGACAGTGTGACACTGCCTGCTGCCTGGCTCCCACCCGGCAGCACAGCTGGCAGCCTGCAGGGCACTGGCAGGGGCCGCTCCTGATGTCAGGAGCTAGTAGGGCATGGGGCACAGCAGGGCACCTCGCAAGCTGCAGCGAGTGACAAGCAAGCAGGCAGTGCAGCCGGGGCCATGCCTGAGCCACAGCTGAGGAGCAGCAGCAGCCAGGGTGGGTGGGTGTGGTGTGCAGGCAGCACGCCTGGGTGCAGGCAACCTCTAGCCCACCTCCTTTACCTTGGTAGTGCTGGGCTCTACTCTAGCTGCGGACAGCTGCCGTACACATGGCCCCAAAGGCCGGTGCATGACATGCTGCCCAGCCTGGGAGCCACGCTGCCCCCAATATCACTGTACCTGCAGTGTACTGCTCTGTGTACTGCGCTGTGCATTGACACCTGCACGACCCAGGTCTTCCACCCCTCTCCCCAGACTCCATGTACCCCCAGACTCCATGTACCCCTCCATCATGCCAAGCTGCACAGCTAGGCTGCTCCTCCCTAACTGCACAGGCTGAGCAGGGCTGCGCCACCCTGGCTGCAGGTGGACGAGAATGCACACGCCGTGCATTTCTTCATCTCAGCGCTGCTGCAGCTGCTGGATCGAGCCGGCTCCTTGTATGCGGAGGTGGCGCGCTTCATCCTCCGCCTGCTCTTCCGCCGATACCGCAACAAGGCAGCAGCACAGCAGCAGCAGCAGCAGGCGCTGGCAGGGAAGGTGGGCTGGGTGCCAGGGGGTCCTGGTGCCAGCAATAGCACTGGGCGCTTAGCCTTGCCTGCGCCCCCTGCCACTGTCTCTGGTCCTGGTTCTGCTCCTGCTGGGCCGCTAGCGGCAGCGCTGCAGGGGCCGGCCCAGACGGGCATAGTGCCTGGTGCAGCCCCAGGGGCGGGGGGCCAGGGCTGGGCAGCGTTGCCGTGGGGTGGGAGGGAGGGGGGGCCAGGGGCTGCGCAGGGAATAGGGGCGAGCAGCGTCAAGGAAGCTGTGGCAGCAGGGGGGGCCCCAACTGCACCGCCAGGGGCGGGGACATGGGACAAACTGTGGAGCTAAGCCTGAGAAGCGGCTAAGGGCTAGTCAGGGTCAGGATGGGTCAGGTCAGCAGGTGGAGGAGGCAATGAGATCTGGTGGGGGCCAGCAAAGGGACATATCCAGTGCACCTTTGATGGTGAGGGTGGCGTCTTTCCCCCTTTCTTGGTAATGGGCTGAAGCTCAGCTGGACTGCAGATGACAGCACAGGCAGTGCAGCTGGCAGCAGATGTGTAGGGGATCATTTGCCTCCCTGGCTTGCCATTTGGTGGGGCCGGTGGTTTGGTTGTTGGCAGGCACAGCAGCGTGCGGGCAGAGCGTGTGCGCTGACAGCCATGACGCTGCCACCAGCCAGCTGGTGTACATTGGTGGGGCAATGGTCTGTGGCTAGTCATCTGCCTGGACATCAGCTCTTGCATGGTGTTGAACACTGAAACATGCATCATAGTGTCTCGGTTTGAATCACGCAGGGTCTCATGGGCAACGTTGTGCACAGAGAATGGTAGGGCGGGGGTTGCAGGAGGTCTGCAGGGGAGGGAGGGTATCAATTGCTGTGTCCTGTCACCCAGTTTGTCCCATTGATTGCCACACAGCTAGGGGCGGGGACACGGGGAGAGTATGTGTGTTGTGTCCATTTGTGTCCGCTGCCCACAAATGAGGGGCATTGGGAAGGCGGAATGGAAGGCTAACCGGAGCGCATGCTGAATGGTGGTGTCCGTGTAAATGGTGTGTCCGTTTCCTATATGGTGTAAATGGTGTGCCCGTTTCCTCGCCAACTCCATCAGCGTCCTTGCCCTTTGGCGGTGCCCCTTTGGAAGGCGCGAGAGTGATGTGGCGGAGTGACACACTAGTATAAGTAGGTATGAGCAGGTAGCCTAGTGGCGCAATGCCTCCGAGGAAGCGGCCAGTACCGCGGAGCAAGAGTCGCGTCCGACTGAAACTTTCAGTGAAAGCCCTCGAAAACCAGGTTCGTCGTAGTCGTGGTGTGGTCCGCTGCTACTGTGCAGTCCGGTGAGCTCCTCGCTGTGTGATCTCACATCGCTGCTGTTCATGCCCGCGCAGGTCCTCGCACCCCTCCAGGCAAACAACGCGAGGAGCGAAGGGCTGAATGGAAGATCCAACGAGTACACACCCGCTTAACGAGCATCCCGCATCCGTTTCCTCGCCAACTCCTTGACTGCCCGAACAGCCTTCGCCGCGCTTCCAAACGCGACTGGCTCGCCCCACTCCGGCCGCGCGATACAACACGAACCGCCGGGAGTACGCGGCGTAAACACCAACTTCCTGTACAACAAAATGTGCCGTCGATCTCCGTGACGGCTAGGTTTCGTGCATAGCGCCATCCGTGACGCGACAGCGACAGTACATGTCCCGCAGCACTCTGCTGTCTAGCCATAGCTCCACCCATGATATTATAGCCGTCTGGCCGTCATGAGCACGCCGTCTGCACCTAGAGGCCGGAGGTATCTGCGGTCGCAGTCACACTCACCACACTAGGGAGTACCGCGGCCGCCCCGCGGCTTGGCTGGGAGGCGACAGCCGGTGCAGCACGTCCTGGTCCATTAACACCGCGCGGTACTTCTGCTAGCAGGGCAGCATGCGAGGCAAGGCAGACGCCGGACACGACATCGGGTAAGGGCGCCCCCGTCGCTAGCTCGACCGCCGCCCCGCCCCGCCCCTCGCTCCCGCTAGCATAACATTAGCCGACCCAGGCGAGCTAACGAAGCTTCGGCTGGGAGGGGGCTCCTGGTGCCACGTCAACGAGCATCAGGGTTGGAGGCCGGCACCCTCACCTCCACCACCCTCCCTCACCTTTGGCCTGACCAGCAGCCCTGTGTCAGAGGCGCAGTCCAGGAACAGCGTGTCAGCCGCCCAGTCACGCTCCCAGGCCTCGTCAAGGTACAGCAGCAAACTCACGAACAGGGGCCGGCCCTCCTCCTGAGACCACCACCATGCAGCGTCTCCCGTGCAGGGTCGCCAGTTTCCACATCCAGTGTCCATGAGCCTAGCAGCCAACACGAGGCTGGCGGCTACACCCTCATCATCCCCTCATTCTAAGACCACCACCACAATGAGGCAGACGGCTGCAAGGCTGCAACCCGCTCGGCCTTTCTCCAGAGCCAACCAGCCCGCCAGGGCCCCTGCCTGGACCCCCTAGGTCCAGGAGCCCCTGCTGCCTACAGGACACACCTAACCCTAACCCTAACCCTAACCCTAACCCTAACCCTAACCCTAACCCTAACCCTAACCCCTGCTGCGACCTGCCACCCGCCAGCCCTGCCTGTGTAATGCGTGGCACGGCATGCCTGCTGGCAGCAGCAGCAGCTGAGCAGCAGGCCGGCTGGACTGAATGGGTCACACCCAGGACACTGCCACCATCACCACCACCTGACACCGCCTTCAGCACCGGCTGCTCACCCTGGCCATCAACCCACAGGAAAACTTGCTTGCGGTGAGGAAACAAGAGAACACGACGGACGGGGTGGCCAACATCAGGCAAGTCTTTGTGCATCCCTGTCTCACACCGCTCCGGTGCCCGCCCTCCTCTGCCTACCTCCCTCCACACCTCTGCCTTGCTGCCAGGACTCCCTCCACCCTGCCTCAGCTAGAGCATCCGGAGCTCACCCCTGTCCCCAACCTACCCCTTCACACAGCCTCCCCTGTGGCCCCCCTGCCCATAGCCACTCCTGCACAACCCGCTGCAAGCAGCCAGGTCAGCAGTTCAGGCGGACAGCCAGGTCCTACTCCAGCACCGCCAGCAGCCCTGCACCTCCTAGCCAGCCTCAGGGCCCCCCCCAGACCCCTGCCTCGGTCCCCCCTGCCACCTGCCCCTGCCCCCTGCCCCGCCCCCCCGGCCCCCTCCCCCCCTGCCTCACCACCTCTCACCCTGTTTGTGTACAGGCCATGCGTCGCAACAAAGGGGCAGTCTACAGGGAGCGTGTTGGGGTCTGCGTCCTGGTGCCAGGTGAAGGTGTCGCCCGCAGTGGCGGCGTTGGCCAGCAGGGCGCTGCAGTCATAGCCGCCGCTGCCACCCGCACCCCCCCCTGCAGCCGGCCACACCCCCTGCTGAACATCACCAACACCCCCCACAGCGTCATCATGACACCAAGGCACGCCCGCTGCCACCAGCAGTGTGCAGCTAGGGAGGGCTGAGAGGCACTATGAAGGAGGCCACACCGCCCCCTGCTGCTCCTCCTAATCATAGCAACCGCTGCCGCTGCTGCTGCTGCTCATCTACAAGGCCCCCCTTCCACCCCTCGCGCCCTATAAGAGTGCTGGTCATCCTAGCCTGCTGCCCTGTTCCGCCCCCCTGCGGCCCGCCCTTTGCCACGCCCACCGCCACTGACCTGGTGCCGGCTGTGGCCCCCCCTCCAGGTCAGCCCCGCTGTCAGGCCCTGCACCCACACTGCTGCTGGCAGGAGGGCCTGCGCTCCCTGGCGCTGTGGCGCCTGTGCGGCTGGCCTCCGCAGCCCCCTCCCCCTGGCCCTGCTGCTGTGTCGCTTGCATCAGGTGTGAGGGCTGGTGGGCGATGCGGCAGTGCGGGTACAGACGCTGCAGCCGGCTCTGCACCTCGAGCTTGGCGGGCAGGGCGGAGGCTGCCAGGGCCTCTAGGGCGTCACCCTGCCCGCACAGCAGCAGCAGCAGCAGCAACAGGGGTGCAGGTGGTATGCAGCTCACCGGGTGGCATCCCCTGGTGGCATCAGGGCAGCAGCCGCACCTGCTCCCCGCAAGCCTTGGCCCCTGTGGCACCCTAGCAGGGCACCCCTACCAGCGCCTCCTGACCTGGGGCCCCGGTGAACTGCCCCTAGCAGGGCGCGGCTTGCTTGTGTGGTGTGGGCAGCGTGGTGCAGGGCAGTGTGACGGGGCGCGGTGAGGGAGCTGCGGCGGCACTCACCCGCAGGCCCCAGGTGCGGGGCGCCTTCTCACTGTCGGCCGTGGCCCGCTCCCAAAGCTGCGGCCAGGGGCCCTTGCTCGGGTCACACCCTGCAGCAGCAGCAGCAGCAGCAGGCAGGGCTGCTGGCACTAGGAGCACCCCAGTTGCTCAGCGTTACACTCTGCCGGTGGGTCTGTATAGGCAGGGTGTCCCTGACCTAAGTGTGACCCTAGGGGTGCATGAGCTTGTGTGGACTGAGGGTCACGCTAATTGGAACTTTAAGTATTCTATTATTTCTATGCACGAAGACGTTCTATTATTTCTACTACGTTTCTACTATTGCCAGGCTGGGGCAAAGGCTGGGGCCACAGGACAGGCAAGGGTGGCAACCAGGCTGGCAAGGCGGGCAAGGCGGGGTGCTTGCTTTGGCCAAGGCAGCAGAATGGGTGGCTGCAGGAGTACGCAAGTCTGAATGCTCCAAGGCAGATGAGATATGCCGCCACTGCCAGCAGCGGCAGGAGGACCACGACTGTAGTAGCGAGGTTCAGTGCCCCATGTGACGTGGTCAGGTGATAAGGCCACTAGAAGAGAGATCACGACAGTTGACAATGTCAATCATATGATTTTGATGCGAGATTAATGGAGTGGGAGGCTTGATTATTTCTATGCACGAAGACGTTCTCAAAACTAACTTTAGACGTACTTTGGCCATCGGGGAATTTGAAACAATGAAAAATATGGCTCGGGAATAATATTTTAATTATAGTTTCCGAGGCCTCGGGAATCAAAAGGGAGAGTACGGTATCTACCGTTATAATAAAAAATTTATTGGGAGGAGCAAAGTCCTATGGGCGGAAGAGGGTAACCTTGGGACGGGCCCTTTGTAACCTATCCAGAGCAGGTGCAGGTGCAGCGCCGCTGCCACCGCTGCAGGGCTGGTTGGCTGGCTGGGACTGACCTGGTGGGCTGAGGGCGGCCATAAGGCCCGTCCGGGTGGCTTCATCCAGGAAGTTGTCCAGCACCACCACATGCGCCATGTCTAGCCGTAGACCTGCACATCACGCCAGCATGCCAGCAGGCAGAAGATCAGGCCTCGCTGGGTCACACTGGGCCCTGGGGCCTGGTGCCCTGCCTGCATTGGCGCTGCCTCCCTGTTCATCTCCCCTCTCCCTCTGCTATCTCATTGCCCCTCTCAATCTGCGGCATCTCTGCGGCTGTGGTGTGGTACGCAGCTGAAGAGTCCCACTTGCCATACACGGACCTCCATCGCTACTCGGCACGAAGCACGCGTCGAGGCGCACGTTGAGGGTGATTGTCACGCTGTCGGGGTCCCAGCGGGTTGGGTGCACCTCGATGGGCTGCAACCCCTCTACTTCATCCTCACAGCTTACTCTGGTGTTGTCTGTGCTACCTTGGCTCATACTCGTTCTGTTTGCTTCTGCTGGAGCAAATGTCATTGCAAAGTTGACGGGGATTCTCCGTCCATGCAGTCAACATTTCCCGAAGTTCCATCAGCAATGTGTGGGACACGCTAGCTGCAAGACAGCACATGGCGACTGAGTCTTGGCCTGGCGTGCTGAGAGGTCCAGAGCTGAGAGCCAAGGTTGGCGTGCGCAAGCAGTGCTTGCAGCACGGCTACATCCACAGGTTGCGCCACGTGCGGATGACTTCAGATCAAAACAGCGCGGGTGTTATGTGTGGGCGCGGGTGGCATCGGATGCGAGCTGTTGAAGACGCTGGTGTGCACGGGTTTTGAAAACATCGAAGTGGTGCGTTGACTCCCCTTCGTAGTGCCCAGTCTCAGTCACCGCTCCTCATCTGCAGGGCTCCTTCACTGCGCCCTGCAGATTGACCTGGACACCATTGAAACCAGCAACCTAAACCGCCAATTCCTTTTTAGAAAGCAGCATGTGGGACAGAGCAAAGCCAGCACAGCAGCCAGCGTCATCAAGTGGGTGCCGCGCAGCCGAGGCCCGCCGCCAAGCTACCTGCAAGCCCCAGTGCAGCTCACTCAGGGGCAGGGCTGAGTGGGAAGGGGGTAGTGAGATGAAGGCACAAGGCGTGGGCCTTCACTGGCAAGGCAGCTGCCTGCAGCAGGTACCCAGTGATGTGAAGCTTCACAGCAGCACCCGCAGTCTTGCTGTCCAGAGGTGGCAGCATGAAGCCAGAGGGGGATCTCACAGGCACAGCAGCTGAGCACCGCGGCCACCTGACAATGCATCAGGTTTGAAGCAGCACCAGCAGACGGCTTCAGCTGCCACTCCAGTGTGTGGTGCTGCGTGCGCAGGGGCATCAAGCCTGCAGCAGCCATTGTGCCGCACCATGCAAACGTGAAGGAGCAGCGTTTTGGTGTTGACTACATCCAGGGTGGGGGCCACACTGGATGGGGATTGGGTTAGGGTTAGGGTGAGGGTCGGGCCTGTCTGCTGTCTTGGACCCCCCCTCCCCCCCTTGGGCCCCACCCAGCTTCTCTTTCCTCTCCCCAGCCCCTTCCCGCCCTCCCCCTCATGCCAGCCAGGCAGCCCGCCCCCCTGGCGCCCCCCGCAGGCTTCTCCCTTGTGTTGAACGGGCTGGACAACCTTGAGGCACGGCGCCACGTGAACCGGCTGGCCATGGCCGCCAGGGTGCCCCTGGTGGAAAGCGGCACAGCCGGGTACCTGGGCCAGGTGGGGTCCGGGTGGGGGGTCAGGGGGGAAAGGGTCGGGGGTGGGTCCAGGGGGGGGCATCTGGGGTGACCTTGTCTAGGGGGTCAATAGCGGGTAGTGGTGTGGTGGTGCAAGCCACCAGGGCAGGCGGTGAGGGATGGAGGGGGTGGGTTTGGTGATGTGGGGTGCCCAGGGGCTGGGCCAGGCTGGTAGGCTAGGTCCACGGCAGGCTGGGTCCTGGCAGGCCAGCAACTGCCTGGGTCAAGATCAGGGCGGCCTCCCCCCTGCTGCACTCTTCTTCATTCTTCACTCATAGACAGTTTGAGGCTGCATTGGGCAGCAGTGCCCCCTCCCTCCCTCCTCCTGCTGGGAGGCTGTGTTGGCTAGCAGTGCCCCCTCCCCTTCCCCTGCCCCTCCCCCCCTCCCCCTCCCTGCCCTGGCTGCAGGTGACGGTGCATGTGAAGGGTGCCACAGAGTGCTTTGAGTGCGCCCCCAAGGCTGTCCCCAAGAGCTTCCCCATCTGCACCCTGCGCAACACGCCCGACAAGCCCATCCACTGCGTGGTGTGGGCCAAGGACCTGCTGTTCCCGCGCCTGTTCGGCAAGGTGGAGGAGGTCACGGGTGAGGGGCGGGCAGGGGGAAGGGGGGAGGCATGCGGGTGGGCATACCCCCGGGTGACGGGCTCTGCAGGCAGGGCTGTGGTGGAGGAGGCCACGGGTGAGGGGCGGGCAGGGGGAATGGGGAAGGGGGGAGGCATGGGGGGGTGGGGTGGGGCTAAGGCACACAATGAGGTGAGGGGGGCGGGTGAGGGGCGGGAGGGGAGGGCCGCTGCCACACAGTCCACCCCCTTTGCACCTCCCTGGCCCACCCTGGTGTCCCCCTCACCTTGGCCAACACCTGTGGCAGACCTGGATGACCAGAGCGGGGCAAAGCCCCCACAGCCCGACCCGGAGGCCCCAGTGGGTACCTCTGCTGATGCTGAGGGCGGGCCAGTCAAGGCTGACAATGAGCAGCAGGGAGATGAGGACACAGCCCCACAGCCAGCAGCTGATGAAGCAAGCTTCTTTGTCCGCGGGTGAGCTGCATGCCTCCCCCTCCCCCTCCCCCTCCCCCTTCCCCATGCATTCTACATGCATTCATTCTGCCCCCTGCAGGCCGGATGAAGCTCCAGGTCAGTATGCCCGGCGCATCTTCACCCGGATGTTCACCCAGGACATACAACGCCTGGCTGCAATGAAGGTGCAGCTGCACCCATCCCCAACCACCTGCACCCTCCTAGCCGCCGCACTGCACCCCTCACACCACATAAGCCACAGCAGTGCACAGCCTCTCTCCTGCCAGCTTCAACCTGTCCATTCTCAACCCTCACACAACCTCATCCTGTCAAGTGTGGCCGATCCCTGGTCCGGGTGTGACCTCACACTCAGTCGGAGTGTGACCTTGAACAGGACCTGTGGAAGAGTCGGCAGCCGCCCATCCCACTGGACCTGGGCGCCCTGCTGCACCTCACCGAGCCTGGCCCCCCCGCTGAGGCTGAGGCACTGGCAGGGGCGCCTGAGTCAGCGTGCCGCCAGCTGGGCCTCACTGACCCCAACAAGGTGGGCCGGGCTGGGCGAGTGGGGCGGGCCAGACAGGAAGGAGGAGGTAGGGGGGAGTGGCAGGGGGGTGGCCAGGGTGGTGGTGTCGCAGCCAGGCCATCAACTCAACAGCCAGCTGTCCAACACTGTGGGAGCAGTGCAGCAAGAGCCCAGCAAGCCTGCCAGCAGCGGCCCTGACCCGGCATCCTCCATTGCCAACACTCTGCCACCTGGGGTGGGAGCCAACACCTCAACCACACCTCAAGCCTGCAGTATTGCCTCCTACCCCTTGCCTGCTCCCCACTGCCTTGTCAGGTGTGGAGCGTGCTGGACGCCGCCGCAGTGTTTGTGCGCTGCATAGAGCTGTTCCTGACCCACCGCCAGGATCAGCTGGGCTCCGCTGTGTTTGACAAGGTGGCAAAGTAAAGGCAGCACAGCCTTAGGTGTGCCTTGAGAGCCGTGAGCAGACCAACGCAGTGACAGCAGCTCCAACATTAATCTTAACACTAACCGTAACCCTAACCGTAACCCTAACCGTAACCCTTACTCTAACCTTAGTTCCAGGGTCCAGGGTCAAGGCAGTGTGACACAGCCAGGGTCTAAGGAAGCGGGGGTGGGGCCGGGCCTGGCTGGCTGTGGCATTTTGAGTGAGACGTTCAGTGAGGAGTGAGGCTGGGAGTGAGGTGGGTGTGGCCACAGGATGATGACTTGGCGGTGGAGTTTGTTACGGCAGCCTCCAACCTGCGCGCCATGTGCTATGCCATCCCTACTCAGTCGGTGAGCGCAAAGCTGTTGGTGCGGCGTGCTCAGGCCAGCAGCAGCACAAGGGGCAGCAGCAGCGCTCAGGCCAGCAGTAGCAGAGGCAGCGGGGGCAGCAGCAGCAGCGCTAGGGGCAGCAGCTGCAGCAGAGGTAGGGAAAGAAGAAGGCAGCAGGCAGCAGGGCTGGGCCTCCTGGGCTCTGCCCACCATGCTCCCCCTGCCTGACTGCCTTCCCCATGTCGCAGCTGTTTGCTGCCAAGGGCATGGCAGGCAACATCATTCACGCCATCGCCAGCACCAACGCCATCATCTCAGGCCTCATTGTGGTGGAGGCCCTGAAGCTGCTGGCCGGTGCGTGCCTTGCCCTACACTCTCACGACCCTGAAGCCCTTGCCCGCCATTGTCGCCTGACCAAGCTCCACTGTTGCCTGACCAGGCTCCACTGTTGCCTGACTAGGCTTCAGCCTTAACCCTG
Organism: Haematococcus lacustris; assembly: GCA_030144725.1. Lineage (NCBI taxonomy): Eukaryota > Viridiplantae > Chlorophyta > Chlorophyceae > Chlamydomonadales > Haematococcaceae > Haematococcus > Haematococcus lacustris. The sequence goes on from JASKMD010000031.1 coordinate 3,842,760, forward strand.
GCATGTTGAGGCACAGCCTGGTGGGGCAGCTCACACTACATCTGCCCCACCCCCTGCACACCCACCCTGACCCTGCAACCCATCAGGGTGCTGCCACCTGTGTGGCCCTGGGCCCAAGCCAGCCTCTGCCCTGGCTCCTGCCCTGCCCTCTGCCCTGTGAGACCTTGGGCCCTGGCCAGCCTCTGCCCTGGCTCCTGCCCTGCACCCTGCCCTGGTCAGGTTGCCAGCCTGCCCTGCGCTCCACCTACCTGCATGACCTGTACCCCGGCTGCCGCTCCCTGCTGGGCCCCTCCGCCCCCGCCCCGCCCAACCCCGCCTGCTTGGCTTGCGGCAAGGCGCTGGCCAGTCTGCGGGTCAACCTGCACACTTTCACGCTGAGCAGGCTGCTGGATGAGGTGAGGGGCGGGGGGCACAGCCTGCGTCCTCACGCCACCTGCAGCCTGCCACCGCCTCCTAGTCCCTGATGCGAGCGGCAGCCCTGAAGCTAGAGAGAGCACTCCACCAAACATATCAGTGAGAAACCTTCTGACCCTGCCTGGCTGTGTCTGACATCGCCCTGGTGCCATGACTCATGAAGTAGCTGGAGTCACAGACTTGGCGCCAGCACACCACCAAACACAACAGTGAAGAACTCTAGCTGAAAACACACCGCTACGAGGGGTCTCACACTGCAGGTCAAGACAAACTTGCAGACTGGCTTAGACTAGGACAAGGCGACACACAGCCTGTCTCCAGTCTCTTCTAGTCCCCCCTGTCTTCCTCCTAGTCCCCGAGAAATTAGTAGACTGCCTAAGGGCCTGCGAGCCTGTTCTAACCAGGATTGCACTGCACAAGCTGTCCTCAACAGGCACCTAGTCCCTCCTTCTATCCTCATCCCTTCCCTCTGCCCCTCCCTTCCTTGCCAAGTGGCTGCAACTGCTTGTCTGGGCTGCAGGTGATCAAGAAGCGCCTGGCTGTGAACGTGCCCATGCTGATGGCAGGCGGCTTCATGTACGAGGAAGGGGAGGGATTAGAGGAGGATGAGGTCAGCATGCATATACTAGCATGCCCACGCCCTTTTCCCTCCCTTCACCCCCTGCCTCTGCCCCCTGCCCCGGCCCCGCCCCTGGCCCCGCCCCGCCCCTGCCCCTGCCTTGCAAAACCAAGATGCATTTTGGTCTCAGTACTGCAGCAGTCTCATCATCAGCCTGACTGTGCCCGCAACCAGCACCACCACCAGCACCACCAGCATTACCAAACTGGGGTCCAGGAGGGCAGCTGGAGGCACCACACTGGGCGTATGCTGACCGACATCCCCACTGACGCAAACCCAGCCCGCCGACCCCGACCCCCCTTGCCCCTGGCCCCTGGCCCTCGCACACTGCTCAGCATCGCCCCCTGACCTGCTGACCACCCCCCTTACCCTTGGCCCCATGCCCCTGGGGCTGCAGGTGGAGGCATACCGCCGGATGCTGGCCCTGCCGCTAGCTCAGCTGCCAGGCGGCGCCCTAGCCGGGGGCGGGCTGATGCACGTGTCAGACGAGAGCCAGGCCTTCACCATGGACCTGCTGCTGCAGCACCAGGTGGGCCAGGCGCTGCTCCCAGGGCCAGCAGCAGTGGAGGCTGGAGGGGACCACGCACCACAGGAGGGGCCGCTTGCTGCTTAGGGAGAGTTGGTGGGGTGGGAGGGTCGAAGGTGGGAAGGCTTTGGCTGGATTCAATGGGTGCCACGAGGCCCTAGGCTGCATGGCTGTGCCTGCCCCTCATGGCTCCACTGCAACGTGTGGGCTAGCAGTTCAGGGCCGGTGCTGCTGGCGTGCCTGCTCTACATTGACTGTCAACTGAGGAATGGCACGGTTGGAGTCGGTTGTGCGGCTTGGCGAGTCTGCAGGAGGCGTTCGATGAGTTGGAGGTCCCGGAGGGCTTCATACTCGTCGGAGCAGGGTCCACACAGCCCGCTCCCGCTCCAGCCCCCGGGCCGGAGCCGCCGGTCGCTGCTGGCATTGCTGCCGCCGCGGAGGGTGCGGGTCCCGGGCCGGTCGAGAAGGAGAGTGCGGCGAGCAGCCCGGGCCCGGCTGCTGGATTGAAGTACACGGAGGATGCGGGCGGCGTGGTCGTGTTGGAAGACAGCGGCGACGAGGCGCCACGGGACAGCACAAAGCAGGTAGCGGCTGACGCACCACACGGCCTTAAGCGTAGTGCAGATGCAGCGACCGCCACCGAGGTCCCCGCGCCTAAGAAGCACAAGCAGCAAGCGCGGCAAGACGGCGAAGCTGACGTGGTTGTGTTGGACGACGATTGATGCGTGCTGGTATTGTGACCCTCGGAAATAGCTGGGAAAGTGATGGTGATGATGATGATGATGATGATGATGATGGTGATGGTAACAACACGGACTATGGCTACTACACGGCTAATTGCCTATGGCAGAAGTGCTGATGCAGCCTTTGTGAACCTTCGTAGACCTTCGTGGACTTTTGGTGCCTAGTCATTGCCCAGCGCATACACACGCGCTCCTGGTTCTCTTATTTAATGACCAGCCCCCTGCCCCTGCCCCTAGCACCCTTGACATGGCGGCAGACGACACACACAGCCTGCCATGCCGATTCCCCTTCCACACCAGGTGACCCAGCCACTACTTCCACGACCGGCTAACAGACAGCCGCAAGCATGTAGGTGTAGCAGCAGGTGTTCCAGCCACGCCCGGGAGGTGGTCAGCCACGCCGCATGAGGTGTTCTAGCGCTTGCCCGTTATGGCCATTTCCTCCCCCTGCCAACAACGCTCACCGATTACAGTGACGATTACAGCGACACTCACCAATCACACTAATGGGACTCAGCATCACCCTAACTGTGTGAGCGCACTGTGTGAGGCACCCAGCTATATCCATGCACTTTTGCAAGAGACCGGTTGCGCTGTCTAGGTCACGCCGCGCGCATGCCAGCACTCAGCACAGTGAAGCAGCTATTGCTTGCCACCGGACCCAAAGTGGTTGGGCAGTTGGACAGGCTGGCGGGGTGACGCGCAAACCTGTGGCTGGTGTGCACATGCCATGGAACTGCACGCTCCAGGCATCAGTGCAGACTGTAGGCCTCGGTGATAATCAGTGACTAGCCCTGTGCCAGAGCCATGAGGCATAGCAAGCTCGTACTAAGCGAGCATGACGACATTTCGAACCTTTGAGTATTGGATGTGTGTGTGGCAGCAATGCCGACAGGCGAGTGGCATGTAATGATGTTGACGGTAATGAGGATGATGACAGCATCACTCCAAATCCTTGTGTGGCTAGACGGCATGGACCGCTCCCTGTCATTTGCCACCATCCCTCGGCCCAGCCTGGGAATCTGTTTGTTCTGCATCACCACGCCCTGCACCTGCGCCTCCGTCCCGTCCGCTACTCGCCCCTTGACTGCCTCCCTGCTGGCCTCCAGCCGCACCCTCATCTGCGCCCATACTGGCGCCAGCGGAGGAATGCTGGCGAGCAGACCGTGCGCCTCCCAGCACAGGGAAGGTGGACCCAGTCAGCACTGTGACAGGCAGCCCGGGAGACATTTCCCAGGGCAGGGCTCTCTTGGGCCTGCAACCCGCTGCTGTCTGGACTGCCGTCGAGATGATCGCTGGCATTGTGGCTATCACTGACATCGCCGCGGGACGCTGCGCTGGTGCCAGGGCTGACTGATTGTGCGGAGCCTGCATCACTGTTGAGACCCATCCCCGCCACATCGCGGCTGCCGGTGTCGGTCGGGGATCCCAACAGCCGTTCCACATCGGCTGCGTCCTCCGCCTCCCGCCGCTGCAGTTCTGCGGCATGTGCAGCCTCCAGCAAACGCTGCCGCGCTGCCTTCTGCTGCGCATGCCACTCAGCTAACCGTTTCTGTTGCACGCGCTGTCGCTCTAAGAGTGCGCGGTGCGCCCACGCTGGCAGGCCAGCAGGAACGGCGTCGACTTGCGGAGGCTGCGATGCAGATCCCGCCAAGGACGCGTCTTTTCCTGACAGCGGTGTGGGCCAGCGGTTTGCCAGTGCCGAGCTGTTTGCATCACCGTCCGCCTTCGGCGACACATCAGTCGGCCGCTGCGTTTCAAGAGGGTCGCTGCGCCAGCTGAGCTGCTGGGGCTGGCTGAGACTGCCACGTTGTGTCTGTACTGGCTGCTGAAGCTGCTGCGATGTCCGTCCCGCTGTGCGAGTACGCGCCTGAGCGGGCGTCGCTACATCGGGCCTGTGGGGCTGGCGGCCGTACGAGTCGCCCATGAAAAACTGCGTGTTGAGAAAGTCGTCAATAATGGGGTTGAAAGAGGACAGCGTCGTCAGCCGCATCATCTCGCGATAACGACGGATGACAGCGCCCTGCAAGAATAGTAGCACGCACAGCTCGCAGGGGCCAGTTCCGGGGACATAGCACAGCGCGCGGCTGCGGCTGCGACTGCTCACCTGGCGGTAGTGCTGGCTGGCCACTGTGCCGCCGACCCCTGACTTGTCACCCCAAACTCGCTCCGCGGCAGCGGCGTACAGCCGCGATAATGCCGAGAAGTCTGCACAGTCGCGCAGTCAATGCAACCTTACCCGACCCTTCCCTACTGACGCATCATGCTTGCACGAGTGAACGGTTGCTAAAGCATTCAGAGTGCATGTCACTCAAGCAGCTGGTGGTGATCGTGACACCTCAGAGCATAGCACACCAGCCACCCACTGGGGCCCTCTCCCTCCCTGCTGCTGCCACCCACAGGTCGCATGTACATGTACAGTCACAGGGCGCATGCAGTCACACTGCTTTATCACACTGAGGAGTCACACGGACCGGTTGGGAAGAAGATGTCTGCCGTGCCCCATGGCACCAGGATGGTGTCATGCTCCACATTCTCACCCTTGACCTGAGCAGCAGGACGTGAAGCAGCACGTGAGAACAGCGGCGGGCAGGGCAAGGCAGAGGAGTGGCCTGCTCTGGCAGGAGCCCTGCACCCAGCTGCATGTCGGGGAGGCAAGGGCTGAGAAATATTTATGCCCTGTTCCCCGAGGTTCGAACCCGGGACCTCCCGCATGAAAGCGTGTCTAGGGGGCATGGTCTGGGGAAGGTGAGGCTGGCTTGAACAGGTGCACATCAGACCTTCTCTGCCACTATGGGTGCGTTCCTTCCCGGGATCTTGGTCAAGGGCAGGTGGTCAAAGTCTCCGGCGATCAGGCTGCGGCCAGCAGCAAGCTGCACCAGACTAGGCTATGCTAGAGCAGGCCAGGCTAGGCAGCAGGGGGCAGGGTCAGTGTCAGGCTAGGCAGAGGCAGCAGGCTGGGCACACTTGCTGCAGCTCATGGACGCAGCTGCGGACTAGCAAACGCCAGCCTGGACCTCCACCCCCCAGCTGCAACAGGCTGGGCTGGGCTAGCCCAGGCTATGCAGCTGCACCGGCTGGGCCAGGGCTGGGCTGGGCTGGGCTGGGCACCAGGCTGCACCTCCCTGGGCGTCCAGCAGCAGCAGGGGTCCCGGTCACCACCGGTCACCTGGCCAGCCCGTTTTCCTCATCCCATGAACTGCTTAGTGAACACCGGCCACTGGCATCCTCCCTCAGCCACTGCCCTCCCCCCTCCCTCCCTCCCTCCCTCCCTCCTTCCCACCCTCTCACCCTGCTGCCCTGCTACCCTGGACCCTTGCCTGTGGTTGGGGCGTACCGCATGCAGGATCTCCAACAATGCCAGGCAGGCTGTGGGCACAAACACGGCCTCGCCAGCCTGCAGCTCTGGCTCCGGGGCTGCACACACCCAGCACCACAGGGCAGCAGGGCAGCAGGCACCAGGCTCGACCAGCAGTGCCGGTGGTGGTGGAGGTGGAGGTGGAGGTGGAGGTGGAGGTGGAGGTGGAGGTGGAGGTGGAGGTGGAGGTGGAGGTGGAGGTGGAGGTGGAGGTGGAGGTGGAGGTGGAGGTGGAGGTGGAGGTGGAGGTGGAGGTGGAGGTGGAGGTGGAGGTGGAGGTGGAGGTGGAGGTGGCGGTGGAGGGGGGGGGGGGGGAGGAGGGGGACCCCACGCGTCACTCACGGTGCCCCAGGAGGAAGTCCAGCACCCGGTTCACGCGCCGCTCCCAGTGCTCCTCCTGGCCTGAGGGCCGGTGCACCGCCACCAGTGCGCGCTGGAGGGCAGGCCAGCGGGAGCAGCAGGACAGCAGGGCAGGCCAGGGCAGGAGGGTAGGGCAGGAGGGCAGCAGGGCTGGTGGGGCAGGCCACCAGGAGCAGCACAGGGCCTGCGCTGCTGCTGTGGCCCCCTCTGCTAACCCCTTTGCTGCCCCTGCCCCCCCATGCTGCCCCAGCGCTGCCCTGGTAGCAGCAGCAGGGGTCATGTCCAGCCATGCAACAGCCTGTTGGTCTCCATACCAAGCCATACCGAAGGTGACTATCCCAAGCGTGGCCATGTGGCCCCTGTTGCCCCCCCCTCCAGCCCCCCCCCAGCCCCAGCCCCCAGCCCCGGCCCCAGCGCCCCCCCTCCAGCCCCAGCCCCCCCCCCCCAGCGCAGCCCCTCACCTGCACCAGGTCATCGCTCAGGGGCTCCAGCTCCTCCCTCCAGGGCCCCACCGCCATCGCCCCCTCCCCCCGCCCTGCCGCCCAGCCCCCCACACCCCCCGCCTGCCTGCTGCCCTGTCCCCCATGCTGCCCGGCAGGGGCCTGCTGCTGGCTGGGCGGCTGGCCTGCCGCAACCACGGTCTGCAGCCAGGGCTCCGAGGCGGAGGGGCGGAACACCCTGCACTGCCACAGGCACACACCAAGACCTGGGAGCCTGAGCCTGACCCTGCACTGAGGCCACACACTGGCTGAGTGGGGTGGGGTGGGGTGGGGTGGGGTGGGGTGGGGTGGGGTGGGGTGGGGTGGGGTGGGGTGGGGTGGGGTGGGGTGGGGTGGGGTGGGGTGGGGTGGGGTAGGGCCTGGGCTGGTGAGGGTGAGGCACACACCCTGGGTGGGTGATGGCTGGGTAGGGTTGAGTGAGCCGTGGGCCAGGGCCAGGGCCTGGGGCCTGGTGGGATGTGCCCCCTGTCACCTAGTCAGACCTGCCCTGCCCTGACACTGCAGGTAAGCCGGCCACTGTGTGGTTGCAGGGCAGTGGAGAGTGAGGGGGCACACAGGCCTGAGGTGAGGGGAGCCAGCCAGGGGCGCAGGGGGACAGTGCGGGCACCAGGGGGGGGTACTCAGGCTGTAGGCTGACCCCCTCCCCCTGCTGACTGCCCCTTCCTCTCCCCCTGCCTGCCCCTCCCCTGCCTCCGACCTGTCATGGGGCAGGTTGTCCAGCACCTCCATCATCAGCACGAAGCTGTGCTGCCAGTCGGGCTCAGCCCCCCAGGCGCTGCGCTCCCAGGCGTTGCCCTGCACCACACGGTACCTGCAGCCGGGCAGCAGGCGGCGCTGGGGCGGCAGCTGCTGGAGCGGGCAAGGCCAGGGAGCAGGTGGGGCGGGGGGAGGAAAGGAGAGAAGGAGGGTGCGGGGAAAGGATGGAGGGGGGGGGGGCAGCAGCAGCAGCAGCAGGGTGCTACCCTGACTTGAAGCAACCACACTGACCCAGATCGCAAATCACACAACTGACATGGCAAACTCCTAGTTTTACTTAGGTTCCATGCACGCTTCTGTCATAGCCTGACACCTGACGCTCAAGTAGGCACCCGCACCACAGCTGGCAAGGCAGGCTCCTGCTCAGCCTCCAACCCTTTCAGGCCGCCACACGCACCACAGCCCCCGACGCCCCCCTCCCACACTCCCCTCTCACGGTCCCACCCTCAACCTGTCCTGCCCGTCCCTCACCCTGCCTGCCCGCACTGCCTGCCGCACCCCCCCCCCCTCACCTGCCGGCGTGCCCCCCCTGGGTGATGACGGTGTGCACCTGCTGGTCAGCCATGCGGCGCGACAGCTCCAGGCTGACGTAGGCGGTGCGGCTGTACAGCTCAGGCCGCTCCCTGCGCAGCCAGTCCTGTGCCGGGCAGACACACCGGCCTCACACCCCCCTCACTCTTGTCCCACCCCGCCCCACCCCTGGCCCCATCCCCACCTCTCTTTCCTCAGTGACCGCAGCAGACCCCCCAGCAGCTGCTTGACAGGTGAGGCAGGGGCTGAGGCAGCAGTGCAGCGAAGGTCAGGCTGGGGCTACTGGCAGTCCTGGAAGGGAAGGCAAACCCTAACGAAACCCTAACCCTAACCCTAACCTCTAACACCCTAGTGACAGTGTGATGGCAGCCAGGTCAGGGGCCTAGGTGCGGCGCAGGCAGAGGAACAGCGTCCCTGCAAGGCTGGGGCAGGCAGGAGCCGCTGGGTCCAGGGCCTGGCTGCTGTGGGGGGAGGGGGTGAGGGGTAGGTGCTGGCTGCTGTGGGGGGTGGGGGGTCAGGGCGCTGCTGGCGCCACCCACCAGGATGTCCCGGGCCAGCGTGCCGTTGCCCCCCCCTATCTCCACAATGTTCAACGGCTGACCCTCCTGCAGCACCACATGCAGCACCAGCATGCAGCAGGAGCAGGGCAGCAGCCGCAGCAGGAGCAGGAGCGAGCAGTGTAGTCAGGCCACTGTGCAGGCGTGTGTGCATTTGGGCGTGTCTTTGCCCCCCCTTCCCGGACACCTTGCCCACTCCATCCATCTGCCCTGCCCATCCCTTTGCCCTGACTGCTGTGCTGCTGCTGCAGCTGGTGCCGACCCTGCTGGTGCCCCTGCTGCCGCTGCCCCTGCTGCCGCTGCCCCTGCTGCCGCTGCCTGTGGCGCACCTGGCCCAGGTTGTGTTTGCGGTGCTCTGTGATGTGGCGGGCCAGGATGTAGCCGTACCAGGGCGTGAACAGCTCCACGGGGGTGAAGAAGGCCTCCTGGGGGCAGGGGGCAGGGGGCAGGGGGGCCAGGGCTCAGGGGGCAGCAGGCAGGGGGCAGCAGGCGTCAGGGAGCAGCAGGCAGCAGCCAGTAGGCAGGGGCCAGCAGGCAGGGGGGCAGCTATGGTGGAGGAGGAGGGGAGGGAGGGGAGGGGGGGCTGCCAGGGGCCAAGGGACTGGGCTGGGCTGGGCTGGGGGGCTGGGCTGGGCTGGGCTGGGCTGGGCTGGGCTGGGCTGGGCTGGGCTGGGCTGGGCTGGGCTGGGCTGGGCTGGGCTGGGCTGGGCTGGGCTGGGCTGGGCTGGGCTGGGCTGGGCTGGGCTGGGCTGGGCTGGGCTGGGCTGGGCTGGGCTGGGCTGGGCTGGGCTGGGCTGGGCTGGGCTGGGCTGGGCTGGGCTGGGCTGGGCTGGGCTGGGCTGGGCTGGGCTGGGCTGGGCTGGGCTGGGCTGGGCTGGGCTGGGCTGGGCTGGGCTGGGCTGGGCTGGGCTGGGCTGGGCTGGGCTGGGCTGGGCTGGGCTGGGCTGGGCTGGGCTGGGCTGGGCTGGGCTGGGCTGGGCTGGGCTGGGCTGGGCTGGGCTGGGCTGGGCTGGGCTGGGCTGGGCTGGGCTGGGCTGGGCTGGGGCTGGGCTGGGCTGGGCATGGCTGGGCTGGGCTAAGCTGTGCTGTGCTGGGCACTTGCATGGCTCGCACCTGCTTGTCTACATAGTGCTGCTTCACAATGGTGCGCCATTCTTGGGCGCCGAAGATGCGCCAGTGGTCAATGGGCTTGTTTAGCTGGCCCACAACAGATGTGGGGCGGTTGAAGTAGCCCAGTGTCTGGGAGCCAGGCAGCCATGTGCTTAGAGCTATCAAATTGCAGGACCCGACCAGTTTCAGCCGTCACTATGTCACAGGGTTAGTCCAGCCCTGACACCTGGGCCCGCTAGCCGCCTGAGCCTCACCGGATGATACAGTGAGTTCTGGATGAAGTCGCGCAGCAGCATGCGATGGCTGTGCTGCGGCTGGCACGTAGGGCTGGGGTGCAGAGTTGATGCTTGACATAACTGAGAAGCATGAGGACCAATATTGCCCTGTTGAGAACGGGGACTGCGCAGTACATCTACGGAGTGGGCAATGCCTTTTGCAGACAAGCCAAGCGTCGAATAGATACAGCGGGCATGGCGAGGCAGGCCCGCCGCTAACATCGGCTATGCGCCGTAGAAAAGTTGCGGGCAAAGTCTCAATTTTGTGCGTCCACGAAAAGCGTGTTCAAGAGCAACAGTTTACTGAACTGGCCTGTAAACCAATGTATTGGTTCAACATAAACAAAGTCAGTAGTGATAAAGGTATTGAAGTGTTTGATGGCGTTTCATGTCAAACCAAAGTCAAACCAGGTGCTTTTCGAAAACCCGAACATTAGCATTGGCGCCAGTAGCGATATGGTTCATGCAAGGTATCGGAGCACTTCTTACAATACGCTTCCTTCTTTCCTGATGCTATGAAATGGAGGGCGACGCGTTCTCGGAAAGCTGCACATTAAGCTTAGTTGCACTGCATACAAAATGTCTGGTTTACCCGCGTACCCAGTTGCTCGACGGCCTCACCAGGCCGACGTGCTCCATTATCTCCATCCCACTGGCGACGCGGACCAGGCGTCCGTGCTGTCGCCATCGCACCATCAACGGCGCTCGCGGGCAAAAAATGGAGCGGGACAATCGCGGCTAGCTACAGTACTGTTCGTGGGGGTGGTGCTCTGCCTTCCTGGTGCCCTGTACTTCCTGACTCGCTCATTGTCCTCACCCCGGGCTTGGGGCACTCAGACCGATGTCTACGGACAGTCATCTGCACCGCTTCTGTCATTAGCTCGCGTCGCCGCACTGAAGAAGGCAGCGCTCCTCGCGCAGCAGCAGCGAGTGTTAGACGAAATACAGCACCTGCCCCGCAGCAGCCTTCACGGAGCAACCGTGCCATCCCAGCCAGATCAGGCCATATCACAGCCAGCTGACAAGGACTACCTCGCCCTAGCCCAGGCAGGGCCCTACCCCATGCGCCTGAAGTACCCAGTGTTGTGGGGCGGGGCCTTCTTCAGCCGCAGCGGTGAGGCATGAGGAAGTGTGTACACCACTCATCCACACCTGATGCTCTTGCATGTTCCCCGCCCACACCCCTCCTCCCTCCTGCTGCTTGCACTGCTACTGCCCCTTCCCCCTCACTGCTGCCCACTTGACGGCTCCTTCAGCCCGCCCCTCACTTGCTGCCACTGCTGCCTGCACACTGCATGCCGTCCCATTGCTGCATGCCACCCACCAGCACAGCACCTGCTCACCCCACCCGACCTGCCATGCCAGGCTGGCGGTGTAAACCAACAACAGGCCAGCCCCTGCCCCATGTGCCCTCGCCAACCTGGCCCACTCAGCTGCATCAGGCCACCAGGTGCAGCCCCCCACTAGGGCCTGGGCCTTGCCCCACAGAGCCAGGCGCTGAACAGGTGACCCGCAGCTGTCCCTCCCAGCCGAGCCTGCCTGTCAGCCTGCCCCCCCCCACCCCCACCTGCCTGGGTGCCCCCCCCCACCCCCACCTGCCTGGGTGCCCCCCCAGGCTACGGCACTGAGGCGGTGAGCTATGTGGCCAGCCTGCTGCTGGAGGGGCTGGTGCGGCCCGCTGACCTGTGGATCAGCCAGTCAGGCGACTACCGGCACGCAGTGGTGCAGGACAGCATGGAGCCGGCGCTGCGCCGCATGCTGCAGGGGCAGGAGCTGCAGGAGCTGGACCAGGTGGGCGCGTGGGGGGCGGGCAGCAGGGGGGTGGGGGGAGGCGGGGCGAGCAGTCAGGCAAGGGGAGAGACAGGTGTGGGGGCTGACAGCGGCCAGGTGGGCTCAGCAGCAGCAGGGGGTGGGGGGCGGGGGTTGGCCCACACCTCCCCCGCAAGCAGCACCTGCCAGCGCAGCCATTGCCTGTGAGGGTGCCACTGGCCTCCTGCAGCCTGCCTGTCAGCCCCGACCCCAGCCTCTGCTGGGGGGCATGGCTGGAGGAGGGGGCAGCATGGGTGTGGGTGGGCTGGGAGGCAGCGAGGGGGCACAGGGAGCAGCAGGTGTGAGAGGCAGGGCGCTGCTACAGCTCAGGGGGGACCCGCTGCCCAGCGTGTGGGGTGCTCCCTGGTGTCCCTGGAGGTGGTGGCTCCCTCCTCACCTAAGCCACGCCCCCCTTCACCCTCCTCCCCACCCCCCCTCCCCCTCGCCCTCCCCAGGGTGTGCCATGCTGGCAGGGTGTAACTGTTTGCAAGGTGTGACCTGCTGGCTGGGTGTGACCTGCTGGCTGGGTGTGACCTGCTGGCTGTGTGACCTGCTGCTGTGTGACCTGCTGGCTGGGTGTGACCTGCTGGCTGGGTGTGACCTGCTGGCTGGGTGTGACCTGCTGGCTGGGGTGACCTGCTGGCGGTGCGCTGCAGCGCCTCAGTGAAGGGGAGCGGCGGCGGCCCGTCATCTCCGTGTGCCACTCCTTCCCCGACTGCTGGCGCACGCCGCAAGATGACGACACGCGGTGGGGGCCAGGGGGGGGCAAGGATGGGGGCCAGGGAGGGGGGCCCAGGGAGGGAGGCCAGGATGGGGACCAGGGGCTCAGGTAGGATCTCTCCAACAGAGCGGGGATGGGTAGGTCTGGTCCCCTAGGTGGCCTTGGCCTGCCTGCTGCTGTCCTGCTGCTCCCCCTCGCCCCTCAGCTGCTCCCCCCCGCCTGCTGTCCGCTGCAGCCTCACGCTGCGCAAGGTGTTGAAGGCAGTGGGCAGCTTTGTGAAGCACCAGCTGCTGCGCCACCCCTGGCAGGACCACGGCTGCCCCTGCCCCTCACACCACATCAAGGTCAGCCGGCAGGCTCATAGCAGGCAGCAACCCTATCCCACCACCCCTTTCCTGTGCCCCTCCTCCCCCTCCCCCTGCGCCTCCTCCCCCCCCTCCCCTCCCCCTGCCCTCCCCTGCCCCTCCTCCCCCTGCCCTCCCCCCCCTCTCCCCCCTTCCCCCCCCCTTCCCCCTCCCCTTCGCATCTCCCCGCCCACTCCCCTCCTCCCTCTAGCTGCTTGCACCTGCTCTTGCTCCTTTGGCCTGCCCCTGGACTGCTGCCCCTGCTGCCTGGCGGGTGAGGTGCAAGCTGCTGAGTGCTGGCTGCTGGCCTGCAGGAGCAGGTGGTGTACCGGGTGGGGCGCACCATGTTTGAGACAGAGCACCTGCCGGGGCCCCTGGCCGCATACACACAGCATGTGGACGAGGTGAGGGGCCAAGGGGGGGGCAGGCGGGGCTGGACCGGCAGGGTTTGGCAGACCTAACATTGCTGTAGAGGAAGTCCCGAACCCCTGCCACCTGGCCTGCTCTCAGCAGCAGTTTGGTGCCACTCTGTCACCAGCTCTGATCTGGTCATCAGACCTGCTGGACTGCTGCTATGCGAAGTGGCCCCTGAATGTGACCCAAGTGTGACCCTTAGTCCCGCACCCCTTCAGGGGAGGGGGGCCGAGCAGCAGCAGCTGGGTGTTGGGGTCCAGGGCTGCCACACCCCAAACCCTTATCTCCTCTTCACCTCGTCTTCACATGCATGCATGGGGGGAGGTTGCCGCCACCCCCCTGTGGGGTTCCTAGCCTAGCCCCTCCTCCTCATCAGAGCCGGAGCACTCACCATGACCCAATGCCCAGCAAGCTGCCGTCGGGCAAGCCAGGCAGGGGCCAGGCCAGGCAGGGGTGGTAAGATAAGGCATCAAGCAGGGATCATCACCGTGTGCAATCATCCATGCCTGCAGTGCCCTGGGCAGCAGCAGCCAGGTGCAGGCTGAAGCATATAAGAAACAGTTGGGAGGCGGTTGGGAGTCAGTTGGGAGGCGGTTGGGAGGCGGTTGGTCTGCCAGGAAGCCCTGAAGGCCAACGCTGTGGTCCCTTAGCCCCTGTCCTGGCCCATGCCCACCATGACTTGCCCTGACCCTGGCCCGGACCCTGACTGTGGCCCTGCCCTGGCCTGCAGATCTGGGTGCCCAGTGAGTTCAACCGCCAGGGCTTTGCAGCCTCAGGCGTGCCGCTGGCCAAGCTGTTCCTGCTGCCTGAGGGCATCAACACCACCCTGTTCAACCCGGCAGCCCACACCCCCCTGGACCTGGTGGCGTTGGGGGGAGAGCTGCTCATGGGCACCCCCCCGCCCCCCACCTGCGCACCCCCCCCCACGCCAGGGTCTGACCGGCAGCAGGGGGCCAGCCAGGGGGGAGGTGGTGAGGGGGGAGGAGGGGGTGGCCACAGCAGCAGAGCAGGCCGTAGGTTGAGGCAGGCAGGCGGCCCTGCAGGTACCCCCCTGACCAGGGCAGCAGACAGGGCTACACAGCAGGAGGGGCTGGGCAGGCAGGCAGGCGAGGTGCTCAAGGGGCCAGAGCCTGGGGGGGGCAGGCAGCAGCAGGGCTCCCCCCCAGTCAGCAGCAGCAGTGCAGATCAGGCCGCGGGGGACGCTAGCCAGCCAGGTCATGACAGAAGAGCAGGCAGGGAGGGGGGCGGCCTGGACAGCAGCGGGTCAGGCGGAGGGCGGGCCAGGCAGGGGGGCCAGCAGCCTGGCAAGGGGTCAGGCGGGGGGGAAGGCGGCGGGGCCAGCAAACGCGACGCCCTGGATTGGCCGCGGGGGCAGCAGGCGGGCGCAGCGGCCAATGGGACGGAGGGTGGGGGGGGACCCAGCCGCGACCTGGAGGGTCAGGGGGGGGAGCCGGGGGGGGCTGCTGTCCGCAGCGCCTGCCGGCCCTTCCGCTTCTTGTCCGTGTTCAAGTGGGAGACACGCAAGGGGTGGGACCTGCTGCTGCAGGCTTACGCCGCCGAGTTCAAAGTAAGGCTAGGGCAGGGTCCAAGGGGTAGGGCCAAGAGGGCAGGGTCAAGAGGTCAGGGCCAAGAGGGCAGGGTCAAGGGCAGCAGGGCAGTGGTGGCAGGGCCAAGAGGTCAGGGCCAAGTGGCCTGGGATGGGGCTGAGGGGGCGGCAGTGAGGGGCGGTGGACCTGCTCAGGCCACTCAATTCCATCCCCCTACTTGGTTTGCATATGCATTGCCCCAGCCACGCTCTACCGCATCCCTGGCACTGTGACCCAAGTGTTGGGTGGCTCTGTAGTGCAAGTCACTCACTCGCTTGCACCAGTCCGGGAGCGCACGGGTTCAAATCCTGACATTTGCTGTCGTGACGCCGCTGGCTGCAGGGGCGCTCAGATGTGGAGCTGCACATCTTCACCAAGGAAGCCTTCGAGCAGGTGGGGTCATGCAGGCAGGCGGGCGGGAGGGCATGCGGGAGGGCGAACGGGCACAAATGCGCTAGGCAGGCAGGGGTTCAGGCAGGGGGGCAGGCAGGGGGGCACAGCTTGGCCTCAACCTGAGACCTCTGAGCTGCCTGTCAGTCTGAGCTACCAGCACAGCAGGTGCGCAGATCTGCATCTGCCTGGTGGTGTCTGACACCACCTGTGTGGTGGGAGGGTGGAAGGGAGGGAGGGAGGGTTGGTGGCAAGGGCAAGGGCATCAGGCAAGGCCAAGGCACCGCACCCTCCTGGCAGACTGGAGCAAGGGCAGTAGACAAGGCCTTGGAGGCCACCGCTGAGGCCACTGCACATCCCGGCAGCTGCATGCCAGCGCTCTCGTCTGTGCTGCTCCACAAGCCCCTCTACACCCCCTGCACCCCAGCTGCAGCTGCCCAGCAGCTTCCCTGCCCGCACTGCACTCAGCGCTGACGCTCGGTGCTGACGCAGCAGTCACCCCTCCATAGCCCCCCTGCCAGCACAGGCCCTCCACCTCCACCGAGGGCTGCTGGCCTGCCCCGCCCCCTCCCACCACCCTAACCCCCTGCAGCCGCCAGCAGCAGCCGACCAGCCCCCCCCACCCAGTCTTGAGCTGTGAGGCGGTGTTGGCTGTGCAGGTGGGCAGCAGCTTCGTGTCGTACGTGCGCCGCGTGGCGGGTCCGCTGCTGGGCATCAGCCCCGGGGGTGCGGGGGAGGCGGCGGCCTGGGCAGCGCTGCCGCGAGTGTACCTGCACACACAGCACGTGCCAGAGCCTGACTACCCCCGGGTGTACCGCAGCGTGGACGCGCTGGTCATACCCACCCGGGGCGAGGGCTGGGGGCGGCCTCAGATTGAGGTAAGGGAGGGCCAAGTAGGGGAAGGGGAGGGGAGGGGGAGGGCAAGGGGAAGGGGAGGGATCAGGGAAAAGGGAGGGCAGGGTAAAGGTGGAAGGGCACGGAGGGAAGATAAGGGGAAAGAGCAGAGGGGGATATCAGGGCAGGGCAGGCAGGGCTGTGCCGGCACAGGGGTCATATGCCCAGCCTACCTGGATCACCTGCCCAAATGGGACCCCCCCCTCCCACTGGGCCTGGTTCATTGCCTGGGTTGCATGCCAAGCAGCAAATCACACTGAGGCTAGCCGTGTCCTGCCTGTGGCCAAGGAGGAGGGTGTGAGCCTTCGGATTAGGGGTAGGGGTGAGGGTTAGGGTTAGGGTTAGGGGTAATTTCCCCGCGGTTGACCACCCTGTTCTCTGCTGCCCTCCCTTCTGCCCCCCCCCCCGCTGCTCCCCTGCCCTGCCCTGCACGGCCCAGCATCTGCAGCAGCCCCTGCGTCTGCCCTGAGTGCAGGCTATGGCCATGGCCCTGCCCGTCATCTCCACCAACTGGAGCGGTCTGACCGCCTTCCTGGACGCCAGTGTGGGCTACCCGCTGGCCATTGAGGGCCTGGCGGAGGTGCAGGACAGCGGGGCCAACGCCTTTGAATGGTTCCAGGGCCAGAGGTGGGCGCCAGGGCAGGGCAGGGCAGGGCAGGGCAGAGCAGAAAGGCATGCAGGGGAGGGAGGGAGGGAGGGAGGGGTCAGGTGGGCTGCCAGGTGCGCTGACAGAGGCCCCCATCACCTCAGTCAAAGGGCGCTGGAGGGGAAGTTGGTGGGGGGGGCTGCAGGGGGCCTGAGGAGGGGCAGCAGGCGGTGTGTGGTAGCTAGCGGCTGCCTTGCCGTGCGGCTGCCAGGTGGGCGCTGCCCTCCGTGCCTCACCTGCGCCACCTCATGCGCTTTGTGGTGGAGCACCCCCAGGCAGCGGCTGCAAAGGGTGCAGCAGCCAGGGCCCGAGTGGTCAGGTGAGCAGCTGACCACTCCCTGGCTCTGCTGGCCCCCCTGGGTCAAGGTGGCAGGCAGGCAGGCAGGCAGGCAGGCAGTCTGGTGGTGCCCTCCACCACCTCCCCCCCTCCCCCCTCTTCCCCTCCATCCCAGCCCCCCCTCCCCCTTCACCCTTTTCCCTTCCCTCTGCCCCTCCCCCCCAACTAGCCCCCTGCCCCTCCCGCTGCTCCCCCACCCCCCCACAGCGCTGCTCCCCCCTAGCCCACTCCTCCCCCCATTCTCCCCTCCCCCCCTCAGCCAAGCTGTTGCTTCCCTTCCCCCCCCACCTTCCACCCAGCTTCCACCACCTCTCACTCCGTCTTGCGGAGCCCGCTCTGGCGATGTCGCCGCTAGGCTCCGCTTTGACCCCACTGGCCAGGCTGCTGGCCCACCCTCGCGTTGACTGCCCCCTCACCTCAGCCCCCCCTGCCCCTGCTGTTCCCCTCCTCCACCCTCTTCCCTCACCTCCCCCTGACCCCTTGCCCCTGCTGTTCCCCTCTTCCCCCTCTCCCCCTTCCCTTTCCCATCGCCCCCTTTACCCCCCTCCTTAGCCGCCCCTGCTGGCCCCTGCCGCCCCCCCTGCAGCCGCTTCAACCACAAGGCCACGGCGACGCTGCTGCTGGCCCAGCTGCTGCGCCTGCAGGACACGGTGGAGGCGGTGATGGGTCAGCAGCTGGGGGCCGGCCCCTGGACCCTGACCTCCTCCTCAGGGGCTGGGGCCAGCACCCCAGGCGCCCTCGGTCCCTCCCTGGCAGCCAGGAGGGGGGCGGCCCCCTGCAGCAGGGGCAGCAGGGGCGACAGCAGGAGGGGTGGGGGGTGGCAGAGAGCTGCAGTGCAGGCTATGGGCCTGTCTGGGTTCGGGCGGGGGGGGGCCCGTAGCATAAGCAGCAGTGGTGGGATGGGGGGGGGAGAGCAGCAAAGGGGGGGGGAGGTTGGTTGCACTGGACGGGAGGAGCGGGGGGAGGGGCCTGGGTCGGGGGGAGCAGCAGAGGCCAGCCCCCCCGCCCCCTCCAATGCCAGCAGCTGGGGGTGGAGGGGCAAGGCAGTGGGCTAACCACAAAGCCTGGGGCAAAGCCTGGCTGCCGGTACAGGGTGCGGGCGGGTGAAGAAGGGCTGGGCGGCAGGTATGGGGGGGGGGGGGCGTAACCCGTCAGTACAGCAGTGCTTCTCAACGCCTGGCCAGCAGGGGGGGGGGGGGGGGGTTCACTGCCCCCAAGCATCCCTAGCTGATGGCGGGGCAGCTGGCTGTGAAGACTAGGTCAGCCCCAGCTGGCCCCCCTGCCGTGACCTGCATGAGCAGCAGCAGCAGCAGTGGATAGCTGGGGCATGGCCTGGGGGCTGCTGGGGCCATCAAGCCTTGGCTCGCCCCTGGTTGTCCTCATGCTGTGGAGTTGACAGGGGCAGAGGCATCCTGTACAGCATAGCATAAGTCCCGCTGGGGGCTGGCTGAGGCAGAGCCAGGCTGTGCGCCCTCACCACCACCACCACCACCACCACCACCACCACACAGCCAGTGGGCCAAGAGGCGGGTGATGCTGACTCAGCAGCTGGTAGGGGTAGGTGGTTTGCAGGGAGGAGGCTGGACTGGACTGGCTTGGGCTGGGCTGGGCACAAGCTTTGAAGCTTCAAAGGTGCCCTGCAGAGGACGGGGGCATCGCAGGGGTAGCACTGCAGGTGCAGCGTGGGGGGCTGCGTGAGGGAGCCAGTGTGGCCTGCAGTGGCACCACTCCCAGGACCAGGGGGGGGCTGGGGCTGTCTGACAGGGGGAGGGGGGCAGCCTGGAAGCTGTCTGGCAGCTGCCTGGCAGCTTCCTGCCTCTGGCAGCTCAGGGGCCAGTGATCACCCAACCTGGAGCCAGGGCCACTGGGTCCTGCAGTTGCATCAGGCACAGGCATCTGGCACGCACAGCAAAGCAGGCTGGCTGGGCAGCTGTGCAGGCTGTGACAGCCCTCCTGCACTCAGGGGGTCCAGCCCTGGCGGGCGCCTGGCTCATGTTGACAGCTGCAAGCTGCCTGGTGCCTCGGGGGCTGGCGCCCGGAGACCCCTACTGAGCCTTGCAGCCTTGGGGTCAGGCAGGATCTGCTTTGTGTCCTTCCTCCAATGTTGTAGCATCCCATCCGCAGCGTTCAATGTCCTGCTCTGTGTATAGACACAGCCCCTCATGCATCCAGGTCACCGCATACATCGCGGCACCACGCTTGTTGTTGAACGAGGAAAGTGCATGATGGGTGCTATAGGTTTGAGATGTTGTCTGGATCTGTCGCGGTCAGGGCCAGGGCTAAGGGCTTTATCTTACAGTTGGACATCAGTTGAGGGGCAGTTGAGGGGCAGTTCAGGTGCAGCAGGGATTCATGGGGCGGAGCTGGCCAGGGGTGGGCTGAGCAGGTGCTTGGCTGGCTGGGCGCAGCGGGCTGCTTGGCCGCACCCTACACATGGGCAGGCAAGTGGGCCAGGTGGGCAGGCAGGTGGCTTGGTGCTCAGGTTATACGCTTGCAGCTACTGGGTCGCTGCCTGCCCACCCGTATTAGGGTGGCTCCTCAGCTGAGGATGCAAATGTATGTAAAGTTGTCACAATGTCACAGGGGGGTGGGTGATCGTGTAGGTGAAAGATGCCCATGCCATGTGTGAGGCAGTTTACTTCATGCAAAGAAAAACGCAACCCGTAATCAAGGTCCTAACAATCTGCCGAGGTGGTGGTACTGATGGATGATGAGATGGGCTGATGAGAGAGACTCGATTAAACTGCATTGTGGTAAGGCAGCAGAGGCCCGCTGGTGGTGGGATGTGTCGTGCTTCCTAGCTGCAATGGAGCTTCAACCGGCATCGCACCGCTTGCTTCCCATGTGCTATGGAATTCCATGTGAGATGAAACCTAAGTTGCTTGAAAAGGCCACCGCCCGTCTCAACGCACATCGCGTGATGGTCTAGAGGAAGCGGAAGGGCACCGCCGAGCAAAAGAAGGGCCCGGCAAAGAAATCGAAAGGTGCGTGTCCCTAGCCGGTTGTGGGTTACGTGAGTTACGCGCAGTGTAAGCACCCGTCGCTCCTGTAGGGTCCATCGCAGCGTCTCGTTCCCCTCAAGGGAAACAACGACAGGAGGAACGGAATGGGTGGGAAACGAAAAGACGTCAAGTAGTTGCCGCATCGTGTCTTGGCCTGTCACAGTGTCAATTGTCGACTATAGTCAGCAGCAACTCAATTCAACAGTCCAGATGCAAGGACGTGTTTACCGTACTCTCTCTTTTGGTTCTGGAGGCCTCGTAATTTACGAGTCGTAAAGTCTTTCCCGACCCAAACAAAAGGGGGTGGTCCGGTTGGGCTAGTCAGCACTGCAAGGCAAAGTTAGGTCACGCCAAAGTATGTTCCCACAAGCCTACTCAATGAAATGACGTGCTTTCTTCTCCAGCAGCTGTGACGTTGAGTAAGGAACAGAGTTACAGATCGAGAGTCTGAAAAGTCGCAGTGGTCAGCTCACAACATACTACTTTGTGGATGGGGGTCCCTTTTCCTGTGTGACTGGCGAGAGAGAGACGCACATTCTCCGCGTTTGTTGCAATGTCGATCAGTAACTTGCCCCTCGACGGTCTTCCGACGCCGCCTGCACCAATGAAAGGCTCGCGGAGTGAGCCTGGCGGGCTAAACATAGATTGTACTTCAGGCTCGCTGCCAAGCGCAGTTCGCTCACTGATGCCGCTACTCAACACTAGAACAATCGATAGTGAGCAGCTGAGGTGTGTCCGCGCTCGCTTGCGCCGGCACGGACTCTGATGCAAGGATTAACGCGCCGCCTGCCAGTAGATACGGAGTAATTCGCAGGTGCCAATGCAACAAACGCTATCGAAATCGGTGCACGTTGTAGCGAGTACTTGCATGAAGATTACCAATCCCATGTTGGGACATCCTGAGTCTTGGGCCAAGACTCTTGGCCTGTCACAATGTCAATTGTCGACTATAGTCAGCAGCAACTCAATTCAACAGTCTTGTCCAGATGCAAGGACGTGTTTACCGTACTCTCTCTTTTGGTTCTGGAGGCCCCGTAAAGTCTTTCCCGACCCAAACAAAACATTTTTCCCGATGCAAAATTTGCAGCAAAACACAGCTGTGCGGATGTGGGTGTGCTCTTAAGTACTCTAGACAGCCATCCCTTGCATAACATGTCAATCCTCCGTGGTTTATACACTTCTTGCACAGGTCACCATGTCAAGCCGTCACCGTCTGGAATTTGCACTAATTGGGGGCACTGCACCTCCCCCATGAAGTCTTGGTGCTTCTGTGGTTGTTTGCAGTGCCGGCATATCTCTTCATCCTTCTCAAACACTCAAACTTGCATGCCCTAGCAGTCACCCATGCCGCAGCCTTGGCCAAGGCAAGCACCCCAGTAGCTGACTTGGTGCGACCAGCCTCCCGAGCTGCTTTTCCAGGTTGGCCAGCCACTCCGGCAGCTGACCATGGTCGTAAGACCGCGTTACTATAAGTTCTGCTGCTATGCTGTCAATGTAAGTTGAGCGAGGCTAAACGGAGACGCACATTATTGATAGTCTCCAGCATCATGGTTGTCATGGCAGTAATGGCTGTAGGGTGGCGTAGTGGATTTGTTACGCGTTGTTCTGGCCTCCAACAGAATGTACCCAACACCTGACGGAGGAGGATGGCCAAGCAGCCTAACGGTCAGGTTAGACAAGCAAGCCAAAAAAGGCCAATTTTCCGATTTTAGACAAGCAAGCCAAAGAATTTTAGACAAGCAAGCCAAAAAAGGCCAATTTTCCTAACTGACTCTATACACCGCTTCACGATGTAAGATTGGCACGCCTTGACGCAGCGCCGCGCACGTTAGCATCGGCTCAGAGGAACAGGCCTATGGTGATCGGCTGGTCCGCGACCCTGTCCAATGTTCGGGGGCCCCGACCAGCACACAACGCCAGCAGCGCTCCATCGCTCTTATTTGCGCCTTAAAGAATGTGTGCTGTTGCGGCGATGTCCTCGGCGATGTCCAGGTGCCTACTGGGTGTCCACAGTGTGTGCTACATGCTGCTTGCTAGAGGCTTGTCTCATGGCCGGGTTGAGGGCCACCGTCACACTGTCTTGTGATGGCACTGTACGTGACTTCATGCATCCTCTTGGCCACACGACGTCGCTTGACTATCCTAGCTGCGTCGCCCTGGAGGTTAGGCTACGCTTGCACTCCACTGTGTATAGTATAATGTCGGAGGCCAAGCTGTTACGGGAAAATAACGGTCGAGGCTGGGTCGAGAGTTGCGGTAAACGTCGAGGCGCAGCCGAGACGTTTACGCTACTCGAGACCTAGCCAAGACTGTTATTTGGACGTGAACAGCGCTGGCCGAGACATTATGCGATATCCCTTTACATTACGAGCATACGGTGTTCTAGCCTTGTGATGAGAACGCCCCCTCCACCCTGTCCACTCGGTAACAGTGCTGGGCGATTGGGTAATAATGTAATAAGTCGGTAATAATCCAGCGAAAAAAACGGTAATAAGTCGAAAAAACCGTCCTCAAAATGAGTGAACTTTATTACATCGGTAATAGCTACACCGCCCGTTTGGTACTCTGCTTATTACTTATCCCCCAACAATGTATCCCATCTTCCGCAAACCCCAAAGCGGGCGGCTGCCCACCACAGCCGAACATTCATCGGAGAACAACAACATAGCTGACCCACTAGGGCTAGAGTGTGGTGCTACAGCCTAGCCTGTTGCATGCTGACCCACAAGGGCTGGGGTGTGGGGCTATGTGGGATTTATTGCATCCAGGGCCTACAAGGGAGTATGCTGTAATTTTATAGACTCAAATGGCGATTTTGCGATTTATTTTGATTTGTATTTAGTAAACAGTTAGTTATTTAATTAATAATTACTAAAAGTAATACAAAAACTCATGTTTTGATGTTTTTTATTACACTGAGGAATACGTCTTTGGCGAATCGCCCAGCACTGCTCGGTAAGCAGCAAGTGCAAGCAGCAAGCGGCAGCAAGCAGCAAGCGCAAGCAGCAAGTGCACCAATGTGCAATTCGTGCAAGCCGTAGCTCGCATTATGATAGAGCTTGCACGGTGATGCGCATGGGTGTAGCGGTAGACGACGTGGTAGCAAGGCTAAGAAAGTTGCACGCACTTTCCCAGTAATCGGGGTCAAGTCGCGCACTTTTCCCGTAATTGTGGGTCCACTCGTGCACTTTTCCCGTAATTGTGGGTCAGGTCGTGCACTTTTTCAGTAATTGTGTCAAGGCGTGCACTTTTCCAGTAATTGTGTCAAGGCGTGCACTTTATCCCGCGAGTCAGCGCTGATGCCGCGACCCTCATGGTACGCTACGCGAAGTCATGTATGAGGCCATCCACGCGTCAAGTCATCGATTTCAGCGTCCGAAGTGCCGACCATTACGGGGATATAACGAACTGTGATTTTCTCGTAATGGAAAGGGATTGCTCAGGAATGAACAGCCATTTGATGCCGCGAGATCAGCGAGCCTTCCCGATATGCCTACTGCATCAAAGGGCCTGCACGGCCTGGGCGCCCACCAGTGTCGACAAGTGTCCAGGTGGCAAGGTTACTGTAGATGGATGCGGCGTTCTTTTTCAAGCGGTGGCCAGTAAGTACGGTTTACAACAGCACTAGCGCGAGGGCCGGCGGTTATGTTCAGTAACGGGGTGGCTCGCATCTCGCATCGGGCTGTCGCAGCTCGCTCGCAACATGACGAAGCCCTCCTCCTCCACCACACTAAAGCATATACTATGAGCTGCAGGCAGCATGTCCGAAGTGTCTTTCGACGACTTATTTGATAGGGCAGATAAATGAGAGTATGTTGGAGCAGCAGAAAGAAGAAGCCGGTGCAGCTCAAGCAGCACATGTGGCAAGGTTCAGCCAGGACATCGCGTCATTTCTGCAGCTTTCGAAGGGAACCACGACATACGTTCTAGGTCAGTGGGTCTGGCAGGGGTCTAGGCATGAGCCGTGAACATGTGTTTGACACAGGCTGCTTCTGTTAGCAACAATAGTGCCCTGGTTGACACTATTCCTTGCAATACTCCTCGATGCGCTCGAGTAGTTGCCGCCTGTTCTTACCCACGGACCCTACCCCCAACTTCTGGCTCAGATGCTTGAGCTCCTCCACCGTCATGCCTTTGGAACGCAGAGCAGGCAAGGGTGGCTCAAACCTGTTGTACACCCCCCTTGCTGTATCTTCCAACTCCTTTAGCCTCTTGCTGTCCACTTGCTGTTGCTGTTGCCGGGCTGTGACGCTGTCTCTGACAGCTACAGCTGCTGCTCGTTGCTCATCTGATGGCATGCTTACTAAGCACCTAATGCGCTTCATAACCCTTTCCGCCTTGCTTTGCGCTTGTTGTTGCCGCTTTCCTGGCTTTGCCTTGTTGGTAGCAAGGGCCTGAGTGCCCCCACCAGGGCTGGCAGGTGTGCCCCCAGGGCTGGCAGTTGTGCCCCCAAGGCTGGCAGCTGTGCCCCCAGGGCTGGCAGCTGTGCCCCCAGGGCTGGCAGCTGTGCCGCCAGGGCTGGCAGCTGTGCCGCTAGGGTTGGCAGCTGTACCAGGGCTGGCAGGAGCCCCATGGTTTTGTAGGGCTTTGCGTTCTGCCGTTGCTGCCACCATGCCTTGCTGGGTAACCACGCCATCTGCCACCCATGCAGTGGTGTCCTCCATTGCAAGCTTGGCTCGCCCGGACATCCCCTCCGCATTTATGCGTAGCACGCTGTCATTGTTGAGCTGTTTCAGCATGGTTTCTGGCACTGCGTTGGTCATGTGCGTTGCCCTGTAGTAGCGGCTGAGAAGCTGCTCCATTGCTGGTGTCAACATGCCAGTGTCCCTTGTGACCTGCACGCAATGGTATAGCTGGTGTGAGATTGAGGCCGCCACTGCTTTTTGTTCCCGCCACTTGCAGATCGCTCACCTCCAGGTCAGCCGTCATCTTGTGCAGCTCCAGGGGTGTAGCGTGCTAAGGCACACCGCCGAGAACCGATAACTACCTTCTTTCCCACAGCATGACACGGCCAGGGTTTAGAACGTTTCCCCCGAGGAGTCGAACCTCTGAAGCAGGTGTGCACGAAGGCCCACCTGCCCCTTTCGCCCACCATGTCACACTGCAATACAGAAGTACCGTGAGGCGAGCTAGGCTTCGAGGAGCCGTTCGCTACATTCCTCCCCCTCCAAAGAGGAAACGTTCCGCCCTCGTGAGAACACGAGGACTCGCAACACTAAAGCAGTGATGCTAGGACAAACCATGCACTGCATTATATGCAGTCAACACTTCTTGGCAGTTCACAAGGTTATTCCTTGGCTCCCATGTGTTGTAAGAGTCATCATAACCTTGCCACTTGACCAAGTAGCCACGTGCTTTACCAGCACTGACACCACGACGGGCGAGCAGCTTCTCAACCTCATACAGAGGCGCCTCGTCATACAGAGGCAAGTGGGGATGCTCACTTGTGTAGGGTCTCAGCAGAGCAACATGGAACACAGGATGCATGCGTGCCATGGCAGGAGGCAGGTCCACGCGCACAACAACAGGACCTACATGCTCCAGCACCTTGAAGGGCCCAATGAACCTAGGCAACAGCTTCTTAGCCTTACCTGGCTTCAGCCTGAGGTTTTTGGTGCTCAGCAGCACTAGCTGACCAGGGCTGAACTCCACATCCCTGCGTCCCTTGTTGGCCAGATAGGCCTGACGCTGCTGAGCTTGCTCCATGAAATGGCGGGCCTGCTTGACATTACTCTGCCACCACTCAGACAGCTTCCTGGCAGAGGGACAGTACACCTCACTCGGCAACTCCAGCAGAGCCGGTGTCAAAGGTGACTGGCCAGTGTTGACCAGGAAGGGTGTGGACTGGATGGATTCCTGCCAGCTGTTGTTTACAGCAAACTCAGCCAGTGACAGGAAGAAGGGTCAGTCAGACTGGGCAGGGGAGATGTAATGTCGAAGCATTTCCTCCAGGGTACGATTATACCTTTCTGTTTGACTATCAGACTCAGGATGGTAAGCGCTGGGTTTACATTCTTTTACACCAAGAATGGCCATAACTGACGCCCAGAAATGATTAGTAAAGTGAGAGCCCCTATCAGAGATAATTTCTCTGGGCATTCCATGGTGTTTAAACACATTATCAATAAACAAGCGGGCAAAGCCCTCGGCATTCATAGACTCACGACACGGCACAAAGTGTACCATTTTAGATAGCCTATCCACAAGGACAGCAATGACATCAAAGCCATGAACACCAGGCGGTAGTTTAGTGATCAAGTCCATAGACATGGACTCCCATCTGTCATAAGGTATGGCCAGTGGTGTGAGTAAACCACCAGGTCTGGTATTCACAAACTTGTTGCGCTGGCAAGCATCACAATTACTTACATAGTGACGCACTTCAGATCTCATGCGTGGCCACCATAGTATCCGGGAGTTACGCTCCAGCGTCTTGGTGATACCCACATGACCTGCAAACTGTGCATCATGCATCTCCACCAATATCATGGCTTTGAGATCTGGGCAGTGGGGAACCACTATCTGATTCTTGCCCTTGGTGCGATATAGGCCATGCTTGTCCAGATCATATTGATCCACAGTGCTGGCAAAGTCCTCATCTGCTGCATACGCTGCTAGGAGCTGCTCTGTCATATTGACAGCGTGCAAAGGGTGCACAGGCAAAGGAGGTGGGGGTAAGGGCTGTTCCAAAACCAGCTGAGGCTGTGGCTCCTGCTGCGGCTGCTGAATGGCAGGCTGAGCAGGCTGCACCACACTAGCTTCCTCCCCCTCCAAAATGCGTTTCCTGCTCCTGGGCATGACCATGACAGGATTGCTGACATGAGCATCAGGTATGCGTGACAGAGGGTCAGCAGGGTTAGTATCATATTAGTAGATATTCAATGGTAAAATCATACCTAGATAAGAACTCTAGCCACCTTGTTTGACGTCTTGATAAGACCTTTTGTGTTGTTAAGGCTACCAAAGGTTTGTTGTCTGTGTACAACGTGAAGGGAACTCCCTCCAGGTAACAGCGCCACTCTTTACATGCAGTAATAATTGCAAGTAGTTCTTGTTCACCAGTGGTATAGTTCTTTTATAGCTGGAATCAGCTTCTTGCTTTAATAAGCCAGAGGATACCCCTTCTGCATGAGTACTGCACCTACGCCTTGCAAAGAGGCGTCACAGTAAACCATGGTTTAATGATATCTGGGATTTTGAGTAAAGGTACTCTAGAAATAGCATGCTTAAGAGCATCAAAAGCCTTTAATTTATCATCAGGCCATTTGTGCCAATTGAAATCAGAACCTGCTTTTCCAGTCAGGTCAGTTAGAGGTGCTGAAATAGCACTGAAGTTGTGTACAAAACTTGCGCACAAAATTGGCAGCACCCAGAAAATGCTGCATGGTCAGGAAGTGATAGACTTCACTTTATCAGGGTCAACAGCTATGCCTGGTCACTGACAATGTGACCCAGGGATTTGAGTGCAGTTTTAAGAAACTCACACTTTGATAGTTTAGCTTTAAACTGATGCTTACGTAATAACTCAAGAACTCTCCTCAAATGTGTGAAGTGTTCTGACACAATTTTAGACATGATGAGAATATCATCTATGTACACAAGGGCACAGTCATTAATGACATCAGCAAAGGCATTGTTCATCACACGTTGAAACGTGGCTGGCGCATTGGTTAGGCCAAAGCACAGAACCTTAAACTGATAAAGGCCACTAGGTGTTTTGAAGGCTGTCTTAGGGACATCCTCATTAGGTATCCTGATCTGGTGATAACCAGCTTGCAGGTCTAGTGACGAAAACATCGTGCACCCAGCTAACCTGTCAAACAGGTCATCCACTCGAGGTAGTGGGTATTGATCCCTAAGTGTGATTTTATTCAGCTAACGATAATCTACACACATCCTCAACTCACCTGACTTCTTTTTGACAAAGAGGACAGGGGCAGCGTAGGGAGAGGAGGAAGGCTCAATGATGGCCTGCTCCAGGAAGGCTGCAACCTGCTTCCTCATCTCCAGAAGCTCTGGCTGGCTCATCTTATATGATGGCAAGGCTGGTGGCTTACAGCCAGGCTGGATGGTGTGTCATACTGGACGCTGAGGGGGTAGGGTATTAAAGGGTGCAAAGACATCGTCGTACTCAAATATCAGCGCTGTCAGCTGAGCTGCCACTGCAGGGGGTATGGAGGTCGGGTAATTGATAGTGGGGGCAGGAGGTGAGGTGGTTGGGAGAGAGCGAGGGTCAGGTATGTTGGACAGCTGATTAGCTGGAGAAGGGGTTGGGTAATGGATGGGTGAGTTAAAGGGTGGGGTAGAAGCTTGAGAGGGGTCAGGTATATGGGACAGCAAATTAGCTGGATCAGAGGTAGGGTGCACGGACAGCACACTTGCTGGGGTGGAGGTAGGGTCATTGATAAGAGGGACAGAGGGTAAAGTAGATGAGAGAGGATGAGGGCAGCAAATTAGCTGTAAGAGGGGTAGGACAGCATATTAGCTGGGTCAGAGGTAGGGTAGTTGATAGGTGAGTTAGAGGGTAAGGTTGTTGATTAAGAGTGAGGGTTAGGGTGAACGGTAGGTGAGGCAGAGGGGAGGGTTGTTGAGATCAGGGCAACCAGAGGTTGGTCATCCTTTCTTAACCACTTGTAAGCCACCTTAGTTGGCACTGTGGCTTGCTTGTGCTTTGCCAGGATATGGGCATAGATGGGGCCATAATGGGCGCTGCAGGCTCACACTTGAGCACCGTATTAATAGACGACAACTGTACTGTAATAGTACGTGCCAGATAGTCTAGCAACACACCATTCGACTGTAACCAGTCACTGTCCATCAAAGGCAGAGAACGTCACCAGCAACTGAACCCTGCAGCTCAGTGTCTGCACATTCAACTGGACGTTGCATTCATGCGTACAAACTACAGGCTGGCCATTAGCCACAAGTAATTCCTTGGGCTGCATCAGTTTACAACTGGCAAGCTGATACTGCTCATCAGCAGCACAGTTGATGAAGTTGGCTGCTGCACCACTGTCAAACAACACAGTACAGGCATAGCCATTCACTCTACCCGGGAACGAGAAGTGTAAGACACCATGGTCTGCTGCATGACCCATGGGCAGATTTGCCTCATCTGTGAGCATAGGAGCATTGTAACAGTGCTACTGGGTCGCTGGGGTGCATGGCTGATTAGCGGCTTGCACGGCTGGCGGTACGACAGCGACAACACAACAGTAGCTGATTTGACGCGTTGCTAGACTACTACTATTGGTAGCGTACTCTTTAAGGACGCAACGCGGTGAACGATACTCGTCCAGGGAAGATCAGATGCGATGGCGGCCGGGAGGCTGCAATTCGATGTTTTGTAGAGACAGCGTTAGATGACTGTGCTTACAATGTGGGTCCGTCGTTAACTCTGTAAACAAGTGTTGAAAAACCATCTGGACTCGTCTCAAAACAATGCAAAATCAAATCTCACAAGATCCTGCATGGAGATCCTACAATGAAAAATATGCAGCCTGTTCCATGCATCCTGGCTAGGCCTGTGAACTGTTACACTCTCCCCCACTCCGAAAGAGCTACGTCCCGGAGCGTGTCTGTTGAAAAACATCATGTCATAAGTAATCCGCAAGCAAGTATGCATGACAGGCAAGACAGGTATGACATGCAAGACAGGCAAGACAAGCAAGCATGCATGCAGGCTAAGACTTAAACTTCATCCATGTTCTAGGCTGCTTAGTGCGCCTCTCGTATGCCTTCACAATCTTGTTGAGGAAACCCTTGGAGAGATCTTCTTGTAGCTGAGTGTAAGGTAGCCAGCTGTTCTCGTGGTCCGGGTGTCCCTTCCATTTCACCTGCAATTGCAATGCCCCTCGTAGGAAGCGGTGGTTTCTGACCTCCTGCACCTCATAATGTGCCTCGCCATCGATGATGTCAGGGTCTGGCGGTGGAGCAGGGTTGCGTGTGGGGAATAAGGCGGAGCCGTCATTGTGAAGCTTGACATGGGACACGTGCACTACAGGGTGGATGTTCTTCCAGACCTCTGGAAACTGTAGCTTTAGTGCCACTGGCGTGACGACCTCCAGGACTTTGAATGGACCATGTTGCCTGGGAGTGAATTTGTGTGTGGCATGCTCTGCTCGTGCATTGGAAGGTGATGTGTGTGCAAAGAAGCTGTCAGCCAGGTAAACCTGGTCACCAACATGGAATGTGTGCTCTGTGCGCTTGGCATTTGCGTGCTTGGCCTGCCTCTCTTGAGCTTTCAGCAGGTGCTGCCTTGCAGCTGTGATGTCTCTGGCCATGCGCTCCAGGAATGCAGGTGCAGTCTCACTGTCTGCTGTAGCTGCGCCTGCAGTGGGTGCCGCTAAGGACAATGGCGTGTGTGGCTCCTGCCCGGAGTTTAGGCGGAAAGGGCTGAAGCCTGTGCTGGCCTGCACCGACGCGTTGTAAGCGAACTCCGCAGCAGTGAGGTGCTCATCCCAGTCATCGTGGTGTGGTGATACAAAATTGCGAAGCATGTCCTCGAGCGTCCGGTTAGCTCGCTCGGTCTGCCCGTCGGTTTGAGGGTGGTTGGCAGTAGACATGTTGAGATGGGTTCCGGTCAGTCGAAAGAGCTCTTGCCAGAAGGCTGATGTGAAGCGTGGGTCTCGGTCTGACACAATGACCTTTGGCAGGCCATGCAGCCGGAAAACGTTGTCAAAGAAGAGACGTGCCAATGCGGGTGCAGTGATAGAAGTGGTGGTCGGCACGGCATGGATCATTTTAGTTAGCTTGTCCACGAAAACGACGATAACATCATTACCAGCAGATGAAACAGGCAGCTGAGTGATTAGGTCCATGCTGACCTGCTCCCAACGGTGCTGGGGGATAGGTAGAGGCTGCAATAAGCCGATGGGTTTAGATGTGTTGGTCTTGCTACGCTGACAGCTGTTGCAGGTGCGGACATAGTCATGCACCGATGCTGACATGCGCGGCCAAAAGAAATGGCGGGATAGACGATGGTATGTCTTGTCCCTACCGAGATGACCAGAGATGGGTATGTCATGTGCCTCACGTAGCAGGTCGGTGCGCAGTGGGCCAGCAGGGATGTAAAGCCTGCGGAGCCCCCGGCCTGTGTGGTGCAACAGACTGCCCTCGATTTCGAACTGGCGTGCTTTGCCAGCAAGTACGGCAGCGAAGTGATGCTGGTACTGTGCGTCAGCTGCGGCGGTGGTGCCGACAGTGCTCAGGATTTGTTGGGTGACAGAGACGTGCGAGTGT
The DNA here is from genome assembly GCA_030144725.1 of Haematococcus lacustris. Classification (NCBI taxonomy): domain Eukaryota; kingdom Viridiplantae; phylum Chlorophyta; class Chlorophyceae; order Chlamydomonadales; family Haematococcaceae; genus Haematococcus; species Haematococcus lacustris. The sequence continues at coordinate 3,873,893 of JASKMD010000031.1, forward strand.
TCTGTGCCCTGGGCGGTGCCCGATTTGAGTGTGTGCAGCTGAGTGTGTGCAGCTGAGTGAGTGTGTGAGCATACACGTGATAGGCCCCGTTTCCAATGGCGGAGTTGGAGTTGGAGTTGGAGTTGGAGTTGGAGTGCTTGGAGTTGGAGTTGGAGTCCTCGCGGAGTCGCCAGCAGCACTAACCACCAGCCCAACCGCCGACTCCAACTCCGCCATTTCCAACCGCGGAGTCCGGAGTCGGAGTTGGGACTCCAAATCGACTCCAAATCGACTCCGCGGAGTCCCCAGGACTCCAGCCCCCCCCCCCCCCCCGGAGTGCGGAGTTGGAGTTGGAGTCGGACATTTCATGGAAATCCTTAGCTCGTCTGATGATGGTGGTGGTGCAGCAGCAGCTTCTGGCTCCGGCACGCGTACTTCAAGGTGGACACGCGTACTTCAAGGTGGACAACATCTTCGCGTCCCTCGTTGTCAAGTGCGTTGCCGATTGCGCTGGCAAGCCAAACTTCAACCTGGGGGACCTCTTGGCTGCGGAGGCCCAGAAGCATAGTGTGGCACTGGGCCGCACGATGTCATCGCAGCGAGCACTGGGCAGGCTTGATTACATGAAACGGGGATGTCAGGCCGTCTACGCGTATCACAAGGCGCTCAGTAAGTACAAGTGGCATAGCACGTGCATAGTTCAAATGCTTAGGTGTTGATGAAGTGAAGGCATTTGTCGTTGCAATACCCAGGTGATCCTGAGCCTTATGCCTTCTTCAATCTGTCAAGGGACGACAAGTTGACTGTCATCAGGGGCGGTACAAAGGGCAACATAAACAAGATGACCCCCACCCGCATTTTAGGGCTATGTACCTTCAACGATGCTGACCCAACAGAACATGCGCATCTCTGATGCTCTCACCCCGCACTAACTCAGTGTGCACGGTGGCACTTCTGGTGGCACTTCCTCCCCATCATCTATGCACATGTTCAACAGAATGCAACATGCCATGAAAACCTTGACAGCAACATCTACCCGTGGGGTCATGCACTTGCAGCAGCGAAATTTGTGCCCCAGAAATGCTCAACCCTGATGCGTGCCTTCTTGTGCATTTCATTAAAGTGTGCACGGTCTGGATCAAGCTCAGCAATTGTTTTCTTGAATGCAGGCAACATATGCTCCCGTGTTGGGTATGCAGAATCAGCAACAAGCTGGCGTGGCACATTCACCCCACCCACGCTCTGCATGCTTCTAGACAAGGCCTGAGCTATTTCACTACCACGATCTAGCAGCTGGCGGCCCACAGGGGAGTCTGAGAAGACATTCGCATCATGCGCACGCCCAGCATGCCCTACATGCACATCCATAGCCTTGCCTTGGTGATTGACAACGGCTTGTGCAACAATTGAATGAAAACCCTTGTGACAATAGTAATCATGGCCCCCATTGGCAGGCACAGATGCTAGGCGCACGTGCGTGCCATCAATGGCACCCACCACTTGCACCAGCCCACTCAGCTCCTCAAAGCCCAAGACATTTGTCCGCAGCTCCTCCTCTGTTCTCGGCCAAGCAATCTTCATTGACAACCTATCCCAGATGGCTGTGGACACACTGTTCACGCAGCGGCTGACAGATGTGGTGCTGCACCCCATGGCCAACGCCACTTGAGTGTAGCTACCACCTTGTGCTGCAAATGTGCAGAAAACTCCTAGCTGCTCCGCGATGGTCAAGAAGTCCTTGCGATTGCAGTTCCGTTCCAGCAATGGATGGCCAAGGATGGCTGTATAAACCTTCTTGAACAGTTCACTGCATGGCATAATCGATGTCAGGCTAATCAAGTTGCAAAGCTGGGTCATGAAGCTAGTGCAATTATGGGTGATGAATAGACACCTAGCAGCAGTACCTTGACATGTGAAACCTCGATAGGAATGCCTTTTCGCGGGCTACGGGCCCCATCACCTCGATGACATTGGGATACAACGTTTTGTAGTTCCTGGGCTCCTTCCAATACTCACTGACGCGGTTGTAGCGCCTGCGACCAAGACGAACCACAACATCGAAGATGCGAGGCAACAGTGAGCCACATGTATCGCTTGCCTCTTGACGACCAGCCCCTCCTCCACGACCCATTGCACTACGCTAAGAAGAACTTGGAGGATGATTTGCTTCCATCGTCGGCGGGCAGTGCGGCGCCGCATGTCCCTCGCGTTATTCACTTCAATCGCATCCATCGCAGCTAGCAACACAAATGGGCGGAGCACAGATGAGCAGCGGCTCTAAGTCTAAGTCGAGACATGTCCAACTCCAACTCCGGGCCAAACCGCATTGGAAACGGCCGGAGTTGGAGTCCAAAAAGTGCCAACTCCAACTCCAACTCCGGGCCATTGGAAACGGGGCCATAGTCAGGCCTACGGGATAGCGCGTCCGCCACCACGTTGTGTTTGCCTGGAATATGGTCGATTTGACAGTTGTATTGTTGTAGCACTTCCATCCAGCGAGCTTGGCGCTTGCTATCAAGTCGTGGCTGTGTTTGAAGATGTTTGTTTGCCCAGTTGTCAGTGAGCAGGGTGAAGTTGACGCCTAGGAGGTAGTGACGCCAAACCTTGAGTGCCTCCACCAAAGAGAGTAGCTCTTGCTCATGGGTGGGATAGTTTCTCTCTGCTGGGAGCAGCTTCCTAGAGTGGTAAGCTACTACACGTTCAGCAGGACCTGTGCCTTGTGTGAGAACGGCGCCAATGCCAATGCCAGAGGCGTCACGGCGGAGTGTGTATGGTTGTGTGGGGTCTGGTGCAATGAGCACCGGTGCAGTTGTGAGTGCATGCTTCAGAGCATCAAAAGCTGACTGCTGGGTAGAGGTCCATGTCACCTTGCCCTGCTTGTCATGCCCATCAGCCTGAGTCAATGCAGTGAGAGGTGTTGCTATATCAGAGAAGTTCTTGATGAAGCGGCGGTAAAAGTTAGCAAGTCCCAGAAAGCTGCGCACATCATGCACAGTGGTAGGAACAGGCCATGTCTCGACAGCAGCTACCTTGGCAGGGTCGCATGCAATGCCGGCAGATGAAATGATGTGGCCTAAGAACTCTGTCTTGTCCAGGCCAAATTCACACTTTGATAGCTTTGCGTAGAGCTTGTGTTCTTGCAGCAGGTCTAGTACTCGCCGCAGATGCTGTGCGTGCTCTTGCTGGTTGCGTGAGAAGATGAGAATGTCGTCAAGGTACACAATGACGCAGTCGTCCAGTTCCTTGCGGAAAATGTCGTTCATGAGGCGCTGAAAAGTGGCAGGTGCGTTGCACAAGCCGAATGGCAGGACTGTAAACTCGAAATGCCCATAGCGTGTGCGGAATGCGGTTTTGGGAATGTCCTCAGGGGCGATGCGAATTTGATGATACCCCTGGCGAAGGTCGATTTTGCTGAACACTGTGGCTCCGTGGAGGCGGTCTAACAGGTTGTCTACCCGAGGTAAGGGATACTTGTTCTTGACTGTGATCCTGTTGAGCGGCCTGTAGTCGACACACATGCGGAAGGTACCGTCTTTCTTGCGCACAAACAGCACGCCTGCGCCATATGGTGATGTGCTAGGCCTGATGAAACCTTTCTCCTGCATCTCTGTGATCTGCTTCTTGAGTTCTGCAAGCTCACAGGTGGACATGTTGTAGGTGGCTCTCACCGGTGGACGGTAGCTTGGCTCCAGGTCAATGTGATGGTCTACAGCACGCTGGGGTGGCAGGCCAGCTGGCAGGTCGTCTGGGAACACAGAGGCGTAGTCCTGGAGGATGGTCTTGCAGTCCATGACCTGGTGCGGATGCTTCTCAGCTGGAGCAGTGTCAGCTGGCGTGATGTTGACTAGGAACATGGGTTGCTTGGTGCGGACGGCGGCATACAAGCCAGATGTGCTGATGGTGTAGCGGTCTCGGTCAGGGTCCCTAGGAGGTGGTGGTGCCCTGAGTGTGTGCCGTTTGCCACCGTGCTTGAAGGTCATGATGTTGCGTTTCCAGTCAATGTGTGGGTTAAGCTCAGCCAGCCACGGCTTGCCTAGAATGATGTCAAAGCCGTGCAGTTTGGTGCAATGCAATGTCTGCTTTCCCTTGTAAGTGCTCATTCTGATACGAGCGTCAGGGATGAGTGCTGTGCTCTCCTGCTGGTGCCCATCAGCAAGACGGATCCAGTCAGGGTCATGCTTTGTGGCTGTGTCGACTGCATGGCGTGTGCAAAAGTCGGTGTCTATGAACGACGCAGTTGCTCCTCCATCTATCAAGATGCGTGTGGGATGGCCCTTGTAAGAGCCCGCAAAGATAAGAAGGTCGGCATCAGCCTGGTCTGCAGCGCTGCTGAGCTTTGTGATGCGAAATCGCGGTTTAGGCTCTACAGCTGCGGGTGCTTCTTGGGTCTCAGCTTGGCTTGCTGGGCGTAATTCAGTGGTCTCAGCTTGGGCTGCTGGGCGTACTTCGCGGCAGGTTAATGCCGCGCAAGCTATTTTTTTGGAACTCCATCCCTGTAGCGATTCTTCTTGGGATGCGTGCAGTCTCGCAGGATGTGGCCCTCCTTGCGGCAGAATGTGCATTTGTTGTTGGCTGTGTACTGCTCCTTTTCCTCTGCAGTTAGCGGGCGCCACTCAGGTTTAGGTTTGGCTGGTGCAGTGTTGTAGGCTGCAGGGCGTGTAGATGGTGCTACAGGCTGTGAGTTGCGATGCCAAGGTGTCCTGGACTGTTTCATGGTACCCAGCTGCATTGGAACTGCAGTGGACATGCCAGCGTCTCTGTAAGCTGAAACATGAGCCACAGCTATGTTTACAGCGTTGGCAAAGGTCTCTGGTGCATGGATGTCAACCATAGCACGCAGGGTGGGGTGCATGCCTCGGCGGAACCGGTCTAGCTGCTCATCCTCAGTTATGCTAGGGATCTGAAGGAACAGGTGTCTCAGCTGTGTGGCAAAGGATAGTGCTGTCTGGTTGGCTTTCTGGGAGGCCTCATGCAGCTGGTCCCTAGCTTTAGCTACCTCAGACTTAGTACGGAAGGCTGCTCTTAGTCCAGCTGTGAAGGTGCTCCATGAGAGGAACAGGGAAGGGTCACCTCGAACTGAACGGTACCACGCTTTAGCCAGGCCATCCAATCTTACACTGGTGCTCACAATCTTCTGCTCATCAGACAAACTGTGATACAACGAAAAGATGTCCTCCACCTGGAAAAGGAAGCTGTTCACATCACCCTTGCCATCAAACTCCTTCACTTCACTCAACTTGATCAGGCCTTGCACTGATGAGGCAGTGTGTACAGCTGGGGGTGGGGGTGGGGTGGGAGGTGATGGGACAGGGGCGGGAGTGGTAAGATAGTGCAATGCCTGCATCACGGTGCTATTGTTTTGTGACACTACTTGTACCTCAGCCCGCAATGCATTCAAGGCAGCCATGACTGTTAACATGTCTGGTGTGGCTGGTTGGTCATAAGTCTGAGCCTGGGTCTCCATCTATGGCTGGATTCTGGCTGCTTTGCGAGCTCTGCGTGCTACGACAAATGCCGTGTTAGGGTGTGGCTGCGGCTGTGTGTTGATGACAATAGGCTGTGCCGCAGCACCTGGATTCTGAGGCGTTGTGTGTTGCTTGAGCAAAGCGTATAGGTTGTCCTTCTCCTTCTCTAGAGCTCGGTTGACGGCGTGTACACACAGGCAAATTAGTGCGAATATTCGTCATCCTAGGGGGGTAGTTTTTTGATGCGGTTCGCCTCGGATTGTCCTTGCGACTCCAACGCCACTTGACGCTTGTTGAAATTTTGAGTATGTGAGCAGTTGGAGTGTAGGTACCTACAGTACTGTAGACATCTACAGTACTGTAGATGTCTACAATACTGTAGGTCAGATTTGACAAGGTCTCTTGTAAATAGGGTACCATGTTGTTCTCCACATTCAAACCACCATTTGCTACCGCGATTGCACCGTCAGCTTCTGCGTGCTATAAATAGTGAGAGGCGTCGAAGCGTAGGCCCGCAAGCTCGATATAGATATTTGTGCCGAAAGTTGTGTCCACGCAATAAGGTCGCCATAGGGAGCTACATACATACGTGTAAGGTCTAAGGCCGGGGCCCGTCTCTATCGCAAGCTAGGTCCGTTCTGTCGGTTGTACTGGGTAGCTCGGCTTGCAAGCTCCCGCAAAGCTGTGGATGTTGATGATGCCCCGCAATCACAACAACCTCCTGCACCGCACCCTCCCGTGTAATATCGAGTGCGGCAGAGATTGCCCCAAAAGTTGTTTGCGGTTGGCCCTCAACCATCCATCATTACATATAACCTCACATCATTACATCATGACTCTTAGCCTACATCATTACATCACCACTTGTGTTCCTAACACAAGGGCTAGGCTCAGGGTCGGTAACGAATCCTAGAGGCTGAGTAGGGCTGGGGAGGGCTGGGCTGGGCTGGGCAACATAGGCACGCTTTGTTGTCAGCGCATTTGCATAGCACTGTCGGGATAGCAAACGAGCTTGGGCTACATTGAGATGTTCCTGCATGGGGGCGAAGGGGGCATGGGGGTTAAGGATGCATGGGGGGAAGGCACCTACAGTACTGTAGACATCTACAGTACTGTAGACACCTACAGTACTGTAGACCCCTACAGTACTGTAGACCCCTACAGTACTGTAGACACCTACAGTACTGTAGACCCCTACAGTACTGTAGACATCTACAGTACTGTAGACACCTACAGTACTGTAGACCCCTACAGTACTGTAGACCCCTACAGTACTGTAGACATCTACAGTACTGTAGACACCTACAGTACTGTAGACACCTACAGTACTGTAGACCCCTACAGTACTGTAGACATCTACAGTACTGTAGACATCTACAGTACTGTAGACATCTACAGTACTGTAGACATCTACAGTACTGTAGACATCTACAGTACTGTAGACACCTACAGTACTGTAGACACCTACAGTACTGTAGACCCCTACAGTACTGTAGACATCTACAGTACTGTAGACACCTACAGTACTGTAGACACCTACAGTACTGTAGACACCTACAGTACTGTAGGCAGCAGCAGCAGTGGCAGCAGTGGCAGCAGCAGCAGTAGGGGGGGCAGCAGCAGCAGCAGTAGGGGGGGTAGCAGCAGCAGCAGTAGGGGGGTAGCAGCAGCAGCAGCAGTAGGGGGGGCAGCAGCAGCAGCAGCAGTGGCAGCAGCAGCAGCAGTAGGGGGGGCAGCAGCAGCAGCAGTAGGGGGGGTAGCAGCAGCAGCAGTAGGGGGGTAGCAGCAGCAGCAGCAGGGGCAGCAGCAGCAGCAGCAGTAGGGGGGGCAGCAGCAGCAGCAGTAGGGGGGTAGCAGCAGCAGCAGTAGGGGGGTAGCAGCAGCAGCAGCAGTAGGGGGGGCAGCAGCAGCAGCAGTAGGGGGGGCAGCAGCAGCAGCAGCAGTGGCAGCAGCAGCAGCAGCAGCAGTGGCAGCAGCAGCAGCAGTAGGGGGGGCAGCAGCAGCAGCAGTAGGGGGGTAGCAGCAGCAGCAGCAGTGGCAGCAGCAGCAGCAGCAGTGGCAGCAGCAGCAGCAGTAGGGGGGGGCAGCAGCAGCAGCAGCAGTGGCAGCAGCAGCAGCAGCAGTAGGGGGGGCAGCAGCAGCAGCAGTAGGGGGGCAGCAGCAGCAGCAGTAGGGGGGGTAGCAGCAGCAGCAGCAGTGGCAGCAGCAGCAGCAGTAGGGGGGGCAGCAGCAGCAGCAGTAGGGGGGGGTAGCAGCAGCAGCAGTAGGGGGGTAGCAGCAGCAGCAGCAGGGGGCAGCAGCAGCAGCAGCAGCAGTGGCAGCAGCAGCAGCAGTAGGGGGGGCAGCAGCAGCAGTAGGGGGGGCAGCAGCAGCAGCAGTAGGGGGGTAGCAGCAGCAGCAGTAGGGGCAGCAGCAGCAGCAGCAGTGGCAGCAGCAGCAGCAGCAGTGGCAGCAGCAGCAGATATAGTAGGGGCACTGTAGCACTTACCTACCTTTTGGCTGCTGAGTGAAGGGGGGGGGAGTGGAAGAGTGAAGGCGGGGAGGGGAGGTAGATGTGGAAGGCGGGAGGTGGGAGGCAGGGAGGCGGGAGACGGGGAGGCGGGAGGCAGGGAGGCGGGAGGTGGGGAGGCGGGAGGCTCAACCGGGTTGGGCTGGGCGGGGGTGGGTTGGGTTGGGGGCATGGGTTGGAGTGGGTGGGGGCATGGGTTGGGGGCATGGGTTGGGGTGGGTGGGGGCATGGGTGGGGGTGGGGGCGGGGGAGGGAGCGGGGGCGGGGGCGGGGGCGGGGGCGGGGGCGGGGGCGGGGGCGGGGGCGGGGGCGGGGGCGGGGGCGGGGGCGGGGGCGGGGGCGGGGGCGGGGGCGGGGGCGGGGGCGGGGGCGGGGGAGGATGAATTGGGAGGGGGTGGTTGTATAGGGAAAGTGGAGGGGAGGTGACCCATCAGACCTGCAACCAAGGGGCGTGCACGTGCGGTAGGGTGACCAGGCTGGGCACTGTGTTAGCTATCACCGTGGCCTTACCTTTGTGGTCCTCCTGGCCTCCTACCTGCTCACACCAGGCAACATATCCCATGCGCCAGTGGGGTGGGACTGCGGTGGGGAGTGTAGGGTTTAGGGAAGGGAAGGTGGGGTGAGGTGGGGGTTGCGATGCCACGTCAATCGAAGGGTGGGAGAGGGGAAGGGTAGGCTTGACAAGTATGGGAGGGGAGAGGGAGGGAGAGGGGGAAGGGAGGGGTGGGGGGGAAGAGGGTGGGTGGGGTGGGCTTTCTCCTGGCTGCTGGGATGTCAGGGGAGAGGTGACGGGGAGGGGGGAAGTGGGGGGTGGGTAGAGGTGGAAGTGTAGGGACGACAAGCTGGGCGTTGGTGGTGGGCGTGGGAAAGGGGAGGAAAAGGGGATGGGGAAGGGTGTGACGATCAACCCTGCAGCGGGACAAGGGGCATGCTAGCGGTTAAGGTGGGTACAGGGTGCCACATACCTGCACTCACCTTCTGCTGGGGTGTGGTGTATATGTGTGTGGGAGGAAGGGGAGGAAGGGGAGGGAAGGGAAGGGGAGGTCCATGGGGAGGGCGAGAGAAGTGGGGAGCGCATTGATAGTCTCACGTGTAGGCGCACAAGACCAGCGGCAATGATGTGACGATTTGTGTAACGAAGCAAACATTGGACATGGGTACTAGATGCACTCACCATTAGAGTAGGGAGATGTAGAGCTGGCAGATGGAGGGGCAGGTGTAGCAGCCCTCCATTACAACCCACCTTCCTTTGTCCTCACCTCAGTAGGAAGTGCAGGGTGGGAGAGTAGGGTTGGGCTGGGCTGGGCTGGGCTGGGCTGGGCTGGGCTGGGCTGGGCTGGGCTGGGCTGGGCTGGGCTGGGCTGGGCTGGGCTGGGCTGGGCTGGGCTGGGCTGGGCTGGGCTGGGCTGGGCTGGGCTGGGCTGGGCTGGGCTGGGCTGGGCTGGGCTGGGCTGGGCTGGGCTGGGCTGGGCTGGGCTGGGCTGGGCTGGGCTGGGCTGGGCTGGGCTGGGCTGGGCTGGGCTGGGCTGGGCTGGGCTGGGCTGGGCTGGGCTGGGCTGGGCTGGGCTGGGCTGGGCTGGGCTGGGCTGGGCTGGGCTGGGCTGGGCTGGGCTGGGCTGGGCTGGGCTGGGCTGGGCTGGGCTGGGCTGGGCTGGGCTGGGCTGGGCTGGGCTGGGCTGGGCTGGGCTGGGCTGGGCTGGGCTGGGCTGGGCTGGGCTGGGCTGGGCTGGGCTGGGCTGGGCTGGGCTGGGCTGGGCTGGGCTGGGCTGGGCTGGGCTGGGCTGGGCTGGGCTGGGCTGGGCTGGGCTGGGCTGGGCTGGGCTGGGCTGGGCTGGGCTGGGCTGGGCTGGGCTGGGCTGGGCTGGGCTGGGCTGGGCTGGGCTGGGCTGGGCTGGGCTGGGCTGGGCTGGGCTGGGCTGGGCTGGGCTGGGCTGGGCTGGGCTGGGCTGGGCTGGGCTGGGCTGCAACACAAGGGAGGCAACAGTGGGAACGTTGTGGGAGGTGATGAAATGGTGGTGGTGGTGGTGGTGGTGTGGTGGTGGTGAGGGGGACTGGGAGGGGGTGGTGAACAGGGAGGTACTAGGCGTGATTGTAAGGCCTGCAGCAACCAGGTGTGGTAGCGGTTAGGCTGGATACTAAGGGCTATGCTGCGCAATGCTAGCTCCTTCTAAGCTCTTACCTTGGTCCTAAGCTCTTACCATGGTCCGTCTGGCCTCTTCGCTGCTCACAACACGTTGCACCTGCCTTGCGTTGGTGCATCAATGCTTGCGATAATTGCGGAGAATCGTTGCGAGGAAACTGGCCGCGAGGCTAGCTGCGATGCTGGCTGCGAGGCTGGCTGCGAGGCTGGCTGCGAAACTGGCTGCGAGGCTGGCTGCGAGGAAAATGGCTGCGAGGCTGGCTGCGAGGTGAGATCCTCGCACCGAGCTGCCTCACAGGTATGCTTCTGCGCTGCTGGACCAGCTGTGTGGCCGCGAGGTTGATTGCCGAGTATGTGGCTGCGAGTATGGGGTAGATGTGGCTGCGAGTATGGGTAACCTCGTGCGATGCCATCTGTGGACCAGCTGTGTGGCCGCGAGGTTGATTGCCGAGTATGTGGCTGCGAGTATGGGCTAGATGCGGCTGCGAGTATGGGTAACCTCGTGCGATGCCATCGCTGCAATACCGGCTACACGATGCTGCGACTAAGTGTTGGACGGATGCCTGAATGCAAGTGAGATGTTCAGAATTTTTCTAAAGTGCTTAAAGGCTACAGTACTGTAAGTGGTCTCTCGAGGTACCTCGAGGTACCTCGAGGTACTGTAGATGTCTACAATACTGTAGATGTCTACAGTACTGTAGATGTCTACAGTACTGTAAATGGTCTCTCGAAGTACCTCGAGATACCTACAGTACTGTAGATGTCTACAGTACTGTAGATGTCTACAGTACTGTAGGTACCTACAGTACTGTAAATGGTCTCTTGAGGTACCTCGAGGTACCTCGAGGTACTGTAGATGTTTACAGTACTGTAGATGTCTACAGTACTGTAGATGTCAACAGTACTATAATTGGTCTCTCGAGGTAACTGGAGGTACCTACAGTATTGTAGATGTCTTAACCCCCAATCTTACAATGCCTTCATTTGACTATGTACCAAGTCCGAGGCTCCGAATCTCAAAAATGCTGTTACTAATTTGCCTGAGTGTAGTTGGTCAGCGGTCTGCTTGTAGTGCTTGCAACGCGGGCAGTCTTGCTCAAACTGACGTTTAGGGTGGTGGCGGGGCTGTGGTGGAGCTGGAGGTTGGGCTGCCGTACTTGATGTACCTCGCTCTTGGCGTGGTGGTATGAAGTCTCGCTCCTTGCGGGGCGGAGGTCTCGCAGTTGCCTGCGGCGGTGTCTCCGCGAAGTGCGGGATGGGAATAGGCGTGAAACGCCTCTCTGCTCGTGGAGCAGGCTTCTCTGCTCTGGGAGCAGGCTCAGCGGTGGCCGCTGGGTCGTCCGGGTCCTCGCTGTTGAGGATGTCGTCGACCGTCCAGTCTCCGGATCGCTTGTGGGCCACTGCGCAAACAGGTCACGATGATCGAACGTCGGAAACCAAATGTAACAGTGCTACTGGGTCGCTGGGGTGCATGGCTGATTAGCGGCTTGCACGGCTGGCGGTACTACAGCGACAACACAACAGTAGCTGATTTGACGCGTTGCTAGACTACTACTATTGGTAGCGTACTCTTTAAGGACGCAACGCGGTGAACGATACTCGTCCAGGGAAGATCAGATGCGATGGCGGCCGGGAGGCTGCAATTCGATGTTTTGTAGAGACAGCGTTAGATGACTGTGCTTACAATGTGGGTCCGTCGTTAACTCTGTAAACAAGTGTTGAAAAACCATCTGGACTCGTCTCAAAACAATGCAAAATCAAATCTCACAAGATCCTGCATGGAGATCCTACAATGAAAAATATGCAGCCTGTTCCATGCATCCTGGCTAGGCCTGTGAACTGTTACAAGCATGGGGGGCAAGGGCAGAACCCACCTTGACTGCTGTGGCAGCTGCTGCCGCCGCTGATCACATTCCAGTATGGGCCACGAGGGGCTGCAGGAGCACATCCTTCAGCTGGGCCAGAGAAACCTTGGCATACGGTCCATCTGCTTATGAGGCACAAAGGCAACCATAGGTGGTGCAGGTGGGCGACGTCCCACTTGCATGGTGGCTTCTGCAAAGAGTACCTTCTGTGCATTCACAGCAGTCAAACTAGCATCAGTAAGTGTGGGGTCATGCATAAGTGCAAGACCATGCACAACACGTGCTTGCACCTCAGGGGTAAGGCCCCTAATGAAGTTGGTAACCAACATCAATGGCGCAATGCAGGTGGCACCTGCCACAATCAGAGTACTTCTGAACTCTGTAATGTAGGCATTGAGGGTAGAACCTGCTGACATGCATAGTGAACAAGGGTCCAACAACCTCCTGCGGTGCACATCTGAAAACATTGCGTAGGTCATCACCAACCATCTCCTTGACAGAAGAGCGCAGGTATGCCCATGTTGGCCTAGTGCCATGAGCAAGGATGTGGGCATTCCCGGTGGCAAGGTACCACACCTCTCATGCCTTGCCTGTCAAGAAGTTAGTCAATGCATCAGCCGGGTCTATGCACAGATATGCACAAAGGACCTCAAGATCCTCACAGAGGGTCTCTGTTACCCGAGATGTGGCAAGACACAGGTCTGTCCTCATGACCTTAAACCTGGGCGAGGAGGCTGACACAGTGAGTGGTGCATTGGCAGGCAAAGCAACCTGAGACGAGGGCAAACTGCCCTACTGGCGTCGAATGTGGCGCAGCAAGGTTGGTGCAGCAGGTGCAACTTTAGTAGTAGAAGTGCCACTAGTAGAAGTCCACAGCACGACGAGCTGACTGCGAACAACCTGCTCACCACTCACCACCGCGTTTTGTTGGCCATAGAGACGCTCCAATTCAGCGAGCTCAGCTCCAATCCGAACGGCTTTGTTTTGGGAGGCTTCCAGGTGCGCAGTCGCTCCTACCAGCTGTTGATGCTCTGTTGCAACTGCTGGGCGTAGAGAAACAAAGGCTTGATCTCCAAGTGGAGTGTTCTCCGTCCGTTGGTCCCCGCCATGCGGAGGTTCCTTTTTGGCATTTGCTTAGGAGAGAAGGTGGCGTTAGTAGCAACATCGGTCGGAAACCAAAATGTAGCGTGCTAAGGCACACCGCCGAGAACCGATAACTACCTTCTTTCCCACAGCATGACACGGCCAGGGTTTAGAACGTTTCCCCCGAGGAGTCGAACCTCTGAAGCAGGTGTGCACGAAGGCCCACCTGCCCCTTTCGCCCACCATGTCACACTGCAATACAGAAGTACCGTGAGGCGAGCTAGGCTTCGAGGAGCCGTTCGCTACAAGGGGGTCGTACTTGATCTTAGCTGCTGCCAGCCGCATGACCACGCCGCCATGCTTGCCCGCATTGCTTGCAGCGCTGTCACAAACAGCAAACAAGATCTTGACATCTGCTGTCCTGTAGCCAGCTGCCTTGAAGCACTCAATCAGCTTAGCGCATTGATGCTCAGCGTCATGGCTTTCCAGGTGGACGAATCCTAGGCAGCAATGGAATGCTGACCCTGGCTGGACTGACTGTGGCGCAGGAGGTGGGGGGGAGCTGCTGCTGGCGCATGCGGCTGGATAGTTTAGTGACGCGAAGCAGGCAGCAGCCTTGCTGGCAGCCTTGGGACCCTGGAAGGGGGGAGTGGAGGGAGAGGCAGAGGCTGATCCCTGGCTGAGGGAGGAGGGTAGGCATGGAGTGTTGGGAGGTGGTGGTATGAGGAGGGGGCTTGTCCTCCATGTCTACTGTTGTTATCAAACAACTACAGGCGAAACTTGTTGGACCACATGCACCTTTAACCCCATAGCCGCCGCACGGGCAGTCTACGTGGCCTGGCTTCTACTAGCCGCCGGGGACGTGGAAGCCAACCCAGGCCCAGCTATCAAACATTTTAAACAAGATACATACAGCTCCGCGTGTCAAGTCTACTCCCTGAACAATGCCGCGGGGCATGAATGGGTCACCATGCAAGACATAGACAACTTCTATGAGAACAGGCTCCCCCGGATAGCTGATCACTTTGAGCGCGGCGCATGGCTAATGGCACGAGGCGCTGACGGTTATTCTGACGAAGTCATAGAGATGAACTTACATACCCACTACGGCCTTGCAGTACAGAGCGTTGCCCTACTCACCCAACCCAGTGACTGGACCAATGACAACCTCGGGAACCTTGCCGGCCAATACGGAACACACACTTTCTTGTGCAAAAAACCGGGCCACAGCATGGCCATGAAGTGCATTAACGGCGCTTGGTACCTACTGGACTCCATGGAAACGACAGCCAAGACCCTCCGGCATGTCCCTACCGCAACCAAACGGAATGTGCACCAACTCTTTGTCATCACGCCCAACACCCGCTCAAGGGAACAGATACGCCGGTGCGAAGAAAAAGGCATCAACAACATTATCAGCCATATGGAACAACCAAGCAACCACGAGCACAACACCACAGCAACCGACCCCACGTATACACCGGTGCAAAACCCTACACAAATCTACATGGAAGGGCAGTACGAAGAATGCTGCCTGGTACATGCATTTAACATGGCCATGGGAAAGAAATGCATAGAGTACCATGCAATCATCAGACACTGCAAGGATCTAGCCGAGCACCTACAATACCTAGCACAAACAGCACGGGAAGAAGGGCATGCGATTCGAACCTTTAATACTGATCACATCTACCACGAGAAAGGCAGATTCTCGTCTGACACACTGAACCACTACACTCACGATAAACAAGGACGGGTCGCGATTGGACCGACCATAGCTCATTGGAAAGAGGAGTAGAAGGCCGTTCGAACGGTACAAGTCTTACGCTAATCCGTGCATCCGTTGCGACGTAATTTGGCCGCGATTTTCCTAACCAAGCAATCTGTACAGATTCCTAAGGTTAGCTATCTGAACAGATGTCGGCTAGGCTATCTGTACAGATTTGTTCAGCTATCTGTACAGATGTCGGCTAAGCTATTTGTACAGATTTGTTCAGCTATCTGAACAGATGTCGGCTAGGCTATCTGTACAGATTTGTTCAGATATCTGTACAGATGTCGGCTAGGCTATCTGTACAGATTTGTTCAGCTATCTGTACAGATGCTGCTTTGCTATCTGTACAGATGCTTCTTTGCTATCTGTACAGACCCTTGTTTTGCTATCTGTACAGACGCTTGTTTGGGTATCTGTAGAGATGCTTGTTACATATCTCCTATGCTACTTAGCTGCAACACCTCGCTTCGCCCCCGCAAAACACATGTATTGACACCCAAAACACCCCGCAACACCTCGCTTCGCCCCCGCAAAACACATGTATTGACACCCAAACATCCCGCAACACCCCCGCAAAACACATGTATCGACACCCAAACACCTCGCAACACCTCGCTACACCCCCGCAAAACACATGTATTGACACCCAAACATCCCGCAACACCTCACTACGCTACTCCTATCACATGTCTTAGTGCACCATCACCCCGAGACACCTCCCTATGGGAATGCTAAGCATATGCATTAATGCATCAACGACTTGCAACACCTCCGCATAAGGTGACAAGGTGACAACACCATACAACACTAACAACAACACCAACACCAACACCAACAACACCACACCACACCATGGTGACAACACAAGAACACAACGACACACCACACCACACCACACCACAATGACAACACAACAACATCGCAACAAGGCGGCAAGATGACAACGAGGACGCTACAACAAGGGTGATGGTACACTCTCCTAGGCTCCTCTTAGGCTCCTCTTACGTGCTCCCGCTATCCTTGACCCACCACACTACCATTGACGCCCACCTACCACACCTACACATATGCCATGTCGCACAACAAGCACGGGCTGACAACCACCCAAGTGCTCCACCATCCAGCTATCGTCCCCTTTGGAGAGGGATGGGTAGGGTCATTGCGGTGTGTGTGCTTGGCATGGCCAGGGTGGGCTGGGTGGGCTGCTACTACTGGATCCCACTCCAAGCTGCCCGCTCCGTGTTGCCCGCTCCAGATTGCTACGCCAAGGGTAGGGTAGGGAGAGGGCTGCTACGCCAAGGGTAGGGTAGGGAGAGGGTTGCAGCGTCGTGCGTGCGTCGTGGGGTGGGGGGTGGGAAAGGGGGGAAGTAGGTGGGGTGGCAAACTTGGAGGTGGTGGGACAGGGTAGGGAAGGGGGAAGGGGGAAGGGGGAAGGGGGGGGAAGGGGGGAGAGCTGACAGTGGGACCTGCAGTAAACAAGGAGCATCTTTGCGGTTAGGCGGGGCATAGGACCACTCATGTGCAAGGGCTAGCCACTCACACTTTGCTACACTCGTAGGAATTAGCAGCCAGGCGCCTGGACCGACTTTGGCCGTTGGGGCTGAAACTTAGCCGGTTTAGAGCTTGTAATGTACGTAATCCAACCCAAAAGAAATCAGGCTAAAAAAGCCAAAGGCTGGAGCTAAGTGGCTGTGTTCAGGGTGTTCAGGTCTATGTTCAGGTTGTTCAGGGTCTATGTTCAGGTTGTTCAGGTCTATGTTCAGGGTGCTCAGGTCAATGTTCAGGTTATTCAGGTCTATGTTCAGGTTGTTCAGGTCTATGTTCAGGGTGTTCAGGTCTATGTTCAGGTTATTCAGGTCTATGCTCAGGGTGCTCAGGTCCATGTTCAGGTTGCTCAGGTCTATGTTCAGGGTGTTCAGGTCTAAGTTCAGGGTGTTCATGTATATGTTCAGTGTGTTCAGGACTGTGGTTCAGGGTGTTCAGGTCTATGTTTAGGTTGTTCAGGTCTGTGGTTCTGGGTGTTCAGGTCTATGTTCAGGTTGTTCAGGTATATGTTCAGTGTGTTCAGGTATTCATTGCTCATCAAACACCAAATATAATTGTCATGTTGTCATGAATTTATGTCAAGAACATTACATAACACCAAGTCATTGCCATGTTGTTCAGCATTGCATCAATTTGCTCTAACTTCAGGTCCCCTATCCCACTACACACGCATGTCAGACATATGGCATGATCATGCATACATCACCTATGCCTTCCCCTTCTCCAGCATAGCCGCTTCTGCTGCTGCTGCTGCTGCTGCTGCTGCTGCTGCTGCTGCTGCTGCCGCTGCTTCTGCTGCTGTTGCTGCTGCTGCTCTCGATGATGCAGCCTTTGCTGCCCTTGCTGCTGCCTTTGCCCCCTTCGTGGTCTCAGCTTCCTCTGACTTAGCTTGCAACTGTTCAGCCCGTGTCATTGCAGCTTCAGCAGCTTGGGAAGCAGCCTCTGCCATAAGTGCTGTCTCCCATTTCTTTTCCAATAACACCACGTCATTGCTGTTAGGCAAGCGTGACTCCCACCCAACCTCCCAGAGTTCATCTGTCTCCTGCCTAGTGGGGGGATGGTAGGGGCGCTTTGGCACATACTCGCCACCTGCTTCTGGCTTATGCCAGGCTGACACCTTGGGGTTGCTGTCTCGCTTGGGCTCAGTAGTGGGCTGGCACAGGCTGTCAAACCTGGTGCCAAACTCATGCACGAAGGTGGTGGTGTTGGACACAAAAGCTGTGGAGGCGTAGAAGTGAACACGCACCGAACCCGTCCCCTCTCTGCCCACATCCCCAGCGTGGATCGTATACCCACGCATCCCCAACACCTGACCTGGCTGCAAGGTCACCCTCACCACCTCCTGTGGAGGCATGCCCTGCAGCGCAAGGTCAAGCGCTGCATCTATCTCGCCATTCTTCCCAGGCCCATTCCAGATCCGCTCAACCAGCTGCACCCACTCGTGACTCTTGGGGATGAGCAGTATGCTCACCAACTGCATGGCCATGATGAGGACCATGCCATCCCGGTCATTTGTGGACAGCTGGGGGGGGGGCAGCTGGCTGTGTCCAGCACCTGGTGCTGATGGGCTGCTGCATGCTGCTGAGGAGGGGGCTTGGGGGTGAGGTGTGGCAGCAGCTGTTGGGACAGGTGGGTGGGGCTGGTTCTGTGGGCTTGAGGGGGGGGGGGCTGACATGGTGGGCGGGGGGGGCGCCTGGGCTGCAGCATGGTTGTCTTGCTGTGCTGCAAGGGCTGCCTCTTCCGCATCCGTGAGCTCTGGCCGCACATCCACATGCAAGCACTGAGGCGGCACCAAGCACTCTGCTGGTACCTCTGTCAGCCCCGGCTGCTTTGGGACCTTGATTCTCTGTGTGTATGGGTCATTGCATAGGATCGTGCCACCCCGGAGAGGAGAGGAGACTAGCTGCCTGGCCCTGGCCTGGAGTCGCTGCAAGTAGGCCTTGGCCCACACCTTGGCAGCCAGACCTGAACACACTGAACCATAGCCCTGAACACCCTGAACCACAACCTGAACACCCTGATAATAGACCTGAACACCCAGAACCACAACCTGAACACCCTGAACATAGACCTGAACACCCTGAACCACAGTCCTGAACACCCTGAACCACAACCTGAACACCCTGAACCACAGCCCTGAACACCCTGAACCACAGCCTGAACACCCTGAACCACAAACCTGAACACCCTGAACCATAGCCCTGAACACCCTGAACACAGACCTGAACACCCTGAACCATAGCCCTGAACACCCTGAACCACAGCCCTGAACACCCTGAACTACAGCCCTGAACACCCTGAACCACAGCCTGAACACCCTGAACACAAACCTGAACTCCTGAACCACAGCCTGAACACCCTGAACTACAACCCTGAACACCCTGAACCACAGCCCTGAACACCCTGAACCACAGCCTGAACACCCTGAACACAAACCTGAACTCCTGAACCACAGACCAGAACACCCTGAACCATAGCCCTGAACACACTGAACACAGACCTGAACACCCTGAACACAAACCTGAACACAATGAACCACAGCCTGAACACCCTGAACACAGACCTGAACACCCTGAACACCAGCCCTGAACACCCTGAACTAAAACACTGAACACCCTGATCAAAAAAACCTGAACACCCTGAACACAAACCTGAACACCCTGAAAGATGCCACACAGCCCCACCCTTACATTTATTTGACCGGATTCTTTTTGGGTTGGTTTGCTTACATCACAAGCTACTAATGGACAAGTTTTCAGCCAAAACTACGAAAGTCGGTCTTGGCGCCTGGCTGCTAATTCCTACGAGTGTAGCGCCACTTCTATACCTACCTGGCAGCGCCTCCATGGCTGCAGCTCCTCGCTGCTCCTGCGCTCCATGCGCCTGCTTCTTGTGGTAGGGTGATGGAGGAGGTGGTGGGGGTGGGGGTGGGGGTGGGGGTGGGGGTGGGGGTGGGGGTGGGGGTGGGGGTGGGGGTGGGGGTGGGGGTGGGGGTGGGGGTGGGGGAGGGGGTGAGGGTGAGGGTGAGGGTGAGGGTGAGGGTGAGGGTGAGGGTGAGGGTGAGGGTGAGGGTGAGGGTGAGGGTGAGGGTGAGGGTGAGGGTGAGGGTGAGGGTGAGGGTGAGGGTGAGGGTGAGGGTGAGGGTGAGGGTGAGGGTGAGGGTGAGGGTGAGGGTGAGGGTGAGGGTGAGGGTGAGGGTGAGGGTGAGGGTGAGGGTGAGGGTGAGGGTGAGGGTGAGGGTGAGGGTGAGGGTGAGGGTGAGGGTGAGGGTGAGGGTGAGGGTGAGGGTGAGGGTGAGGGTGAGGGTGAGGGTGAGGGTGAGGGTGAGGGTGAGGGTGAGGGTGAGGGTGAGGGTGAGGGTGAGGGTGAGGGTGAGGGTGAGGGTGAGGGTGAGGGTGAGGGTGAGGGTGAGGGTGAGGGTGAGGGTGAGGGTGAGGGTGAGGGTGAGGGTGAGGGTGAGGGTGAGGGTGAGGGTGAGGGTGAGGGTGAGGGTGAGGGTGAGGGTGAGGGTGAGGGTGAGGGTGAGGGTGAGGGTGAGGGTGAGGGTGAGGGTGAGGGTGAGGGTGAGGGTGAGGGTGAGGGTGAGGGTGAGGGTGAGGGTGAGGGTGAGGGTGAGCGTGAGGGTGAGCGTGAGGGTGGAACCACACCACACCACACCACAACACACCACACCACAGTTCTGGGTTGGGCTGGGCTGGGCTGGGCTGGGCTGGGCTGGGCTGGGCTGGGCTGGGCTGGGCTGGGCTGGGCTGGGCTGGGCTGGGCTGGGCTGGGCTGGGCTGGGCTGGGCTGGGCTGGGCTGGGCTGGGCTGGGCTGGGCTGGGCTGGGCTGGGCTGGGCTGGGCTGGGCTGGGCTGGGCTGGGCTGGGCTGGGCTGGGCTGGGCTGGGCTGGGCTGGGCTGGGCTGGGCTGGGCTGGGCTGGGCTGGGCTGGGCTGGGCTGGGCTGGGCTGGGCTGGGCTGGGCTGGGCTGGGCTGGGCTGGGCTGGGCTGGGCTGGGCTGGGCTGGGCTGGGCTGGGCTGGGCTGGGCTGGGCTGGGCTGGGCTGGGCTGGGCTGGGCTGGGCTGGGCTGGGCTGGGCTGGGCTGGGCTGGGCTGGGCTGGGCTGGGCTGGGCTGGGCTGGGCTGGGCTGGGCTGGGCTGGGCTGGGCTGGGCTGGGCTGGGCTGGGCTGGGCTGGGCTGGGCTGGGCTGGGCTGGGCTGGGCTGGGCTGGGCTGGGCTGGGCTGGGCTGGGCTGGGCTGGGCTGGGCTGGGCTGGGCTGGACTGGGCTGGGCTGGGCTGGGCTGGGCTGGGCTGGGGGGTACGGTAGGGAAGGGGCTTTTGTCTCCTCGCTGCTTCTAGCTGCTGCTCTACACCATTGCAGCCTTGCCTGCAATCACCAAGCATACTACACATGTGATGCTTATGGTCAAGGCTGTTGCCACACTCCTGGCAAGCATGGCAAGCCTATGCTGATGCCACACACCTGTTGCTTTGAGTCATGCCATGTAGTTGTAGCTGTTGTTGTGCTCTTGAAGTGTTTGACAACAAGACAAGACATGCTGAACATTTGCTGCACCTCGAGGTTGCACCTCCTAACTGCTCCGAGTGCTTATCCGCCCCACCGCTGTGCGCTTTCCCCTTCTCCTCCGATCTTATCGCCGCGCCTCCTGGCTACGACTTGTTTTGCTATCTCACTTGCACAAGCAGCGCATGACACATTGACACGCGCATGACACATTGCGATCGCACCTGTGTAGTCTTTGTCTCTTGCTTCCCTTACTCCACCGATCCGCGCCTCCCTTGCTCCTCCGATCCGACTGCTTATCGCCGCGCCTCCTGGCTACGACTTGTTAATGTATCTTCTGGCTCCTAGTCGCACTTCCTCTTTGTGACTGGTCGCAGATGCCTGCGAGGCTGGAGGCTGATAGTGGCCGGGATGGGGGCTACTTCGCGAAGTCGCGGCCTTAAGCCTAGTTGTGAGGCTACTCGTAGCTGATCGTGGCTCCTTTGAGGATTGGTCTTAGTGTGCATGCGGTTTGGCTGCATGGTACTTCAAATGCCGAGGTGTGCGTCTGCACAGATTATCGCCATCTGTACAGATAAATACCCCCGGGAATCTGTACAGAAACACCTCCTGCCATCTGTACAGATTCCACTTGTCGACATCTGTACAGATTTTATCCTTGCTATCTGTACAGATTTTATCTTGGGGCATCTGTACAGATAATTATAGGTTTATCTGTACAGATGCTAATTATCGCCATCTGTACAGATAAACACCCTGGGAATCTGTACAGATAACCTCTCAATATCTGTACAGATGTTACCTTCATGCCATCTGTACAGATTTAAATATAAATATCTGTACAGATGCACGTATCTGTACAGATATCCCAAAATAATCTGTACAGATGACAAAAATTGGTATATGTACAGATGCAAGGAAGGAATCTGTACAGATGCCGCATATCCTTGGGGCCATCGACATGTATCTGTACAGATAACATTCCCATTAGACGGGCATCTGTACAGATTCTTAAAAAGGGGGGGGTACCTCGCGCGCGGATTGTTATATCTCCGCAACCGCTGCGAGTTAGGACTTCATTCAAGAGCGAGGTCCCCCTTAAACTCAACGATCTATCGTTCTATTGGGGCGGAATGTCCATCCGATGCAAAAAAGACAGTCGCGTCGGCCTTATTTATCGTGAGTGTACACCGCAAACACCTTGAGATGAGTACATACCTGCACCCAGCAACAGCCTACCTACCAACCTCCAGTATCACACCTGAGGCGATCACTACAGCTATTGCAAGCACGGGTGCGACACACACTGATGCTGTTATCTTGCTATCACACCACCATGCAACTGTCCTTAAACACACACAACAAGGTTGGTACCAGCTGGACTCATTCAACCGTGTGCCAAAACCACTCTCCACACCTAACGACTGGGGACGCCTCCAAGGGAACTTGCTCACCATCTGCAAAGGCAACGTGAGACACACAAGGTTCATTAGGAGGGAGATCTGGATAGCGGACCCGCTGGAGGCCACCACCGCTTCAGCACTAGCAGCCCACTTCCAAGATCACACTGACCCGATAGATCTCACAGAGATCCTCGCCACACCGCCCGAGACCACCATTGAAGCTGACAACAACACCACAATCGACACCACGCGCGGAGTTACAATAGAGGACACTCCCTTACACGAGGAACCCGCCCGGTCGAGACAGCGCCGGGACATTCCCACTGTTACCCTCCGCCCGCCAACTCTCCAAGGCAAACCACGTATCTATCGAACCGCCACGACCTCCGATACCAACACTGGCCCGTCCACTAAGCGGGTACGAGCCACCAAGGCTCACCGCAGCGACACGCATACACAAACCCTCATGCACCGATACCTCTGCAAACCCACTACTGGAGCCCATACCACAGGGCTAAACCCAACCATAGACAAGACACCACAAACCACGCCGGACAGCGACCCTAACACGAGCCAACACCACAACCCCCAAACCGAACTACCCCAAGCAACCCTCAATCGACAACACATCACCCTCACCACCTTCAATGTCAGAGGTCTATGCAGATCTAGAAACGAAGTCCTGGACCTGGTGCACAAACAAAGCCCCGACATCTTAATCCTTACAGAGACTATGACCCAACCCAAAAGCAACAACCCCAGCTCTGGCTGGTTGAAGAGGGTTATGCCAAATTATACCGTCCACCGACACGAAGGCCACAGTGAGGTCCTAATCGGCATCAGACACGACCTAGCTATCCAGCTGCAAGTCACCATGCTGCCGCCGTGCATAGACGCAGATGTAAACACCCGATGCGTCATCCTCAGCCTCCACCAACAGCAAAGCGAAGAGCTCACTATCGTCGCCACGTATTGGCCCTCGGGGAACAACGACGACGCGATCCCACTAAGGAAGAAGATGCAGGACCACATACGAACAACCGCTGGACACCTGCCCGGCTCACTCATTCTAGCGGGAGATATTAACGCCACGATGAAAGCAGAGGACCGCTCTGAACACACCGAATACCCACAAGACCAAATGATGAGGGAGTTCGCCACAGAGCTGCACCTATCCGAAGCCGACCCCGGCGACCGGGCCTGGACCTACCAGCAACCACACTGCAACAGCCGCATCGATGCCATCCTGACGCGCGATGCGAGACAAGGCCCTGGTCATCGCACGCACGTCGATACACACGCGTACCTCAGTGACCACAGACCGCTCACCGCCACACTGACCACAACCAGACTGGGCATAGATCTAGCAGCCACACATCAACCCCTTAAACACAGCCACACCATTCTCACCACCCCAATCACAAACAAGGATAGGGAAGCATACCGGCTTGAAGTGCAACAACCCAGCTCAGGAGCCCCACAACTGCATTTACAACTGACAGCATACCTAGCTCCCATGTACACAGACGCTATCCACTTCCTCACCACACTGGACAAGGCCAACCCACAACAACCACAGCGCTTGACAATGGTGGCATGCCTCCCGGCTTGAGAAGCTGTCGACACCGCAGCCACCATGCTCACAACGCGGAGCAGGCAGCAGCCTTGCTGGCAGCCTTGGGACCCTGGAAGGGGGGAGTGGAGGGAGAGGCAGAGGCTGATCCCTGGCTGAGGGAGGAGGGTAGGCATGGAGTGTTGGGAGGTGGTGGTATGAGGAGGGGGCTGTCAGTTGCAAAACGAGATGGCCGCATGATCATCCTGGCGGGTCTGGCAGGGGTTGGTTGGGAGGTGATGGTTGGAGATGGGGGGTTGGCTGGGGTTGGAGATGGGGGGGTGGCTGGGGCAGGGAAGCGCATGGGCAGTGCAAACTGCATGATGATGCCCAGGTTGTCCCCCTTGCTATCAAAGCCAATAGCACCAGCGCCCGCTTGAGCACACAGGCCTGTAACAAGGAGAACGATCGATCAATGGTAGTAAGCTGATTTAGGTAGCAATAACCTTGCATGGTGGAGATGAGCTTCAATAGTTTTAGCAACATGTATCATTGTAACTTCTTGGCTATCAATGTAACTCACCAGATTGATGCTTGTGGGCTTGATGACAGATGTCATCCATGGCCCGCCGCAGGGTCATGCCGCAGGGTACCCTGTCCTCCAGCTGCTGGCCTGGGAGGATGTGCAGCCCCAAAGTTCTCACGATGGCAATGACAGGTTGCACAAATGACAGGTTGCAGTCCACAAGCAATCGCAGAGCTGCTAGCGAGTACTCCACGCAGTAGCGAGCTGTGGAGTATCTTGCAACCTGTGTGTGGCACAGCTGGACTGTTGCCAGCTCGTCTTTATTATGCCGATGCTGACCTGCCCTGGGCTTGGATTCCCAATCTGCAATCAAGCGGCGTAGGACATTGATTGAGGGCCCCCTGTTCTGCACCAGCCTGATCCGCTTGTCTTGGCTGGCAGGGAGTGACGACTGGTAGGGAGTAGGGGAGGACGGGGGTGTAGTAGGGGAGGACGGGGGTGCAGCAGCTGACAATCTGAGGCACTCGGCTTGCTGCTCACGGCACTCAATCACCAAATCCTGACATTGAGCTTCCAAATCCAGACAACGAGCTGCTGCCTCGTCACCCTTTGCTGCCCTCTGCCGCAATGCCACGGCCTCCTCTGCCATGACAGCGTTGGCATGCTGGAGCAGCCCTAGCTGCAATGTCAATGCATGGGCAGTGCATGCTGCCAAGGCAGCCCTCTCCTCTGCTGCATAAACTGCTCCAGATGCTGCTGCTAGCACCTGCTGCTGTTGCTCCTCCAGCTGCTGCTGCTGCCCCATCAGCTGCTGCTGCTGCTCCTCCAGCTGCTGCTGCTGCTCCTCTAGCTGTTGTTGCTGCTCTATGTTTGATGTATGTGCCGCAGCAAGGCCGGCCTGGGATATAGCAACACTGTCAGCAATTGTGATAAGCAACAGCTTGCTACATGCCATCACTGAAAGCATTAGGATTCCAGGACACACCTGTAGGTCAGCAATCTCCTCAGCCGCAGCATATGGTGTCAACCGCTGGCTGGCGTTTTGTTGCTGAAGCTCCTCAATCTGGGCCTGCAGCTGCTGCTCACGCTGCTAGGATGCAGCGGCATCAGCGCCATGCTGCGTCTGGGATGCTTGCAACTCCGCCTCCAACACCTATATACATGACAACACATCAGATGGGCTGGGGTTGGGGCTGGGGCACACAGATGGGCTGGGGCAGTAGGGGCAATGCACAAGCAGCAAGGGCAGAGGGGGTGGAAGGAGCTGGGAACAGAGCCACTGAGGCCGCAGAAGCCTTACCATGAACCGGTTTGCGATGAAGCCGGCCATGCGCGTCCACGGGGCAATGCCAGCTGCAACCTGAGCTGCCATGACCGCCGATGCATTCTTACTACGCTTAGTGCGTCGGCCCATCGCTAATTATGGCCGCCAGTCTGCATCATTTGCGCCGCTGGTGAACGCTGGTGGTAGCTTGGAGGAATTAGAACAACCTCTACCACTTTCGCAGCCTAGTGAGCGCGAGATGTTGGGGTGATTTAGACATGAGCATGGTAGGTATGTCTGGGTGATCTATGGGTGCTAATCCTAAGAATAACGCTATTCAAAGTGGTAGAGGTTCTCGGGGCACACCGCTTGCATCTCTACATGAGGTCAGCACGGCGTTTGATGCACTTCCCGCCTAGAGATTAGGTTTCAACTCACTGGAATTTCAAAAGCCTCCCAACCCGCGCAGGGCAGATATATTACACTGCAATAGCTTCCCGTGGGAGCTATGAGTATACGTCAACGCTAGGGCGCAAAAACGAGACGGATGCGCCGCAGCAACAAGCAGCAAAACGATCTCAAAAACAGCACTGCAGATTTGCATGCCGGCACCCCATCACGGCACCCCGACCGCCCGACTAGTGACCGCTCTGCATCGCTCGTCGTTGCGGCGTTGCTGTATGCACGTGCACTACCGTCAGGGTGCAAGGAGTCACAGGTGCAAGGATACCGCGGAGGGGGGCAAGGTGGACTTTAGCCCGTCCCTCGCAGGCCAAGCTGCGGAGCACCACGCCGCAGCGGGGCGTCGCGGTCTGACCTCTTGGAGTGCAGTATACGCGACAAAAAGTGACGGTACATTTTCTCGAGCCATTTTACCTGACCTTGTGGGACCTGACTCAAAGTTGCATGCCCTAGCAGTCACCCATGCCGCAGCCTTGGCCAAGGCAAGCACTTCAGTAGCCGACTTGGTGCGGCTAGCCTCCCGAACTACTGTTCCAGGTTGGCCAGCCACTCCGGCAGCTGACCATGGTCGTAAGACCGCGTTACTATAAGTTATACTGCTATGCTGTCAATGTAAGTTGAGCGGGCCAACCGAGACGCACATTGTTGATAGTCTCCAGCTTCATGGTTGTCATGGCTGTAGGGTGGCGTAGTGGATTTGTTACGTGTCGTTCTGTCCTCCAACAGAATGTTTCCAACACCTCACAGAGGAGGATGGCCAAGCAGCCAAACGTCAAAGCTTAGGAGGCGTAAACCAAAACCATGTACCGTGTTCTACTTGTCTTGTGATGGCACTGTACGTGATTTCAAGCATCCTCTTGGCCACACAACGTCGCCTGACTATTCTAGCTACGTCGCCCTGAAGGTTAGGCTACGCTTGCACTCCACTGTTGCTCAGGAACTGAACAGCCCGGTGGCTTCACATCAGCACAACCAACGCACATCACGGCTCTTCCCCGCCACTCAATACACTATTAAGCATACCCCATCCACATCGTTTACCAACTGACAATGCCGTCCAAGACCGACAACTCAGCGGTGCCGTTCGCCCGGGTCTGCTACTGTGCAGCGAGTGCGAGCCTGGCTCAGTCAGCGCACGAGGAGGACCCACTCCCCGAACCATGCTGCCCAGTGCACCCCCTCCGGGGCCCTTCAAGGGCCGTAACGTCCCTGAGGGGTGCCCCATCATGGTGGGCCCTAGCTGGCCTGGGGTGCACCTTGGCCATGCCACACACTCGCCCTCTTGCTCCATGCGCTGTCCGCACGGCCTCAGCCTGGTGAGGCCCCTGGGGTCAGGGGGGGGCTCACCGGGCGTCAGGGGCCACAGCACCCAGACCCAGACTGGTGGCAGCGCCAGAAGGCCAGCCTTGGCAGCAGTCTTGCTCAAAGCAGTGCTGCTCCAATAGTGTTTTACATTGTGCCCACCCTGCTCCTGCCAGTCATCTTGTTGATGTAATCCTGAGAGTGAGGCAGGGCAGTGGCAGAGCAGCAGGGCCAGGTGCATTCAGAAAGTGGGTCAGACTCAGAACACCACAAGGCAGGCTGCAGCCCAAGCCGCTCACTCCCGCCGCCCCTCTACTAACAAACAAAAAGAAATAAGCGCTTTGTTCCTTGGTGAAGTCGCTTACTTGGTCAGAGGCTGCAGCACAGAGCTACAGCTACAAGCCCCGTCTTGCTAGCCCTTCCTGCCCTGTGCTGAAAGCTGCGCTCCTGCTGCCGGCCCTGGCAGCCGGTGAGTGCGTGATGCGGGATGGGCCCAGCACACACCTGGTGATACTCCTCCGCGTCAGTCCAGGGCTGCTCAGGCTCCAGGCTGGTGGCCACTGGGCCATGACGTGCTGCCAGCGCTGCTATCAGTGCCTGGGCCGCCTCACGCTGAGCCTCAGAGTGGTACCTGGCCAGCGAGGCAGCCAAGGTGCGGGTGAGGACCAGGGCACACGTCAGCCGTGTGGCTAGGCAGTGCAGGGCGGGGTGGCCGGACATCAGGGATGGGGCCTGGGCGACATCAGGCCAAGGCAGGGAGGGCCCTAATCAGGCTCCCCCATCCCCTTGACAACGGTTCTGTTTGTGTTAAGCCCTCATCCTGATCCTCTTGCCCCTAGCCAGTATCCTGTGTAAGGTGCAACAGGGCCTGCACACACCAGATGCCGCTCTTGTACTGCGCTTTGGTCTTGCGGGTGGGGTCATGCTCCTCAAAGAATCTCTGCAAGGCGGGACAGGCACGCACAGCAAAGCAGGCTAGCTGGGCAGCTGAGCAGGGCTTAATCACCAGAACTCACGGTGGTGAGCCTGCTAGGTGCCTGCATTGACCTTTGTGTGACTGTGTAACAGCTTCAATGAGGGACTGTTGCGGTGTGCATGCTGCAATGTGTGCAATGCTGGGACAGGCCAGGTCTGGGTACAGGCCATAGCCACAGAAGCCTGTGCATCTTACTAATTCGAGTGCATGCTGCCTCTCCACCTCGTCGCACCTCCAAGACTTGCGTGTAGGTGATGACATCTGGGTCGAACCAGATGCGCATGGCCTCAGTGTGACCGTCACCACGGCACACACTCTGCAATGTGACACATACACAGGCAGCCCATGTGACCTGCTTCCTGATGCGAGGGACATTGGAGACAAACATACAGAAGGCAACGGCACTAGGGCTGTGTGCCAAAAGCCGTGCATGGAAAGCCGTGCCGCACTAACCTCGTAGGTAGGGCTGGGGGTACGCCCTCCTGTGTACCCGACACGGGTCTTCACTACACCAGGAAGTTTCTGAAAAGAAACCTCCGGGTGCCAAAATCTACAGGAGAGGTTCGGGTTTATGTCGTAGTTCCCGCACAGTCACTTGCAAGCTTGTATCCACCGACTCACCAGCCGAGCGCAATCGTGGCGACCTCGTAACGGCCCGCACCGTTAGCTGCAGGCATGGCGTTTACGCTTACTGCGGCACGCAGAGCAACTGGGGTACGCGGCTTACACGGTCCTGCAACGACACAAAACTGGCTACGTGGCGCTCAGCCTACTACGAAACGGCTGCAATGTGACACACCTGTTAAGCGGCGCAGAAGTTGCATCGGAAAACAAAACTGTAGACGCCAGCAACAGCCATGTTGAGATGCCATGCGCAACACAATTGCACCGTCCCATGCTGCTGCTTCATGTCCTTGGGGTTGGCGTATGTGGTCGACGGACTGACTACGTGGCTTACAAACTGCAGCTGAACGTTTCGATTGACGTTCCTCTCGTCAACGGTCGTTCGTACACCGGACGTTCCTCTCGTCAACACTTCCAAGTCCATTCCACAAGGTCCATAGCCTATATCTCCTTCTCATAGCCCTGGCATTTGTTGTGACACAGCAGCATGCCTCACCCCATACCTCCCTGCTCTGCCTCGTGCCGCCACACCCCACCCCACCGCAACTGGTGGGTGCTCATGTTCATGTGTCATGCTGCATTGTAGCTACATGCACAAGGCTTGTGCCGCAGGGCGCAGCACCCCTCTCTTTGCATCCTCGCCGCTTATATCTTGAATTGTATCGCAATGTCAACCACAGCAGTGATTGAAACATTTGATGAATTATGGCCATGCACATTCATGAGAACATCGGACCAATACACCTACAAAGCTGTACAGTGCGCATAGCAATCAAGTAAGCAAAAACTCCTGATCTTTGTGAGTCGTGCATCATGTGCAGAGATGTTAGCCTATTGGCTTGCGTAGCTTTGTCAACTTGTCCAACAGTGGAGAGGGCGCGATGCAAGTGAACCAGTTGGGTTCCGGCCCGACTTGGTGCAATGCTTCCCCATACTTGCGTGGAACTGCGCAACATGGACACCGTGGCACATGGGCAACCACATGGACTCACTGAGTGCAATGTGTGATATCAGTGTGTGGCTGCGGTCATGCATAGTACATGTTCATGGGTTGGCATACAACAATGCTTGCTTGCCTGATCGTTGCGCACATTGCCACGGATGACATGAGATGGCGTAGGCCCTAACATCCTTACATTTGCACTAACCTTGGCCGTGCAAGACTTGCTGTAGGTCACTCCAGGTCACATGACGCTCCTCAGAGGCTGTGCCCGCTTGCAATGCACTGCCAGTTGTAGGGCGCCTGCCATTGCGACTGCCACGCGTGCTTGTGCGGCGACTCAACACTTCAGCCAGCGCGTCACGGTCAAATGACAGCGGGTCGACGATGGCAATGGCATCACGGACCATCTTGGGCTTCAACGTCCTGCCACAAGACGCGCGCACAGCGACAGGGATCTTACCGCAATACCAACGGCACATCGCGGTTGGTCCACTTCCACGTCCCCCAGTGGTCACACCTGTCTAAAGGCGTCCCCAGAGACAGCGAGGGCGAGCTGTTCACCTCCAGCAGCCACACCGTGCCGGCTGTGTCCACCAACACGTCAAAGCCGAACAGCTCAAACGCGTTGACGCATGCGGGGATCGCATCCTGCACAGAGTGCTGGCAGGGCCTTTCCAAACTGTATGCCATGTTTTCAATGCCAGCCACCCATGACCAGAATCACTGCCACTGCCTTCCCTAGACTGCCTGCATCGTCCAGATGCATAACCAGTTGTCGTGGCTCGTGACCAGTTGTCGTCCAGATGCATAACCAGTGTCGTGGCTTGTTTGCACGCGCCATGATAGACAATACTGCGCTACTGCATGGACATGACCTGGACCTTACCTGAGCCACAAAAAGGCAAGTGGTGACCACGTCGGTGATACGAGCCCAGAGCTGAGGCCAGTCCACTCCTTGCGCAACCAGGAGCGGCCGCAGCTGAGCAAAGCTGAGCTTGGAACCTCCTGGGTGACCAACACATCCGGCCAAGCAGCCTGGCGGCTGAGGTCTGGAGCGGAGTGAGCCATCATGGCCACACACCCACATTGCGTCACGCATCCAAGGTAATGGCAGTGGGCCCTCCCTGGCCTGCCAGTGGACCAAGCATGTGAGGTGTGCGAGCAACCTGCACCGTCTTGTTTGCAGGCTGTGCTGGACAGACCAGGGGCCTGTGGTTCATCAACCTAAACCCATTCATAGCTGATGCTGGGGTATGGTTCTAGTCAATGGGGTGTTGTTGGGAGGGCAGTGGGGACTCAGAGTATGGCATCCTTATGGGGCGTGATGTCTATCCAACAGCAAAGTGAGAGCTGCGAGGCCCTCGTGTAGGAGAGGTGCTAAGGAAGGCCTGTCATGAGGCTGCAAGGATGTGCATTGCTGCAGATCTTGAGACGCCATGGTGATGTGGCCTGCAGGCTTTTGCCCGCTGCTGCCCCAGCACTGGCGCACCTGATGGCTGGGCACTGGCTAAGAAGTGCGGCACTTGGCCCCCCTCAGCTCGACTCCTTTGCACACTGCTGTTAGTCAGGTGGATGAACCTGGCGTGGCAGCATGGAAGGCAGCAGTGAAAGAAGCTCCATATGGTGCTGCTGCTGGATGGTTAAGCCCAATGGTTGCATTGGATACATTGGTACGCACGCATTGGTTGCTGCGGTGTGGAGCAAGGCAGGAGCAGCACCTGTTGCTGAAATTGGACTCATCAAGGTTGAAGGGCAGCGTGGCAAAGCGCGCCAGGCCCTCGCTGCACAGCCAGGCCTCCAGCGGGTTGAAGCGCGTGACCAGCACATACAGCCGCAGGTCAAACTTGTAGCCCTGGCAGCAAGGGGCGGCCACCGCCCTCTGGTCAGGACAGCAAGGCGTGAAGATTGCACGGCAGGAGCAAGCACTAGCAGCAGCAAGCACTAGCAGCAGCAGGCATTGAAGCAGGAAACGGCAGCCAGCCTGCAGGTTTGTGTTTCATGGTTGTGGTGAGGTGAAGCTGGCCACAGCTCAGGCTTTCTGCAGTGCTGTGGCTGAGCAGTGCGTCACGAACATAACGGTTGAAATCATATGGCCAGCGACACATGGTGTGGCAAACCCCTGTCTTCCTCCCTGCCAGTGCTGTTCACAACCTCAGCCTGCATCAGGCAGGTGGGCTGCTGCCCGGCCTCCCACCTGGACTGTGAGGGGGTTGGTGACGTAGCGCTGCAACACTAGTGGGTTGTCGCTGCTGCCACTGCCACCCGGCCCAGCCTCCAGCTCCCGTAGGCTGCGCACCAGGCGGATGCCCCGGCCACGTGAGAGGCATACAGGCTTGGCGATCCTGCACACGAGTGTTGCAAGCGCCCTTCCAGCGCATGGGGAACAAGGGGCGGGTCGGGGCGGGGCCGGTGGGGCGAGTGCGTTCAGCCAATGAATGCTCCGGCACCACACACAGCAACACATGACCACCTACTCAGCTTGCTATTAACATGCATGTCCGGGCTGAGGCACAAGCTGCAGGGCGCAAGCTGCAGGGCCTGGCTTACCAAAGGTTCAGGCCAGCCGGCTGTGTCACGCTTGGTTCCACCCCCATGCAGGCGCGCAGCAGGGCATCTGCTGCAGCACTGTGCTCTTTGGGCAGCACCCATGTGGTGGGCAAGCAGCTGAAGAGCGGCCCCAGCCGCGCGTGGCCACCGTGCATCATCTGCATAGCAGGTCAGGGCAGGGCAAGCTGAACCCAACATACCAGCTGCACAGCTGCATGGCCTGCGCTGCGGCTCAGTGCTGTAAGCTATCCACACTGCCACCACCACCATCATCAGAACCACCGGCAAACCCACCACCACCACCAACAACAACAAAACCACCACCACCATTGACCACAGCTGCATCAGCCCAGCCCTGGCAGCCCTCTCAGTGACTAGCCACGCCTAGGCAGCTCACGTCTGACCCATAGCTGTGCTTGCATGCATCTGTGCTTGCATGCAGGGATATGACGGTGGGGACAGGTGGCGAGACACACAGCCAGGGGCAGCGCCTACCACTGTCCTATTAGTACATACAGCTGCCTAGTCTCAAGTGCAGCCGAGCTGCTGCTAGGCGGGGTCAGCCAACAACATCAGCAACAGCAATGACAACAGTTGCATGGTGTGCAGCGTCCAGGGTGGCAGCGGGCACTGGCCTGGTAGCGCACGAGGTGCTTCTTTAAGAGGTCCTTGCGGGTCAGCTGCCGGGCCTCAGGGAAGTGATTCACGCGCTGCCACACCAGCAGCTCACTCAAGGGCGGGCGAGCCTGCGCAGCAGGAGCAGGAGCTAGAGCTAGTGGCACCTAGCCAGCCCCCTCACCTGGGCCTTATCACCTTGACCTTGGCACAGCACGAGCGTCACAGCGGTCGGTTCCAACTTCCCAATTACCCCAACCACCAGCTGTCAGGAGCCTTCTCTGTTGCAGCGCTTCTCCGCCTATAGCCCTGCCTGACCACCTGGCCAGACAACGGCCCAATCAATCTCAGCAGGCCGCAGCAGGCCGCAGCAGGCAGGAGTGCGCAGCATCAGGCAACAGCAGGCAAAGCAGACAGGAGTGCGCAGCATCAGGCAACAGCAGGTAACGCTGAGCAGCAGTGGCCACACCTTGACAGACCAGCTCCACAGGAGGTTCCACACATTGCAGCGCCCCGCCAGCGGGCTGCGCTGCTGGTGGTAGGGCGCAGCCCCCGCTCCTGGCACAGATGCCTGCCTGCCTGCGTCCCCGTCCCCCGCTGCAGCTGCTGCTGCGCCACCCGCCGCTGAGCCGGCACCCAGGTTGCGCTGCCCAGCCTCTGCAAGGCACAGCCCGGTGTCGTCCTCCCAGTTGTCGGGCCGCGCCTGCTCAGTCACCTGTTGATGGGCAGAGGCAGCCTGAGGGTCTACAACAGCCCCAGTGAAGGGGGCAGGCCAGGCTCAGGGCTCAGGACTCAGGGCTCAGGGCGGCTGGGCCATACCCACGGCAAGACGTCTTCTCCTCAGCCTCCCATATGCCTATTGTCCTCATCCCCATCCTCATCCTCATCCCCAGGCATTTGCTTGTCGGCGTTGCTGCCACACCCACATATGTCGTCATGCTCCCTAGATGGAGTCATGCCATGCCTCATCGTTGCACTGATGGGCACCCTGACCACCTAACCCTACAAGGGCCTCCCCTCCCCAGACTTTGCCCGCACGCTGTGGCTGCCTGGAGCCCTGATCCTAGTCACAAGCAGCATCCAGAACCTGTCGCTGTGCTGAGAGCCTCATGCAGCCTCATGCAGCCTCATGCAGCTGCGGCGACCTGGAGTGGAGAGGCCTGGATGCTGGTGGCCACCCTGCTGCTGGCCTGCTAATGTGTACATGCCATCCGCACATATTATTTTTGCGCAGCATAGAAATACATATAAGTGTGTCTGTACATACGCCATGTGGCCACCTGGAGGGTCGGGACTGCACTCGCCAACCGGGCATGTCGTATCACACCATATGGCCCCTAGCAAAACCTCTCAAAAGTGCAAACTTTGATGTTGAGGAGGCTGGTTTGACCTACGTCACCTACATCCCGCATGCCTGTAGCCAAAGGCCGCACTTCCGCAATAGAAACCAGATCGCACTTCACGGAACAGTCTTCGGTATGTTTTGGTATGTATTATTGTTTATGGTACTGTTGCTCAAGATTGTGGCGCTGGCCAGGATTATGCAGACATGTTGTATATATGGACACACACCATCCACAAACCGTATTGTAGCTCACGTGTGGCAAGTGTGTGACGCTGGCCAGGACTATGCAGACATACGGTAAGTAGTCTTTTCAGCACATATGGACACACAGCAGCAGCCAACCCTAGGCATTGGCTGGGGCCCACCTGGTCCAGTGGGTCAGGGCGCCAGCCAGGCAGCGGCCCCAGGGCCAGCTCCAGCACTTGGCGCACTTCAGGGTGGGCACTGTCATCAGCCACAGCGTAGTAGCGCAGCGGCAAGGGCCGGGTAGGTGTGGGCGCAGCAGCCTGAAGCGCCAGCTGGGTACATGAAGCAGCAACCAGGCATCAGCAGTGCAGGGCTAGGTGCAGCTGCAGCTGGCGCAGGGCTGTCAGCCTGGGACCACTGCTGGAGCCCATCATGTTGTGTGCTTAGGGCAGTGGCTGGCTGCAACAGACATGCGGGGCCAGGGTGATGCTGGGTCGGGGTCAGGTTCAGGGTCAGGTTCAGGGTCAGGTTCAGGGTCAGGGTCAGGTTCAGGGTCAGGGTCAGGTTCAGGGTCAGGGTCAGGTTCAGGGTCAGGGTCAGGTTCAGGGTCAGGGTCAGGTTCAGGGTCAGCGTCAGGTTTAGGGTTAGGGTTAGGGTCAGGGTAGGCCTGATGCCTCCCCCTGATGCACGCCCCCCAACAAGGGCATCGTCCTTCGTTCTTACTTTTAGTGTCTGGCCCTGGTCCTCCCTGATGTTCACCTGCTGATGCTGCGGTGGTTCCATTGCGAGCGGAGCCATCTGAGACCCAGTGGCCTGCCTCCAGGCAGCCAGGCGCAGCAGCAGGCCGTGGTACTTCTCAGCGATGCTCTGGGCGCTGGCGTCTGCTGTCACTCTTGAGGAGGAGGCAGGGCGCCCCGCCCCGCCCTCCTGACCAGCCGCGGTCCAGAGCCCCCAGGCATGGGCACAACAGCTCAGCACCTCGTGGAAGGAGGCGTAGTGTGTGGCATACACTGCGCCAGGCAGCTCAGCTGCTGCGGCTGCTGCTGCTGCCAGGCTGTGGCAGGGGGACAAGGTACGGGGCGGGCGGGGCGGTGGTCCAGCCTGACCTGGAGCCCGGCAGGGGGGCGTGGCTGCTGCTGCTGCTGCGGGCTGACTGCTGGTGGGGAGGGCGGGGGGGCCAGGGCCGCTGGCGGGAGGGGCTGGCTGGCAGGGGTGCAGGTGAGTCCCCAGGTCCTGGTGGTCCCTGCTGGTGGGTACCGGGTCTGTAGCGGGGCCAGCAGCACTGGGCAGCTGCGCTGTGCAGGTGGCGCTGGGTCTGGCTGCAGGGGCCCCTGGCCTACTACCTGCAGGGCAGCCTGGGGCACCCCCCTGCACACTGGCCGCTGCCGCTGCCTGCTGCTGCTGCTGCTCTGCTGCAATGTGGGCCAAGGAAGAGAGTGGTGCCGCGGTTGGCGCTGCTCGCAGGCTGCTCTTGGGCGCTGGCTTGAGTGGAGGCAGAGGCAGGGGTGCGGCAGCAGCGGGGGTGGGGTTCAGCAGCGCCAGGGGGGGGGCGTGGGAGGGGGCACGGGGCGCCTCAGCCATGTGGGCCAGCGCTGCCGCGAGGGGGTCGTCCTCCACCCCCCGGCCCCATGCACTGACCCCCTGCAGGCCCCGGCAGCGCAGGGCCACAAGCAGGGTCAGGAGTAGTCCAGGGTCATCAGGCTAGGGTTAGGGCTAGGCTGTTGAAGCCATTAGGGTTGTAGAGCCATTAGGGTTGTAGAGCCAATAGTCATGGGGCCCAGTGGTGAAAGCAAATAAGGGTTCTAGGGTCAGGGCATCAGGTCAGCAGGCCAGCAGGGGCCCTGACCCTGACCTGGCGACAATGGCAGCAGCAGCAGCAGCAGCAGCAGCACCTCCAGAGCCCTGCAGCTCCCCCTCGGGGCCGGAGGGGGACGCACCTGGTCTGTGCCCCAGTCCCAGTCGTGCCAGCGGTCCACAGCCAGGGCTGCGGGGGGAGGGCGCGCCTCACTGTCGGCCCCACACTCGCTGCCGCCTGCCCTACAGGCCACCCAGGTGGCGGCGGCGCCAGCAGGCAGCACAGGACCTGCGTGGAGCAAGGCCAGGCGACAGAGCTGCTGAGCCATTGACTCAGAGAACCGCAGGGGCGGCCAGGGCTTAGGGTTTGGGCTGGCGCCAGGGCTTAGGGTAGGGCAGCCAGGGACCAGGGGGGAGGGTTATGAGTCCTGCCCCCCTCCAGGCCTTCTGGCTGTGTACCTGGGATGGCTGCCCCCCTCCGAGTGCTGCTGCTGCCCCTCGCAGCCCCCCCGCAGGCTGGGCCCCCTGGATGCTGCAGCGGGCTGCCGGGTCCACTGTCTGTCTCATAGCCCTCACTGGAGGCGCTGCTGCTGCTGCTGCTGCTGCTCAGGGCACGCAGGGTCGGGGAGGGGGCTGTGGCTGGCAAAGCTGGCTGGTGGGAAGAGGCCGCGGGGAAGGGCTGGGCAACTTCAGGGCTGCAGGGCGGGTGGGGCTGGGCAGTCGTGGGGGCAGCCGTGCTGCTGCTGCTGCTGCCTTCCTCTGAGACGCTGCCAGGGGCTGAGCTGCAGCTGGGGAAGCTGCCAACTCCGTTAGAAGAGGCTGTCTGCTTGGCCTGAGGCTCCACCTGCCGCAGCAACAGGGTGATGCTGAGGGTGAGGCAGTGGGCAGTAGTAGGTGACACCATGCCCAGCTAGGGACGTGGAGTGCAGTGTGGGAGGGGCAGGGCAGCCAGGGCAGCCCAGCACCTAGCCAAGCCCACTGACCCCACACCAGGCTGCCTCAAGCCCCGGCGGAGCCCAGACTTGGGTGACCCCAGACCTGGCTCTGCCCCCTGCCCTGACGCGGCTGAGCCTACACCTGGCTGCCCCAGACACTCCCTAGTGTTGCAGAGCAGGACTCACAGGGATGCTGTCAGAGTCTGACGACAGCGGGGCAGGTGGCGACCCCACTGCTGGCCCTGCTGGCTGGAGCCCTTGCTGCGCCCCTTGCAGCCGCTCTGACTCCCACCCCTCCTGCTGCCCCTCCTCCTCCACGCTGACAGGGGAGGGGGAGGTGCTGCCGTCACGCTGCCGGGCCTCTGCCCCCCCCGGGAGGACCGCGCTGGGGCTGGGGGGCTGCAGGGGGGCGGGGCGCGGTGGCCCCTGCTGCCGGGCTCCCACAGCATATGCTGCCCCTGGCTGCTGGGGGGGTGGCGGCAGCCGCCTGTACGCTGCAGCCACCTCCGCCCTGCTGGCCTGTGTGGCTGCAGCCTGCCGAGCCAAGGGCACCTTGTGCAGCTGCTTGCGGGCGCGGTGTAGCAGGCGCTGCTCCTGCTGGAAAGCTGCCAGGGCCGCCTCCACCACGGTCATGGTGGCACGCGCTGCTGGGGGGTCCGTGGGGGCGGGGCAGGCCTCTGTTTGCTGCTGCTGAGCTGCGAGGGAGGCTGGCGGGGCTGGCCTGCCAGGGCTGCAGGGCTGGCTTGGTGGCATAGCCTCCGCTGTTGGGGTGGTGGCGGCAGGCAGGGGAGCAGGGGGGCTGGGCGGCCTGCCTGGGTCAGCCTGACCCGTCCTGGCCCGGCCACCTGGCCCATGGCCTAGGGGCATGGCGCCAGACAGGGCTGGGACCTGGGTAGAGCCCGGCAGGCTGCAGCTGCTGCCAGGGGCAGCCAGGATCTGCTTGGCGTCCCTCTCCTGAGCCAGAGGCCCAGGGGCTGTGAAGATGGTGGGCAGGCGGGGGGGCGGGGAGGGCTTTGTTTGCCCTGCCTGATGCAGCAGAGCCCACTGCGAGGCCTCGGGTGGCTGGGCGGGTGCAGGGGTGGGGTGGGCCCGCAGCGCCGCCACCCGCTGCCCTGCATTGACCAGCTCCAGCAGCTCCTGCACGCGGCAGCCAGCCAGCAGGGGGAGACCAGGGCAACGAGTGAAGCCGGACCCTGACTGCATGGCTGCTGCAGCGATGCCTTCATCGTCCCCTAGGCCATGGGAGCTGCTGACCCTGTGTGGACATTGAGCACCTGCCACTCATGCCCTAGAGGCTAATCCTAACACTGACACTTGCAACTCATGCCTTGACCCTGAGCCTGAGCCTGAGCCTGAGCCTGAGCCTGACCCTAACCCTAACCCTGACCGTGACTCCCTAACCTCCACATGTTGGGCCCTGTCATCTGCCATTCGTCACTTCTGTCACGACCAGTGCCATGGCAGCTGTGCTGATGGTAAGTGCGACAAGCGCGTGGGCCCCTCAGTGCCTGCAGTGGACCCTAACCCTAACCCTTACCTTGCGCAGGGCCTCAGGGGCTGAGGCTGCGGCAGCTAGCAGCGCTGTGCTGTCCTGGCCCCAAGTGTCAGGGGTGGAGCTCTGCAGACGTCAGGTCAGGAAGGCAAACACTTTGAGCTCGGGCCATGCGCTGCCCTCCCCAGACATGGGACCCCAAGCCAGTGCAGCTGGATGGGACCAGGCGGCAAGCTTGGCTGGGGCAGCAGTGTTGTGCAGGTTTTACCTGGATGATGGGCAGCAGTTGCTGCAGCATGGACTGGGTGCCCCTGCGCTCCTGCAACTCTTGCTGCAGTGTGTCGCGCAGCGCCTGCAGCCTGAGCAGCCAGAAGCAGCAGCTGCCAGTAGGGAAGGCAGAGCAAGGCAGTGGCATGCTCCTCACCGTGCCTTCGATGCACCACCAGCTGCTGGCAGAGCCACGCGCACTGCACGAAGCTCCTGCTCCAGCACATCTGTGGGCGCATCAAACACCTCCCATTGCTGCATTCTGACATTCCCAAAGTCTCCGAATACGGCCAGTCTAAGCACGTCGGGGACCGGGTCAGCTACGCTAAGCTTGCAAGTCGTGGTCAATTGACTGACTGTTCAGCGCGATGTTGCTGATACTGCACAGCCCCCCGCAGCTGTGCGGTCAAGTGTGACAAGCAAACTGTTTGAAGCGCAGGCTGCGTGAGCACATCAGATGACCACGCCATGTGCGATGCGGGCTTTCGCCAACGTTGCACTGTACCGGGGTGTACGTGCTGCCCATTGCCGCCCGCCACTGCTGCATACGGGACGGCACACGGCACAGCTCTTGGCCTCCCCACCCCTTCGGTGCTGCTGCAGTGTACATGACCTGCCAGCTAGCAGAGATGCATCGGGAATGGAGAACATGACAGCCAGCTGTTCCAGCTCGTGGCCGGCACCAACACTGCAGCGTCAGGACCTAGAGCCGGGCCTATACCTGGTGTCCACCCCGATTGGCAACCTGGCAGACATCACCCTGAGGTGCCCCAGGCGCACTGCTTGGCAGTGCCAACTCTCCTCCCCTCACCCCACGTCATGTACCGCCTGGCTCCAGGGCCCTCACCGTCCTCACCTCTGCCAACCTGGTGCTGGCGGAGGACACAAGGTGCACTCAGGGTGGGGCTCACGTGGCTGCGCGCAGGTCACTCCTGCTGGCGCCGTCGGGGTTCTCAGCATCATCTCTACATCTCTCAGCATTGCATGCCCGTCAGCGTTGGTGCAACGCAAGTACTCATTGCCTTCACAATTGATGTTGTGGCTCGCTTCATGCTAGGAGGAAGAGAAGGAGGAGGCTGACACATCAGTTTCACAGCCGGCTGTTGATGCTGCGCGCTGGCAGCTGCATGGTGGCACCGGGTGGCTGTGCTTGCATGCAGGCACACACGCAAGCTGCTGAACCACTACAACATTAAGGCTGAGCTGCAGAGCTACCACCAGCACAATGAGACAGCGCGTGTGCACAACATCATGCAGCGCTTGCAGGGGGGTGAGGTGAGGCTGCATCAGGGGGGTTCCCCTAGGCACTACCGCTGCTGAGCCTCAGCAGGTGCAGAGCTCCCAGCCAGACTAGGCTGCGTAGCCCCGGCAAACACTTATGTGTTGCATGCTGCTGCTTGGCCCGTGGGCAGGCGGAGTCACGCCAGGCTGATCTAAGCACAGGCCCGAGTACACCCCGCCCTTGCCAAATACAACAGGCAGTCCAAGCCATTAACACAGCTCCAGCGGGCACCACATGACCTGCCCTCTACGCTGTG
This sequence comes from Haematococcus lacustris, assembly GCA_030144725.1. NCBI lineage: Eukaryota > Viridiplantae > Chlorophyta > Chlorophyceae > Chlamydomonadales > Haematococcaceae > Haematococcus > Haematococcus lacustris. Next base: position 3,914,532 of record JASKMD010000031.1, read on the forward strand.
TGCACTGCCTGTGTCAGGCAGCAGCCCTGATTGGCTGTGGGGTTGTAGGTGGACAGGCTGCGCTGTCCTGGCCATGATAAGGCTGCCTTGGCAGTCAATGACAGTGCTGGTTTGGGGTGCGATGCTGCTGGCTGGGCTGCCAGTTTGCATGGAGGTCTTGGAGCCCGAAGATTTAGCACCAGCAGGGGTTCTGCACCATGCCTGCAGCTGCACAGACATGTCCAACCAGCACTGGCCCTGCAATGGCCTGTTCAACCAGCTGGCTGCAGGTCAATCGTAGCAGGAGGGGCTGTCCCCGCCCTTGCATGAACCACTGCCCAGCATGGCCATGCCAACAGGGCCGTGTGTGCGCTGTGTGAGCTTGTGTTTAGCAGAACTGCAGCAGAGTCCAGGGTGCCGGTGCTGTGTGAGCTTGATGCAGCTTGTGTTGGCAGCGCTGTGCGGGGCACTGCAGCAGAGTCCAGGGTGCCCAGCCTGCAGGCCGGACACACAGCTGAAAAATGCTGCTTTGGCCCGCCCTGCCTGCCTGCGGGCCACACCACCGGCCTGCCCTGACTGGCTGCGGGTCACTGTGCATCACTGTGCTGCTGGGGCCTGACCTGGCTGCAGCCTGTGGCGCTGGTCAGTGATGCGGGCACACCTGGCATCAGCGACCCGGGGGCCAAACTGGTCAGCGCCGCCATAGCTGCGGGGGTGCGGGTGGTGCCCGTGCCCGGTGCCTGCGCCCTCGTCGCTGCCCTGGTGGCGTCAGGCCTGCCCACAGACACCTTTACGTTTCTCGGGTTCTTGCCACCCAAAACAGGTGAGGCAGCGGCCACCAGGGATGCTGTGGGTGAAGGGAGATTTTCATCCTCAGGGTCAAGGAGAGGAGCAGGGGCAGGGGCAGGGGCAGGGGCAGGGGCAGGGGCAGGGGCAGGGGCAGGGGCAGGGGCAGGGGCAGGGGCAGGCCCAAGCAGGTTGTGGCCATGGACCCAATTGACATCACACCAGGAGCTACTGCGCAGTGTGACAACCCTGTGCTGGCTGGCCACAGGAGCTCGCCGCACCGCCCTAGCTCGCCTGCGCAGCACCCCAGGCAGCCTGCTGCTGTACGCTCCACCACACGGGCTGCGCGCTACCTTGGCTGACCTGGTGGAGGTACTGGGCCCTGGCCGCCGCGTGTGTGTGGCCAGGGAGCTGACCAAGCTGCACGAGGAGCTGTTCAGGTAGGCCTGATGTGCCTTGAGCTCGCCGCAGCGGCGCAGCCGTCCTGTGGCTGTCCTGACTCAGTGACTGGGCTTGCTGGGATGTGGCTGCACAGGTCCACGCTGGGCGAAGCACTGGAGGAGTTCACCAGACGTGAGCCTAGGGGTGAGGTATGCCTGGTGGTGCAGGTGGGTGCCCAACCTGACAGCCAAGCCCTGGCAGCCTGACAGCAGCCCATGGGCAGTCCAGGTTAGGGCAGTTTCACCTTTGTTGGCTACATGTTACTTTCGCGACATGGCCACTGCCTTGGTGACACGTTCCCGCGGTGCAGGGCGCCGACAGCGCGCCGTTGCTGGAGGCGGGAGGCGGAGCGGGTGACGCCGCGGCCCCGCTGGTTTGCGGCGATGATGGCGTCGGGGATCACAGCCGAGGGGTCGCGGCCGACAGCGAGCGACCAAGCGTCCTAATGCAGGGGTTGATGCAAGGCGGCATGCCAATGTCGGCCGCAGCCAAGCAAGTGGCTAAGCAGCTGGGGTTAAAGCGCAAGGACATGTACAGCCTCGCATTGCAGTCGCAGGCACTAGTGGCTGGTGAGGGTGGGCGTGATCTAAAGCAATAATGTGTCCTTGTCTGGGTAACGCGCACCACAGCACCGTGCATCCCACGGCGTGGATTGCGTAGTATGTGCATGAACAGAGTGAGTAGCAACAACAAATTATGCAATTGTGTCATTGCATGTTTAGATCCTTGCTGATTAAGGCTTAATGATGGCTTCGTCCCGACATCGCGGGCTTCATTTAGCACGTACCAGCCAATGATCGTTCCATTTACTATTTAACTGTCAATAGTGAGGCACCCGAGTGCTGCTGAAGTTCAAGCATGAATCCGCGGCAATTCCGCTCGCAAACCCCAGGTGCTCCTGGGCGCTTGCTTCTCACACCGCCCTCCCCTGTTCGCTGACATTCTCGTCCCCACCCCGGCAGGGGTGCCGCTGCAGCCCCAAGGTGGCGCCAGCAGTCAGCCGGCCCTGCAGCAAGGCATGCCGATGATGCCAGCACGGCAGCAGCTCGGCTACCAGCACGCAGGCCCTTACATGGCTGCACCAGGCAGCAGCTATCCAGGGATGCAGGTGAGCTACACAGGTCAGTGCCCATTGCCGAGGATCTAGTGCGCATATCCAGCTTGTCAGGCTCGCCCTCGGGCTCAGAGGCCTCTGCCCCTCGTCTCCATCTTCACCGCAGTTCCCTGCACCCTCATATGCCCCACTGCACTGACGCCTGCTGCCCTGCCCGGCACCTGCCCTGCAGCCGCAGCCAGGGGCAGGTCAGGGTTATACCCCGGTCCCCAGCCAGACCTACGGCCCAGGCCCCCCCGGCCCTGGCAGTGTGAGCCCCCACCCGCAGCCCCTGACACAGCGCCCAGCAGCAGCAGAGGGCGGCGGCACCCCTCCTGAGGAGGCCATGCAGTTCCAGAGCTTCCTTTCGGTCTTTGAGCAGCCCAGCCAGGCAGAGCCCCCGCCTGACCCAGCGTACGGCGCCCCGCCCCAGCAGCCTGCCTACCGCCACCTGCAGCAGCCCATGGCTCAGCAACCACACCTGGGCCGTGGGCTGGCCCCCCCACAGCCTGCACAGCAGCAGCAGCAGCAGCAGCAGCAGCCAGCAGCAGGGGGGCCCCAGCATCAGCAGCTGTACATGGGGCAGGGGCCGCCCCTCACCCAGCACCCCGCCATGAGCTACATGCCTGTGCCGCCCCCCCCTGGGCCCCTAACCCACCCCAATGCACTAGAGGGGTCAGGGGGGCCGGCTGCCGCAGGACTGGGCCCGCCTGGCCCCGGGCCGCTGCAGGCGCCGCCTGGCCGCCCAGCCCTGCAGCGCACCCCCCCTGGCCCTGGCCCTGGCCCTGGCCCTAGCCCTGGCCCCCGCGGCCCTGGCACCGACCCCATCCTGCAGCAGCTGCAGCAGCTAGGCGCAGCGCCAGCGCCAGTGGCGGGCGCACAGGGGCCGGCCAGCAGCCCCGCGCCACCAGGGCCGGAGGAGGGCCTGGGCCCGCTGGCTGCCGCCTCCCCCCTGGATGCCCAGCTCAGCCCTGAGCAGGCCAACAAGGTGGGAGGCACACAGCCGGGTAGACCTTGGATCCCAGCTTGCTAGGCTAGGCTGTCCTGCCCTGCCCTCCTCCCCCTTCCTGCCCTGCCCTGCCCCCCCTGCCCGGGCCTGCACCCTCCTATGAGCCCGACTACCTGGCTCTGGGGCTGGACCCCTGTATGTGTGTGTGTGTGTGTGTGTGAGTGTGTGTTTGCCCCCCCTGGGCAGCAGCCAGGCGCACTGCGCAGCCCCCTGAGTGCCTGGCTGCGTGTTCCAGCCTGGTGTGGGCTGTTGGGGCATTGAACACAATCATGTGCTGATCATGACAAAAAATGTATGTGTTGATCTGAAAAAGATCATGCGCTGATTCGGAAAAATGAAAACGATGTGGTGTTCATGATGGTGGCAGTGGGTGTGTGCAGGTGTATTGGGAGCGTCAGGGGCGGCTGCGGGAGCGCTACCTGCACGTCCTGGGCACCTACCTCATCAACAGCATCCAGTCACGTCAGGCCAAGACACAGCAGGGTCAGGCCATCACGCCTCAAGCTCAGGTCATAAGGGGGGCCGGGCTGAGGGAGGGGGAGGGCAGAGGGGGTGGGGGGTGGGGGCGGGTGCAGCGGGTGGGGGCGGGTAAGGGAGGGAGGTGGGACGATAGGGCTCCTGCTGTGGCCTGCTGACCCCTCGCCCCCCTTGCTTTCTCTTTGCTGCCCCGCTGCTGAAGCTCCGCTCCCACCCCCGTGCCCGCGTAGCCGTGTGCCACTGCATCTGCAGCAGCCTGGCTGCCAGGGATGTGGCCTGCCCCATGTGTGCCCGCAGTCCAGGTTCATGTCTCAGCTGGAGTCCCTGTTTGACGCCTACAAGCTGCTGAACCGCACCCCTGGGGACGGCCAGGTACGCGGCAGCAGGGCAGGGCGCAGGGTGCGGCCCCGGAGGGGCGGTGCTGGGGGGGGTCCTTGCAGCAGTGCAGGCGCTTGCTGGGGCTGAGGCTTAGGCGTATCTGAGGGGGTCAGGCTGGAAGGGCTGGCAGGCCCAGCTAAGGCGCTGGTCAGGCGCAGGTGCGGTCCAGGCTGGGAGCGGTCCAGGCCCTGGAGGGCGGTGCTGGGAGTTTCATTGCAGCAGTGGAGACGCTTGCTGGGGCTCAGGCTCATTAGGCGCATTGCAGTCCAGGCTGGGAGGGCTGGAAGGGGCAGGTGCGGCGCAGGTGCGTGCCGTCTGCCTGGCTGCAGGGCCCTGAGCCGCCTGGTGTGAGGGAGCTGGCCAGCCTGGCCTATTGTGAGGAGCGCTGGCTCAAGCTGCTGATGCCGGTGAGCACCATCAACCCTGACCCGACCCGACCCGACCCGACCCGACCCGACCCGACCCGACCCGACCCGACCCGACCCGACCCGACCCGACCTGACCTGACCTGACACAGCGTGATGCTGCTGACATGTGTATGACCCTGCTGCTGTGCCGCTTCCCCTTGCTCAGGTGCTGTCCCGCATGACCCACATGACCACCAAGCTACCCAACCCAACCAGCATCATCGCGTTTGTCCAGCGCTTCCTGGCCAGCATGGGTGGCAGCAGCACCCTCCCTCCAGGCCCCCCCCAGCCAGCCTTGCTGAGCACGGCAGCAGCCCTGCCCTCCCCAGCGCTCAGCGCGCCCAGCCCTGCCCCCCCCCCACAGTCTGGGCACCAGGGCAGGGCTCCACCTCTAGCCCCCCCCCCAGCTGACGGCAGCAGGCCAGGGCCGACCCCCATGACGACCCCGGAGGCAGTGGGGGGGGACATGCGCCCAGGGCCAGGGCAGCCGGGGCGGGGGCCCCCTCCCCCCTCCCTGGCCGGGCCCCAGCAGGGGGGGTCCCAGGCTCGCGTGTTGCAGGTGGGGGATGCGCCGCAGGCCCCAGCGGGGGGCGGTGTGCAGGGGCAGGGGGAGGAGGAGACAAGGAAGGTCGGGGCAGGGGGGGCAGCCGCAGTGCTGTCGTTGGTGCAGCGCCAGGCGGTGACCCCCCCCCTGCCTGCCTGGGTCATGGCCCAGACCTACCTGGCTGCAGGGCCCCGGGGGGAGGGGGGAGGCAGGGGGGCGCCGCGGCTCAGTACGGCCGGCCTGAGAGGGGCCGTGTCCCCCTGCATTGGCCACTGCTGGCTGCTGCCTGACAGGGCGGGGGGTCTGGGGGCCGGGCAGGGGCTGGGCCCTGGGCTGCGCCAGCCAGCCAGCCCCAGCCCCAGCCCCAGCCAGGCCAGCAGCGGGCAGGAGGGGGAGTGGGAGGAGAGTGACAGCAGTGGGGAGGGGGTGGACAGCGAACCCTTGGTGGGCGGGGGGACGGGGGCGCCAGGGGCTGCAAGGGACCCCCAGCCCCCAGGTCCAGGCACCCCCCCCCTCAGCGAGGTGGGGCGGGGCGTGAAGCGTGCACGCAGCCTGGCAGCCCAGGTTGCCGCGCTCGAGTCAGTGTGTGCAGCTGTGGTGGCGGCGGCGGCGGTGCGCTGGCCTGACCTCCCCCCGCTGCTGCTGCATGTGGAGGGGCCAGGCAGTGGTGCGGGCAGCTGCCCCCTGGGCCCCTCCTGGCTGCTGGTGAGGTGCCGGGCCCCGGGCGGCACCACAGGGGGGGCTGCGCAGCATGAGGGGGCAGGGCAGGGACAGGCTGCGGTGGCGGCGGCGGCGTGGGCTGTGGTTGCTCAGCCTGGCTGGCGCACCTTGCACCTGGCAGTGCTGCGCCGCGCCCTAGCGCTGCAGCCAGCAGGGGGAGGGGGGGAGGGGCGGGACGCGGCAGGGGGCCAGGAAGGGGGGTGGGAGGCGGCAGGTGAGGAGGCCGTGGTGGTGGCGCTGCATGGCCTGCGTGAGCCCAGCTGCGCGCCCCACTCCCCTGAGGAGCAGCTGGCACAGGCGGCCTTCCAGGCGCTGCAGGTGACACCCTGCCCGCCCGCCCGCCCGCCCGCCCGCCCGCCCGCCCGCCCGCCCGCCCGCCCGCCCGCCCGCCCGCCCGCCCGCCTGCTTGCCTGCCTGCCTGCCTGCCTGCCTATCTGCCTTCTTGCATGCCTGTCCGCCTGCTTGCCTGCCCACCTGCTCACCTGCTAGCACGCTGACCCACCCCCAGGCCCCGCTGCCGTGCTAGGCCGCCTGTCAGACGTGACATGACTGGCATGAGCGTGGTTGCTTTGACGTCAGGGCCTTAACACTAGGTGTGGTGCAGCTATGAGGGGCTGGCTGCGGCTTAGCCACAGGGGGGTGAGGTGAAGGTCAGAGTTAGGGCTAGGGTCAGGGGCTCGGGCTCGGGCCAGGGGGCTAGAGGCAGGGCCTGCACCACCTTAGTCTGTTCCATGTCTATGAGCTCACACCACCCCCTGTGCGGTGCTGTGCAGCTGCAGCCACGTAGCGTTGGCAGCACGTGTCCCCTGCAGGCCTGGCCTCTTGTCCCCTGCAGACCTGGCTCTGCTAGCACTGCCACAAGCAGTTGTCTGGTGTCACACTGCTCACACAGCTGACTGCTGGCCACCTTGCAGGCGGCGCAGGCGGCGAGGGGCAGTGGGCCGGCCACCCCTGCACTAGGCGCCACCTCAAGGCTGGCAGGCGAGGGGGCAAACCCTGCCGCAGGCCGTGTCGGCGCCGAGCTGTGGGGGCTCGTAGGGGCTTGGGTGGAGGCTGTGGTCGGGCTACGGCAGCAGGCAGCACGTGGCATTGACGTTGTTGTGGGGCGCAGCCGCCGGAGCTGAGGCCCTGAGACCGGCTCATACCTCCATCAGCTATACTCACGCATTCTAGCGCTTGGGGTGATGGCCATCGTTGCATAAGGCACAGAACTTGTCTGCCAGCATGGCGTCCTGTTGCCCACATACACCCTGTCGCACCCTACTCTTTGGGCTGCATAGAGCTTTGATAAGTGGTGTAAGTGACACAGTAAGACGGTTGTGTTTCAACCCACACCCCTCAATGTTGAAGTAGGTATCGGTTGCTGTTTGCATCCCTGAATGGCCAGCCCTACATGGGCCAAAACGCGATGCGATGTCAAGACCAGAGCTTTGCACTGCCAGGAAGCGGCAAATGTATGTACAGGTACGGACATGCAAATGCTGCATGTACAGCGTGTTGGGTGGTAAAGTTAGGTTTAATGTGGTGCCGCATTAATGCGGTGTAGCGTGAGTCAATAGCGTTTAGAGGTCACCTGAGCAGACTAGGCCGTTGTCAAGGATGTCTCAGTCTGCCCGGAAGTTGAACCCAGCCACAGAACACCACCACCAGTTTAGATCTTACACTTGCATGAGGAGATCCCAGATCCAGATTTGCATGATGGACATGCTACACGTGGCGTCCTACCTACCTACCTACCTACCCACCCACCCACCCACCCACCCACCCACCCACCCACCCACCCACCCACCCACCCACCCACCCACCCACCCACCCACCCACCCACCCACCCACCCACCCACCCACCCACCCACCCACCCACCCACCCACCCACCCACCCACCCACCCACCCACCCACCCACCCACCCACCCACCCACCCACCCACCCACCCACCCACCCACCCACCCACCCACCCACCCACCCACCCACCCACCCACCCACCCACCCACCCACCCACCCACCCACCCACCCACCCACCCACCCACCCACCCACCCACCCACCCACCCACCCACCCACCCACCCACCCACCCACCCACCCACCCACCCACCCACCCACCCACCCACCCACCCACCCACCCACCCACCCACCCACCCACCCACCCACCCACCCACCCACCCACCCACCCACCCACCCACCCACCCACCCACCCACCCACCCACCCACCCACCCACCCACCCACCCACCCACCCACCCACCCACCCACCCACCCACCCACCCACCCACCCACCCACCCACCCACCCACCCACCCACCCACCCACCCACCCACCCACCCACCCACCCACCCACCCACCCACCCACCCACCCACCCACCCACCCACCCACCCACCCACCCACCCACCCACCCACCCACCCACCCACCCACCCACCCACCCACCCACCCACCCACCCACCCACCCACCCACCCACCCACCCACCCACCCACCCACCCACCCACCCACCCACCCACCCACCCACCCACCCACCCACCCACCCACCCACCCACCCACCCACCCACCCACCCACCCACCCACCCACCCACCCACCCACCCACCCACCCACCCACCCACCCACCCACCCACCCACCCACCCACCCACCCACCCACCCACCCACCCACCCACCCACCCACCCACCCACCCACCCACCCACCCACCCACCCACCCACCCACCCACCCACCCACCCACCCACCCACCCACCCACCCACCCACCCACCCACCCACCCACCCACCCACCCACCCACCCACCCACCCACCCACCCACCCACCCACCCACCCACCCACCCACCCACCCACCCACCCACCCACCCACCCACCCACCCACCCACCCACCCACCCACCCACCCACCCACCCACCCACCCACCCACCCACCCACCCACCCACCCACCCACCCACCCACCCACCCACCCACCCACCCACCCACCCACCCACCCACCCACCCACCCACCCACCCACCCACCCACCCACCCACCCACCCACCCACCCACCCACCCACCCACCCACCCACCCACCCACCCACCCACCCACCCACCCACCCACCCACCCACCCACCCACCCACCCACCCACCCACCCACCCACCCACCCACCCACCCACCCACCCACCCACCCACCCACCCACCCACCCACCCACCCACCCACCCACCCACCCACCCACCCACCCACCCACCCACCCACCCACCCACCCACCCACCCACCCACCCACCCACCCACCCACCCACCCACCCACCCACCCACCCACCCACCCACCCACCCACCCACCCACCCACCCACCCACCCACCCACCCACCCACCCACCCACCCACCCACCCACCCACCCACCCACCCACCCACCCACCCACCCACCCACCCACCCACCCACCCACCCACCCACCCACCCACCCACCCACCCACCCACCCACCCACCCACCCACCCACATACAACGTTCGGCGTTACTGCTTGCGCTTATGCCAGCTCTGCGTTAGCACCTGCGCGCGTCAGGAGTTGCCATCGCTTGTCGACTTGGCTAGTACAAGCACAACTCATATAGGTCGCCTTACTGGTGTCTTTTACGTGGCTGTGAGTGGGTGTTGTACAAACTTGCCAAACCCATACTGGTACATTGCACACGTCTGCCTGAAGAGGTGACAGGGACAGTACTTCACACTCGTGCCAGATAGCATTGCATGACGAGCAGAGTGTCTCAAAGATTTAAAATATGAACTACACGAACCTGTCGCAGGACATTGCACTTGGTTTAAGGATGCGCAATAATGCAGTATGTGCGAGCGTGTTGTTCGGCGTAGCACTCCTAGTGTTTTCTGAAGGCCTGCCCAACAGGTGCACTTGAATACATGTCTTCACGCGTGAGCTCCACGCCCTCATGCCCTGGCATCAAAGCTGAGCTTACTTGGCCTCCTAGCTACCCAGGTTTGGGACCAACCCCTGCACCCTGAGAGCCGAGCTTGATCAGCCTTGCCAGCTAAGGAGTTCTCTGGACGCCATCAGCAAGAGCAGCAAGGATGAAGGTTTTGGTGGCCTGTATATGCTGCTGGGCGGTGAGCGCCATGCTACCCGCAGCACACCTGACTCCCTGAGCACCGCCTGCACCTGAATCCTGTTTGCATAACCTGCAGAGACGGAGTGTACCGTGACTCTGCAGAAGTGCAGGCCTGGGACCTGCTACTCTATTCGTGACCTGACTGCCATGTAAGGATGGTAGGTCCGTGACAGGGTAGGCAAGAGTCCTCATCAACACACAGCTGGCGGCCCAGCGTATGAATCAGACCCGGTGATGCAACTGGCAGCCCTAAGTGGAGATGTGCTGTGTGTGGTGCTCATTTGTAGGCTTCCCACTGACATAGGCATCGTGAGAGCCTCCTCTTCCTTGTTCAGGGACATCAAGGTGGACACCGTGCTGTAGCTGATGACCACTATAGCTGTAGCTGCAGCTGTGTAGCCCCGCTGGGCACCTTGGCTGCAGCGGCCACACCTGCTGCCTAATGCTGCAGGTGATGGCTGGGGCGCTGCGCACAGCAGTCACCCGGTGAGGCCCCCACCTGGCTGGCAGGACTGCAGCGCAGAGCTATACAGCCCTGACCCTGACCCTGACCCTGACCCTGACCCTGACCTGCACCTCTGTCCTGGGCTACAGGGAGGGCTTTGCTTTCCAGGCTACAGCCAGGAACGTGACCTTGCTATACTTCACACGCACTTGTGCTGACTTCTGGCAGTGAGTGCATTGTCACTCTAGTTGAGTCGAACCTTGTGGCCAGCACTACCACAAGCTGTACACAGCGCCTAGCTGTCATGCAGCATGCCTCTTCATGAACTCGTGTGCATGATGTGCCGCAGGCTGCATGGCCAGTATGGCCAGCTGTTATGCAACCAACCTATAGAGGCCATCACGGTGCGTTGCGTACTGACGCCTGAAGCATGACATCATCATTACATTTCATGGCGTTCGCATGCTACCATTGTTGTTCTACACAAAACAATGGCTCTAGGGGGCTAACCCATCCTACTCCATTCTTAGGTCATGTGATGATGGTGATGATGATGTTTGTGATAATGGCTACCCAGCCTGCCTCATGTGCTGTCCAGACTGCCTTGCGCTGCCCTGCCACTTAATGGTGGTGGCGGCTCGACTGCCAATGTGTGTTGGGCGATGTTGTGTGGCCCCTCCCAGGTGCCCCGGCTTGCTTGACACCCACTGGCTGCCAGTCTTTGCCCTGACGCAGGCGGTTGGCTCCGACGGCCCGGCATCCCTACCTTGTCCCTGAACAGGCTCTCTGACACCTGCTTGTTGCAGACCTGCTTGTCCTGTCCTGCGGTCAGGGCCAGGGGCGTGACAAGGTCTATGCTACCTGTGGCTCCTGTTTGCTCCGTTCACGAGACCTGGTGACAAGCTGCTTCCTGCATGGCATTGTTATTGGCCTGGAAATGCCCGTCCTCTACTTCCAGGGCCATCATGCAAAGCTGGAGTGCTGGAGTAGTGTCAGGGAAAGGCTGGCTGTCTTGCGCAGCTGAGACGTGAAGTGTGCGGCAGGGTGCTGTAATTCACGCTGGGGCCACCTACAGCTGCATTGTCTCTATAGCGGTGCTAAGGGCTTGATACACTCCTACTGTTGATGGGGGAGCCCACGCACACCACACACCATGAACTCTGCACACAGCTGCCTTCAGTCTTCAGCCTCGTGCTTGGCATGGTATGCAGAGCTGTCAGTGCGTATGCAGTTAGATGCTGCAGTGCAATGCCAGAACATGCACATCACCGGTGGAACCACATCGCCCGCCGCACACAGCCAGGCACACCAGGACTGCGAGGGCAGGGTGGCATATGGTCCAGGTGGCCAGGCTAGGCCATGCGGCTAGCTGCTGGGTGTTCAGGGCCATCATCCTCCAGGAGGGACAACATGAGTCTCCGTGAAAGCGAGTCTCCGTGAGTGGAGGTCGAGGCAACGCTCAATGTTCGAGGTTGCTAGGGTGAACGGCACTACTACTACTACTACTCACTCTGTAACGGGGTTCTGAGTGAGTTCGGGGTTGGAGGCTGTTAGGCCCTTGGGGAGCCCTAGGTTGGGGTCTTGTGTTCGCCTAGTCAGGCAGTGGGGACGGAGGGGCAGCGCGGGTTGAGCCTTGGGGCTGGGGGGCCTAGGGGTGAGTTTTTGGCGGGCCGGGGGTCCCTGGGGTCGGCGAGGTGGAGGGTGTTGCTGAGGGCGGGGGTGTGGGGGGTGTTTGGACGTTTTCCTGGGGGGTGTGTAGCAGTGCTGGGCGGTTCGCCAAAAACGTATCACTCAGTGTAATAAAAAACATCAAAACCAGAGTTTATTATTACTTTTAATATATGCAAAAGGGCTGGGCTGTAGCCCTAGACCCTGTGCCCTAGGTAACGGCCCCTGGCAGATGCCCCAGCCATCCAGTAATTAATGGCCTCTTTGTAGGGGAGCGTCTTGTGTAGTGGTTGGTAGGACGCTGTTTGGTTGAGGGTGGTGGGGTGGGGTTTGGTTGTCTCTTTTAGGTAGAGAGGGGGGTAGTCTGCTTGTGGCCCGGTCTGGTCTTTCTTTTCTCTCTCTTAGTCTCTCTCTCCCTTGTAATCTCTCTTTTAAAAAAGGAAAAACGGGAAGCGGTGGCGCATGGGTTCTCACATCCTTCTTATCTGCCACCAATCCCCTACTCAAATCCTGGGGAAGATCAGACCTCAACCTAAGTAGCTGACTCAATCTTCATCCTTGCACTTAACCAGCCACTGAACCCCTGCAGCCTCTGCTGCCTTGCCTACAACGACCCACTGCCACTGCTGCCTAGCTTACACCTCAACTGTTGGTGGGCGGGGCCACCCACACAAAAGGCAACAACACTACACACACAGTCTTCAGCCTGGTGTTTGGCATGGCTTGCAGGACTGTCAGGGTGGATTGTGCGGGGTGAATTGTGCATGGTGAATTGTGCAATGCCTAGCAGCCCCCTTGTCCCTCACTAGGGCCTCCATTTGAGCCGGACCAGTAGTGGCCACTAGTAACCACTAGCGGGAATACTAGGGGCCAATACTGGCCCGACTCAGATGGTGTTTAATGGGCTGTGTGGAGAATACCCAATGCACATGGACATGGTGCATGAGTGCCTACCACCTACACGATTGCCTGACCGCGAGGGCTATTGTGTAGAGTTGGCATGAAAAAACATGCGCTGGTTGTAAGGTGATGACCGCTCAACAAAGGGAGCACACATTACTGTGCCTAAGCAGGCTGCTGCTGCTGGGCCTTGGGAGGCTTGTCTCACAGCCTCTTGTAGCCCAGGCCAGGGTACTCCTTGCCCTTGGCCAGCAACTTCACCTGGTCTGGCAGCACAGCACAGCTCCAGCGGGTGCCACCTGCTCTCGCCAATGCGCTGCATGTTCAGCGCTGCATTCCAGTCCCTGTCTAGCCACCTGCCTGGCTGTGGTGCTGGCTTGACTTTGGCAGCCTTGCCCTGGCCGTTGCCTTTGCCCTCAGTGGGCTCGGTGGGCTCAGCTACCTGCTCAGCCTTAGTGCGCTTGGCTGGTGGGGGAGTGCTGGGCCAGGTACAGGGGCTGCTGGCTGTATGGCTTCCTGGCTGCTGAGTGGGGCGTGTGGGGGCCAGCAGCGCCTGGTTGCTGGGGTCCTCAAAGACTGGCATGAGCATGGGGTGGCGGCGCTGCCTTTTGCGCACAAGGCGGCGCTCCAGCTGGTTGTAGAAAGTCTTGAAGTTCGGGTTGGCGGATAACTTGCAAAATTCCTTGAGCTGACTCAGCATAACAGGGTCCTCGCTGTTCAGGGGCAAGGGAGGCCCTGTGGGTGCTGCTGGTGCAAGGGCTGCCAGACGGGCGCTGCAGCGCCTTGGGGTGAGCTGTGTGACTGGCTCAGGCTCTGGCTCTGGCTCAGAGTCAGACTGTGACTCCGGCTCAGACTCGTAGTCAGTCCCACCAATCAGACTCGGAGTCAGTCCCACCAATCTGACTCGGAGTCAGTCCCACCGCCTGCTGGCAGGCTGGGCAGGGGGGGCCCTGGGCAGGGGCACACGGGGGGAGTGGGGGTAGGGGGGGCTGCATCAGGGGCTCGGGCGGGGGGGCGGAGCGGCCGGGGGGGCGGCACGGCTAGAGGTGTGGGTGCACAGGCACACCCGTGGTGGGGTAGCCCACCAGACATGTCAGAAAGATCCGGAGCACAAACAGCGAGGCGACAACGCGGAGCTGGGAGTGAACCTCAGCCCGGTGCGGGACGTTGCGCCAGTAGCTTGCGCTTGGTCTTTTTGCAGCCGCGCAGCACAGCGCCACCCGGGACCCTAGGTTACCTGCAGCCAAGCACAGCTGCCACTTTGACAGGCCACTTTGACAGGCCAAGACACGATGCGGGGACACAAACAGTGCGGGGACACACAAGGCGGGGCGGCAACTTACTTGACGTCTTTCGTTTCCAAGCCATTCCGGCGCTCCTGTCGTTGTTTCCCTTGAGGGGAACTGAGACATTGCTAAGATGGAACCAACAGGAGCGACGGGTGCTTACACAGCGCGTAACTCACGTAGCCCACAGTCGGCTTAGGGGACACGAACCTTTCAGTGTCTATGCCGGGCCCTTCTTTTGCTCGACGGTGCCCTTCCGCTTCTTCTTAGCCATCGCGCGATGTGCGTTGAGACGGGCGGTGGCCTTTCGAGGCAACTTGGGTTTCCCGAGAGATTCATGGAGTGATGATCATCCACGGCACATGGCACATGGGAATCCATGGCACATGGGAGGCAGGCGGTGCAATGCCGGTTGCAGCTCCAGCTTAGGCCATGTTGGTGACAGCGGCTGATGCGACCAAGGTGTGCCGTACAGCCATACAGTTGTACAGCAGCAGGACCGACTCATCATACTCGTGCCCGGGACTCTGGTACACGGTGCAGCTGCAGTGCTGCTTGCCTCAACCCTGCCTGATACGGTTTGGCGCTGACACCGCGCTGAGGACGGAAACCAGGAGACTGGTGGTGCTACCGGAGCAGTGCAGCCGGACATATGGATGGTGTGGGGCAGCTGCCAGACCCGTTGCCCCTTGCCCACAGGGCTCGCATGCCAGTTGCGGTGCTGCATAGGTCTACGGAACACAGCAAACCAAGGCAGCATGGTCACGCTGGTTTACACATCTGCCGCCTGCCGGGATACAGCAAGTCACTGTGTAGCAAGCATGTGACCACACCCCACCATGCAACTGTATCACCGTTGGCCCTGGCAATGAGGCCAGTAGGGGCACCAGGGCAAGGCTGAAGTAGCCGGCCACCAGCTGCCAGGCACTACTGGCTAGCACTGAGCAGGCTGAGCAGTTGAGCCTCAACCTGCAGGTCAACCCTTGCGGTGCCCAAATAGGCGACAAGGCCAGATGCACACCCATGCTATCCCTGGTCGTCCCCGGCCTCACAACCCACACGGGGCCCAGGGCCTTGGCACACAGCAAGATCACAAGGCCTCACAACCTGGCTCTACAAGCCCTCACAAGGCCTCACAACCTGGCTTCAGGCTCCAGCCCTCCCAGCCCCTCAAGCATGGCTAAAGCACTGCACGGGTTCAGGACTCCATGGGCGCTGCCCCCTCCCCCTCCTCAGCCGCCTCGCCAGTGGGCGGAGGGGCCGCTGCTGCAGCTGCCGCCGCATCAGCAGCCAGTGTGGCTGCGCTCGCTGCGTCGGCTGCCGCTGCTGCTGCCGCCACTGCTGCTGGCGGTGCCTCTACCGCCATGGGCCCCTCATCTTGCCGGAGGGCAGCCAGGTACGGCTCAATGCCCTCATTCTCCAGGATGGTGAACGCCAGCCCCTGGCCCACAATGGACACGGCTGTGTTGGCGGCTGAGAGCTCCCCATCGCTGAGGGAGCCGGCCAGCGCCTTCAGCCCGTGGCGCACGAGCTCATCCAGGGAGGCCGCAGGGAACGACTCGTAGTGCTTCT
This sequence comes from Haematococcus lacustris, assembly GCA_030144725.1. Classification (NCBI taxonomy): domain Eukaryota; kingdom Viridiplantae; phylum Chlorophyta; class Chlorophyceae; order Chlamydomonadales; family Haematococcaceae; genus Haematococcus; species Haematococcus lacustris. Next base: position 3,930,293 of record JASKMD010000031.1, read on the forward strand.
CCAAGTATGTCTTGGCTGCCTGCGCACCAGACCACAGCACCACAGCACAGCGCATGGCGGCCATCAAGTCAGGGTAGCTAGCACACGGCATGCTGCACGGTGCAGGCGTCCGTTACTCCGCACGGCGTGTCATGGCCAGCGCTGGCTGGCCTGTTGTGTGGTGTCCTGCACAGCCCCCCGTTGCCCTGGGCTGCTGCTGCACTGCCGGAGGGATTCACCTGTGATCTGGCCCCAATGGCCACTGCCTTGTACTCGTAGTAGTTGCCTGAGGGGCAGGTGTTGTACAGGTGCGGGCCAGCAGCGTCCACCCCGCCGACCAGCAGGCCCACCCCATAGGGCCGCTTCCAGGAGCGCTGGGTGCACACCTGGTGCTTGTCTGCCACCTGGCGCACAAGGCGCCCCACAGGCAGGGGAGACTCGTACACGTACCTGCGCAGATGGGCCAAACCAGTGGCCAAGACCTAGTGGGGCATGGCAGCCTGTGGGTGTGGAGCCCTGGAGCAGCGCATGGCTCACTTGTGGTTGAGGCACTCGTTGCGCATGTACTTGCACAGCACACGACCGTCTGCTGTCAACCCAGCAATGGCTATGCCCATGTGGTCATCGATTTTGAAGACCTTGCGCTGGAAGGATGAGAGTTCAGATTCAGAGCGCTTCAAGGTGGCCAGCACCACGTGAGTCTTGCTCTGCACCCAGAAACGCCGCATCAGTGCGGAGGTCCACCAGCTGCGTCTGCACGAGGCTTGCATCCCTCACCGTTAAGCCCACTGCGCAGCTGCCTTGCTTCACTGCTTCCATCGCATACTCCACTTGAAACAAGCGGCCTTGGGGGCTCCAGGTAGTGACATCCGTGTCATACTGCGACGAGTCGCATAATGCCAGGGTTTGAGAAGCCCATTCACCCTGATCGTGTAAGCACCCCTGCACGAACCTGGTTGCGAAACATGGTATGGTACTATAGGTGGATCGCTCAAGCGGAAGCGTGCCAGATCAAAGCCTTTGTCCCTCCCCTGCGTGATACGCAGCGTCGTGCGATGCGGGCTGCACTCCCGGGAACATGTCAATTGTTTAGGCGAAAGCCTGGCTTGACCAACGACTACCAACCGCTGTTCATGATTAGAATCAAATGCTACACTTTGTTCCCGGCTTCTGCAGGTCTTGTGGCACCCTGTCTCGTTCGTATAGCTTACAGAACATGAACCACGCTGGTACGAAGCGGCGGCGACGGATCACGTTTATGAAGCAGGGTTCTTACATGATGCCATTTCAGTTGTTTTCAACTCATCCTGGATAAAGCCAACCAAATCTCTTCAAGAACACACCTGAACACCTAACCCTAACCCTAACCCTGATTTCATGATTCAGGTTTATGGAGTGATGATCATCCCACCATGGTCTATGGCACATGGGAAGCAAGAGGTGCATTGCCGGTTGCAGCTCCAGCTTTGGCCATGTTAATGACAGCGGCAAATGCGACCAAGGTCGAATTAGGGCGTCCTCAATACAGCCCGCACCCTTTGCTACGAATAAATTAAACTTAGCTCACGAAAGTTAGCACTGCTGCCATGTGCGTGTTGTGGCAGATAATGAGTTCCAAGGCTCACATGCAGGCACCTCCCCTGCTTGTTGCTGTACTGGCCATGCTCCCTCCAATGTGGTGGATATCCAGCACACCGCATGTTCGTGTCCCCATCTACATACATGTCCTAACCAGGACCAATAGCTACTTCATAATTCACGCATCTGACTTCGGATGCCCTTCCGATGCTCAGCATGGGCACACTGCCCAGAGCTCAGCAGCCTGGCAGCCCGCTCCTGGTCCAGCGCAGCTGCTCCTAAATGACATAGTCCAGGATGAAGTCAGTGCACTGGTCCATCTCCCTCACAGGCTCTTTGTTGATGTTGTGCTTCACAATGGTGGCAGGCACCCCCACGGCCACGCAGTGCGCAGGCAGGCTGGTGACCACCACGCTGCCGGCGCCCACTTTGCTGCCCGCACCCACCGTGACGGGGCCCAGCACCGCGACGCCCGCACCCAGCAACACGCCATGGCCTACCTTGGGGTGACGTGTACCTGCAGCCACAGTTACAGCCTACCTGGCATGGGCATGGGCATGGGCATGGGCATGGGCATGGGCATGGGCATGGGCATGGGCATGGGCATGGGCATGGGCATGGGCATGGGCATGGGCATGGGCATGGGCATGGGCATGGGCATGGGCATGGGCATGGGCATGGGCATGGGCATGGGCATGGGCATGGGCATGGGCATGGGCATGGGCATGGGCATGGGCATGGGCATGGGCATGGGCATGGGCATGGGCATGGGCATGGGCATGGGCATGGGCATGGGCATGGGCATGGGCATGGGCATGGGCATGGGCATGGGCATGGGCATGGGCATGGGCATGGGCATGGGCATGGGCATGGGCATGGGCATGCAGGGAGACATGGCTGCTTGCATGAAGCTCGCTCCAAACTTAAAGCTCACAGGGTAAGGCAGGAGCACATACTCAGGCACCCAGGCCGCACCCTGCTGTCCAGGGCCTCTCTCACCTGTTCTTGCAACTGGCAGCTGCTTCGCCTCCTACTTTGTGGAGCGACATGCATCCATCAAGACCCTTCCCTCCTCTGTGCAGCAACTACTTACCAGAACTCTAGCTTGCCCACACCTGGCTGGCCCCTGGGCCCTGCCGACAGCCCACCTGTACCAGTGCCGCTGCCGCCCAGTGACACTTGGTGCAGCATGCTCACGTTGTCGCCCACCACTGCCGTCTCCCCGATCACGATGCCGGTGGCGTGGTCCAGCATCACTCCCCGGCCCAGCTGGGCAGCGGGGTGGATGTCCACTGCAAACACCTCACTGACCTTGCTCTGGATGGCATGGGCCAGCGTCTGCGAGTGAAGGGCGGGGCGCCTGGTACACAGCCTGGCAACACAGGGTTAGGACTGGCCTGGCAACACAGCCACGCAGCACTGGCAGCAGACCGCGGCAGGTGCCAGGCTGCTGCTGATGAGGGCACAAAGCGTGGCATGCTCCATGCTGTTTGCCTTGTCTTATCTTGTCTCCATGTCCCATATCAGGGATGATGTGTGCATGCAATGGGGGCCTGCGCGATGCCCTTAGTGATGGTGTTGACCGTGTCAGCCACTCCCCCTGTGCTGACAGCATGGGTTGTCCCTGACCCACTGGCCCAGCCCTGCTGCCATCAGCCAGCCTGTACCTGGCGCCCTGCACTCCACAGCCAGTGTGTTAGCCGGTAGCACTGTATCGCCTGGAAGCCCTTGAAGTTGAGCAGGCACTGGCTGAACCTGCACCGCACCAGCCGCCGGCCACACCTCAGGCACACTGCCTGGCAGCGAGTGCACCATACACCAGCGGCTGCAAGTAACCCTTCCTCCGACCTGGGAGAGGCTGCCAGGCATGTGGCTGCTACAGCTGCAGGTGGCTGCTACACACTTGAACACTCATGAACAAACCTGCACTTCCAGTTAGAGTCTGGTCACGTGCATGACAGCGGTGATAGGAAGGGTGTGGCGTGACACTGACATCGGGCGGCTGAGACAAAACGCACAGCTGAGTAGCTGACTCAATGTTCATCCTTGCACTTAACCAGCCACTGAACCCCTGCAGCCCTTGCTGCCTTGCCGCCAACGACCCACTGCCCCTGCTGCCTAGCTTACACCTCAACTGTTACTGGGCGGGGCCACCCTCACAAAAGGCAACAACACTATACACATAGTCTTCAGCCTGGTGTTTGGCATGGCTTGCAGGACTGTCAGGGTGTATTGTCAGGGTGGCTTGTGCATGGTGATTTGTCAGTCATGGGGAATGCCTAGCAGCCCCCTTGTCCCTCACTAGGGCCTCCATTTGAGCCGGACCAGTAGTGGCCACTAGCAGCCACTAGCGGGAATACTAGGGGCCGATAGTGGCTGACTCAGATGGCACTCGGCAGCCTTACCACGCAGCCCCTAGCGCCGCCTACCCTTGTTTGCTGTCAGGCAGTGCTGCATCGTGTTGTGGCTGCTGCGCACTGACTTGCTGCAAGCAGGGTCCCGATCCAACACCGCGTACAGATCTGCCATGGCTGCCTCAACTAGACCAGGGTCAGCTGCATATCCTTCTTGAAACAACGACATGAGCTGCGGTCACACAACGCAAACTGCCTGGAGTCACTGCTGCCCGGTGCCAGCGCTGCAACCAGCTCTGCACCGCAGCTGCTGCTGCCCTTAACTCGCACCAGGCAGGCAGGCGCTGCTCACCTGCACGCTGCCCAGCAGCTTGTTGTCTGCCAGCTTGTTTGCCAGCAGGCAGGACAAGGCGGCCTCCAGGGAGGGATGGCGGAGCAGGGAGCTGTGCAGGGAGGTGGCGAGCACAGGCTCTGAGGCCTGGGGGCAAGCCACGGGCAGCACACCGCGGGTGGCGGGAGGGGCTTGGGGCCTGAGGGGCCTGCTGCACAACACACTGAAAACCTGAGACATCTGAGCAGATGCTTGTGAGTGATGGGAGGTGTGAGGGGAGAACGTGGGCAAGAGGGAGGGTGGCGTGAGGGAGGAGGAGTGAGGGGAGGAGGCGCACCGCATCAACAACAGCCTCGGCCAAGATGCGGTCCCACAGCTGCTGCTTGCTCAAGTAGTGCTTGCGAGAGACCCAGCCGGCTGAAGGGTTGTAGTGTTCACTGTCTAGGGGCCGTTGCAAGGGCGGCAGGTGAGGGACATCGCGCCTCAATGGCTGCACTGAGGTGGAATACGGCCTCATTCCTGCACAGGTGCAAGTGTCGAGATGGCAGCCAATAGTGCGAGCCAAGCTTTGCTGTCTTGACCACCCACCTGGGCTACGGAGTCGGCTAAGAACCAGTGAGTCGTCGTCGGGGCTGCCAGTGGCGCTGCTGAGCAGCAGGAGCAGGTCGAGCCTGGATGTCGCGTGGCTCTTGTCGTGTGCCGTGGTGCGCAGGACATGCCCAAAATGCCGTCCGGGAGGCCCCAATGGCGCAATTCGTGGGGTGGCGCACTTCCCCGGGTGCCGCCAGCGCAGCATGACTGCTGCAGCGCACGCGATGCAGCGCGATGCTTCGGTTAAAGAAGTAAGGTGCAGGATGTCGCGTCGAAGGATGGCGAGCATGGCGAACATGGTAGCTGCTGGAAGCTAGACTTGAACCCGGCGGTGGTGACCCTGGATCTCACCTTACGGCTGTCCACTAAGGTGCCTGTCGCAGGCCCATCGCAGGCTGCCGTTGCTGCCGGAAAGACTGCGTTTGTCCACAAATGCACGAGCGTATGCAGGTGCACTGTGGCAGCGTGTCGGCAGCTGTGGTCGCAAGGTTTACACATAACACACAACACCCCAAGCGCTTTAGGACGTCACGCAAATAACATCACTCATTGAAACCACCATCAGAACGGCCTCGATCTGGTCTGACATGGTCACGAAGCAGCATAAGAATCCACTACGTGCATAACTGTGTTCCTGAGACTGCGGGTACCACCCCTGCGCTGCTGTAACCCTATCTGAAATGACAGTTCTGGCATCAGCTGGCATAGCTGCGACCAAGCGGCAAGCTGCTGCTGCTGCTGCTGCTGCTGCTGCTGCTGGGCCTTGAGCCAGGGGTCTCCCAGGCCCTCAAAGCCCAGGCTGGGGTGGCTCCTTGCCAGTGGCGGGCTGAGCTAGCTCCTCAGGCCATCACCATAACCCTCGTAGCCACGACTTGGTCCCCCCCTGCGCTGCATGTTCGATGTCATGTCCCTGCCCCTGCCCCTGCCCCTGCCCCTGCCCCTGCCCCTGCCCCTGCCCCTGTCCCTGCCCATGTCCCTGTGCAGTCCCTGTGCAGCAGTCTACTCAGGTCAGCCTGCTGGCACACCCGGCCCCACCTGCCCCACCCAGTTTCCTGCCACTGCCGTAGACCAGGCCCCCGTGTCCCCTCTGCTGCTTCACAATGCCGTCAAGGTCTGCCCTCCAGTCACACTCTGTACACCCAGAGGGCGGCCTGGGCCCAGGTCCAGCCTAGGACTTGTTGGGACACTTGTTGCTGAAGTGGCCTGCGGCCAGCACTCCCAGCAGCCAGGGTGAGGCGGTGGCACGCACACACCATGCAAGGGCTGCCAAGGGCTGCCGGACGCAGCCTGGACAGGCCACCACAGGGCAGGCAGGTGTAGGCCACACAAGGTGCGTCACGCAGCTGGTCTGAGACGAGGCCATCCAAGATGCGTGTGGACTGCACCTGCCGCCGCCACCCCATCACGCACCTGGCTGCCCACATTTGTAGCACGTGCCAGCGCTGCCGCCGCCCCCGCTCCCGTACTTCCCCCCACCACTGGCAGAGCTGCCATACCCGCCCCCTCCCCCCCCATAGCCCCCCCCGGCCCCCCCATAGCCGCCGCCACCGCCAAACCCGCCCCCTCCAGCACCAGCTTTCCTGCAACAGCGTGTCACGGCAGGACAGAGGCAGAGAGTGCGCGCGGTAGCAGGCAGTGCAGTGCAGCTGGTGGGTGAGACACTGCTGCTTAGGCTGAGGGCTGAAGCACCTAGCCTGGCGTTTCTTGTGTTGCCATGCGGCTACCCCTGGTGGGATACAGCAGCAGTGCTGACAGCTTACGGGCAGTCGCGGCTCCAGTGGCCCGGCTCCCCACACTTGAAGCAGCTGCCTCCGCCACCCCCGCCGCCCCCTCCCGCCCCCCCTCCTCCAGCGCCGCCTCGACCGCCCCCTGCCCCGTAGCTGCCCCCACCCCAGCTGCCGCCCCCAGCCTGGGGCCCAGGGCTGACGAAGCTGCCGCCCGCCCCTCCTGCTGCCTGGTTGGGGCAGTCGCGGCTCCAGTGGCCTGCGAGTGGACCAAGCACCAGTGGCCCAGCTGCCAGTCTTCCTTGCCTCGACCTAGCAAAGTTCCGGCAGCCCCGACCTGGCAGAGATTGGCAGGCAGGCTGCTGCTACCAGCCGGCTGTGCAGGGACACACAGCAGCCTCGAGGAGCGCTGAGGCAGCAGCCCAGCCTGACGCAGCCTGGCAGGGCAAGCCCGTCCATTGCACCATGCTCATGACCGCGCACCCTCAGCCAAAGGAGGTGCAGCCAAAGGGGGCCACAGCCAGATTCCCCTCACCCCCTGGCGCTCACCCGGCACGCTGGGGGCGCAAGCAGTGGATGCGCGTGCAGCCTGGGCCATGACAGCTGCTGGCTGCACAGCAGTGCCCCTTGCAGCCAGCAGGGGCTGCAGCCACCACACCTGGTTGCCCGCATTTGAAGCAGGTGCCGGTACTGCCGCCGCCGCCGCCGCCAGCTCCACCGGGCGCCGCTGGCCCCCCAGGCAGGCCGTAGCTGCGGTCTCCAAAGTTCTTTACAGCCGCGGAGGGGGAGCCTGGGCCTAACTCGTCCAGCCACTTGAAGAAGCGGCAGCGGGTAGGGTCCTGTGGCACAAAGCCAGCAGCAACAGCAGCAGCAGATGGGCAGGGGGGGCAGGCAGCAGCAGCATCAGCAGCATCAGCAGGGGACATTGGCACAAAGTGCTTGGCCAGGTGACAACAGGTCAGGGTCTCACTGACCATGGGTGCTGGGAACAGGCTGTGGTGGCAGCCACTGCATTGCTGCTGGCTGGCTGGCTGATGCGCCTGCTGCGCTAGCCTGTGCCCTGTCGTGCCGCCTGGACACGCACATCACGCTGCTTGGTGCAAGCGTAGAACTGGCGCCCAGCGTTCTGCCCATTCTTGCATGTCAGCAGCGGCATGGGCTGCTGACAGGGGCACAGCACTGGCTCCGGTGCAGGGGCGTCGAAATCATCCCCTGCCGCGGGGTTGCTGGGCGCTGAGCCATACCCAGCTGGCTTCACACCCTGTGGACCACCATTCTGACTGTCCCCGTAGGACTGTCCAGAGGTGTTTGCGTAGTTAGGGGCATTGTATGCGCTGGCTGTGCCATGCCCAGCATTGGCATAAGGCGCATTGTTGGCTGACGACGAATATGCTGGCTTGGGATCCCACTTGGCTGGCCCAGTGGACCCGTATGACCCATTTTGGCTCCCTTGCCATGTAGGTCTTTTGTATTCAGTGTCTGCATGGACAGGCCCCCCTGCGTACTGCACAGACAGGGTGTGTTTGGGCACGCTGTGCTGCAACAAAACCTATCAAGCCGTGGCTCACGTCAGCTTTGCGTTTCAAGTCTCCACGACTGTCGCCCGTCCCTGCGCCCGACGATCGACAGCTACATCAAATTCCATGATACAAAATTTAAACCTTGTTGTTCTTAGGCCCAAGCCGTGCAGCGGCTGCTTTAGCGAAGTCCTAGTGCCAAACCTTACCTGCGATCTGGGCCTCGTAGTCATCCAGGCTCGTGTCGTACTCTTCGTCTGCCATGCTGGAGTTCTCAATAACAGGCAAGCAGCGAGAAAGGCCCAGGCTGCACGCGCATCCAAGCAGCGAGAAAGGAGAAAGGTGAATGTGTGAGGGTCCGACGCGGGGTTTAGGTCCATCTAGCACTAGCCTACCAGCGCCATGAAGCCCCCAGTCGTCGACGTCGCTTATCATGACCTGGGTGGGGTGGGGCCGGTGTTGGTCATGTTCCACGCCAATTCCCTATGCGGGCGTGTTTTCAAGCCGATGGTAGGACGCACATATCTAACGCAGGTGTCTCAGTTGCGTCGCCTCGGCAAGGGTGACTAACCTAATGTGGCTGACTATGCAGGTGCAGCTGCTGGGGCGGCACTTCAGATGTATTGCCTTAGACGCACCAGGGCAGGGCTCCAGTCCACCATGGCCCTCGCACTTGCCGATTTCGTTTGATGGCATCATTGACTGCATGCATGCCAAGGTCCTGTCACTGGGCCTCCAAGGTGAGAGCAAGAGGCTTACAAGACACACTGCTATGCAAGCCACGGTTAGCTGCAGCTAGTCCTTACCATAATCTATCAACCCATCTAAACCTAACACTGACCCTAACCCAGGCAGCCTGTGCACGAGCAAAGGAATCCTCGCAGACCCACATTAGGATTAATGTTTGTCTGTCTGGAGCAAAGTTATAAGCCACCGCATGGCCGTCTCCCACCTACACTACAGCCTGACCCGTATGGGCCTGGGCGCCATCACCGCATGCAATACCTCCATGGAAGGGGCAGCCAGGCAGGGCTTCTGGGCCCTGACCTCACCCCCCCGCCCCCCACCTGACCTCGCCCCCCAGCCCCCCACCCAGCTGCTATGCAGGCAGCTACGTGTTTGGCCATTCCATGGGCGGCAGCATCGCCCTGGGCCTGCAGCAGCGCCAGCCCGGCCTGTTCCGCGCCCTCTACGTGTTTGAGCCGCCCTCAGGCACCCCCCGCAGCCTGGCAGCCACACAGCCTGAGTGAGTGCGTGGTCAGCTGGGCCAGCGGCAGTGAGGGGGGAGGGGGGGGGCAGCACACGAGGCGCTGCTCAGATGACTGGGTAGGGAGGTATCCATGACCTGGCACAGCCCCCTCCCCCCTCCCCCCTCCCCCCTCCCCCCTCCCCCCTCCCCCCTCCCCCCTCCCCCCTCCCCCCTCCCCCCTCCCCCCTCCCCCCTCCCCCTTCCCCTTCCCCTTCCCCCCTTCCCCCTCCCCCTAGCCTGGTCTCCACGTTGCCACGCAGGCCCAGCTGCTCCGGTGCCTTCCCCCCACCCCCCAGCGCTGGCAGCCAGCTGGCAGCATCAGCCCGGCGGCGCCGCCCCCGCTGGCCCTCCCTGGAGCAGGCCGCCGCGCAGCTGCGCCCCAAGCCGCCCTACAGCACCTGGCACCCAGACTGCTTCCAGGCCTTCCTGCAGGCAGGCTTCAAGACAGTGGCGCTGGACGCACCGGAGCTGCCCGACCTGCTCCTGGCCCCCCGGCAGCCGCCTGGGCCCTTGTCTGCCGCCCCCCTGCTGACCCCAGCTACCCCAGCCGCCCTGAAAGTACTCAGCCCTGCACCGGGCACTAAAGGGCAGCACAGCTCGGTTGCAGCCCCAGGCAGCCCCTCAGCCTCAGGCACCAGCCAGGGCAAGGCCGCTGGTGCGCAGCAGGCCTGGCCACAGCCGGCAGCAGCAGGAGGGGGGAAGTGTGAGAGGGGGGGGGTCAGCGGGCCCCCAGCCCCTGAAGATTCCCCCGGCACCCCCACTGGGACTAGCCCCAAGGAGCAACCTGCAGAGCAGCCAGGCAGCCCAGACCTTGGCACTGCCGCTCAGCCGCCTGCTGCTGGTTTGGGTGAAGGTGGTGGTGTTGCGGCAGAGGGTGGAGGTGGGGTGGGGAGTGGTGGTGTGCGGGGGGGTGCGGGTGCGGGTGTTGAGCTGTGCTGCTCGCGGGCCATGGAGCTGGCTGTGTACCTGCTGGTGGAGCCCCCCGAGCCCCTGGCCCCCCTGCGCCTGCACTGCCCCCTGGCCTGGGCAGTGGGGCGGGACAATGCGGGGGTGCACGGCCGCCTGACACGCCTGGCCAGCCACTCAGTGCAGGAGCTGGGCTGCGCTGCGCTGCGCAGGTGAGCAGCGGACCACAGGGCAGGCAAGGGGGGGGGGCAGGGAGGGGAGGGGGGCAGGGCAGGGGGGAGATGACCCCGGGCCCCGGGCCCTGCACACCCAGCCCTCACCGCCCTTGTGGCCCCCGCTGCCCTCACCGGCCCCCCTTAGGTCACGCTGCCACCTGCTGCCCGCCTGCTGCTGCCCGCCACCTGCTGCCCGCCACCTGCTGCCCACCACCTGCTGCCCGCCTGCTGCTGCCCGCCTGCTGCTGCCCGCCTGCTGCTGCACGCCACCTGCTGCCCACCACCTGCTGCCCGCCTGCTGCTGCCCGCCTGCTGCTGCCCGCCTGCTGCTGCCCGCCTGCTGCTGCCCGCCACCTGCTGCCCGCCTGCTGCTGCCCGCCACCTGCTGCCCGCCTGCTGCTGCCCACCACCTGCTGCTGCCCTGCCCAGGTTCCCTCAATTGTCACACTTTGGGCCCCAGGAGGAGCCCCAGGCCGTGGCAGCAGACGTGCTGGACTTCTTCACCGCCCTCCCGCCCTGCACCTCGCCCCACAGCAGCTTGGCCGGGCCCCCTGCCAGCCGCCTCTGACGCTGTCCAGGCCCATGAGGCAGCAGCGCCACTGCCAGGCCGCTGCCTCAAGGCCTCAGGGTGCTGCAGTGGAATCCACCTGGTGGCTGGGCAGCGGCAGCGTGGACCAGCTCACCCCCCCCACACACACACACCTGTCTAGGGTCCTGCTGCCGGGGTGGGGTGGGGTAGCCTGGCTGCGTCACCCCCATGACTGCTCACACCTGTTGACAGGGCCAGGGCCGGCCGCTGTGCCATGGGCTGCGAACAGCGAACAGCAAAAACCCTGAGGGGCAGGCAGAGTATAAGGCCTTAGGGGTAGGCAGAAGGGGGCGCATTCTTCCATTCCAGCCGCTGCTGCCGCCACCCCCCTGCCACCTGCACCGCCATCACTCCATCACCTTGCATGTTGCCAGCTCATGTGAAGGCCAGGTCAATGACCGGCTGCAGTGCGCAGGGGAATGACCAGGCCAGGCCAGGCTAGGTATGACCTCACCAGGTGTGACCTTACCAGGTGTGACTATGCCTCACCCATATGCCTAACTGCCGCCCCCAAGGGCCCGTCATGATCAGCAGCAATCATCACACCTAGAAGTCACCCACGCATGCTTTGCTGCACTCGCACTACTCAACATCTATCGCCTGACTCTCGCAAGGGGGGAGGGATAGCAAATCAGGTATTGGTACCGGCTGTAGGTCGCAGACACTCAGCTCGGATTACATCACAGCCCCTACGCACTAGTGGGGGAATAATGTGGTGTACTCGCACTATTGCCCTGACGGTGTGCATGCATGCTGAACCCAGACATTGTGACACAGCTGGCAGTTTGCTATTAGCGCATTGTGGCCAGGCAGGTAGGGCAGGCATGTCAACTTGCTGGCAGGGGGCACATGCACGGTGAGGTATGGGGTATATGGGGACCACCTGGGAATGTGGGGACACCGCTGAGCATGGGCAACAAACGACCACACGGAACGTGCCTGGTATGGCTTGTTTGGTTGGAGTCAGGGGTCAGGGTCAGTGCCTTTATTGCAGCGACGCTGAAGGCGGGTGCCATGCATGAACCATGACAGTACCGACCCTGTCAGGCCCGGCGGCTAACGGCTGAAGCTTGATTGATAGGGTGAGGGGTGAATACGGACCGACCCCGTTAGGCCGAAGCACTGACAGCTGAAGCAGTGTAAACGAATCATAACCATGTTGCTCGCTATGCGTGCCTTCACCGCACTGCCTCAATCATCAAGTCTGAGATTGTCTTCAGGCTTGGTCGCCTTCTCAGGCTTGGTCAAGATCTGACCATCACCCCGCTGCCTGTCTGCTGCAGCGCTGTCAGGTTCTTCTAGGCAGTCTCTAACAGGCCGACCCACCAAGCATGACTCACATTCGACTAGTGTCTCTAACCGTATCATTCATCCGGCAGGTGGCAGTGAGTGACAGTCAGATGGTGGTGGCTTAGTCCGTCACTGTGTGCCCACCACTGCCGGCCACTACGCCTTGTCCTGAGTCCGACCACTGCCGACCACTTGAGCAGTGGAAGCTTGTACTGTCCTGGCAGGCAGCAGCAGCAGGCTGGCCCCCACTCTGGCGCCCTGATGGTGTCACCAGGGGTGGCTGAGCAGCCTGGGTGAAAGGGTGCTTCGACATCTCAGCATGCATGGCTGACACCTTATATAAACTGCATTTCCGACAAGTCTGGCAGCTGTGTTCAGACTGACCCCTGCTAGCAGCCTGTCCACCACGCCATCTCCACCACCTCCACACGCCAGCCTCCTGCCCGCTGCCTTGGCCACACCAGGCCAGGGGAGGCTGCACACACACTGCCTTGCTGGCTGCTGGCTACAGAAGCTGACAGTCCCTGCCAGGGCCCTGAGATGCAGCGCAGCCCTGCTGGCTGCTGGCTGCAGCAGCTGGTCAGCTTCCTGGGCTGCAGCGTGCGTGCGTGCAGCGTGCAGGGTGAGGCTGCTAGACCTTGCGCATGAGCAGGTAGCAACAGCTGTCCACCTCCAAGTCCTGCAGCTTGCGCGGGTCGCCCACCAGCAGCATCAGCAGGCCGCCAAAGGACACGTAGATCTCCACCCTGATCTGCCCTCCGGCCTGGCTGTCCCGGTACTTGTACACCTGCAGGCCCACAGCTCACACCCCTGGCCCCAGGCCCTGCTACGGGCGCTGCCTTATGCCGCCTGTGCACAACGCTGATTGCATGCCTCAGGGGAGTGACCCTCCCTATGCAGAGCCCACCCCCCGCTGGCCCACCCCCTTGCCGACTCACCTTGCCATACATGACATACTCGTATCGGTCCATTAGGCTGGCGCGGCCGCTGATGGTGGGGAAGCTCTGCAGCCTCGACAGGACCAGGGGCAGCGCGCAGATGCTGTCAGGCGGGGCCAGAGCCATGCTGACAGCTCCTCTGCACTCCCCCCTCACCCCCCTACCCAGGCAACAGCTGCCAGCACAACTGACCTGATCATACTTGGTGGAGCTGGCGCTGCCATCCAGGTTCAGTGTGCTGGCCAGCGCCACCTGGTACTTCTGCCCCACCTGCCACATCCCGACAATCACAACAGAAGCATCATGACAGAAGGCGCAAGGCAGCCAGTAGTGGCTAGCAGGTCACCTCTAGGGGGTACACATCGATGTTGACGTCCAGCGTCATGTCGCACTCATACAGATCGCTGCGGCACTGGTACCGCGACACTGCGCGCAGCACCAATACGGATGTGTGTAAGACGCGGTGGCATGGCGCCCAAAGTCGGCTGCTGCCCACCTTTATCGAACTTCTTGCCATCCGGATCCCTCGCCTGCACCTCGAAGATATCCTCGAACAGCGTGGCCATCAGACCCTGGCTGCAACTATAACTTTGACATCACATGGTTAGCGCGCTGCGCATAAAAGCTCGTTGCGGTCCGGCTAGCAAAGGTAGGCAGCGCTTGCGAAGGTAAGGTACATTTTGACATAAAGCATGCAAGCTGGCCCTGCACACCCCACATTCTGCAGCTATGTATGCGGACATCCCATCCAGCGACCTTAGCCGACCATGCGGATGTACTTGACAACGCATATCTCTTCTGGAACCAGAAGATACATTATCTGCAAACCGGATCCGATGTCCAGGCCAATACCTAGTTCCCTGCTGCCCCCCTCTTTCGAAGGTGAGGCAATAGACGTTGGCATACAATACATGCTCCTATGTAAGCAACAGCTTGGACAGTGCCTAGTGCACACATCACTGTGCTACAGGCTGCTGGGATTGGGCCTTGGGTGCTCGGTCTCGCAGCTTCTAGGAGCCCAGGCCAGGGTACTCCTCGCCTACAGTTGGTGCCGCTGCTCGGCCTAGCCACGAGGACAGCTCCACTGGCCGCCCTGGGGCCTCCCCTGCCCGCTGGAGGTTGAGGGTTGAGTTGCAACCCCCGTCCACCCATTTGCCAAGGTTCCAGGGGTACCCAGGGGCACGACACGAGGCACCCCACTGGCGCCATGCTGGCGGCAACAGGCGGTCGGCAATAGGCGGCTCAAAACAATACAACTGCACAGATGTAAAGCTGCACAGCTGCTATCAAATAACATGGCCTGTGTATGCTACTTAGCGCTACTGTTGCTCCTATCCTCTCCTCCTCCTTCATCGGCTGACCAATCCATTAACCAGGTGCTCGCGCTCGAACAACGCATCGCCGCGTTGACCAGCCAGCTCGCGGGTGCGCCGATATGCAGTGATCAGCCAGCTGCGGCGAGACTTGCACCTCCGGTCTGTCAGGCAGGCTGGGGCATTGTGGCCATATGATATGGTATGAGGGATCCAGGCTAGGGTCTCACAGGGGGCGGAGCTTAGCAGGGGCTAGGGCAGGGTCAGGGTCAGGCCGGGGAGCGAGGGAGCCCTTTACGGGTTAGGGTTAGGGTTAGGTTAACCCTGACCCTACCACCTCCCCCGGCGTGGCTATTGTGGTGCAGGCGCTGCGTTGCCACGGCTGGAGACGGCTCAGGCGCACCTGAACCTGGCGACTGCGCTGCACAGCCTGAACAATCTGCGCCCTGATGGGGGCAGCAGGGTGGAGCGGGCTGCAGCGGCCTACAGGTGGGCCACGTGTAGGGAGCAGGCGACAGGGCCAGGGCCAGTGGGCAGGGGGTGGCACAGGCCTGCGCTCCCCAGCGCCCTCCCCAGGAGCGCCGCCACCCTGCTGTCCTGCCCCGCCGCAGGCAAGCCCTTGCCCTGCTGGCCCCTGGGCCCATGCAGCTGCAGGTGTGGGGGGCCCTGGCTGCGCTGCTGCTGGACGCGGGCCAGCCAGCAGCGGCGCTGCATGAGCTGGACTCGGCGCTGGAGGCCCTGGTGCGCCGCCCTGCAGGAGTAGCTGCCAGGGCGCAGGGGAGCTGCAAGGGGCTCTGGCTGGCCTGGGCAGCAGCAGGGCCCTGGCTGGGATGAGGGGGGTGGTCCAGGCTCAGGCTGGGTGCCCACAGCTGTCCGCCTGCCCCCTCCTCCCCCCTGGGGCTCAGCCGTCCTGGACTCTGCCCCCCTGGCCCAGCTGACTGCCGCAGTGCCTGTTGAAGCACACGCCAGCGTGGCGCTGCCCCTGGCGTTCAACCGGGGCAAGGCGCTGGCGGCGCTAGGGCGGCTGCGGGAGGCTGACCGCGCCTACGAGCAGGTCAGGCCTGGCTGGGGCTGGGGCAGCAGGCAAGGGGGCATGGCCTGCCTGGAGGCTGCCTGTCCCGCTGCCAGCATGCGGTGCCCTGCTCCCACCCTCCCTGATGGTCACTAGCGGGTGAGCGGGGCCAGACGGAGGCTGTGCCCTGCGCCAGCTGCTGCTGCTGCTGCTCACTTTCACGCTGCCAGCCAGCTGCCAGCTAGCCTGCGGGCCTGACAGCTGGTGGCCTGGCCAGGGGCTGTGTGGTGGTTGGGGTGCTGCAGGTGATGGCGCAGGCGCATGGCCGGGACCTGAGCACCTACGCCAAGGCGGTGGCTGCGGCCGAGCAGCTGAGCAGCAGCCGGCTAAACCAGGTGAGGCACCGCAGGCCCTGGCCGCTGCACCGCCCCTGGGCTTGCACCACAGCCAGGCCAGCTGCTGATCAGCAGCCAAGGCAGGCTTGGTGTCCTTGAGGGGTGAGGGTAACTCTTACCAACACCCCCGATTGATTCTTCAACGGGGGAGGCTTTCCCCATCATGAGGGTTTTGAGTGGGGAGGGGCAGGGAGGTGCAGGAGGGAGGGGTGCGCTGGGCGTGCCAGCACCCAGACCTGGCTCTTGGCCTCCACCCGCCTGCGTGCCTCAGGTGGCCGCCCTGCTGCCTCAGGCGCTGGCGGTGCTGCGGGCCTCACCCCGGCAGCAGCAGGGGGAGCTGCGGGATGGGGAGGAGCGGCTTCCAGCCAGCCAGGGCCAGGGGGGGTGGCTGGCGAGCATCAGCAGCATGGAAGCGGCCTGGCTGGGCTTTGGGCTGTACAAGGTGGGAGGGGGCAAGAGGGGACACGGAGGCAATGGAAAGGTGTGGAGGGGGAGGATGGCTGAGGGCGGTGCGGCCACATCGCGTTCATCCTGGCCATCACGGCAGCAGCCACAGCAGTAGCAGCAGCTGCTGTGGTGGCGGCAAGGGTTAGCTCCTCTGCCCTGCCTTAACTATCGCAGGCGTTGGACCGTGAGGGGGACGTGGCGGGGGCCTGGTCCGCCCTCACCGCCGCCAACCAGCAGGCCGCAGCCGCCTGGCCCTACAGCCCTGACCCTGACTGGCGCACCCTGTCCACCCTGACCCGCGCCTTCAAAGGTCAGCTCAGAGCCACGGCCACAGCCGGCCAGGGAGGGGGGCTTGAGGAGGGGGCCGGGCACACTGCACCTGCCAGGCGGTGGCTGGGCAGGGGGTCCAGGGCCCTGCCTGTACTTGGCCAGCCTTGCTGGGCTCAGGTCCTGTCAGGGGCCTGCCTGCAGCTGTGACTGTGAGCCTGCTAGCCAGACTATACTGTCGCTGCATGCTTGGCTGTGACGCACAGCACGTGGTGCACCTGCTGCTGCCCTGGTACCCCACCCGCTGTGCAGCTACCCATGTAGACTAGCCATCGCAACACATGGCGTCGCTGGGGTCAGCACACCCAATAACCTGCTAGGCTGCCTGCTAATCACCACCCTGCCCCTGGCCCCACCCCTGCCCCTGGCCTAGGCCCCCTGCCCGGCCTGGCTGGCTGGCGGGACCGCACCCCGCTATTCATTGTGGGCCTGCCGCGCTCTGGGTCCACCCTGGTGGAGCAGCTGCTGGCGGCGCACCCGTGAGGGGCAGCAGCAGCAGGGGCAGCAGCGGCAGGGGCATCAGCAGGGGCAGCAGCTGGGGCAGCAGCAGGGGCAGAAGCATTGGGAATGGAGCGGCAGCGGCAGCAGTTTGGGGGGGCCAGTGTCAAGGGGCAGTGGCTGGTGATGAGTGGCGATAGCAGTGCAGACGCAGTGCCTGTAGCGATGAGAGTCCCAGGTCTGGGTCGGGGTCCGTCAGTCCAGCCTGGAGCCTGCAGCAGCCTGTCTGTCAGTCTGTGTCAGTGTGCCAGTGCCAGTGCTGGTCAGTGTGTGTGTGTGTGTCGGGGTGTGTGCCTGTGTGTGAGCCCAGGCAGGTGTGGGCAGCGGGGGAGGACACCCTGCTGGCGCCACTGACACCAGAGGTCAACAGACTGCTGGCGGGGCCAACCACCTCCCACACACACCTCAGCCGCCAGCTGCAGCGCCTGGGTCAGAGGTGCGTGCGGCTGCCCTGCCCAGCCCTGAGAAGCCCTGGCCTGCTTTGCCCTGGCCTGCCCCGCCCTGTCCTCCATTCACCAGCAATGAGCTCAGCTGAAAGACCCCCTCACCAGCTCCTCACCCCCCGCCCCAGTCCCAGCCCCGGTCTCGCTCCGCCCGATGCGCGGCTGGTGCTGAGCCTGCTGTGCCTTGAGCCCTGCTGACACCAAGCAGCCCAGCCAGAGCCCCTGCTCCTCCCTCCCCCTCGTGGGCTGCTGCAGGTATGTGGAGGGCATGCGGGCGCTAGTCCCTGCGCACCACCATGCGGGCTCCATGGCAGGCGACCCGCCTCATGAACATGGCATCAGGGCCGAGAAGGAACCCCCTGACACCCTCAGGGCAGCAGCGGCAGCAACCGCAGCAGCAGGGGAAGAGGCGGGGGCAGGGGCGACAGATGAAGGACCTGAAGCCGCGCATGGGGGTGGCCAGCCAGGGGCAGGGGCAGGATCAGAGTCAGGGTCAGGGGGGAGGCAGGAGGGGCCTGTGGTGCGCATCGTGGACAAGATGCTGCACAACCTGTGGCTGGTGGGCCACATCCAGCTGCTGCTGCCTGACGCCTGCGTGGTGCATGTGGCGCGGCACCCCCTGGACGCTGGTGGGCCGGGCGCTGAGGGGGCTGGCAGGCAGGCAGACCAGGGGGGCAGTCAGCTAGGCAGGTACAGGGCAGGGCAGGGGGGCCCTGGCAGCGGCTGGTGGAGGCTGGAGGCTGCTGGGGGCCCTGCTGGCAGTGCCTAGGACCCCCACACACACACATGCTGTGCTGCTGCCTGAGGGAGGCCTGAGAGCCCTGCAGCAGCCCAGCCCACAGCCTGGCCCGCACACTGCATCCACATGACCCTACTTGCAGCGCACCAGACTCCCCTTATGTTGAGCTCGAGCTGACATGCCCGCCTGCCTGCCTGCCCAGGTGCCTGCAGGCCTGCCAACCCACCCGCTCAGCCGCCTGCCTGCAGGCCTGAGCTGCTACGCCCAGCCCTTTGCCTCCCCGGGCATGGCCTGGTCCTGGGACTTGGGCCACATCGCAGCGCAGATCAACATGACCTGGCGCCTGGCACAGCACTGGGAGGCCACCCTGCCTGGGAGGTACGACTGCCTGGCCTGGTCTGCTCTCCACCCTCCCCCTTCCCCCTTGTATCACTCCCTACCCACCCACCCACCTCCCTCTTTCCCACCCACCCCTCACACCATGCCCCTAGCGGGTGCGGGTTCCCCCTAAGCCTCCCTCCCCCTCTCACCCCTTGCTCCCCCCTCCCCCTTTCATTTGCCTGCTGCCACCCCCAGGATGCACACGCTGCTGTATGAGGAGCTGGTGGCACACCCTGAGCTTGCTGCCCGGCGCCTGCTGGCTGCCTGCGGCCTAGACTGGGCGCCCCAGGTGCTCCGCTTCCACACCTTGGACCGACCTGTGAGCACTGCCAGCCTGGCTCAGGTAGGGTGAGGGGGAGGGCGGCAGGTGGGGCGTGATGGTTGGAGGAGTGAGGGTGGGTAGGGAAGGGAGGGAGGGAGAAAGGGAGGGAGAAAGGGAGGGAGGGAGGAGGGAGGGTGAGAAGCAAAGGGAGGAAGGGAGGAGGGGTGGTGGGAAGCAGAGGGAAGAAGGGAGGAGGGGTGGTGGGAAGCAAAGGCAGGAAAGGAGGAGGGGTGGAGGGGGGAGGGGAATTGGGAGGGGAGGGGAAGATGTGCCTGCTACGGTGTGAAGTGGTGTGGCTGCAACGGCCTAGCAGGTGCGCAAGGAACTCTACTCGTCATCGGTGGGACGTTGGCGGCGCTATGCACAGCAGCTGAAGCCACTAACTGACGCCCTTGGCGGAACGGTGGCGATGTATGAGCGCCGGCTGGCCGATACACTGTCGACTTACCCGGCTGAGGCACCGGCACCGGCAGTTCCAGACCCGTTGCTCGGCGATGACGACACAGATCAACCTAGGAGCTTTGGGACCAATACTGGGAATGCGATGGCATCACAAGAACATGTGGAATTGTAGACCTGGGTTAGAGGACAGCTTGCTAGCTCGGGAGTGTGCGGCTGGCTGCTTCCCGCCATCACCCACTCAATCGTTACTGCGCATAGAACCAGGTGTTTCTGTGTCACTCACCCTTTACTATAGGGGCATCGTCGTTGTCAATGCAAACTTCCATCCCAGGTCAACAGCAGGCATCCCAGCCACCACCCAGCATCTTTGCAACTACACGGTGGGCTGCCAGGTTCAGCCTGCGACCTCGATCCCTCTGCACGAACGGGAAGCTGCTCAGGATGCTGCTTAACTAAAGCTTCAGCCGTTTTCGCCGCCATACATGCTGCTGTACCAAGGCAAACTGTTGAACAAACCCCCCAATGCAAGCCACATGCATGCATAACACATTACATGGACACATACGCACCCTATACCTGTCGTTGTCCGATGGCTCGCAGCGTCATATGTGCAGAAGTCCCAGCGTCTATTTAATATTAGATACCCGATGGACGAAACCTCACCACCACCTGTTGTATTGGAACCG
This sequence comes from Haematococcus lacustris, assembly GCA_030144725.1. Taxonomy (NCBI): domain Eukaryota; kingdom Viridiplantae; phylum Chlorophyta; class Chlorophyceae; order Chlamydomonadales; family Haematococcaceae; genus Haematococcus; species Haematococcus lacustris. The sequence goes on from JASKMD010000031.1 coordinate 3,950,519, forward strand.
GAGCAACAGGATGGTGCAGATGATGCTGTAGAAATCGATACGAAAGCTGATGCCGCAGAGCCGGCCATGTTTGGCGAGTTCGAGTCAACTTTGCCAGAAGCTCCCGTGGGTCAAGACGGACGCGATGGCGACGACGACGATGACGATGACGATGACGGGTTCGGTGACTTTGCTGAAGCTACTCCGGTGCAGCCCGCCTCTCCTCTTCCTGTTCTTGCTCCCCTTCCTGAGCCTGCACCATTGGAACAAGACATCTTGACTCTACCGGAGGATGCGCTGGTGCGCATGGCGTTTGCTAGTGCTGGCGAGGTGCGGGCACGCCCGAGGAATGAGTACCAACCCCCTGACCCCTGATTGAAATCCTCTCACCCGCTGTGAAGTCTTGATTGCTTTGAACATAGACTATTCCTAGCTATTTGTCTGTAGGCACAGCTTTGGGCATTAAACACAGCACTTGCATCTACTCTTCTGCTCAATCCTTCAACCCGGTGCCCTTAGAGCTGTGAGCTTAGTGTAAAGCTTGGCATGCTTTGTGGTCTTGACGTGACAAATGCCCCTCTTACAGGCCTCACTTCACTGTATCCCATAACCCTCATTGCACCCCTCATCCTACTCCCAGCTTCTGCCCCTCTTGTTGTTGCCTTTATCCGTAGCCCTTCTGCCTGGATATCTTAATCAAAGGCTACTCTGCCATTGCCTTCCTCATGCTCAATGTAACATGGCGCTGAGCTTACAGGAAACCAAGCTGAGCAGCGCATGCAAAGCCCCAGGGTGCACAGACAGGGAGGTGTAGGTAGTCCCTGACTGGCTGCCCTGTTGCCCTGCTGCTGCAGGACACCCAGTTGTCGGCGCCATTGACAGCAGAGGAGGCTGCAGAGCTCCGGGCAGCAGCTGCGGCAGTCACTGAGCCTGCAGGCACAGAGGCAATCGTGGATGCAAGGTACAGGTAGTTCAGCTTATCCTGCATCATAACATGTTGTGTAGCAACCACAACCAACAGCTGTTGCTGGTGCTGCTGCCAGGGGCAGCAGGTTTTAGGTGATGCTTGTTGCAGATGACAGCCCATATCTGTTGCAGGGCAAGGTGCATGACCGTGTGTGGTGCAGGTGGCAGGGCTCAGCGTCTGAGCAGCGCTTGCTGAGCCTGCTGGGCCTGACAGAGGTGGCAGCAGAGGCCCGGGAGGTGGCTGCCCAGGAGGTGGAGGAGGCGCGCAGGCGCAGGGCGGAGAGGCTGGGGCTGCCAGCCCTCAAGAAGACCGTTGCCAGTGAGTGGTGCAGCCCCTGCAACCCCAGCTTACAAGGCATTGATATGTGGGTGATGAGGATCTGTCCTGACTGCATTGCCGCGTCGCTGCCACTGCAGCAGCCAATGGTCTTGAAGAGGGTGGTGGCAACAGCGGCAAATGTGGTTCCACCATCCAAGTAAGAGGGCAGCAGCTAGCATGAGCCACACCCTGCCTTTCAGCCACCCAGCTTTGCCTGTGCGTCCCATGTGTTGTGAGTGTGTTCAATGTGACCCTGGCACCCGGCCATATTCAAGCGGGTGGTGACAGCGTGGTGGCCTGCTGTGCTGTTGCTGCACGTGCTTACAGACGTGATGGGGGCGCCAGCACCTCAGCACTGCAGCTGTTCTGCTGGATGTGCAGGGGTGGCCGGGGGAGGCAAGCCGGGCGCAGGCCACACCAGCCAAGGCACATCACAGCGCCCTCCCCATGCCCACCGCCCTGCAGCCCGAGAGTGCGTGTCCACCTGCATGCCCTCAGCAGCCATCAACGCTCGTCCCTCCACAGCCAGCCTGTGGGCTCACCCTCCTGGCAACCCTGTCTTCAAGCGCACAGCCAAGCGGTCATGTCTGCAGCAAGCAGGAAGACAGTGCACCCGCACTGCTCGTCAGGCAGGGGATCCCCTGCCAAGCCAAGCAGGCAGACAGTGCAGCCACGCTTGCGGGCGTGAAGGCCAGCAGCAGTCTCAGCCCAGATCTGCCAGGGGCGCGGGTCTCCTACCGCCACTGGCGGGCGCAACTGCATGCCCAGGAGCAGGGCAAGGGCGCTGCGTGGGCGCCTGACTTGCTAGATGGCTTTGACGCTGGCAGCATGGCAAGCAAGCCACCAGAGTCTCCCTCCCTGCTGGCTGGGGAGTGGCCTGTTGACCTCCCGACAAGCGACGCCCAACCTCTGGCTCTCTGCACCGCCAGTGGCAGCAGTGGGCAAACCTCTGCTGCACCAGGCATGGCTGTGGATCTTTCCAGCTTCCCCGCAGTTGCCGGCTCGCCCCCCAGGCAAAACTGCTTGCTGGATGACGACGTGCATCTGCCCCTCTGCCCTGCTGCCTTCCTCCTCGAGCAAAGCTTGGAGGCGGTTGACACACGCTCTGTGGGGAGCAGGGGTGGTGCAACCCACCACTGCCGCCATGAGGGGACCCCATACCCCGGCCCTGCACAGCCCAGTGTGCCCAGCACTGCCAGCTGCAAAGCAACTGCAGACCTTCAACCGGCCAGGCCTGATGGTGGCGCTGTGTCAGCCGCTTCAGACCAGGCTCAAACAGACAGCTGGCAGATGGCAGAGACAGCGGTAGGAGGTGTGCAGCATGTGGCAGAGGGCAGTGCCCCGGGCAATGCACCGCCAGTCCCTGCCCGTATGTGTACAAGTGTGTCAGCTGGCGAGCCGCTAGGGTCTAGGCCCGGCAGGTGCAGCAGTGAGGGCGGTGCCGGCTGCACGGCAAGCAGGGCTGCCTCCAGAGCTGCAGCATGGCAGCGCAAGCCTGTCCTGGCGCCCAGTGGCCGCCTACCTGCGCCACCTGTCAGGCCCCAGGGGGGCCTGGGCTGCGTGGCGGGACAGTGTGGCAGAGCTGCAGCAGGAGCAGCGCCCAGGCTCTGTGGCTGTGCAGCTACTGGTGGAGGCTGACGCACCCTCCCCTCGGCACAACTCTGGCAGTGTGCAGCAAGCGACCCTGTGCCAGCGCCTGCCACCGCATGCTCAAGGCCAGCAGTGCGGGGAGGAGGCTGGTGGTGAGGCAATGCAGCCTGAGGGTGGCTCTGGGCTTCAGCTAGTGAGGCTGCAGCTGTCTCAGCAAGCGGGTGACCAGAGCGAGCGGGTGGCAGTAGTGCTGCTGGTCCCAGCTCATCCACTCCCTAGGCCCCGCCAGCCTGTTGCTCACAAGGTCAGGCTCCTCATAAGCGTGAAACAGCCGAGCCTTGCCTCGTCGCGGCCTGAGCACAGTGCTGTGAAACATGTGGGCGGCTCTGGTGACCCAGCTGTCCCTGGTGAGGAGTGTGCAGCCACACCTGCTGGAACAGCACAGCAGGGCATGCCAGGACACGGCAGCAGTGGCGCAGACCTCCTGGCAGCCAGTGCAGCTAGCCAGCCTGTTACAGACACAGCAGCAGCAGCAGAAGAAGCACGTCTGCCTAGGAGCCCTGCTCAGCCGTTGCCCACCCCTGCAGCGGTGGATGAATGTTTTGGCCCGCTGTACCCGGCACCCACACCCTGTAGTACAGCCAGTAAAGCTTTGGCAGAATCAGGGGTAGTGGGAGACGTATCAGGTGACAAGTGGGTTGACCCGGGTGATGTGCTGGAGACGGTGTTTGGCAGGCGGCTGGTGGCAGCCCTGCGCACCATGAGCACCGCCCCTGCACCCTGGTCAGAGTGCACCCCCCGCCCTGCAGCCCCGCGCCTGTCACCCGCAATAGCCCAGTGGGCGGCTGAGCTGGCAGCCCGGCGGCAGGCAGACACCTCCACTCCCCCTGCTGACCCTCTGGACAGCATCAGCTTTGAGCAAGCAGCCCAGGTGGCTGCCCTGGCCCTCACTGCTGAGGTGCCTGACGCTAGGGAGGCCCAGGCCGCCGCTGCACTGCTGGCCGCCCTGCAGCAGGGCCTGTTTGCTGACCTGGTGGAGCAGCTGTTGCAGAGGGACACGCTACAGGGCTGGGAGCAGGGGGGCCAACAGGGGCAGGGCCTGATGCCGCTGGGCCCCTCCACCGGCCCTGGCACAGTGCAGGAGGCTGGGGCAGGCCAGACAGGCTCTGGGTCAGAAGAGGGAGTGGGCTCTAGGGCCAATCAGTCTGTACTGGGTGGCTCAATGGCGGCTGCAGGGTCAGGGCCAGGCATTAGTCCTGTTGGAAGAAGGCGGGGTGGTCAGCGGCCTCTGGGCATGGTGGCTCAGCATGAGCAGGAGGTGCTGGCCCGCCACTGGGCATGGGTGGCTGAGCTGGAAGCACAAGCCGCTGCGTCTGCTGCAGCCCAGCAGGTGGCGGCAATTGCAGCGCAGCAAGCAGCAGAGGCACAGGTGGCAGCTGAGGCAGTCCGCCAGCTTTGCCAGGCAGTGTTCACCTCGCTGCTGACTCGTTGTGCTGAGGAGGAGAAGGCGGCAGTGCAGACAGCCAGCAGGGCCCAGCGGCAGCTGCAGGAGCTGGACGCGGAGGGCTGGTCTGCTGCTTGCATGCCAGCAGGTGCAGCAGGGAAGGCCACAATCACGGTGGCGTCTGTGATGGCGGAGGTTGCAGGGCCTTGCCTTGAAGCTGGCTTGCCTTCCAGTGAGCCAGCCCCTAGCCACTTGCTTGAAGAATACTCTCTCCTGCAGCCACCATCACATCTACCCTCCCTGCCCCCCACCCAGCCAATGCAGGAGGTCCAGCCTGGTGTCAGCAATGCAGTCAATGCGCCTGGTCACACCTTCCCAGGCTTTGCCATTGGAGAGCTGGCTAGCGCCAACCAGCAGGGGGCCGGCACTGTTGACAGCCCCAGCCAGCGCTGGCTGGCTGAGCTGGAGGTACTGGCCCAGGGTGTGGATCAGCACCGGGGGTCAACCCAGGCTACGGGCCCTGGTGGCGCAGCCGCTGAGCCAGGCACTGCTGCCGCTGTGCTGTGCCCAGGGTTTGAGGGCTTGGGTGCCCCCGTCAGCCTTGAAGCCAACTCTAGGGCACCAGGCAGGGAGGCTGGCGGTGGGCTGGGCGTAGCACGGGCTAGTGTCCCCAGAGCAGGTCAGCCAGTGGGGGCTGGAGTGCTGCTGGCGGCATGGGCATCTGGGCAAGCAGCCGCCGGCCCGCCAGCAACTGAGCCAGTCGTTGCTCCATGGACAGGCAGGCACCCAGATCTGCGTCGTGTGGGAAGTGACAGGGGAAGCGAAGTGGGGGAGCAGACCACCCGCCAGCAGCCCTTGGCAACCACAGCGGGCGGTGAGGAGGGTGGTGCATTGCTGTGGTACGACATGGCGCTGGCCCTGCCCCCCCTGCCTGGGCCCTGCACCAAGCATGAGCACTCCTCCCCCTGCTCCCCCACCCGCTGCTTGGCCCCTGATGTGTTGCTTGAGAGAGGCAGCTTAGGAGGGAAGGGGGCCTCTGGGGCGACAGCTGTGGGGAGTGCCAAGCAGTTGGGAGAGATGGCAGGGGTAGTGGGCATAGCTGAGGAGGAGTGGGGTGACATGGTGTCCGCCGCGACTGACAGTGTAGAGTCCTCAGGTCAGGCAGCTGAAACCGAGGAGGTTGAGCCAGGTCCAGGTCTGCCCTCCCCCTGCAGCCTGCTGGACAGCATGGCTCCAGCTCAGGCCTTGGCGGGTGAACAGCTGGCTGCAGCCCTGACCCGGCTTAGAGCTGCTGGGGTGGCCGCACCGCTGCACCTCACGGGCCCCCCTGGCGTTGAGCAGCCAAGCCCAGCAGCCAAGCACCTGGTAGGCAGGCAGCATGCGGGACAGCAGGGGGTGCTGGCTGCAGGCGGGCAGTGCAGCTCTGTGGAGCAGGTCGAGGCTCACCAACCCCCGGCAGGAATAGCGGACACAGCTGGGGCCGCCCAGGAGCCTGCCTTGCAGCTGGGGCAGGTGCACGCTGTGTTTGAGGAGCTGGTGCGACCGCTGGGCCTAAGGTCACCCCCGCCCAGCCCACTGCATGATGGTGAAGCAGTCACAAGCAAAGCAGCTATGGAAGCGTCCAAGCCTGGGAGGGGGCCAGGCGCACCCTTGGCAGGTGTGTTGCATGTTGCTGGCTGCTACTGTCGGTCTTGATGGACTTTGTGCCTAGTTCCTTGCCTTGTGCACAGCCCCCTGCCTGCTGTACCCCCTGACCCTGACTATGGCACCTGTTGTTGGGGTTGGGTCATACTCCTCTGTCTTGGCAAGCTTGGCATGCTTGTCAGCTGCAACCTGAGATGCACACATTGCATGACACAGAGTCTCATCAGTTTGCCTTAAGCTGAAGTCGCACTCCAGCCTGCCCTCAGCTGTACTGTGTCTGCTGCTGCCCTGCAGCGCTAGCAGCCCAGGCCGGGGCCCGCTGCCCCCCTTACCCTGTCCTGTTTGGCAAAGCCTGGTGTGCCCAGCCCCCGCCCCCCATGGAGCTGGAGGAAGAGAGCCTCACCCTTCCACCCCAAGCTGCCCACACCTCCCCTCACCCCCTCCAGCCAGCTGCACAGCACCAGGCCCCACCTCGGCCCAGCGCTGCGCCTGGCACTGGCCTTGCAGGCGCTGCTGACCTGCTGGCAGAGCTGCAGCCCTGGGTGCATCAGCTGTGCTCCCCAGCCTACAGCTCCCTGGCCCCGGCAGCAGCAGACACCCACCCTCTCCCAACCGTACGCTCCCTGCCCCAACCCTCCTTGTCGCCGCGGGCCTGGCTGGAGCAGCACAAGCAGCACACAGCCAGCACTGCTGCCAGCCCGCTGCCTTCCAGCCGCCCCTGGTCCACACATTGGCCAGCAACTGGTGCAGCTGCCCAGACCCCCTCACCTGCCACCAGGTACCCACCAGCCACCCCAGCCTCAGCCCGGTCAGACGGGCACCCCAGCCACAGGCCCAGGCATGCCCTGTCAGCCCAGACAGCTGCTGCGCCCCCTCTCTGGGCCCCTGCCCCCCACTGCTCCCCGTTAGAGAGGTCAGGGGCCAGCAGGGGGCCCGCTGCCTCCTTCACCCCGACCTCCTCCAGGCAGCTTGCACAGGTCCAGGCAGGGCACCGCCCCCTCGCCCCTGGCTTGCCACCCTACTCACTGCCCTGCAGCCCCGGCCCCAGCGCCCTACAGGAGCAGGTAACGAGCACAGTGCGTCTGACTGCCCCGGAGGGGGATCACGCCAGCCTGGCTGTACTCAACCCCCTGCAGCCTGGCCGCGCCCTGGGCCAACAGTCAGAGTCAGGGAGCGGTGGGGGGGGGGAGGCCATGCGCCCAGGCTGCCGCCAGTGGCTGGCCATCCATGTATGGTCGCAGCCACTGTCCCAGCCTTGCCCCCCAAACCTCCAAGCTTGCTCCACTTCCAGCGTCACCAGCAGCCTGGCTGCCCCGCCACCTCGCCCACCCAGCTCCCACGCAGCCTCATGCCGCACCCCCCTGCCCACTGACCTCCTGCACTCAGCCTACCCACCACCTGCAGCTGCAGGCCGGCAAGCCAGGACAGACATGCGACCATGGCCAGCACCACCGCTCGCCCTGGCAGGCGGCCCCCCCTCCCAGCCCCAGTCTCCCGGCTGCGCCCTGCCTGAGGAGCTGTTCACCCAGCCGGTTGCTGTAGCCTACCGAGCCCCGCATCCCACACCTCTTATGGTCCCGGGCCAGGCAGGGGCAGCGCCCCCCTGGCGGCCTGCCGTGCTGCAGCCGCACTGCCCGCTGTGCTCCCCTCACCCGCACGCAGCCCCTCCCCTGGCTGCCACCCCCTCTGTGCCCGAGTCCTGGGCCTCCGCCAGCAGCAAGTGCCTCCTCAGCCGCCAGGGCAGCGGCTGCAGCAGCCAGGCAGCGCCCCCCTCCTGGTCTCAACGCCTGCTGCCCCCTCCGCCTCCTGCCCTGCCTGGGGGCTGGGCTGTCGATACAGGACCTGGCTGCCCCCAATGGCTGCTGCCTGATACCAGCGGTTGCAGTGAGTGCCCCATACCTCAGTGCACACAGCACACTGCCAGCCAGCCGCTGCAGCCTCAGCTATGCTGACACAGCAGCAACAGCAAGAGTGGGAGGGGGTGGTAAGGCCAGGTTCAGCCAGAGCCCAGCAGCAGCGCTAGGGCTCGATTGACCACATTGCATTAGTGCATGCTTGCCATGTCGGCCAGTCGCCTCAAGCAACAGGGCAGGGTCAGGCACCCGTTGCCCCTGAGACATTAATGTGGGCAGCGTGGATGCTGGGGCTGACCACGCCCATTGTGTATAGCAGGTTGTGAGGGGTCAGTGCCACGATAGCTGGAGATGGGCCCTGTTCTGCTGCTGCTGGAGGTTGAAGCTCTGCTACCCTCCAGTCTTGCTCACCTGGTGCTGTTGGCATAGAGAGGCAGCGCTTTAACAGCCCTCCACAACCTAGGGGGTCAAAACCAGGGCTGTGACTATACGGGGTAAGTTACTGATATCCGGCTGGTAACCCGTAAGTAAGTATGTCCGTAAGCGATACGGGGTAAGTCCGGAACCAACCGCTTCCCGTATGTGTGAAGCCCCCTGTGACCTTCAGGCCCCACAGCAACATCAGTGTGTCGCGACGAACGCACATCCATTGCGATGGAGTTAGGGTCACCACGCGCCACTCAGCGTCTGTAGATGCGCCAGTCATCCATGGCCACTGCAGAGGATGTGCGGCAGATCCCCGGCGTCTCCGGGCCGCTCAGAAAGCGCAGCCGGACCGACCAGCCCAACATTATCACATGGTCTGGTATCACAGGCACTTCGGCGCAAATGGCGACATGGTCTGGTATCACAGGCACTTCGGCGCAAATGGCGAAGGCTGCGATAGCGACAGGCGCAAGTGCAACTTCCGCACGTGGTTGAGAGAGACGTAACGTGTGCTAAGTACTAAACACTCGGAAGCAGATAGGCTCGATGAGTAAACAAAGTTTGGAGGAAACAGGTGAAGCAGGGTTGGAGGAAGCAGGGAAGGCGGATGGGGAGAAGCGAAAAAGATGGCCCGCATGTTTGCATGGACCCCCTTACGGCGGAACTTACAGATCGGTTGGGCGGAACTTACGCGTGTGCTTACTGAGCTACGGTAAGTAATGTAAGCGTATCCGTAACCCGTAACCCCGTATCGCACAGGCCTGGTCAAAACACCAGCGCAGGCTCGACCTTGCAACGCAATATGGTTCTTTTGACAGCCATCGTTGCTTGGTCATATTTGAAGGCTTTGAGGACGTTTCTAATGTGTGCAGCATGACATTTGTGGACGCCATGCTGACCGACTACTGTGCTGAGGCTGTCAACCGTTGAAGGCTTGATCTGTCCACTACATGGCCTTCTGTGTGGCATCGTGGGCTGTTCTCTTACTACATCTCGTGCACACCCTTCGTCATGCACATACGCCTCTTTCGGTGCAATGTCTTTAAGTAGTGCCCCGCCCAAGTAGCCTCCCCTCCCCTCAAACAAGCCTTCCCAAACTTCGGAACTAGCCCGTCAGATCGTGTCCCGAGCTAGATTGCTCCTGAATTGCGACGTGGGATCGACCCCATCACGCCAGGAACTGTGCGCTCCCTAGACACACGACCCGCTCCTTACAAGGGCGATGCGGCTGCTGTGGGTGTATCTGGGAGCGTGTTCAGGAAGTCAAGGAAGCTCGCGTTCCCCGCAAACGCAGCCCCCGCGTCAAGCGGCGCATCACTGGCTCTGGTACCCGCCGGTTGCTGCACCTGGGAGCCTGTAGCTCCGTTCGCGTTGGCCGATGCATCAGCACTGCTCCCTTGCAGGAGCGCAAACACGCCCTTCTGCAGGCCGCGTCCCGCGAGGTCGTCGAGGACCGCGGCCTGGCCGGGCTGGCTCTGCCTGCAATCGCGACACAGTCGGCAGCTGAGGGGTTGCGGCAGCCCAGTCCCAGGTCAGGCCCGAGAGGACCACAGGCTGGTGACCCCATCCCCTCTGCCGTCACCCAACCTAGATCAGCAGCGCAGTGCAGCAACACCGGCGCAGCAGTGCAGGTATAGTGCTGGGCCATAGTGCTGGGGGCTGCGAGTTGAGCCATGAGGCACGCCCTGTGGCAAGGGCCCCTCTCTCCAACCTGTCATCCTGAATCACCCTCCTCAACCAGGGCCAGGGCTGCGCACCTCCATGCTGAGTCCAGCTGCTGGTAGACCAGGCCGTCGCTGGTGCTCGGGTCCCCTGCTGCGGGGTTGCCTGTGAGCTGCGCCATGAGGGAGTCTGCGCCCTGGCTGGCTGTTGGGCTGCTGGGGTTGTACAGGCCTTGCGCGTCAAATGCTCCTGGCCAAGGTCAGCAGCAGCAGCAGCAGCTGTGTGGGAAAGGGGAGGGGGCTCCCAGCCTTGGCCTCAACATGCCAGCATGAGCAGGGGTGAAGGGACACGGTGCCAGGGCTGGTGACTGCAGGGCGGTGGCACCTTCCCTACTGCCGCCCCTGCCCCCTGCCGGCCGCTCAATCAACCCAGGCCTGGCACCCCTCCGTGCCCCCTGGCAGTCTAGCCAGCGCACCATATTGAGAGTTGCCCAGCTGCTGGCGGGTGATGCTGTTTGCAGGGCCGTCGCCTGCGCTGCTATTCACTGGCGCCTGGCGCAGGCTAGACAGCAGGCTGGCAAACTGAGTGAAGCCGGCAGCCCCAGCGCTCTGCAAGGGCCAGGGGGCAAGGCAGGCCAGCCCAGCAGGAACAGCGGTTAGAGGCATCAGGGTGAGGCAGCATGGAGCGGGATGGGGCAGGAGTGTTGGAGGGGGGGAGCAGGCCAGCCGGGGGCTGGGGGCCAGGGGGCCGCTGCGGCTCTCAGGCACAGCTTCCCTCATCCATGGTCTACTGGGCCCAGGGAGCTGCATGGCGCACTCCAGCTTGCCAAGCCCTGAGCCAGGCCCCTTGGACAAGGCACGAGGCACAAAGCAGCCACCTTTGCTCCACCTAGGACAGCCGCTGTTGCCCCCTCCCCTGGCCCCGCCCCCGCCCCCGCCCCCGCCCCCGCCCCACCCCACTGCTGCCTTCACAGGGGCTCCCCACCCTCACCTGGGCCACCCCTGCCAGCAACGTCTCTGGGTTTTGAAGGGCGGTGGTGGCGGCGGTACGGCTGTTGCTGCGCTGAACCTGCGCTGCATGCCACAGCAGTACTCAGGGGGCCAGCCAGCCCTTAGCAGCAGGCGGCAGGGAGGCAGGGCGAGGGAGGCGGAAGGCATGGGCAGCGGCATGGGGCTGGGACCTTGTGTGGTGTTGGAGGAAGAGGTAAGGTCCAGGGAGCTGGGTGAGCAGCAGGCGGCACTGTCTGGCCAGCTCAGGCCAGTGGCTCACCTGCAGCCTGCTGCGTGCTGCCTGTACGGCCCAGTCTAATGATTGAGCCAGGCCACTGTCGCTGGCAGCGCCGTCATCCAGACCCCCCTGGGCCAGGGCAGCTGAGCGTAGGACCCCCCCGGTACCAGGCAGCACGCCGCCCGGGGGGCTGCTGGCATTGAGTCCGGGCAACCCCCCTGCTGATCAGGGCAAGTCAAACGTACGGCTTATGCAGGACCAGCAGCCTGGTATGTGATCAGGCAGCTGGCAGGGCAGTGTGCTGCGCGTGGCAAGCTCTATGCATGCAAAGCTGCGTGCAACATGATGATGCTCGGGTTGTTGGGTTTGTGTCTGCAACCGCCTAAGGCCCAGTGCCTGGCAGTATGACCTTGAGGCACGGGCACTGCTGCCACTCAAGGCAGCTGCAGCCGAGCCCGGCCCTGTCTTGGAGGACCATAGCCTGGACGCTGGTTGGGGCTAGGGACGCTGTCCTGCGGCGCCTGTGAGACGCTGACCTGCGGCGCCTGGGGCACTGACGTTGACGTTGGCATTGCGCAGCAGCGTGTTGACGGGCGTGGACAGCAACGTGCGGCTGGCCCTGAGAAACAAGAAGCCCAGGAAGCTGACCAGGTAATCGTACCAGCGTGTCACGCCGAAGTCGTTGAGCACTCGCCGAGCCTGCACGGCCAGTGAGATTAGATCTCTCATAGGGCAGGGCGGGTCAGCGACGGCGCGGAAAGCGCGGTCCACCGTCGCGGGTTTGGCGATGGGAATGCAAACGTAAGCGCACATTGACATTAAAGCCTAGCTGCACGCGCGTCAGGTTGACTGCGGTGCCGAAGTCGAACACGCCCGGTCGCCCGCCCAGGTAACCGCCTCGAATTGGCGAGAGCGGCACCACCGGCCGCACGATGGGGCCCTGCGCACGGCCGCAAGCCAGCCATGTTACATGCGCATGTGCAAGCATTCCCTCCTTCGTCACCTGCTCACCCTGAACGCGGCCCCAATGCGGTAGAAACCAGTGCCTGCGCCAGCAGCCAGCAGAGGATATGAAACATTTAGTACAGGTCGGCCGGCCAGAAGCCACCACAGCTGCCCTTGCCCAAGCTTGATCAGCCGCCTTGCCTGCACCTCAAGCCCCTACTCACATTGCAGGGGTGAGATGGCGAGGGTCAGGGAGGGGGGCGTGCAGGCGACCTCGCCCGTTGTCAGCGAGGTGCTGCAGTTACCTCCATTGACCTGCAGCAGCAGCAGCAGGGGTCAGAGTCCGAGGTTGAGGGCAGCCAGGCAGGTGCAGGCAATCAAACTTATCTGCACCCATTCCATGCAACGCACCCTGCCTGGCCCCCTCAGCTCAATGCACCTCCTGCTGGCTGTCAGCTGGGACCTCTGTTCAATTCTCCAGGAAGGCATGCTTTGGGTCCTCATGCAACAATGTGCATGCCCTATGTGTGACATTGGTCATGAGCTCAAGCATCAGAGCATGCAAGGCAAGGTTGTCACTGGATCCTAGGGAGTAGTTGACAGGCCTTGGGCGCCTCCATCCTGCCTGACCCAGCCTACCCTCCTCCTCTTTCATATGCCCCAGCCTAACCCCCTCCTGCTCTGTTGCCTGCCCCTGGCTGGCCCACCCCATGGCCAGCAGCTCACTGCCAGGGTGTAGATAGGGCCGACGCAGCCAGCGGGCACGATGCGGCCTGGGGAGGCTGAGGGGAGGCCATACAGCAGCGCAAAGAACCTGGCAAGGTGCGGGAGGGATGGCGGCAGGGCAACGCAGCAGGGGTTGACTTACCCCAGGGGGTAAGGTGGGGTGTGTAGAGGCTGGGGGCTAGGGCTGAGGCTGGGCCAGGCAGCCGCTTGCTTCTTCATGCTGAGAGCCACTGGGCAGCAGGGGTTGACTTACACAGATCGCAAGACTATCACGGCCCCAGCCCCCTGCTCCTACTCCTGTTTGCGGCCTGAACACCCTGTCACCCCCGCCTGCCCACAGCTTTACCCTCCCGCCACAAGCATATGCCTTATGCCTCGGGTGGGGACAGGTCCACCCCGCACCACATGTTCCACTGTGGCCAGCCCTGCAGGTCACCTGTCCGGGGCGTCATAGCCCACCAGCTGCGTGACGTCCCGCCTCAACGCATTCTGCACCACTTGGGGCAGCAGCTGCGAGGGTGAGCGCACCTGCAGGCACCCAGCAGCCTGCCAGTGTTCGAGTTACCTACCCTTGCAGCCAGTAACGCAAGGCTGGGTCACGCCAGTGGTGACACACTACACAGGCAACACCACCTCGCTACAATTCCACAAACCCATGGCCAGCCCCTGGACAGCAGCATTTGCAGCCAAGCTGCCAACTTGATAACTCCGGTTGCTTCATTAGCCCGAACCGCCCCACTGCCCATCCCACCCCTCTGCCAGGTCTTGCCTGATTGGGCAATGCCTGTGTGAGAAAGCTCAGCCCTGGAGTATTGAAGATACGATTGAAGATAGCTGCACAGGCGCAAGCCAGCAGGCAGAAAGGAGAAACTTAATAGACGGGGTGCAGTCTCAGAAGCAGGCAGTTGTGGCAGTCCAGGCCAGTTGGGGCTGAGGCTGGGGCTGGGGCTGGGGCTGGGGCTGGGGCTGGGGCTGGGGCTGGGGCTGGGGCTGGGGCTGGGGCTGGGATGCCTGCAGTTGTCATCTTAGGTTCCTACCGCTATGCCCCTGCTCCTGGACACCAGGGACCTGCCACCCCCTGGCCCTGGCCCTAGGGCACCCTGGCCCCTGAACCTGGTATGCCTGCGCTGCCCCCTCAGGCTAGGCTGGTGCAAGTAGACAGGCTGAATGAATGGCTCGAGGCTGAGCCCAGCACTACACAGGTGGGCTGCTTGCTGCCCCTGGCCTGTGGTTGGTGTTGCAGTCAAGGCTGGTGCCGAGTGCTCCCAATAGAGCCATGGGAGGCAGATACCACGTGCCAGGCAAGGAGGACATCCAGCTAGCTCTAGTTAGGGTTATGCAGGAATATGCGGATGTGAGCAGGGGGGTTGAGGAAGTATGCCCCTGGCCCGACGAGCGCATGGACTTGCCAGTTGAGAAAGCGCGTGTCACTAGGTTGGGGTCGTTCACCTGCAGCACAGTAGCGTCCACCAACGTGAGCGCGGTCTACGACGTGCAGCATGCTGGCTGCAGGCGGTGATGTTGAGGCGCAAGCCCCGCCTCGCACCTGTAGCCCGCCGAAACCAAATTCGAGTCCATCAAAGGTAAAGGGGCCCGTCGCTGTGTTTGTCCCGAAGGTGGGCTGTGCGCTTTGTGCCCGGGCCCCCAGGAGCAGCAGCTGCGCCACTAGGCACACCACCGCGGCGGCAGCACTGCCAGCAAACTGCGACATTGCCCCATAGTTCTGCGCCGCAGACCAAACCTGACTTTGGTTTCTTGGACTGCGCGACACACGCAACGGCGACAGGCAGAATATCGCCTCTGCACTTACTTCGAGATCAGCCGCGCAAGGTCCGCCCCTGCCCCCTACCTTTGGCACTACATGCCTGATAGCAGTGTATGAACCTCAAAGCGGGTAGAAGATGGGTGTAGCACCTGCAACGAGTCGGGGACGGTCGCTGCAGAGAGGTTGGCTCCCATGGCGACTGAACCGTTGTGACCGCCCTCCTCAAGAACACACAAGGCTGGAGCTTGGAGGCGATGCTTGATCCCTTGGTGACTGACCCCTATTGACTCATTAATGATGACTTGGCCACTCTGCAAGGCCCCAAACGGTGTCACAACACCCGAGGTATGCCCTCATGCCCCATCTGCGTCTTTGAGGCGAGCTCGTGATCATCTCTGACACGGCGACTGCTGCCCCCTGCTACTCCCCAGCTGTAGCAGCACCCTGGGGGTTGAGCAACCTAGGGCCTACACCAGGACGAGTTGCTAGCTGCTGTGGGGGGGCACACCAACACCTGCACCTGCATCGTGCTCCTCCCCATGCAGGGCGGCTTGTGCGTTACAAACGTGAGCCATAGCAACGCTCTTCAGGTGCTTCCTCACATCCTAGTTATTTGAAGGTAAGAGCGTAAGCCGCTGCCAGCCTTTGCTTCCCCGTGATGCTCCCCCACCCTCAGCACCACCTGCCCCACCCTGTCTTCTGCTGCTGTTGTCATCTCCGCCTTTGCTGTCCGTTATGCTCAAGCCGCCATTGCCTCCTCACGCCTAATCTCCTTGCGCAGCTCTGGCAGCCGTCGTGCAAAGTCAAGCAAGTCCACGCCGGTAATGGCATCGCTGTAGATGCGCATGGACATGAGCTCAAGCACAGCTGGCAGCTCCATGAACATGCCTGCCCCATGCTTCTGCAGCTGCCGCAGGGACTCTAAAGGGGCAGGCATTGGATGCTGAGCAGGCAAGGTAGTGCACCTCCAGGTGAGGCTGCAGCTGCTGCTTGTCATGCTCACGCAGTTCACGCTCCACGGATTGCGTTGCCATACTGCTGCCATGTGCCATGAGTGTCGTACACACTGGGTCCAAACACAGGCAATCACCGCCCGGTTCATTGTTGTTGTTGGCCCTCCAAGAGCTGGCCCTCCTGGTCTTGTTGCATCCCTCCCGCTGTGCATGCTGAACCACTTCATGTACTGCCTACCACTGCGTCGCGGAGTCTTCAGCGCTAAAGGATGTGAGGAAGGAGGTTGAGAAGGGCATATTGCAAGTCTACGCGCGCCATAGTACTTTGACATGGCCCGACAGTGTATGTGAAGGTACGTGAGCAGTTGTTGCTCTGAAACCTGATCCTGTTGCAAATGTTGTTGAGTTAGTATTGACCTTGCCTGTATTGGCCTTGCATGTCCGACAGGATTGAGCCAAGAGGCTAGCAATGTCTTTAACACTTGCCCTAGTGCCGGGAGCTAGAGGGGTCACGCGCGTCAAGAGCGTGTTGTAAAGCCAATGTCAGTAGCAGGGCTGTGCGTGGATTGTTGCTTCCTTCAGCGGATTGAGCACATATGTTAGCTGTGCGACCACACTACACTGCCCCCCCTTGTTGACTGATAGACTGTCTGCTGTCATGCTAGCCATGTGCACACCCTTGAGACAATTGCCATCCACGTTCGCGCACAATGACTTGAAGTTGGGCCTCGGCTATGGCATAAGTCAGCGAACAACAGTTCAAACATCTAAGACTCCAACGATAAGGTGCTGAGGCAAGCCAGCTGGTCCTGCAGCTGCATCTTAGTGTTCTTTTGTATACTTTGTGCAGCTATTAAACGGCAGGTTAATGCTTTGGCTTGATGCATATGGCTTGATGGATAAGCATCGCCTGGTCCTGCTCAAACCTGGCATACACCATGGGCCACCACTACCACCACACTCGCGCCGATTAAGGCCGGATGTCGACTTCATTATTTTCTCCCGGGAGGCATAACCCAGAGAGCGCCAGGAGAGGCCGACTCATCGTTGTTGTTGTCACTGAAAACTCGAAGTCGTTGCGATGTTATTACGTTTAAAAAAATGCAGGAACCCTGCTAAGGGTCTTACCGACCTGTGCAGGGTCCTGGCGCACTGACCGGTTGAAGGGTCCTGCTCACCATTTGCAGGGTCCGGCGACCTTGTGCAGGGTCCTACCGACCTCGTTTGCAGGTTCATGCTGACCGTTTGCAGGGTCCTGCGACCCTGTGCAGGGTCCTACCGACCTCGTTTGCAGGGTCCTACTGACTGTTTGCAGAGTCCTCAGACCCTGTTTGGCATCCTATGGGCAAGTTTATGTTAAGGTACATGTCTCAACGTTGCAGTACCTCGCAACACCTCGCACATAAGACATAAGACAAGTCTCAACGCTTAACCACCTTGCACAAACACCTCGCACAGGTTCTGCAAAGTACAAGTCGTTACGCCCATACACCTTGCAACACCCCGCAACACCATTGCAAAATGTATGCATTGTCGCCCGAACACCTCGCAACACCACTACACAACTTATGCAACGACGCCCAAACACCTTGCAACACCACTACAAACGACATGTATTGCTGATGCAAGGCACATGCATTGATGCAAGATGACAACACCACAACACAATACCACAACAACAACAACAACAACAACACAACGACTCATGCCTTACTCACCACCTATGCCACGTGCACAACCACAAGGATTGGCTACACCTCATTGCTATGGGCTAACACCTCATTATGGGACTGCTAAGCACTTTGCCTTGCTGTCTTCTCCTTCTTCGTCTTCTTTTGGAGTCGCATGACGGCAAGATCAACCACTCACCATTTGCTAGTTAGGGGAGCATGGAAGGGGAGGGTGCCACGCACGCTCTGCTTCTGGTTGCTCATTGCTGCTAGCACCATGGGATGCGCTTCCTAGCTGCTCTAAGTTCATGCATTTGGCTCCTAGCTTCTGCGCCAAGCTTCGTCTCTCCTTCTTCGTCTAATCCTTCTGCGCCCAACTTCGTTTTCTTTTTCATGGCTCTCGACCGCTTATCTGGGCTCCTCCACTCCCCCTGTCCACTCCTCCACTCCGTCACAAAGGCTCCATGCAACATGCCCTGGTTGCGCCTCCTAGCTGCACCTCCTGCATTTCTTTTGCTGCATCGCTGCGTCGCTACATCGTTGCATCGTTGCAATCCCTTTGCAAAACTTTCATGCATGCCTCCATGCAGCCTGGTTATTTTGTAACCTTAGGCTGGGACTTTTAGCATGCCACCTACTAGGTTGGGCAGCTGTATACACCAGTGGTTTTTTTTTCAAAACAGCCACGCTGATGCTGGTCACGAAGGGTCCAGGACCGTCACATGGCTGGTTACGCAGCTGGTCCCGACTGGTTACGAAAACCAAACATCGCAGCATTTTTTCAAGCCAAAAGTCATTTTTAATGAATAATTTTCACGTAAAAGACATTTTTCGGTTACGAAGCAGCCGAGGCCAGCCAACGCAAGGGTCCGTTTGGTAACGAAATCCAGGCCAAAAAAACAGGCTTTTGGTTCCGATCGTTACGTATTACGCAAAAAAAAAATCACTGGTATACACCCTTTATAACCACTCATGCTCACATTTCATGAAAAGTCACTTTGGTCACTCGGTGCCAACTCCCTTCACTCGGTGCCAAAATAAGGGTCACAGCCCAACACCATGTCCAAGAACTCGACACCGAGGGAGAATTACACTTTAGCCCAAGAGAGTCTTGTCATCCCCTTGGTCCCATCAAACAACATGCCAAGTTCTAGGCCTTAACTCCCAAGCTTTACAAGCCAGCCAACCACTAATTTGCACGAGTGTCGGTAGGATGCCACACAGGGTCGTGGGACCCTGCACAGGGTCATAGGACCCTGCACAGGATCCTGCCGACCCTGAGCAGAGTCCTACCGACCCTGGGCAGGTTCCTACCGACCCTGTGGAGGGTCGTCATGGAGGGTCATTTTACATTCTCACCACAGTATGAATTCTGATCGTCTCATTGCAGCAACTGATGTGCATGTCATCCAAGCCATCAAGACAGACACCTTGCACGTGCAAACCTGCCATGTCATGTCTTACAATCATTACTTTGTGCTTAGTGGTACACCACACCACCAAAAAACAGAAGCACTGGCAGCAACACAAGTCTCATTGCTCAAACGCCTTGCAACACGACTACAGAAGACATGTATCGCTAATGCTAAGCACATGCATTGATGCAAGAAGGTGGCAACACCACACAACACAACAACACCTCAACAACACACCACCACAACAACACATTGATTCATGCCTCACACACCACCTATGCTATGTGCACAACAAGCAAGGACCAGCTGCACCTCCTTGCTTTAGCCTTGTTGCCTGGCACCAAATCGGGGTGGGCTGGGCTGGGCTGGCTGGGCTGGGCTGGGCTGGGCTGGGCTGGGCTGGGCTGGGCTGGGCTGGGCTGGGCTGGGCTGGGCTGGGCTGGGCTGGGCTGGGCTGGGCTGGGCTGGGCTGGGCTGGGCTGGGCTGGGCTGGGCTGGGCTGGGCTGGGCTGGGCTGGGCTGGGCTGGGCTGGGCTGGGCTGGGCTGGGCTGGGCTGGGCTGGGCTGGGCTGGGCTGGGCTGGGCTGGGCTGGGCTGGGCTGGGCTGGGCTGGGCTGGGCTGGGCTGGGCTGGGCTGGGCTGGGCTGGGCTGGGCTGGGCTGGGCTGGGCTGGGCTGGGCTGGGCTGGGCTGGGCTGGGCTGGGCTGGGCTGGGCTGGGCTGGGCTGGGCTGGGCTGGGCTGGGCTGGGCTGGGCTGGGCTGGGCTGGGCTGGGCTGGGCTGGGCTGGGCTGGGCTGGGCTGGGCTGGGCTGGGCTGGGCTGGGCTGGGCTGGGCTGGGCTGGGCTGGGCTGGGCTGGGCTGGGCTGGGCTGGGCTGGGCTGGGCTGGGCTGGGCTGGGCTGGGCTGGGCTGGGCTGGGCTGGGCTGGGCTGGGCTGGGCTGGGCTGGGCTGGGCTGGGCTGGGCTGGGCTGGGCTGAGGTAGACTTTTAGGGGGGAGGGGAGGGGTGGCTGCCGGCATCACGCTTTACCTACCCCAACAACAAGGTGACCGTCGTGGCCTTGCTTGCAACCATTAAGCCATGCTACACCTGTCATGCTCCAACTGTCTACAACTGCAAGCAATCATCATCATTAGTCAGCTAAGGCTTAGCAAGCAGATGAACAAGATTGACACCCCAACTGCATGTGAACTCACCGGAAGTTCAAGCTGACGCTCCAAGCGCCTCCTACCAACTGCTCATGCGATGACGACCAGCTTCTTTATCGAGCTGATTCAAATAAATGGCGATAACTGGCGATAGTTGGCGCGCGTAGTGAAGCCTTTGACCTGGTTCTACAGTGCTTTCCTTCCCTCCACAGGTTTGCGTAGTGGTATGGGCAAACTTGGGCAGACCATCCGACCCTAGCGCATCCCACCAGGGCGCTGCGTGTCAGTCGTGTGGTTGGTGCCTTTTGAGCGAAAACACGCATTGGTCTTATGCCATGGTGTGCAGAAAAACCGGCTCCCGGCTGCCCGCTCCAGGCTGCCGCCTCCGGGCTGCCGGCTCCAGGCTGCCCGCTCCAGGCTGCCAAGGGCTGCTGGGTGCCATGGGGTGGGGGAGCGGGGCGGGGCGGGGCGGGGCGGGGCGGGGCGGGGCGGGGCGGGGCGGGGCGGGGCGGGGCGGGGCGGGGCGGGGCGGGGCGGGGCGGGGCGGGGCGGGGCGGGGCGGGGCGGGGCGGGGCGGGGCGGGGCGGGGCGGGGCGGGGCGGGGCGGGGCGGGGCGGGGCGGGGCGGGGCGGGGCGGGGCGGGGCGGGGCGGGGCGGGGCGGGGCGGGGCGGGGCGGGGCGGGGCGGGGCGGGGCGGGGCGGGGCGGGGCGGGGCGGGGCGGGGCGGGGCGGGGCGGGGCGGGGCGGGGCGGGGCGGGGCGGGGCGGGGCGGGGCGGGGCGGGGCGGGGCGGGGCGGGGCGGGGCGGGGCGGGGCGGGGCGGGGCGGGGCGGGGCGGGGCGGGGCGGGGCGGGGCGGGGCGGGGCGGGGCGGGGCGGGGCGGGGCGGGGCGGGGCGGGGCGGGGCGGGGCGGGGCGGGGCGGGGCGGGGCGGGGCGGGGCGGGGCGGGGCGGGGCGGGGCGGGGCGGGGCGGGGCGGGGCGGGGCGGGGCGGGGCGGGGCGGGGCGGGGCGGGGCGGGGCGGGGCGGGGCGGGGCGGGGCGGGGCGGGGCGGGGCGGGGCGGGGCGGGGCGGGGCGGGGCGGGGCGGGGCGGGGCGGGGCGGGGCGGGGCGGGGCGGGGCGGGGCGGGGCGGGGCGGGGCGGGGCGGGGCGGGGCGGGGCGGGGCGGGGCGGGGCGGGGCGGGGCGGGGCGGGGCGGGGCGGGGCGGGGCGGGGCGGGGCGGGGCGGGGCGGGGCGGGGCGGGGCGGGGCGGGGCGGGGCGGGGCGGGGCGGGGCGGGGCGGGGCGGGGCGGGGCGGGGCGGGGCGGGGCGGGGCGGGGCGGGGCGGGGCGGGGCGGGGCGGGGCGGGGCGGGGCGGGGCGGGGCGGGGCGGGGCGGGGCGGGGCGGGGCGGGGCGGGGCGGGGCGGGGCGGGGCGGGGCGGGGCGGGGCGGGGCGGGGCGGGGCGGGGCGGGGCGGGGCGGGGCGGGGCGGGGCGGGGCGGGGCGGGGCGGGGCGGGGCGGGGCGGGGCGGGGCGGGGCGGGGCGGGGCGGGGCGGGGCGGGGCGGGGCGGGGCGGGGCGGGGCGGGGCGGGGCGGGGCGGGGCGGGGCGGGGCGGGGCGGGGCGGGGCGGGGCGGGGCGGGGCGGGGCGGGGCGGGGCGGGGCGGGGCGGGGCGGGGCGGGGCGGGGCGGGGCGGGGCGGGGCGGGGCGGGGCGGGGCGGGGCGGGGCGGGGCGGGGCGGGGCGGGGCGGGGCGGGGCGGGGCGGGGCGGGGCGGGGCGGGGCGGGGCGGGGCGGGGCGGGGCGGGGCGGGGCGGGGCGGGGCGGGGCGGGGCGGGGCGGGGCGGGGCGGGGCGGGGCGGGGCGGGGCGGGGCGGGGCGGGGCGGGGCGGGGCGGGGCGGGGCGGGGCGGGGCGGGGCGGGGCGGGGCGGGGCGGGGCGGGGCGGGGCGGGGCGGGGCGGGGCGGGGCGGGGCGGGGCGGGGCGGGGCGGGGCGGGGCGGGGCGGGGCGGGGCGGGGCGGGGCGGGGCGGGGCGGGGCGGGGCGGGGCGGGGCGGGGCGGGGCGGGGCGGGGCGGGGCGGGGCGGGGCGGGGCGGGGCGGGGCGGGGCGGGGCGGGGCGGGGCGGGGCGGGGCGGGGCGGGGCGGGGCGGGGCGGGGCGGGGCGGGGCGGGGCGGGGCGGGGCGGGGCGGGGCGGGGCGGGGCGGGGCGGGGCGGGGCGGGGCGGGGCGGGGCGGGGCGGGGCGGGGCGGGGCGGGGCGGGGCGGGGCGGGGCGGGGCGGGGCGGGGCGGGGCGGGGCGGGGCGGGGCGGGGCGGGGCGGGGCGGGGCGGGGCGGGGCGGGGCGGGGCGGGGCGGGGCGGGGCGGGGCGGGGCGGGGCGGGGCGGGGCGGGGCGGGGCGGGGCGGGGCGGGGCGGGGCGGGGCGGGGCGGGGCGGGGCGGGGCGGGGCGGGGCGGGGCGGGGCGGGGCGGGGCGGGGCGGGGCGGGGCGGGGCGGGGCGGGGCGGGGCGGGGCGGGGCGGGGCGGGGCGGGGCGGGGCGGGGCGGGGCGGGGCGGGGC
This sequence comes from Haematococcus lacustris, assembly GCA_030144725.1. Lineage (NCBI taxonomy): Eukaryota > Viridiplantae > Chlorophyta > Chlorophyceae > Chlamydomonadales > Haematococcaceae > Haematococcus > Haematococcus lacustris. Next base: position 3,972,791 of record JASKMD010000031.1, read on the forward strand.
GGGGCGGGGCGGGGCGGGGCGGGGCGGGGCGGGGCGGGGCGGGGCGGGGCGGGGCGGGGCGGGGCGGGGCGGGGCGGGGCGGGGCGGGGCGGGGCGGGGCGGGGCGGGGCGGGGCGGGGCGGGGCGGGGCGGGGCGGGGCGGGGCGGGGCGGGGCGGGGCGGGGCGGGGCGGGGCGGGGCGGGGCGGGGCGGGGCGGGGCGGGGCGGGGCGGGGCGGGGCGGGGCGGGGCGGGGCGGGGCGGGGCGGGGCGGGGCGGGGCGGGGCGGGGCGGGGCGGGGCGGGGCGGGGCGGGGCGGGGCGGGGCGGGGCGGGGCGGGGCGGGGCGGGGCGGGGCGGGGCGGGGCGGGGCGGGGCGGGGCGGGGCGGGGCGGGGCGGGGCGGGGCGGGGCGGGGCGGGGCGGGGCGGGGCGGGGCGGGGCGGGGCGGGGCGGGGCGGGGCGGGGCGGGGCGGGGCGGGGCGGGGCGGGGCGGGGCGGGGCGGGGCGGGGCGGGGCGGGGCGGGGCGGGGCGGGGCGGGGCGGGGCGGGGCGGGGCGGGGCGGGGCGGGGCGGGGCGGGGCGGGGCGGGGCGGGGCGGGGCGGGGCGGGGCGGGGCGGGGCGGGGCGGGGCGGGGCGGGGCGGGGCGGGGCGGGGCGGGGCGGGGCGGGGCGGGGCGGGGCGGGGCGGGGCGGGGCGGGGCGGGGCGGGGCGGGGCGGGGCGGGGCGGGGCGGGGCGGGGCGGGGCGGGGCGGGGCGGGGCGGGGCGGGGCGGGGCGGGGCGGGGCGGGGCGGGGCGGGGCGGGGCGGGGCGGGGCGGGGCGGGGCGGGGCGGGGCGGGGCGGGGCGGGGCGGGGCGGGGCGGGGCGGGGCGGGGCGGGGCGGGGCGGGGCGGGGCGGGGCGGGGCGGGGCGGGGCGGGGCGGGGCGGGGCGGGGCGGGGCGGGGCGGGGCGGGGCGGGGCGGGGCGGGGCGGGGCGGGGCGGGGCGGGGCGGGGCGGGGCGGGGCGGGGCGGGGCGGGGCGGGGCGGGGCGGGGCGGGGCGGGGCGGGGCGGGGCGGGGCGGGGCGGGGCGGGGCGGGGCGGGGCGGGGCGGGGCGGGGCGGGGCGGGGCGGGGCGGGGCGGGGCGGGGCGGGGCGGGGCGGGGCGGGGCGGGGCGGGGCGGGGCGGGGCGGGGCGGGGCGGGGCGGGGCGGGGCGGGGCGGGGCGGGGCGGGGCGGGGCGGGGACACATTGATGCGATCGCACCTGTGTAGTCTTTGTCCTTTCTCTTGCTTCCCTTGCTCCACCGCTCTGCGCTCCCCTTGCTCCTCCAATCCGACTGCTCCGATCCGATTGCGCCTCCTGGCTTCGACTTGTTGATCTGCCTTCTAGCCCCTTTTTGCGCCTCCTCTTTGTGACTGGTCGCGGATGCCTGCGAGACTGGAGGCTGATAATGGCCGGGCTAGTTCGCGAAGTCGCGACTCTAAGCCTACTTGTGAGGCTACTCGTAGCTAATCGTGGCTCCTTTTAGGATTGGTCGTAGTATGCATGCGGTTTGGCTGCATGGTACTTCATAACAAAAAACACTTCATTCAACCCCCCCGGCATCTGTACAGATCAGTATCCCCGGCATCTGTACAGATACACCTATGAATATTTGTACAGATACCGCTTGTCAATATCTGTACAGATATCACCCTTGCTGTATGTACAGATTTACTCTTGGAGCATCTGTACAGATGCTGACTCACAATCTGTTCAGGTGCTAAACATCGCCATGTGTACAGATAAATAATGCCAGCATCTGTTCAGACAACATCTTAGCATCTGTACAGATGTTACGTTTATGCCATCTGTACAGATGCAAAGAGGTGTATCTGTACAGATACTTACATCTGTACAGATGCCCCTAAATAATCTGTACAGATGACAACAAGTGGTATCTGTACAGATGCAAGGAAGGAATCTGTACAGATGCCGCATATTCCTGGGGCTATCGACATGCATCTGTACAGATGGCCGTCTTATGGGCCCGCCATTAGACGGCCATCTGTACAGATTCCCAAAAAAGGGGGGGTACCTCGCGCGCGGATTGTTATATCTCCGCAACCGCTGGGAGTTAGGACTTCATTCAATAGCGAGGTCCCCCTTACACTATAAGTGACATGCATGACGAAGAATGGGCATGCTAGTCTGACACCAGCAGAGTATGTGCACTCACATGAAGGGTTCACCCGCTCCAAGCTCGTTGTGTGTTGCGAAGAGGTGTACAAGCGCTCAAACCTTGTCGTATCCCTGCTGGTGGTTGCTCAGATGCAACCCAGCATAGGCTCCCAAATGCAAGGCAATAAGAATCACAACATGCATTCTTACTCTCCTGCCAAGGCGAGGGCGAGGGCGAGGGCGAGGGCGAGGGCGAGGGCGAGGGCGAGGGCGAGGGCGAGGGCGAGGGCGAGGGCGAGGGCGAGGGCGAGGGCGAGGGCGAGGGCGAGGGCGAGGGCGAGGGCGAGGGCGAGGGCGAGGGCGAGGGCGAGGGGGAATGGAAGGGGAATGGTAGGGCAGGAAGGGAAGGGGACCTGTAGCCACCTGTAGAGACATGGAGAGGGAGGGCGTGAGGGAGGGCGTGAGGGAGGGCGTGAGGGAGGGAGGGCGTAAGGGAGGGAAGGAGGGAGGGAAGGATGAGGTTGCTCCTGGCTGCAAGGTAGGATCGGGAGTGGGGCAAGGTGCGACGACGGCCTGGGAGGTGGTGGTGGCAAAGAGGAAGGGTCAAACCATCAATCCTGTAGCAGCACAAAAGGCATGCTAGACGTTAAGCGGTGCCACAAACTTGCAGAGGGAAAGTCACTCACCTTGACAATTTCGCATGGATGTTTGAATGGCTGACGGCGAGGCTCGCTCGTTGTGTGTCGCTGTGTGGCTAGGCTTGTTACGTTGGCTTTTTGCGTTGCTGCGTGGCTATAACGTTTCGAGAATGCGAGGTTGTGTGGCCGGCTGCGATGCTGGTTAATGTGTTGGGTTATGTGCTGGGTTATGAGCTGGGTTATGTGCCCGATGTTACAGTTCAACTTCAGACGTGGTATGCATGAGCTTTGAATGCGCTTGCAAGTCTTTTTAGCCTTGCATGCGTGAGATATGACTTTTGGTTTACTTAAGCTGAGGCAAGGCAGGATTCGGGATTGGTTCGGATTGATTCGGATCCTGGCGACTCGATGTCTGAAGCGCGCTACTTCCAGAGTACGAAAGCATCAGCAACAGCCACTAAGCAGCCACTACCACTGTCGGAATAGATTCTTGCCTCCGCCGCCTGCCATGTATACTGCTGCCCCGGCTATACTCTAACAACCGACCTAGCGACATAGATGGTTGTACGCCTAGCTTCCGGGTTGGCTGCCTCATGGTAGGGGAAGTGGCTGGGGCTGCACTGCTGGCTAAATATACGGCTAATTTGCGTGTCTGAGCTACCTAGCTAGCTACGATGTGACTGGAAGCGAGTAGAGTTTCGGGCCTGGCTGCGAGCCTAGTTGCGAGGCTGTGAATGCGTGGAGCGGACTCATTGCAATTGGAAGTCGCCACTACCTAGAGACGCGCTCGAAACGTTGTTCATCGACTTGGCAGTACGAGATGTCGCAATGTAGAGCACGTACATCGCGTTTGTGCTACACAGTAAGGTTTCTAATTTGAACAACTTTTGATGTTCAAGGCCCCGTGCCACTTCATTCATGTACATTTTTGCAAGCCAAGCACATAACCATGCAGCTCTTTATAACACCTCTCCACTGTGCCTTTTATTGTCTCATTATGCCTACCAACTGCCAAGATATCACATGTTTCAGTACCCTACCCCCAAAAATCCAGTTTTGCATTGAAAGTCCTCTAATGTGAACATGCCGTCGCCCCTATCCACCTACACAAAGACTGGTACCAAAACTTTTGTTGATGCGGCTACCCATCCCACTGCCCCTAGCAAGGCCAGCAGCTGGTCAAAAGTATTATCCGGTAGCAGTCCATAGGCACTTGAAGTTGTGCACATGCGCATGCAAGCATGCTACTTGCAAGATCCCTTCCTGGCCTTTGCTGCTTTCTTGGTTGCCTCAGCAACCACCTCATGCTTGAAATAGAACCTATCCTCTGCTGGGAAACGTAAGCTGGGCTGCGGTCGGGCTGATCGTTGAGCTGCTACACGCAACATTGCGTCATCGATGGCCAAGGGGGTCCAGGGTTAGAATGCTGGTTGCTGCTTCCCACCCTCCATGCTGGCTGCTGCTGCTGCTAGCATGTTATCTTTGCTGTGGGGGTATAAACCACTTTCTCGAATGCACGCTCTTCTCAGATGCCGCACAACATAAATTGTTATCCATTTATATTGGTATGCTTTACGTAACTAATTATAACTAGATGCAGAGTGACGCCTTTTTGTGTCATGGGGCTTTTTTTACTTTGCTCTTGCCCTCCGTGACCCATTGCGTTGCCCTCATGGCTGCAAGCAATGCTGTCTTGGTGACACCCGCACCTTGCTGCTTGACCCTCACTACCAAGTCCCGCAACTGCTTCTCTTCCACAGCTGACAATGTTGTTGGGCACCCACGTTTCGCAATCACCCCATCCCTGTTGATGACTCTGTAGAGGGTGGCATATGAAACGCTATGTTCCCAGGCCACAGCTGCCAAGGATGGCTGTTGCTGGACCATCTTGACCTTCAAGTCAACATTAGCAGCTGCCAAGAGCCTTCTGGCCCTCTCGCCTGCGCTGTACAGAGCCAAGCTGGACTGCCGAGAGCCACCAGTGGTCGGATTGGTCATGGGGGCTGGTGGTGTGCGGTGGGACCGGGGCACATGAGGCTGATGAAATGACAGGAGCGCTTAGAAAGAGTATTTTTGACGCAAGGCCGCAGCCAAAGGGTAGCAGTAGACCGAAGCGCACCAAGTGTGATACATCGGGCTCCCACCAGGGTGTCTATTGGGGCCGCGCTCGCACGGATTAGTCGTCGCGCCAGTGCACCCGGGACCTTAACAGCCGGGAAGGTTCAAATGGGCGTAACCGGCGACAGCCACATCTCAGCCGACAAAACGCGATGATCCTCCCCAAACCGATTTGCACCATCCTCACAACCTCCAACGACCGTGCGTGAAAGGAAGCGTGCGTGTTGAAGGGCGAATTTGAGAGAACGGTCAAATCAGGCCTGTTCAAATTATTTGCTTTACTGTGTAGGCGTGTTGTAGAGCAGGGACGTTGCAAGTTGGCTAGGTGACAAGAAGGCTGCGAGGTTGCATGCCATGTTGCGAGGTTTTTGAAATTTTCATTATGGCTGGTGCAGCCCCCTTGCCACTCTGCCCCCCTGCTTTTGCTGCTGCTACAGATGCTGCAACCCTCTTGCCCCGCTGCCCCGTTGCCCCCCTGCTGCTTGAGCAATCCTCGTTGAAAAGGATACAGTGTACCTGCAAAAGGTCAGTGCACCAGGAGCCTACAGAGGGTCAGTAGGACCCTGCAGAAGGTCAGTAGGGCCCTGCAGAGGGTCACCTGGACCCAGCACAGGGTCACTAGGACCTTGCATAGGGTCTGAAGCACTTGGTCATGTTCATCAGCACTAAGAATCCTAAAGAAAATGATCCAATCCAACAGATACACTACATTTCCCAACTGTGTGTGTATGCAGGCTGGCATAGAGCTGTTCCTCCAGCCGATAGACACTTGAAATTAACATGCAGGTAAAAAATCAACATGCAGGTACGAAAATGATAGGTCCTAGCACATAGGGTCCGTAGGATGCCTCACAGAGTCGCCGGGACCCTGCACAGGGTCGGTAGGACCCTGCACAGGGTCGGAAGGACCCTGCACATGGTCCTGGCACACAGGGTGTGTAGGATGCCTCACAAGGTCGCCAAGACCCTGCACAGGGTCGGTAGGACCCTGCACAGGGTCCTAGCGCACAGGGTCGGTAGGACCATGCACAGGGTCCTGGCACACAGGGTCGGAATGATGCCAAAAAGGGTCGACAGGACCTGGAAGAGGGTCTGTAGGAAGCCAAACAGGGTCCAAGGACACGGGCCATAGCTCATCACTGGTTGAGACGTTTAGCATGCCACCTACTAGGTTGGGCAGCTGTAATCAAGTATTACAATCGGTCATACTCACATTTCATTAAAAGTCACTTTGGTCACACGGTGCCAACTCCCAAAATCCGGCCCCACACTTGGTCAAGCAACTTGACACCGAGTGAGAATTACACTTTGGCCCAAGAGAGACTTGACCTCCCCAAGGTGTTAACAATCTACATGTCAAGTTTCAGACCTCAACTCACAGGTTTTTCGAGCCAGTCAGCCCTTAATTTGCACGAGTGGTGCTAACGCCTTGTATTCGTCTAGGGTGCCTTCGCCAAAGGGTGTTTGCCCTGAGACTGATCGTCTTGCGGCGGAGGTCGCGACTGTCAAGGCGAGGACCAAGACAACTGTAACGAGGTCGATGAAGTCAAGGCGCGGATTGTCAGGTCCGACCTTTTAGATCAGCGACTTCCTGGACTCGAGAAGGAAAAGCAAGTATTGCGGGAGGTGGAGGTGGAGTTGCACAAGGAGTTGAACATCATGTTTGGAAAAGGTGCGATACAATGGCACATGGGTCTTGCATGTGTTTTGCATGTCATATGTCTAATGCGGTGAGTACAATGGGCACATTGGACATGATGGTATGAATAAACCTCACTTGCACATGTGTACTTGAACCCTATATGCTGGCTTAGGCATGTCAGCTTGTGCAGTCAGCAATCCAAGATGGCCAAGAGCGGATGGGCATGTGGAGCATATGGGGTGAGGACTGTGGAGCATGGGGTGTCTGCATAAAGTGAGGCTGACCATGGTCAATTGGATCTTAGATATCATGTGTTGTGGCAATGATAGCAATAACAAACAATGTTGCACATTAGCGAATGCCATGTAATGATGTTAACAGTGATGGTGACTATGTTTGCAAACCATTGTACTCCCGTGACCCATTCCAAGCCTACCCACCTGTGGCACCTTGCACCTGTGTTGCCGCCTCTGCAAGCACAACAATAACATGAAGAGCTCAATCAACTAGTAAGCATCATTCCATGTCGCAATCCTTACATATGTATCACAAGGTAGGGGATGTTTATGTCAATGCTTGTAACAGGCATGTGGCAAGGGAACTGATGGAATGTGATGCTTTGCAACTATGTCCAACAATAGTCAAGTGAGCAAGCATGCCATACGCAAGTACACATGTGCAAGTGAGGTTTATTCATACCATCATGTCCAATGTGCCCATTGTACTAACCGCATTAGACATATGACATGCAAAACACATGCAAGACCCGTGTGCCATTGTATCGCACCTTTTCCAAACATGATGTTCAACTCCTTGCGCAACTCCACCTCCACCTCCCGCAATACTTGCTTTTCCTTCTGGAGTCCTGGAAGTCGCTGATCTAGAAGGTCGGACCTGACAATCCGCGCCTTGACTTCATCGACCTCGTTACAGTTGTCTTGGTCCTCGCCCTGACAGTCGCGACCTCCGCCGCAAGACGATCAGTCTCAGGGCAAACACCCTGTGGCGTAAGCATCCTGGGCGAATACAAGGCGTTAGCACGGCTCGTTAAGAACTGAAGCAATGCACCAGAGTTTGTTCAGTCCAGCTAGTTTTTTGTGTCCAGGTTCAGTTTCGGCCTATAGGCGTCGCATACAATTCGGCAAGGGTTTATATGAAACATACCGCTTCTAAAATTTAAAATACATTAATACAATATGTTTGATTTTCTGCAAAACACCATCTATCAATATCCAGCCCGATCGGACAAGGTTGGTCAAAAATGCAGGGGCAAATGCAGGGATTAAGTTCTAGGAGTGCGTGCATGAAGAAGCTTCAAGCACTTAGCATCTTCCTCCTTGTCACTTGCCAGTGTCACACGTCCAAACAAGGGGATGCTGCTCAGCGTAGATGGCTGCCCATGTGCCTCATACACGCACATGCAGTGTCAGACCACATGGGTACAACCCCATTTGCAGGGAAGAACATTGCATGCATGGCCCGTGACCCAGCGATGGTATGCAACAACCTGTGGTCATCAGGGTCAGGCTCAGCAAACTGGTCAACCTCCTCATCCTTCAAAAACAAAAACCACCGCCGCAGCACGCTCCCCCCAGTCTTATGCGCAACACTGGCAGCTAGCTGTGTAGCAGGCACCTGCAACGTGCTTGACACCACGCCGACAACCGATAACTACCTTCGTTCCCACAGCATGACACGGACAGGGTTTCGAACGTTTCTCCCGCTAAGTCCAACCTCTGAAGAAGGTGTGCACGAAGGCCCACCTGCCCCTTTCGCCCACCATGTCACATTGCACTACAAAAGTACCGAGAGGCGAGCAAGGCTTCGAGGAGCCGTTCGCTACATTCCTCCCCCTCCAACAGAGGAAACGTTCCGCCCCCATGAAAACATGGGACCTCGCAACACTATGAGAGCGATGTTTGGTTAAGCCATGCACTGCATTATATGCAGTCCACACATCTTGGTAGTTCACAAGGTTATCCCTTGGCTCCCACGTGTTGTAAGAGTCAGCATAGCCTTTCCACTTGACCAGGTAGCCTCGTGCTCTACCTGCACGCACACCACGGTGATCAAGCCACAAGTGCAAATCAAGGGCTGACTGGCTCAAAAACCACGAGAGTTGAGGTCTGAAACTTGGCATGTAGATTGTTGAGACCTTGGGGAGGTCAAGTCTCTCTTGGGCCAAAGTGTAATTCTCACTGGGTTGTTGCACCCCATCAGTGTTGTTCCAAGTGTCAGCCTGCCAGACATAAGTCATGCTAGCTCCCATCATGTCAATCTAGGCGAACCTCCACCTTGGCACCTGGTGCCAGGCTACGCTGAAACATAGCCACTGACCAGCAGTAGAGCGGGCGTGAGCAGCATGCGAACGTGACCCCAGCACACCCAGCCACTAGTGGAACCAGGCGATGAATGTAGCTCTCCGGCATCATTGGCTTTCGGCACTGAGCCCATCCACCTCCACCCACGCCTCCCCAAACAGGCCCACCAATGGCATCAGTGGTGACAGGGAGGCCTCGCTTGCACCTTCCACGCCCGTGAAGGATAGGCACAACAGCCCGATCTGCAGCTTCTCAAAGCACCCTGTGCTGAGTGCCTCCACCCCTCGAGCCACCGACATCAAGTCCGGCTCTAGAACGACGGCTGTGAGGCGGCCTATGTGTAGCAGAGAAATGGTGAGTGGCAGTTGGCCAACCTAAGAGACGTCCATTTCCCGGACGCAGAGTACCCTGAGGTTGCTAGGGCGAGGGCGAAGGGAATGGGGCAAGGTGCCCATGTACATGGCCCATAAGGACGTCAGCTTAAACGCAATCTCCTCAAATGCTGGGAAGTAGCCCTTGGAGGAGGCATACGGGCCACCCGTGTACACTCGCGCCGATTAAGGCCGGAAGTCGCCTACGTCATTTTTCCCGGGAGGCGTACTGCAGATAGCCCCAGGAAAGGCCGACTCATCGCCGTTGTAATCATTGATAAACTCAAAGTTGCCGCGATGTTATAACTATTTGAAAAATCGCCCGAACCTGTACAGGGTCCTACCGACCCTGTACAGGGTCCTGGGCAACAGGGTTCTGCCGCACGGCTACAGGGTCCTACGACACATGTCTACAGGGTTCTGCCGCACGGCTACAGGGTCCTGCGACGATTGGCTACAGGGTTCTGCCGCACGCCTACAGGGTCCTGCGACGTTTGGCTACAGGGTTCTGCCGCACGCCTACAGGGTCCTGCGACACATGTCTACAGGGTCCTGCCGCACGCCTACAGGGTCCTGCGACGTTTGTCTACAGGGTTCTGCCGCACACCTACAGGGTCCTGCGACGTTTGGCTACAGGGTTCTGCCGCACGCTTACAGGGTCCTGCGACGTTTGGCTACATGGTTCTGCCGCACGCCTACAGGGTCCTGCGACACATGTCTACAGGGTTCTGCCGCACGCCTACAGGGTTCTGCGACATACGTCTACAGGGTTTTGCCGCACGCCTACAGGGTTCTGCGACGTTTGGCTACAGGGTTCTGCCGCACGCCTACAGGGTTGTGCGACACACGTCTACAGGGTTCTGCCGCACGCCTACAGGGTTGTGCGACCCACGTCTACAGGGTCCTTCCGCACGGCTACAGGGTTGTGCGAGAAAGAAAGAAAGAAAGAAAACTACTCCGGTACAAACCGGCGTGTATTAAGGGAGGAGCTTCCGCCTGTGGCGCGGCCTGCTCCCACCTCCAAACGTTGGACACAGGCTGGACATGTCCCCACCAAGCTGCCCTAGCTGTAGCCACAGACCACAGCTAGCACCCAAGGCAAACAAAGAGGCATGAGAGGAGCAAAGACTAGTGCACTCGGCAGCTGGCCTTATCTCTTCTCCTCGTTGACGAAAGCAATACCAGCCTTGTCCGCCGGATGTCGCACTAAAAGCTGAAGTTCAGGCTCCAAAAGACCAAACTTCAGCTGTCAGCCAACGTCCCGCGTTGAGGTAGCACTGCTCCCTCCTTGACGACGCCAGCAACTCCACAACAGCTCGGTGACCCGCAGCGGTCGTGTGCGGCACCCGGACCTCATTTGTATTCCGCTGGACAAAGCGGTGCCCGTTCAAGCCTGGGAAGGCTTTCCCGTTGCATCCCAATTTATATACCGCTGGGTGCGGTGGTGAGGTAGCTTAGCCAATCCGTGCGACCGAAGTCAACGCGGATTGTTACCAGGGCCACCGCGTGGAGGTGCCTCACCGCCAGCCCCGGGGTTGTGCGACCCACGTCTACAGGGTTTTGCCGCACGCCTACAGGGTCCTGCGACACATGTCTACAGGGTTTTGTCGCACGCCTACAGGGTCCTGCAGGTCACACCGCTAGGTAGGTAAGGCATCCTATCACTAGTTGCTGATGGTGTGACAGTGGCAGCAGCAGCAACATGACAGTGACGCAGCCCTGTCATCCGTGCTTACTAGGTGCAGCACCGTGATTGATGTATGACTAGCTGCGGCTAAGGCTGTGCGCTGGCACAAAGAACATACGGCCGTAGCCCTCCCCATCCTCAAAGCTGGTCACAAAGACAGTGAAGATCTTGGTGGCATCAAACATATACCAATGCTCATCTCCATAGCCATGGTGCATGCTGCCCATGGCTGACCGCTGCGGGTGGTCCTCAACAGGTGGAAGGGGGTCAGCCTGCCGCTGTGATGCACTGGCTGCGAGCCTCTGGGACTTCCTGGCGCCACCTGTGATGGCTGCCCCCGCTGCTGCCTGCTCCACGCCACGCTTTGCTGACCTGTGCTGCTGTGGCCCACCTATACCGCTGGGTCCAGCACCCCCATCTGCATCCCCGTCTCCTGGTGGCTCTCCCCCCTGGCCGCCTGCCTCAGCCGCTGCGCCTGCTCCTGCTGCCTGCTGTGGCCTGGGAACAGCCTGACCAGTTGCTGCCAAGCATGAGGGGTGGGATGTAGGGCGTGTCAAGTAGATGCGGCTGACTGCTAGGCGTAGGAACACCCCAGGCACCTTTGGGTGCTCCAAACGAACCCAGAACTGCACATGGCCAGCCCAAATGGCCCAGTTGTCGTCATCGAGCCTGAACGGGATGCTGACCCAGGTGTTGTTGCGGGCTGAGGTGCGTTTGTACACACTGCTGAACACGATGGTGCCATTGCAGTCTGCTCGCTGGTAGTACCGCACTGGATACGGGGGTGCAGCGACCCGTGGAGCCTCCTTGGCCTCCTCCCCTGCCTCCCTTGCGGTTAGGGCCTCACCGAACACCTGCTTGACGTGCCATGGGCGCCATGGGGTGGCCTCGTCGCTTTTCTGCAGATCCTGGACTGCCTTCATGCAGCCCCTCATCATGGCACCCGGGCTGTTCTGCAGTGGGCACTCTGGACTGCCCGCTCCCAGCAGCAGGGCCTGCTGCCCTTCCTGTGTCAGCTCGTCCTTCAGGCGGGCCTTGTAGTCCGGCTGTGCCTCCGGCTCAGCCCGGTCAAGCAGCCTCTTGCTGGCGTTATGCCCGGCCACCCGCATGGCAATGTGGGCATCCAGCTGTGCTCCAGGAATGCCGCTGGTGGTGATGGATTTCAAGTCATGCAGGTCACGCTCAATCCAGAGCTCGCCAAACAGGCATGTCCTGCCCACATTGCTCTCTTGCATGAACAGCCTGTGCACACCACAGCCATGATACCATGTTGATGCATGGTCTGCCTGCAGCATGCATGCATTGTTGATGGGTAAGGTTGGCCTGCATGCTACTGTACTACTAAAACTCTCACCTGCAGGCCGTTGTGTGGAGGTTGGGGCAGACTTGGTCAGTAGGCACAGACAGCTTGTCCTTGTTGTCGCCATGCGCAGCTGGAAGCAGAGGATCACGGCGGCAGCGCTCCAACCTGGCTGCATAGGTCTTCAGATGTGCATAGCCTGCCTCCATCCCCGCAGGTGTGGCGCTGTTCTCCGAGCCTGAATTGGGCAGACAAATACTCTAAGCTAGGTATGAGTTAGTCATCATGCAGTGGGATCGTGCCTGTAAATGTTGGTATGCAAATTACCTGGTGTCAAGTAGTGCAGCATAGCGCCCTCCAAGGCTGTCCACAACCCACGGTATGGCTGTGGCAAAAGGTTGCCCCGCAACACGATGGGTGAGAAGTGCACATACCAGTGCTTGTAGTCCTCCATTCGCCATCCACTGCATGATGACATGAGCATTGCAGCACCAGTGCAATCATAAGCGTGTCATGACATGCACCTTGTATTGTCAGCATCCTTGCCTGTCAGTTGTGACATGATTATGATATACTGCACAATATGATTATGGCTTACGTGCGGTTGGCAAGGTCTCCCAGGTCCCGTCCCAAGTCAGATGGGGATTGAATGGCTGCTCCACGCTTCAATATCTCACGCCTCACATCAATGTGAAGGCCATCTGCACTCATGAACCACTCCAGCTGGTGCTTGAGCAAGCCATACATGAAGCTGTGGTACACAGGCACCAGGTGGGCCAACCGGGCGTCCAGGTGTTTCAGCAGCAGGGGTAGGAGGGGCTGGGCGTGGCAGCCCACCACCCTAGGTTCGCCTTGGGACCACCCATGGATGAAGGGGGCACCACGGCTCATGATCTGCTCGTGGGTGAACTTCATGCGCACGTCATAGATGAGCACATACTCCTGCAGTCCGCCACCGCAAGCAAGGATGGTGTGTGCCAAGGGATCCTTGTGTCAGATTTCAATAGCACATGCTGATGTGTGTGTCAAGTGTTCCATACCTCCCGGTTGGAGCCTGGTAGGGTCTGCAGCGTTGGCGAGTCGTAGCCAAGGGGCGCCTTCTCTGTAGGGGGGTTGGGGGGCTTGCTGATGTTGCAGTTGTAGCACATCTTCAGGGCGCTGTGGCCCATGGCCCTGGTCAAAGTGGCTCTACATGCACACAATCACGCAATTCATTCCTCAATGGTTGTAATATGTTTGTGGGTGGTACATGGCAGGGTACAAGTTGTATAGGGATAGACTGGACTGGGAGGTGGTGGAATCATTTGTAGGTGCAAGCTGTTGGCCTTTGTCTCACTCACGTGGCTGGGGTATCAGCGATCGATACCACTGGGACTCCATGGATGCGGACAGGCTCAACACGGGCGGGAGCCACACCATCAACACCTGGGCCTGGGTGTGGCTCCACTATCACACCCAGGTCACCCGGGCCCTCGATGTGCTTGCTGACTTCCTGGCAGATGGCTTTCATGTAGCCTGTCAGGTGAGACTGGTGCTTTCCTCCGTTGATGACGGCCAGCACTGAGCTGCACGCCCGCTTGCCGCACACCTCAGCCGGCACATCCAGCAGCCTCAACAGAATCACACCCACTGACCAGGTGCCGTTCTTGCCCAGGGTCATCCAGTCAACCCCAATCATGAAGTTGGCTGTGTTGGGGGAGGTGGCCACAACCTCTGGTAACTTGGGCTGCATCTCTCGCCATGCAGGGCCTGTTAAACAACAACATCATGGTATGGTGCATGTCACTGTACTAATCACCTGGCTATGCGGTCAATTCTATGCCATGGTCAACCCATGACCACTCACTTGCCCGGAAAGAGCCAGGAGGTGGGTCCACGCCCCGAGCGCGCCTGAACCAGGTCATCACGTCCTTGCGCTCCATGATGTTCTTCACCACTGTGTCCCAGCCGAACAGGGACATGCTCCACCGAGGCTTCAAGGTGATCTCCTGTGGGCTCCCTGTAACCAAGGAAGGGACAGCATACAACACATGTATACCTGTACAAGTTTTAATAGAGCTTCACCATGCCCATGTAGATTGGTTTCACCTTTTTTCTTGTTCACGTGGAAGCGAGGCGTCTCACAGTAGTCGCACTTGTCATCCTGGTGGGCGAGCCACTCAGACCTACCATGCATGCATGCACATGAAGGCAACCTTGACCCCAACAAACACCATGTGTTATGCGCCATGCATGCATAGCCTAATCCACACCCTTTCCCCTGACCTCACCGTCGTATCTTGGGGTAGGCGAAGCCTGGGCAGTACTTGTTGTTGGCCTTGTTGTCCTTGCCCGCGTTGCACACATGCACCTCGTACTCATTTGCGTGCTGGACGCCCTGCAAACTCATCAGCTGGTAGAAGCTGGTGATGAGGTTGAGATCAGGCTGGTTTGCAAGTAGCGCACGGATCAGCTTCAACACCCCCTTCATCTGCTCCTTGGTCAGCCTCATGTCCAAAAGCTGGCTCAGCCTGTCCAACAGGTCCTTGCCTGTCAAGGGGCAGTTCCTGTAATGGCATGCACAATGACAAGCAACTACTATATTGAACAACTCACTGCTTGTGATACTAATATCTGTTATTTCTAAGTACCTGAACACGGGTTGGTGAAGGTTGGCATCAAGCTTGAACACCTTGCTTCGACGTGCCCTGGCGCCATCCCCCCCTCCTTCATCCCCCTCTGGACCCCCCGGACCTCCTGGACCTCCTGGACCTCCTGGACCTGCTGGACCTCCTGGACCCCCGGGACCTCCTGGATACCCTTCCCCTTCCTCATCACTGTCTTCACTCCCACTGTCATCACTACCACCTCCGTCCCCTCCTCCGTCGACTCCTCCCCTTCCTCCTACACCCCCTTCTTCTCTGTCTCCGCGCTGTCCCTCCCTGTTGTCCTCCTCCCCACTCCTACGCTGTTCGTCCCCTCCTCCCTGTCCCCTCCATGCACCCTCTGGAATCCTGCCACCCTCTTGTCCCGCTGGGGCTGCCTGATCCCTGCCTCCTTGCCCGTCCTCAGCCACCCCTCCTCCATCTCCTTGCCCGTCCTCATCCACCCCTCCTCCATATCCACAGCTCCCCTGCACACATGTCGTCACAACATGCGGACAACATGTGGCCTGCGGCGCAAATTGTCCGCGATGAGGTGCACGCATTAGCTGCCTCATGCGCACATGTACGTCAGCGCATACTAACTAAATGCAAGCGACATCTTACTGCCGACTCTTGCGATGTGTGTTGCTGAGCGTTTGGGGACTGGTCTTTCGCCTTAGCCTGCCTCTCCGCCCAAGCCTTCGCGCCTTCAGCCCCCACGAACTGGTGATGGCGCTTGGAACAGTGAGTGCGCATTCCTTTTATGCCGCCTGATACTCCGCACACTAGGCATTGATAGGCAGTCTTCACCATGACTGCCTGTGTCTTGGGAAGCCTGGAGAGTAAATGGTCGCATTGAGTCCGGCCATCGCGGCCCGCGTTGGCCATCGCGGCCCGCTCTCTGTGTACCCACCCGGCGTCGCTTGCTGGCCGACAAAGTGACTTTTGGTTCACTGAGGACGATAATTTTGTGAGTAAGCACCGCTACATCGTGTTGGCGCCGTCTTTCCAAACCGCAACAACATCCTTTGAAATGTACCGCAACACGGTCGCCAAGAAGATGGCAGGCACTAAGCCCACCGCTAAGAAGGTATAGTAATTCCCGTACCAATACCGCCTGCCTGCCGCGATGCCTTACCGTGCCAGGCACCTTCATGCTTTCATTAACTCCCTGAACTATCGTTGCTGCAGATTAAGGCTGCTGCCCCTCGCACAGCTGACTCTGGGCACGAGTCCGACGAATTGCCTTTGGCCCAGCGACCAAGGGGGCAGCCCCTTGAGCCTTTTGCCTCTTCTGATGATGAAGGGGAGAGGGTGGGAGAGGATGAGGAGCTGGAGGATGAGGGGGAGGGGGAGGAGGGTGAGGATGAGGGGGGTGAGGATGAGGGGGAGGAGGAGGAGGAGATGGAGGGTGAGGAGGAGGAGGAAGAGGAGCAGAAGCAGAAGCAGAGGCCAGCCAAGAAACGGGCGCGCAAAGGAGGGAAGCAGGTCCCCGATGAGTTCAGTAAGATCATCCTGGCGCAGGTGAGCATTGTGTTGCGTGCCTATGCTGCCTGATTTGCTGTGGTCACGTTGCATGTGCCTCAATGTCCTTTGATAACCATGACCCATCGTTTCCGTGTGATTTCAGTACAAACATCATGCACCTAACGCCGACAAGCCCTTCAGTGTGTTGGGCAAATATGAGGTTAGTGTAGTGCTCACGCAACAATTGACCATAGCCACAATTCATTACTGCCCATGTCACCTTGGTTATCCGAGGCAACACAGTACATGCTGGCAACGTGGGAGTGGCTGGCTCATGCTGCGCCAGGCTGTATGGCTTTGGCCGGCCAGACACGGTGGCTGACAACACCACCATGAACACCTCTGAGCTGGGGGACTTGTACCATGGGTTGTTTCAGCCCATCCAGGATGAGGGCATTGGGCACAAGATGGCTGACTGGAACAGGCGCGGCATGGCAGGCCAGTGGGTCAGAATCTTAGAGCCATACAGGCCTGATCAGCTTATTTGAACGATTGACAATGCATGGACAGCATGGGCTGGGGTTGGGCTACAGCAGAGGGTCTGGTATGGTGCCAGGACCCTGTGGACCAGGACTCTGCGGTGTGGAGCCAGGACCCTGTAGGTGTGCAGCAAGACCCTGTGGTGAGGTGCCAGGACCCTGTGGTGCCAGGACCCTGTGGTGAGGGACCAGGACCCTGTGGTGCCAGGACCCTGTGGTGAGGGAACAGGACCCTGTAGGTGTGCAGCAGGACCCTGTGGTGAGGTGCCAGGACCCTGTGGTAACAGGACCCTGTGGTGTGGTGCCTGAACCCTGTGGGCCAGAACCCTGTAGCCGTGCGGCAGGACCCTGTAGACATGTGTCGCAGGACCCTGTAGCCGTGCGGCAGAACCCTGTAGACGTGTGTCGCAGGACCCTGTAGGCGTGCGGCAGAACCCTGTAGACGTGTGTCGCAGGACCCTGTAAGCGTGCGGCAGAACCCTGTAGCCAAACGTCGCAGGACCCTGTAGGCGTGCGGCAGAACCCTGTAGACAAACGTCGCAGGACCCTGTAGGCGTGCGGCAGGACCCTGTAGACGTGTGTCGCAGAACCCTGTAGGCGTGCGGCAGGACCCTGTAGCCAAACGTCGCAGGACCCTGTAGGCGTGCGGCAGGACCCTGTAGCCGTGTGTCACAGGACCCTGTAGGCGTGCGGCAGGACCCTGTAGACGTGTGTCACAGAACCCTGTTGCCGTGCGGCAGGACCCTGTAGACAAACGTCGCAGGACCCTGTAGGCGTGCGGCAGGACCCTGTAGACGTGTGTCGTAGGACCCTGTAGGCGTGCGACAGGACCCTGTAGACATCGGTCGTAGGACCCTGTAGCCGTGCGACAGAACCCTGTGACATATGACTTTGTGGTGTGGTGCCAGGACCCTGTGGTATCAGGACCCTGTGGTGTAGTACCAGGACCCTGTGGGCCAGGACCCTGTGGTGAGGTGCCAGGACTCTGTGGTGAGGAGCCAGGACCCTGTGGTGCCAGGACCCTGTGGTGAGGGGCCAGGACCCTGTAGGTGTGCAGCAGGACCTTGTGGTGAGGTGCAAGGACCCTGTGGTTCCTGGACCCTGTGGTGTGGTACCAGGACCCTGTTGGCCGGGACCCTGTGGTGTGGTGCCAGGACCCTGTGGTGAGGTGCCAGGACCCTGTGGTGAAGTGCCAGGACCCTGTGGTGCCAGGACCCTGTGGTGAGGTGCCAGGACCCTGTGAGCCAGAACCCTGTAGGGTGGTGCCAGGACCCTGTGGTGTGGTGCCAGAACCCTGTGGAGCCAGAACCCTGTGGTGAGGTGCCAGGACCCTGTGGGCCACAACCCTGTGGTCAGGTGCCAGGACCCTGTAGGTGTGCAGCAGGACCCTGTGGTGAGGTACCAGGACCCAGTGGTGCCAGAACCCTGTGGTGTGGTACCAGGACCCTGTGAGCCAGAACCCTGTGGTGTGGTGCCAGGACCCTGTGTGGAAAGGCACTCATCGTAGGACCCTGTACAGGGTCCTGGCACACTTGGTCAAAAGCATCCAAACGGGGTCAACAGGACCAACAACCGGGTATGTAGTAATCCTAACAGGGTTCTATCACATAAGGATGCAAGAAATGATTATAATATCAACACTCATAGGGTACACAGGACCCTGTACAGGGTCCTAGGACCATGGTGACGCTAGGACCCGGTGCAGGGTCCTATGACACGGGCCATAGCTCATCACTGGCTTGGACGTTTTGCATGCCACCTACTAGGTTGGACAGCTGTAACCACCCTTTACAACCTCTCATACTCAGATTTCATGAAAAGTCACTTTGGTCACACGGTGCCAACTCCCTTAGCCAAAATCAGGGTCTCAGCCCCACACCTGGCCCAACAACTCGACACCGAGTGAGAATTACACTTTGGCCCAAGAGAGTCTTGTCATCCCCTAGGTCACAGCAGCCCACATACCAAGTCTCAGACCTCAACTCTCAGGTTTTCCAAGCCAGCCAGGCCTTAATTTGCACGAGTGTAGATGTCTAGGTGCGTGATGTGCTCCGCGATGAGGCTGTGGCGCATGAGTGCCTCCAGCTGTGCTGGGGCGTAGATGAAACCTGGGAAACTTAGTACGTGGCACTTGGGGAAGTTGGCCATCAGCCTCTCCGCCAACCAAGCCCCCACTGGCAAGTGCTCGTATTGCCTCTTGGTGTGACATGGTGTGGGCTTGCCTGGACATGGCCGTGACATGGTGTGGGCTTGCCTGGACAGCACGGACGCCAAGGATCAATGGTCCCACTCCTACAAATTAATCCCTGCGTCCGTCCCTGCGTGTTGACCGACCTTGTCCGATCGGGCTGAAAATTTGATAGATGGTAGTTTGCAAAAAATAAAACATATTGTTCAAGAAAAATATCTTTAAAAAATCAACAGCTGTTGCGCTGTGGCCCGCAACCTATCCCTGCACTCATCCCTGCACTCTAGCCACAGGGCAACAGCGCAGCCGCCTTTGTTTTTTTTTTAAATATTTTTTCTGAAAAATATGTTTTTTATTCTGCAAACTACCATCTATCAAATTTTCAGCCCGATCGGACAAGGTCGGTCAACACGCAGGGACGGACGCAGGGATTAATTTGTAGGAGTGCCTGCATGCCAATGTTAATTGATGTCACATCTTAAGCACCATTGCCTTCAAGGCTCCATACATCGTTTGTAGTGGTAGCCAATGCATGTAACTGGCCTATGAGTGTCTCGTCAACACTCGTCGTATGTGAACAACGGTTCAACACACTCTTACATGGCATACAAGTGCAAGTGGGCGTGCAAGCGCATGGTGCATTCGCCGGTGTAGGCGCCCAACGCGAAGTGCAACCCCCACAATACACCATGTCCAAAGCATCGCAGCGCCAGAACCTCCCCGACAACTTGATTCCTACGCTCGCAGTACATTTTATCCGAGGCGGAGCGGGTCGCGTGTTCAGCCACCTTAGCAAGAAGTGCTGGGAGGCGTGCTTCCTTTACTGCGATATCTTCACTCGCAGAAAAGATCGCATTATAGGTGCCACCCAAGGGTACTTTTTTTTTTGATGGAAGGCTGCAGTTGCTCATAAGCAAGCCAACGCTGTTGAAAAAAAAAATCAACTCCAAGTGGCTGGCGAGATTTGAGCGTTGGCCTGTCGTGCCGTTTTGAGAGGCAACCAGTACTGGTTTTGGTCCAGTACTGGTTGCTAGCCAGTACTAGATAGAAACCAGTACTGTTTATTAGCCAGTACTGGTATCGCGCTAGTACTAGTTTCTAACTGTGGTTGGAGTTGTGCTTGATAGCTTGAAACTTTCGCGCTGTTATACGCATCGCTGAGTTTTGTGATGAATGTTTAATTGCCGTCACCTGCTTTGCGTGATGCCCGATGTGGTAATGCTTGCATATGTCGTTTGAATCTGCAATGTGCATGAGTGATTTTCCTTCATTGTATCGACGTTTGTAATGTTGACGTAGGTACAAGTGACGGGTAGTGCTTGTGTGAGGGCTAGGGTTACGGTTATGGTTAGGACTAGGGCTAGGGTTAGGGCTAGGGTTAGCGCTAGGGTTAGGGCTAGGGCTAGGGCTAGGGCTAGGGCTAGGGCTAGGGCTAGGGCTAGGGCTTGGGCTAGGGCTAGGGCTAGGGCACGACATGACGTGTGGAGGGGTTGGGTTAGGGTTAGGGCTAGGGCTAGGGCTAGGGCTAGGGCTAGGGCTAGGGCTAGGGCTAGGGCTAGGGCTAGGGCTAGGGCTAGGGCTAGGGCTTGGGCTAGGGCTAGGGCTAGGGCACGACATGACGTGTGGAGGGGTTGGGTTAGGGTTAGGGCTAGGGCTAGGGCTAGGGCTAGGGCTAGGGCTAGGGCTAGGGCTTGGGGTATGGCTAATGAATATTTTCACTAGATGACATGTATTGGCTCTGGGTGTATCTTCACTAGTGTTTCATGGTTTTGCATGATGCCATGTGTTCATCACGATTGCATGTTTCTTATTGGCCTGTTTTGAATCTTCAGCTATGGCTGCTGTATGGCACAAAATACATGTCACCCTGACCCTCCTCGTGTGGGAAGAATGCCACAAACAAGCTGTGGAACTGCTCCCCATTCACTGCATACCATGACATGCGCCCCGCACCCTCAAGCAAAGTGCTCTTACGACGACCTACGCAACTTTCGCGGGGAGCCCTTGCCTCTTGGGTGGCCGGGACTGCACGCTTGCTAACTTTGCGCCCAGAGCGTCTTGCTTGAGATGTGCCAACCTGCTGTTCTGTAGCTGCCTCAGATACTGTGGCTGCTGTTGCATTCGGTGCCGGAGGCTGCTGCTGTTCTGGCTCCTGCTGCTGTGTTGGCTCCTCTTGCTGGGCTGGTAGCTGCTGGTGTGCCAGCTGTTGCTGCTGCTTAGACGGCTTAGGCAGTGGGATCCCACGACCCACAGTGTAGTGCTCTGGCATATCAGGGATGGGGTCCAAAACGAACGCGCGAGTGATTGCCAGACGCAGTACCCGCTCTGGGTTGGCTGGATGCTGCACACGCACCCAGATCTGGACGTGGCATGCATATTGAACCAGCTTTGGCTCGTCATCTGTACCCTCAAGGAACACTGCTTGGGCCCAGCAGTTGTTGCGCACTTTAGCACGATTATACTGGAGGCACTTTTTCGGTTTGCGAAAACCGAAGAAGTTTTGGCGAACATCCTTTTACCTCCTGCCATAACGCTCTACACCACAGTAACCTACGCCTCATTTCAGCCCGACTCATATGTGGAACGACGACACTACTCGAACCGTGGGTCCCCTCCACGCCCTGGCACACCGCATCAGCCGAATGCCTGGTAAGCCCAACAGAGTAGCTAGACTGGTTCTCATATTGCTGTTACAGCTGCACTATTGCTGCGACAGCACAAGGATCCCACAGGGCGGCGGCGAGACAGACATGTACAGCGATAGGCACAGCGCAGGAAGGGATGAGATGACGCTAGGACAGACAGGTGCTCAAGACAGACTGACAGGTGTCCCGATCTGCCTTGACTGCCACAAACACCACAAGCCGGGGGAAAAACCCCCTAGGCTGCACACATTGCCGAGGGAAAAACCCCGAGGTCAGGCTAGAAAGCCGAGGGAACAACCCCGAGGCCAGAGAAGTGGTAACACACCCCTCTACGCACAAGCGACAGCGACGTATAACATTATCACCTGGTACATGAACGCAGGAGGAGCGACCAGAACGACTGCTAAAATCGGCAGTCCTGCGGTCTGACCGCCGTGGTTACAGGACGGGCGCTCACAGCAGCCCCCACAACGACACCGACATCGACAGCCCTCACCAACAGCAGGCGCACGGTGGATGGCAGACTGCACAGCCTGGGACTTCCGGCCCTCTCCGGCTTTGAGGGCAGCCAGGCCGTCACCATAGCCCTTATTGGGCAGGTGACAGCCACGTACGCGGACAACAACTACGTCCAGGTTCCCTACCTCTACCACGACGGCAAGGGCGGGGCGCAGATCCGGGACTGGGTGATGCAGCACGCAGAGGTGCCAGATTGCGTAGTCACTGTTGAAAACAAGGCTCAGTTTCGAGTGGGGCAGCCGGGCAGGGGCTATAAGTGCCAAGTTAGGGAGTACTCGTTCGACCTCCCCCCAGAGCTGGTCCACAAAGTCCAGCAGGCACATGAGTACAACCCCCTCATAGTGGACATAGCTACAGGAAACCAGGGAGTGGTGCAGGGTAGAATGCGCTGCGTAGTGCTGGAGGAGAACCCTGCCCACAGCAAATACAACACCAAAGCCAGGGTGCAGATCAGGCTGGGAGACGAATCTGATGGGCTAGACCTTCAGCTCAGCCAGGGGGGGCAAAGAGGCGTCCCTGGTCCCGCAGTTAAGAGGGTCCTGAGTGTTAGTGCAGCAGGGGCTGCAATGGCCGCCTTCGGGGCTCCTCCCTTCTCTGAGGCAGAGCTGGCACAGTACCAAGCCAACTCTGCTAACCACCCCATACGCAAACTGCTGCTGGCCTTGAGCGCAAACGCAGTGACCCATGAGTCAGGGGATGCCCCTGACACCTACGCCATCCACAGCAGCACGCCTGCTCTGAGGGAGCTACTGGACCAGTACGGTAGCATCAGTGTAGAGATTGAAGACGTCCTCTCCATGCACATCAAGGCGCTCCAGCAGCAGCCTCTCCCAACGCTGTGCATAGCGGTCAGCAGGCGGTCAGGACAGCCTGTGACCACACAGGACATGCTGACAGTGATGCGTGAGCTCCAGCAGGCTCACTTGCAGAGTGACAGCGTGGATGTCCTAGTCAACGAGCAGAGCGTAGCGGGGGCCGAGTGGCGCAGCACCCTCAGCCAGCGCTCAACGCGTGCACTGAGCTTTGCCAGTGCGCAGGGTGATCTCATCACGCCCAGGGAGGGGCTGGCACAGCAGTATCTGGACATTGTCTACAAGAACCCTCTCTCTAACAGGGTAAGCACTGCCAATACACCTACCCCTACACACAAAGGCACAAACACAAGGACACAAAGCGGACACAAAAAACTTAGTAGACCACACACACACCTAGACTGTACCCGTCAAGATTACACGTCAGCCCCCACCACCAATGGGCCCACCCGCCAACCTTACCAGCATGGCACAAATGCTCACCATGCCCATCAACCATGCACATCAGGCCTTACTGGACACACCCTGGCCACACCGGCTAATCCCACACAGGGGCCACCCCAACAAACCTCACCTCATCCACACCCATGGAGGCAACTAGTCAGAACCTTGCTGCAGGCCCCACAGTGTGTAACTACCCACACACCTGACACATGGACCCCACCCAGTAACACACAACATAGACCACACCTGCTATCCCTGCCCATTAGCTCCACATGGGGATGCTGTAACCAAGCACATTATACAAGCCAAACCTGCCAGAACCTTCTGGAAACCACGCCTCCCACCACCACTCACCGGATCCACCTGCCTGCCCTTTACGAGGCCCCATATGCTGCCTTACTGCACTTTCCAGCCTCGCATATACAATGCTATTGCCCTGCCACTTGCCGCAACCAGGTTGAGCTGAGGACAATTGGAGAGGATGGCGCAGCAGCCGCAGCGGCTTCAGCCTACACAACCCACCCCACCTGCCCCCACCCACTGCTGGCGCTGGCCAGCACCCAAGACATGATCAGCGCCCTGACCGCCATGCAGTCGATGTCAGGCATCATCGACGTGGGCCCAGACCAGCTCTTGCTGGGCATCACCAAACACTGGATAGGGACCTCCCGCGAAGACTACCCAGCGGTTGTGTGGCTGGAGGCCATCGAGACCCCCCCCCCCCCCCTTCACTACTTGCCTGAGGTCACACAGGCCAACCTCGACCTGACGGGCCTCCAGCACATCAATGACCAAGGGACCTTCACATTCCGGGCTGTTGTGGCTGTCAGCAATGATAGCACCATGAACAGGGTACAGGATGCTAACGCAGCCCACAGCCTGCAAAACAGGGCTACCACCATCATCATAGATGCTAGGGTAGTCTCAGCCAGCTCGGTGAACTACATTGCCTCAGTCCTGAGGGCCCGCACCCACCTGGGCGTCACCAGGCCTGTGACTGGGCAACAAGCACCCAGAGGCTGGGGGCTCCGGATCCCAGGAGTATCTACCATCCTCCAGCCCCTACCGCCCCCTACTGTCGCCACCCAGGGGGCCACCGCACCCCGCCCTACCGGGGGACCTGCAGCGGGGAGGACCCAGGGAGGCAGGGGCAGGGGAGGGGAGGAGTACCGTCTCCCGCCTACCCAACCCTTCAGAGGTTCAGGGGGTAGGGGGCTACCTCCCCCCTCCTCCGCGGCGGCTGGCGGGGGGAGCCGTGGAGGCAGCAGCAGGAACAGTAGCAGGAACAGCAGCAGGGGCAGCAGCGACAACAACCTGAACGCCTTCGATGAGCTGGCAATTGAGGCGGGCTTCTCCATATTTGATCAGGTACAATTGGGCAGACACTTGGCTAGACACCCAACACACCACATCAGATTGCAACATGCCCAATGCAGCAGCAACCAGCCCCACCCGTGCCAACTAAATAACACCGTCACGCTTAACAACCACTGTGAACCCCCCCCACACAACGCTATGCCTACTCCGTACCATCATGCTATGCCTACCCTGTACTACCATGCTATGCCTACCTCGTACTGCTATGGCAGGCTATGCCTACAGGGTGTGTCACAACCACCCCACATGCTACCATGCAGGCCCAAACCGAGCAGACCGGAGGCGATGCAGGGACAACCATTGAGAACAACGCAACACGGGTGGACCCCCTGCCCCACCCAGCAGGTGAGGGACATACCAGCGGGACACCCACCCACTGGGACACACTCTCCTAGTGCGCTAGGCTGCATGCCCTCAAGGTCACACCATCAAGACAGCCCCACCGCCTGGGCAGCACCGCCCCACCAGGAGTACACGACAAACCGTACCAGCAAGGGTACAACAACTTACCACACACGGATGGCAATGCCCTTAAACGCAGGTGACAATGACCCATCAGGTGGAGCTAACGCCACCCAGGAGGGAGCAGCCCAGCGCGACCTAGGAGGGCCCAGCGGCATCCAGCGCGCTGGAGCAAGGACCCAGGTCAGCATGCAACCTAACAACAGGATACTCAATGGAACAGATATGCAATGGCAGGTACATGCACCTCTCGCTATACTTACCTGCCGCTACACCCATACCCGCAGACACACTCTCCAACCCTTACCCCAGGAGCTGAGAGGGCTGCCCGCCGGCAGCGCCATGGGGGCTCAGGCGCAGGCAGAGGCCTTAACCTCTCATTTACCTCCAAGATGGACTCCATCTCAGCTGATGATCACAACCCAGGTGCGCAACCATTGGACCCATAAGCCACATCATGGATATGATCGGAAGATGCCCATAGACCCCATCGCTATCACACACCTCATACCTTCACCCACACCATGCCACTGTACAGGCGGCTCACCCATGGAGGAGGAACAAGTGGAGAAGACTACGGAAGACACCATGACGGCGGTGAGCAGACCAGACACACAGGCCCACAATGTCCCACAATGCGCCACATGCAACCACACCGACAGGACTGGGCAGCCAACTAATTCAGCATGGCAGACCCTGCTGTCCCACCATAAACTCCCACCACCACACACCGACCACATACCTACCACCAATCATGACAGCCTACACCATGCTGCCCACATGACTGCAGGAGGCTGGACTCAGCACCTAAATGGATACAGCATACCTGGACCTCATAGCAAGCAGCAGCCTAGACAGGCATCTGCTGGAGCTAGCTGGGCCCTAGAGCCCGGCGGTGATGGAGAGGTACCAGGAAGGATGAGTACGTATGAGCCTGTAGTGCCCGAATGTCAAACAATAGTTGGAGTAGAATCGGGTATGCGAGATGGCGACTCGGGCTGGCATCCAGACCCTAGCACTGCAGAACCCAAAGCCCAAGCTAAGATAGGACACCACATAGGGCACCATACACACCATGCAGCGGACAGCAGTCACCTAGCCCTGTGTATCGGCAATGTGAATGTAAGAACTATGGGTACTACCGCTACTGGGACGAACACATACATAAGCGTAGACCATACCACCCATCCATGCCCCCCCCAACGCAACTCGACCTGGGAGGACCGACTACCCAGATACACTCACCCTCATCGCCATCCTCATAGGATGGTGCGTGACACAACGACACCAACCCCAGATACCCACCCTGAAAGACTCCAAACGATGTCTTGCACGACAAAGGAAAAAGATCACACGCCTAAGGGCCATTGTACATATCACGACATACAACACATTGAGGGACCTTACCGGTATTGTGCCCGCCACCACGGCCATCGGTAGAATTTCACATAGAACCCACCTGTACCTCAAGGGGGGGCACGAGAACCACTCCCGGACAGTCAGCCAATATAACACTACCATACAGGCCTATTGTACCTATCAGATGAGGGAAGCTGAGAGCGCCACGGCAACGGCACGACACCAGGATCCCACATGGAAAACCTCGTTCACAGTAGACAACTTCATACCATGGCTGCTACTGGCAGCCGGGGACATCGAAGCCAACCCTGGCCCATGCTCCGGTGAGAGACACCAGCCACAGGACACCCCTAACACTCCATACCTCAACCCTAACCCCAAGTTCTTCGAAGCACAGGTGCATCGCAACTGCCAGGCCCACTCCCTCAACAATGCAGCTGGGAAGCAATGGGTGAAGCCTGAGGACCTACATCACTTTTGGATAGCCTGGGCCACAACACTACATGACGAAGGCGACAAGAAGGCGTGGCACACCGCACGCGGGGACGGGGGCGCTTTCAGCTACGAAGTCATTCACCTATACCTTAGGACCAAATACGGTCTCACTATTACGAGGGTCGCTCAACTACGCACCACAGACGATTGGAACGACGACAATTTCGACACCATGGCGATAGAGTACGCCACACTCAACTTTTTGTGTAAAACGAACGGCCACAGTATGGCGTTCAGGAAGCTGGGCGGGCAATGGAAACTCCTAGACTCCGAGAACCCCAGTAAATCAGCTATAGCCATCCGTGAGCTACCGCGCTCCCACACTAACTACTTCCACGAGGTGTTCGTCATCGCACCCGACCCAGCAGCCACACCAGCCCAAACAATGGCCACCACCCGACAGGGTATTAGCCACATCATCAGCCACAAGGAAGACAACCAGAACCTGCCTCAATGCTACATGGAAAGGCAATACAAACAATGCTGTCTTGTGCACGCTATCAACATGGCCATAGGGAAACCCATGATCCGGCCCGAAGACGTCATCACCCACTGCAAATCACTCGACACATACATCCAAGGCCTAGCCCAACGGGCAAGGCAGGAGCACAGGATAATACCACTAAGTAGCAATCTCCCACACATCTACGAGGAATCTGGCAACTTCACCATCTCCACCATAAACCACTACCTATACCACCACCACAAGGACCTCCACCTATGCCCTCCAACCACAACCACGCCCAACAACAACATCACGCCCGAGCTCCTGACCACGCTCACGGGCAAGACGGATAGCTACACTAACACAGCCGCCATCCTCATTACTCACAATCACGCTACCACCATCCGACGCATTAACAACGCATGGCACTGGTTGGACTCGGAACAAGGCCGCCCATGCCGATTGGACACCCCGGAAGACTGGCTTCAGCTGAAGGGCACACTCGTTCAAATCAAAAAGGGCGACGCGGCTAATACCAACCTCATCCACCCTCTATGCTGGCTAGCCGACCCTACAAGGCGCGCCACAACGGAGCAACTGGAACAACATCTACGTACCACCCACATCGACCTTACAACCCAAGACCTGGACACACAACCCGCGCACACCCCACGAACAGACTGGCCGCCACCCACTGCACAACCAGCGAGTACCAAGCGCATACTACGAGCCACAGCAGACACCCACCCGACAGACAAGCAGGCCCGGCCTCTACTGCGCCAGGTCGCCCCCACAGTCACACTTCCCACTCTACTCTCCCGGTCAGGCAGCAGTAAACGACCCACGACATCGGGCACCATCGTAGACAAAAGACGGACCAAGCCAAGAGCGCAAACTAAGGATCCGCACACGCAGACCCTGATGTACAGATACCTAAACACAGCCCCCACCCCTCCCCCCGCCGCCAACCCCACTATACCGCCACCCTCCACCGACAACCTACCTGAACACCCAGGATCACACCCACAACACAGCACCTTGCCATCCCGGCAGCCACAACCAACGAACAAACGACAGCATATCACACTAACGACCCTGAACGTCAGAAGCCTCCATAGGTCCAGGAACGACGTCCTGAACCTTGTGCATCAACACAGCCCGGACATCCTGGTCCTAACTGAAACCATGACCCAGCCCAAGAGCAACAATCCAGGCTCTGGCTGGCTGAAGAGAGCCATGCCAGACTATACGACACATCGACACAGAGGACACAGTGAAGTGCTGATAGGCATCAAACACAACCTAGCCATCCAAATGCAAACCAAGATGCTCCCGCCGTGCACGGATGCAGAGGTAAACGCACGATGCGTCATCCTGACCCTCAACCAACACCAGTGCGAACAACTCACGATCATCGCCACGTACTGGCCGTCGGGAAACAACGGCGACGCGCTCTCACTGCGAGGGAAAATGCAAGAACACATACGATCAGCCACGGGTCACCTACCCGGTTCACTCATCTTGGCGGGAGATATCAATGCCACGATGAAAGCAGAGGATCGCTCCGAACACACCGAATACACGCAAGACAACAAGATGAGGGAGTGTTGGAGCAAGGCATGCTAGGTTCAGCCAGCCCATCAGGGGTTGAGCTAACTGTATCTCAAGTGTGACTTCTGTTTTAGGCTCCGCTCAGTGACGTAGTGCTTTACTGTGTTTGTCCGGTGAAGCGCTGCCTCTTAGCGAGGGCCTCTTTCTCTTTCAGGTGGGCTTTATACTTGCTATAGTGTGTAACTGTGTTTGTCCGGTGAAGCGCTGCCTCTTAGCGAGGGCCTCTTCCTCTTTCAGGTTATGGGCCCACGGCACGGGTGCCGATGGTAAAATCGGAGGCAGACGTCAGCGCTCCAGCCGAGCAGCCACAGATGGCGCTCCTTATGCCACAGCCGTTGCCCCTGAATGAAGCCACCTCGTTTGTCGAGTGGCGACATGGGGCAATGGGCCAGTTGAGGCTGGCCGGGCTGTGGAAGGCAATGGTTGGCGAGGACACCGACCCAGTTCGTTGTGAAAGAGCGTATGCATGGCTGCTGTGCAACTGCAAGTCGCACTACTTGCGACTTGTAGTGGCAGCCGAGACAGCACCTGCAGCCTGGAAAGCCCTGCTGGCGGACCAGCAGCCGGACAGCTATCAGCTGTGGGAGCAGCTCAACAGCTTGCAAATGCAGCCCGGTGAGACTGTGGGGCAGGTGCACAGCAGGCTGCTGGAGATTGTGTGGCAGCTGGCAGCAGTCAAGGAGCAAGTCAGTGAGCCCCAGCAGGTCATGGCCTTGTTGAAGGCCATGCCTCCCCTGCCGCAGTATGAGAATGCAAGGGACTTCATCACATTTGGGTCTCTGCGCTCCCCACTCTCCCTCACCGAAGTCAAGCGCACGCTGCAGATTGCAGAATCCCGTGCGCAGCAGGCTGGAGTGTCAGCCCAGCTGGCTGCAGTGCGTCTCCGGGGTAAGGGTGGGGGTGGTGGGGGTGGTGGGGGTGGCAGCAGCAGCAGCGGCGGCAGCAGCAGCCGCACGCAGCCGGCTGCCATGCCGGCAGCCTCCTCCTCATCCTCAACCGCACCGCCACGCCCACGGGCAGCCGCCAACATCAAGTGCTTCAAATGTGGCAAGCGTGGCCACTACGCACGAGACTGCCCAGACCCCGCACGAGATGGTGGTATGGCGGGGCGTGGGGCTGGTGGTGAGGGTGGTGGTGCAAGCGGGGGTGGTGCGGGTGGTTGGGCTGGTGCGGGCAAGAGCAGCAGTGGGTCAGCCGGGCTATCCAGCGTCACCCTTGCTGCTGTGCATGCGAGCACACTCAGCCATGTGGCTGGCACAGCCCCCCCCTTGCCTGCCTGCATGCCTGCTGAGGCAGGTGTGGGAGTGGGTGGGGCTGATGTGCACAGCAGCAGCGCAGAAGGGGGCAGTGTGGTCAGCTGTGGGGACATGACATGCTGTTGGAGCCATGCAGTAGGGCTCTCCCCCATGCTGCCCTGTGTGGTTGACAAGCATGCCTCCCTTGCCCCTGAGCCAGCTGCAGAGCCAGCCTTGCTAGTTGTTGCCTCTACCCAGCAGCTGGACAGCAGCATGAGGGTGTGGGTGGCAGATTCTGGGGCTAGTCACCACATCACCCCTGAGCGCTCCTTGCTGCATGGGTATCAAGGGTTTGCGCAGCCAGTCCCTATGGGGCTGGGCAAGAGCTCAGTGCAGCTGTATGCCTATGGGAAGGGCAGGGTGCGGCTGGCAGTGGATGGAGTGAGGATGGAGCTGCAGGATGTGTTGTGGGCTCCTGAGGCCAGCACCAACTATTTCTCCACCCTCGCAGCAGCTCAGAAGGGCTGGGAGATCAGGCAGACAGCTGACACCATCACCATGGAGTCCAGCAAGGGGGAGCTGGTCAAGGGCAAGGTGGTGGGGAGGCAGTATCAGATCAGCGGTAGCGTGCAGCCTGCTGTGGTGGCATGTGAGCCGCCCGCCTCAGCGCAAGCTGTGACTGCGGTTACACCGCAGTTGCTGCATGAGAGGCTGGGCCACCTTAGTTACCGGGCCATTGGTGACATGATCAGCAAGGGAATGGTGGAAGGGGTGGAACTCAGCGCGGGGCAGTGCAGAGCAGCAGGTAGTGGGGTGTGTCCTGGCTGTGCAGCGGGCAAGCTGCACCGGCGTGTAGCCGACACGCTGCCCTCCCTTGCTGCCCGGGTGGCGGCACCCTGCGACCTTGTGCACACTGATGTGTGCGGTCCCCTCCGCATTCCCAATGCTGCTGGCTACTGTTTTGTGCTCACCTTCCTTGATGAGCACAGTGGGCTGTCACTCATCGCTCTTCTCAAGGCCAAGTCAGAGGTGCCAGCAGCCATCAGGGATGCAGTCGAGTGGTTTGAGACACAGGGGGGCCGCAAGGTCAAGGTGTTGCGCAGCGACCGGGGGACTGAGTATGTCAACCAGGCTGTCAGGGAGTTCCTCAGTGGGAAAGGCATCATCCACCAGCAGACCGCCCCGTACAGCCCGCAGCAGAATGGCAGCGCAGAACGCCTCAACCGCACGCTGTTTGAGAAGGGTCGGTGCCTGCTATACAGCAGTGGGCTCTCAGTCAACTTCTGGCCCTATGCCTTGCGCTTTGCCAATTATGTGCGCAACCTGTCCCTGGTGCGAGGCAAGGCGGGCACTCCCTGGGAGCTGTTCTGGGGGGTGCGGCCCGATCTGTCAGCGTTGCGGGTGTTCGGGGCACGGGCGTATGCCCACGTGCCCGAGCACATGCGCAGCAAGCTGGGCAGTAAAGCGGTGCAGGGGGTGTTTGTAGGATATGAGCTGAGCAGCAAGGCTTACCAGGTGCTGCTACCTGGTGGCAAGCTCTTGATCACCAAGGACGTGGTGTTCGATGAGCTTGACCGGGGGCTGCCCACCCGGGAGGCAGATCTGGCCATGCTCTTGCCACAGCCTGAGCCAGAGCCGGGGGTGCTGGTGCCGCATGCTGTGCATGTGCCGGTTGAGGTGCAGTTGCCTGCACCGCCAGCAGCTGTACCAGCTCCGCTAGAGCGCGCGCCAGCACCACCAGGTGGTGCAACCAACAGCGCAGGGGCTGGCAGTGGTGCAGCTGGCAGCCGCGCAGGGGTTGGCAGAGGTGCAACTGGCAGTGGTGCAGTAATGGCTGAGGGCAGCAGTGGTGGTGGCGCTGTCGTGCGCCAATCTAGTCGGTTGCGGAGTATTCAGCCTGAGTTTGCGGGGGTCAGATCCGTGGCTGTGGCGGAGCTTCCTGCAATTGTCTATGGCTCTCTTTGGTCTGCGCCGGGCCCGACGGGCGTGGCATGCACTTTCAAGGGAGGAGCTGGAGCAGCTGGAGCAGCTGAAGCAGCTGGTTTCCACAGCCTCACATGCACACAGCTATCTAGCCACTATGATGCAGGGTGTGTTGGCTGATCTGTCTCTGGGCTCTGCTGTGGTGCAGCCTGTCACCATCATGTGTGACAATGAGGCTGCTCTCACTCTGGTCAAGCATCCATTGCATCTGCTCGTTCTAAGCACATTGATGTCCTCCATCATTTTGTGCGTGAGCGGGTGGCGCGTGGTGAGCTGGTCTTCAAGTTCTGTGGCTCTGCAGCCAATGTGTCAAGTTTGGATTTTGCAAGGCTGGTATGGGGATGGTGAAGCTCTGACGTAGGCTGAGACCCAGTGGCTTTGGTGTTCAGTTTTAAGTTGTGAGGTCTGATGGCCTGGCCTGAGGGGGTGTGTTGGAGCAAGGCATGCTAGGTTCAGCCAGCCCATCAGGGGTTGAGCTAACTGTATCTCAAGTGTGACTTCTGTTTTAGGCTCCGCTCAGTGACGTAGTGCTTTACTGTGTTTGTCCGGTGAAGCGCTGCCTCTTAGCGAGGGCCTCTTTCTCTTTCAGGTGGGCTTTATACTTGCTATAGTGTGTAACTGTGTTTGTCCGGTGAAGCGCTGCCTCTTAGCGAGGGCCTCTTTCTCTTTCAGGGAGTTTGCCACAGAGATGCGCCTGTCCGAAGCCGACCCCGGCGACCGTGCCTGGACCTACCAGCAACCGCACTGCAACAGCCGCATCGACGCTATTCTAACACGCGACGCAAGACACGGCCCTGAGCATCGCACGCACGTCGATGCCAACGTCTATCTGAGCGACCACAGGCCACTCACCGCCACACTGAATACAACCCGCCTGGGCATAGACCTGGCAGCCCCACACAAACCACCGAAGCACAGCCACACCATCCTCACCACCCCCATTACCAATAAGGACAGGGAAGCCTACCGCCTGGCAGTGCAACAACCCAGCTCAGGCGTCCCACAACTGCATGCAGAACTGACAGCCTTCTTAGCCCCCATATACACAGAGGCTACCCACCACCTGGCCACACTCGACAAGACCAACCCTCAACAACCACAACGTCTGACATCAGTGGCAGGACGCCCGGCCAGGGAAGCTGTAAACACCGCAGCCACCATGCTCACAAACCTCCTGCAAACCTGCAGGACGGCAGCTATAAAGACATGCAACACTAAGACCCTCACAAGGGGAGGCCAGCACTACCAACGCAGGACCATGTGCAGGATTAGACTGGCCCTGGGCAGAAAGCTTAAGACGGCTAGAGACCTCAGCCGGAAGGCTAACTCCCTCTTTAAGCAAACCAACGTGCACCCGACAATCGACGATCTCATTCCAGAGACAGATGCGATAACCGGAGAAATAAGGGACGCGGTGCAAGCGCGCCAGGGTGAAGACCCAACCGAAAATCACGTGCAGGCCGCGCTCGCCCAACTGACCAATACGTACCGCGACCAGATCCACGAACTAGACGACGACGACTCCGCACTCGCCATCGCACAAGCTCGTGTCAGAATGCAACAACTGATCAGCACCCAGCCCAAGAAGGCTAACAAACGTATCCTACGCCCGTCCCGCACCGACCACAAGGGCCTGCAGGCGCTAGCTGATCCTGACACCAAAACCATATGCACCGCCCCCGCCGACCTAAACCGGATAATCACCACCGCATACGGGCAGAAGCTGTCGGCCCCGGCCCCCAAGACTGGCCACTACACTAACACACAGACACGAAACTACCCGTGGGCTCGCGCAAAAGCAGACGACTCCTTCTCTATGCACGCATGCCAAAACATACACTGGCTGCACACAGCCATCATGGACAAAGCAGGCTTCCAGGAATGCATCAGCAGGCTGGCAGGAGGCAAAGCCCCGGGACCAGACGGCGTGGAAAATGAAATCATCAAGATGCTGCCATGGGAGATGCGGGAAACCATCCACCAGCTCTTCATCATCATGTGGGCAACAGGCTGCACACCCACCACGTGGAAGACCAGTGACACGTGCCTGCTCTACAAGGACAAGGGGCAAGAAACGGACCTCAACTCCTACAGGCCAGTGGGCCTAGCCAACACCGTTTATAAGCTGTGGACCAGCCTCATTACTAAGACACTGTCTGAGTATGCTGAAGCTAATGGGATGCTCAGCAAGAACCAGGCTGGGTTCCGCTCCCACAGGAACACCACACAACAGCTACAGATGCTTGTCATGGCCCTTGAGGATGCCAAGCTGGCCAAGGCGGATATCTACGCGCTCCTGGTCGACTTCACCAGCGCGTTCAACACCACCTGCCAAGACAAACTACTCTGGATCATGCATGACCTAGGCTTCCCCACGGACGCGACCGACGCAGTCAAGGACCTATACACGGGCGCTACAACGCGCTTTAAAACACCCTACGGCCACACTGACCCGGTATCCGTCAACCGGGGCACCATACAAGGCGACTCTCTCTCGCCCTTCCTATTTCTCATCTACATCGAACCCCTCCTGCGGTGGCTGCAAGTCGGCGCGAGGGGCTATAAATTCAAATCAGCAACGGCCGACAGCGGGGAACGCGTCACCATCAGCAGCATCGACTATGCGGACGATATAGCTATACTTTGCAACACCCTTCGCAACCTCCGATGCCAAGCGGACAAACTCTCGGCCTTCTCGGACTGGGGTCACCTCATCATCTCACACAGTAAAACCCTCGCAACAGCGGCGCTCCATCACTCGGTCGAAACCGGCATGTGCAGCAACGCGGCCGAAGCGGACAAGTGGGCCCGCCAACAACTCCAAACCGTCAGCCTACAAGGGAAACCCGTCACCTACCACCGCCCGACCTCACCCTTCACCTACCTGGGGGTGCTCATCACCATGACGCTGGACTGGAAACCACAACACACCGCTATGACCACCCAGCTCCGCCAAAAACTCGAGAGACTCAGACGCTCCTTTGCGAGCGCTAGACAGGCCATACACATCATCCGCACGGCCATCATACCCAGCCTAGCCTACAGCTTCTGTGCCGTGCCCTGCACCCCAGGGGACCTTGAGCTGTACGACAGGTCCATCAATAAATGCGTGAAGCTTAAACTCAGACTCCCCCTTGGAACGCCCAATGCCATCATCAGAGAAGACGCCGAGAAGCTAGGCATGGGCATCAGCTCCACAGCCCAGGAATACCACGCTCGCAATACGACAGCCCTCTTACACAGTCTCCAGTCCACAGATGTGGCACACGCCC
Organism: Haematococcus lacustris; assembly: GCA_030144725.1. NCBI lineage: Eukaryota > Viridiplantae > Chlorophyta > Chlorophyceae > Chlamydomonadales > Haematococcaceae > Haematococcus > Haematococcus lacustris. Next base: position 4,008,466 of record JASKMD010000031.1, read on the forward strand.
ACATATCAAGGAGCATGCTGCACAAACAAATCACATGGCTCAGTACCCAGGCTAGCACACAAGGACACCGCATGCTCACCCTCCTTCATCACACCCTTAGGGCACGGCAGCTAGTCTATGCCTCTGTATCCGGATTGTCGGCCACGGAAGGGGGGCTACCTCTCTACCATGAGGAATGCCAAACACTCGGCCGCCTCATCACACAGGCCAGCAGCTCTCAAGCACACGATGTCGTCAGCGCCAGCATCACCTGCCTCAAAAGCCTAGGCATCACGCACGCTTCTGAACTCAGCTGCAAGGGCAACACACACATCATCACCGGTAGCATGCTCACATCGAGGTACGGGAAAAAGGTCAAGCAGAAGCACATCATCGCTCTCAACAAACTTGCGGCCATGGCGGCCCAACCCTCATGCCCAGACTCGACCGAGACGCGTGCCATCCGAGACAGCCGCAACACATCACTCGACCTCCCGCCCGACCAGCGCAAAATCACAGCATGGGCCGCGGGCCTCACGGAACTTGCGCCCACACCCGCAGTGCCAAACACCAAAACTCGCTATATGGATATGAAAGCGTATGCGGTCAAGCACGCAGCTCAACCGGCAACGGCGGACCGGACCGCAGCGGCACCCACAGCCCACGAGGCCATTAGGACGAGCTCACGTCTGCTGAAACGAGAGCAACGAGCAACACAATCGGCCCCTACGAAGCCCACTCCACCCAAGGCGGGCACGAAACGGAACAATGAGGGCAGACAGACCCAAACTATCCCGCAGGATATAGTGCGCATAGTAGGCCTTGACCTCCCAGGACTATCCAGCTGGAAGGTGGATAAAGCCTGCCGTTGTAAACCCAAGAACCTAGGCTGCATACTAGGGGCCATGTACGGCCACCAAGAGGCCATAACCAGCATAGATGGCTGGCAATGGGACGGCATCAACAAGGAAAACTACTACAAGGTGCATTGGAAGCCCACAGTCATAGATAGATGGGCCTTACCACTATGTGCAGTAGAAGGCTATACACCCACACACATAGAGACCATCAGCAGGGAAGAGGCTAAGGACGTGTGCACCTGTGAGCTGTGCTGGCTACCAAAAGGAGACAGCCCAACGTGTCACAACTGCAAGAGGGTCTACCACCCAGCCTGCCTTGAGGAAGCCCACCTGTCAGGACACAAGGAACCAGGATACTGGTTGTGCCCTATATGCAAGTTTGGCAGCAATGACTTCAAGACTACCATGCGTCAGTCAGCACACTCGGACCTCATACGAGTACACTGGCACCCCACTCTCGAACCAGCGCCGCTCATCACGGCACACCTGGACTACACAGCAAAGCGCAACGACTACGACGAGGAAAACAGGCAGATACAAGAGGCCAGACATGCGAGGCCCGACACGCACCTGCCGGCCCACACCCGACAGGGACTACCGGACCCGCACACCTGGCTACCCCCGTGCACCAACCTGCACTCAAAGGCCACCTTCCACACGTACCCCATCAACCCGCAGACGGACATCGTCGGGACGGGCAATTGCGAAACCTTCCTCCAACTGCACCCCCACATGACCGCCCCCGCGATGAGCCTCAGCACGGGGGAGCCCATTATGCCACGGCACGACTTAGTGCAACACGTAACCGTCCACGACGAGTCGGGTCGCACAGTTGACCTTTTGACAAAAGACCAACACCAACATCTACACGCTTGGTTACAACACACACCACACACACGCAACCTGGCCACAGAGGTAGTGGCCCTACTAAGGAGACAGGACGCACAGAGCAGCCACCACCCCATGAGAGGGGCACAAGACAAAGCCCTTAACACCCTACACACCACACGAAGCTTTCCAAGCACCGTGCAAAGATGGGCTGATCCACTGACAGTTAGACCAGAAACCACCACCTATTGGAGCCCTGACACCAACGACACGGCCTTTGGGGCACACCACAACTGCCTACTGGTACGCCACACTGGCTTATCCACATGGAACGTACCGGCAGATGATGCAGTGGCACTAAAATGCGTCAACCATGCTATACACTCAGCTACTCAAGAGGAGGCCATGGCAACCATCATGCTGATCCCTGGGAAAAAGGGCATCTCCTACCCTAAACACATTGACACCCTGCGGCGCTACCCTGAGTACTGCCAGCACCTGGCTAGCATACCCCCCACCAAGACCAGATGCCCCAAGCAAGGCAAGCACGCCAAACTCCACATCTACGTCATTTGGAATGCAGCAGGACAACAACTCGTCACCAAAGGCAACCCCCAAGGTTGGCTGGCTAGCACTGCCACTGCCCTCCACCCTCAACGAGACACACACCCAATCCGCAACAGACCAACCAATCAAAGCCAGCCGGCCACACCCGCTAGCGGTCACAAACAACACATGCGCTTGCCGTTGGACAGGGACCTCCCCACCTCGGGACACCAACGTAGCCACAACCAGCTCACGGAACACTCCACGACACAGCCACGGATGGCCATCACCGAATGGGCCACGATCGCGTACTCGGACGGCAGCTGCATTACGACCTCGGGGGCAGCCCCGGCGAGCGTCGGGGCGGGGGTCTATATCCCGGAGAACAACATCCTCATCACAGTCGCCCTGGACGACCCAGAAAGCAACACCATCAACAAGGCAGAACTCACAGCAATACACGCGGCACTCAAAGCAGGGGCCAAACGCATCGCCACCGACAGCCTTTGCTCCCTCTACCAGATCCGCAGAGCCCTTGCTAACCCGATGTCGCTCATCACCCACAGACACAACGACATCCTGACAGCCATCGCTACCCTTATCATCGACAGCCCCGGGACAATCCAATTCTATAAAGTCAGGGCCCACTCGGGCATCATCGGCAACGAAGGCGCCGATGCCCTCGCCAAGCACGCGGCGCTACACCCAGAGCTCGCCAACACCCCGGCCTACAGCCCAACCACACGGAGAGAGACGAAGAACTGGCTCAGCAACGCAGCCGACGGCGACTCCCACGCCCCATTGCCGGACTGCCGCCAAAGCGTGCGGGAACACATGCACCGCAAACACAAGTTGGGCCTTGCCAACCAAGACAGTATCTACTACCAAATGTCCCAAGAAATTAAGAAGGTCGCAGCAACAGGAGCGGGCGAAAGAGTGATGATCGACACGAACATCCTCACCCACGCGCAACGCACTGCCCTACTCTACCGCACCGGAGGGCTATACAACCAAAAACTAGCTATGCGCTGGAAACGGGCGACGGATGACCGATGCCCACTCTGCGGGGAAGCGGATAGTGCCACTCACCTCCTCTCGGGCTGCAGCGAGACACTACCGCTGGTGCAAGAAAGGCACAACGGGGCGGGCCGCCTCATCACTAAAGCTATCAGCAAGGGAACCCTAGGCGGGTACATCAGCTTCGCGGACACCGGCAGCTGGGAGAAGGGCGCAAAGGAAAGCCTGGACCTCCCGAGCGACACGCTACACACAACACTCCGAACACTCGGACTGAAACCAGAGGATACTAAACACACCACCAGGCCGGATATCCTCATGGTGCTCCCTCATAAGAAGGCAAGCAAGGACGGCAAAGACACCAAGCTGGTCAATATCATAGAAATCAAATACTGCTCGGACTCACGGTGGACGGACCAATTAAACAAGGCACTCACTCAACACACCCACTTAGCCGAGACCATACGCAAGGAAGACCATATGGTCGCTATCATACCTATCCTACTAGGCATAGGTGGCATAACCTACGAAGCGCACACACGGCAACACCTCTTGTCCCTAGGGATTACACAGGCCAATACTACCAAGCTGCTCAACAAGTTAACTAGACACGCTGTGGAGGCAGCCCACTCCATTGCAAAGACAAGCTACAGAGTCAGGGCTAACAAAGGGGGGGGAGGGTAGGGGGGACGCCTCTTCTTTGGTTGAATGGTGGGAGCAGGCCGCGCCCCAGGCGGTAGCTCCTCCCTTAATGCACGCCGGTGAATACCGGAGTAGTCTTCTTCTTCTTCTATACTGGAGGCTGTGGACCATCTGCCCCCTGCACTGTGCACGGCTGTAGTACTGCACATGCGCAGGAAGGCCAGCGGGAGGGAACACCGCCAAGATATCAGCCTCACTCCATCCCAGTGGCTTCATGTCTCTCACATGCTGGCAGCATGCCTCGCACACCCACTCATCCCAGCTGCTCTTGTAGCACTGCGCTTTCCCCAGCCCTAGGAGGTGGCATGCCTGCAGGTCTGATTGCACCTGGTCTCTGAAGGTCCCCGCCCTTCTGTGCTTGGGAGCACGCTGCTTGCTGTCCTCTCTCTTGCGTTTGCCTGTCTGCTGCCCACGCTCATGCTGCCGATGTCCAGCTTCCTCGCCATCATGCTCACTGTCCCCACTGTCCAGGTCTCCTCCATCACTGTCATCCCAGTGGGTATGGGTGGACAGAAACAGCTGCGACCGTCGGCTCAGCCGCTCCCGTATGCCCATGGTCAAGCCCCGCTAGTAGCCAGCAGCATGAGCCGTGCTGTACTTCTTGCCCCGCTGCATGCCTCGCTCAACCCAGAACTCATTGTCCCAGCAGCTGCGCCCACGCTCCTTCTCCTGCTGCGGTAGCCTGCAATAATACATGCGCATGGTGTTGTTCTATTTGATAGCATGCAGCATCACTCATGCTGACCATGCAATGCTCAATTTCGTGGAACTCACCGGCATTCCACCATATGTAGGTTGCTGGAGATCATGTCGTCCGGCACCTTGTGTGTGTAACGAATCCGGTGCAGAATGCGCGCATACTCCTTCAGCTTCCTGGCTGCTTCCTCCATGTTGCCAGCGATGATGGCTGCGTTCCTTGCCCTCTCCTCTGCTGGCATTCCAAACCGCAATGGCGGGTCGTTCTCTGCAAGCAAGAGGAGCAACAGAGCTCATGTGCTTACTGTCACCACACACATTGCATGGATTCACCCTTGCTGCTACGTTGTAACGCTTAATGTACCTGGTGTTAGGTAGTGTAGGGTAGAGTCAACCAGCAACCGCCACAGCTTCAAGTGCAGGTTGCCCTCTGTCATGATGCCCTGGAACACATAGGGCCAGGCGTACTTGATGAAGTGCATGAAGTCCTCCATGATCCAGCCCCTGCACAGTAGTTCACCAACAAGCATCGGCTGGTCTAGCTCTGGTTCACTAACCAGCGCTGGTTCACCT
>JASKMD010000031.1:4014166-4041006 GCA_030144725.1 Haematococcus lacustris
CGTGACTGCACTCGTGACTGCACTCGTGACTGCACTCGTGACTGCACGCGTGACTGCACTCGTGACTGCACCCGTGACTGCACTCGTGACTGCACTCGTGACTGCACTCTCGACTGCACCCGTGACTGCACTCGTGACTGCACTCGTGACTGCACTCGTGACTGCACCCGTGACTGCACTCGTGACTGCACTCGTGACTGCACTCGTGACTGCACTCGTGACTGCACTCGTGACTGCACTCGTGACTGCACCCGTGACTGCACTCGTGACTGCACTCGTGACTGCACTCGTGACTGCACTCGTGACTGCACTCGTGACTGCACTCGTGACTGCACTCGTGACTGCACTCGTGACTGCACTCGTGACTGCACTCGTGACTGCACTCGTGACTGCACTCGTGACTGCACTCGTGACTGCACTCGTGACTGCACTCGTGACTGCACTCGTGACTGCACTCGTGACTGCACCCGTGACTGCACTCGTGACTGCACTCGAGACTGCACTCGTGACTGCCCTCGTGACTGCCCTCGTGACTGCACTCGTGACTGCACTCGTGACTGCACTCGTGACTGCACTCGTGACTGCACTCGTGACTGCACTCGTGACTGCACTCGTGACTGCACTCGTGACTGCACTCGTGACTGCACTCGTGACTGCACTCGTGACTGCACTCGTGACTGCACTCGTGACTGCACTTGTGGCTGCTCTCGTGACTGCACTCGTGACTGCACTCGTGACTGCACTCGTGACTGCACTCGTGACTGCACTCGTGACTGCACTCGTGACTGCACTCGTGACTGCACTCGTGACTGCACTCGTGACTGCACCCGTGACTGCACTCGTGACTGCACTCGTGACTGCACTCGTGACTGCACTCGTGACTGCACTCGTGACTGCACTCGTGACTGCACTCGTGACTGCACTCGTGACTGCACTCGTGACTGCACTCGTGACTGCACTCGTGACTGCACTCGTGACTGCACTCGTGACTGCACTCGTGACTGCACTCGTGACTGCACTCGTGACAGCACTCGTGACTGCACTCGTGACTGCACTCGTGACTGCACTCGTGACTGCACTCGTGACTGCACTCGTGACTGCACCCGTGACTGCACTCGTGACTGCACTCGAGACTGCACTCGAGAGTGCCCTCGTGACTGCACTCGTGACTGCACTCGTGACTGCACTCGTGACTGCACTCGTGACTGCACTCGTGACTGCACTCGTGACTGCACTCGAGAGTGCCCTCGTGACTGCACTCGTGACTGCACTCGTGACTGCACTCGTGACTGCACTCGTGACTGCACTCGTGACTGCACTCGTGACTGCACTCGTGACTGCACTCGTGACTGCACTCGTGACTGCACTCGTGACTGCACTCGTGACTGCACTCGTGACTGCACTCGTGACTGCAGGGTGCAGGCACGGGCACGGGCACGGGCACGGGCACGGGCACGGGCACGGGCACGGGCACGGGCACGGGCACGGGCACGGGCACGGGCACGGGCACGGGCACGGGCACGGGCACGGGCACGGGCACGGGCACGGGCACGGGCACGGGCACGGGCACGGGCACGGGCACGGGCACGGGCACGGGCACGGGCACGGGCACGGGCACGAGTGAAGGCACGGGTGCAGGCACGGGCACGGGCACGGGCACGGGCACGGGCACGGGCACGGGCACGGGCACGGGCACGGGCACGGGCACGAGCACGGGCACGGGCATGGGCACAGGCACGGGCACGGGCACGGGCACGGGCACGAGCACGAGTGCGGGCACGGGTGCAGGCACGGATGCAGGCACGAATGCATGCACGAATGTAGGCACGAATGTAGGCACGCTGCCACGAATGCATGCACGAATGTAGGCACGAATGCAGGCACGAATGCAAGCACGAATGCAGGCACGAAGGCACGAATGCAAGAATGCGGTGAACCCCGTGCGAAGAACCCTGTGCGGGGGAACCCATGCGAGGTATCCCGTGCAAGGTATCTCGAGGCATACACATGAAGAACCATAACTCATCACTGGCTGGGACTATTTGCATGCTACCTATTAGGTTGGGAAGCTGAATGCATCCTTTACAATCGTTTATATCCATATTTCATGAGAGCTCACTTTGGTCACTCGGTACCATCTCCCTTAGCAAAAATCAGGATCACAGCCTAGCACCTTGTCTAACAACTCATCACCTTTTGAGAATTACACTTGGGCCCAAGGAAGTTTTGTTGTTTTCTAGGTTACAATAGACTACGTACCGGGTTACAAGCTTGAACTCCCAAGTTGGCTCGGATTGCATTAACTCCCATGTTTCGAAGCCAGCCATGAACTAATTTGTACGAGTGATTTCACAGCATCGCAAGGGCTGACAATCTTGAGCACTGTGGCCCCAAGGGAGTCTCGTCCTCCTCTAAGTCACAACACCCTACATACCAAACGTTAGGCGTTAACTACCAAGTTTTGCAAGCCAGCTATACACTATTTTGTATGAGTGCGCTGTGCAATTGACCCATCAATGGTGACGTCCACTGGTCCATTAGCTTTGCTGGCAACCTACGCAACACCATGATCACACAACATTCATACTCATGTCATGACATATGGCAGCAAGATAGGTCCTGATAGTGGGCAGTGCAAAAGTGCGCTCTAGGGTATCCAACTCCCAGCCAGGTGGGTGCAGCAACAGCTTCGGGTGCCTGGCTTGTGCTTCGTATGGGCAGCTGAGGCAACGAGCACCCACCAGGGCAAAGCTGCTTCCATACGGCAACACATTGTGCCTAAAGTTGATGGTGTCAGGACTGGTGATGGACTTGCGTTTCAGGACTGGTGATGGGGTGCTGGTGCACTAGCAGCACTGCCTGCAGCTCTCCAGCCCCTGTCAGGGCGGTGTTGGGACCTGCATGCACACATGCACATGCATAGGACATAGCGGTTATGGCACATCACAACACAGTTGAACCAAGTGGACCATAGGAAGGTTACCAGAGTGGTGCAGCAGTGGGGTTAGACATGTGCTGACATGTGGTGGGGCAGCAGCTGGCATGTGGTGGGGCCGCAGCGGGCATGGGGTGGGGCAGCAGCGGGCAGGGGGTGCGGCCGCAGCGGGCATGAGGTGGGGCAGCAGCTGGCATGTGGTGCGGCCGCAGCGGGCATGGGGTGGGGCCGCAGCGGGCATGGGGTGGGGCAGCAGCGGGCAGGGGGTGCGGCCGCAGCGGGCATGAGGTGGGGCAGGAGCGGGTAGGGGGTGGGGCAGCAGCTGGCATGTGGTGCGGCCGCAGCGGGCATGGGGTGGGGCAGCAGCGGGCATGGGGTGGGGCAGCAGCGGGCAGGGGGTGGGGCCGCAACAGGCATGGGGTGGGGCAGCAGCTGGCATGTGGTGGGGCCGCAGCGGGCATGGGGTGGGGCAGCAGCGGGCATGGGGTGGGGTCGCAGCGGGCAGGGGTGGGGGCCACAGCGGGCATGGGGTGGGGCAGCAGCGGGCATGGGGTGGGGCAGCAGCTGGCATGTGGTGGGGCCGCAGCGGGCATGGGGTGGGGCCGCAGCGGGCATGGGGTGGGGCAGCAGCGGGCAGGGGGTGCGGCCGCAGCGGGCATGAGGTGGGGCAGGAGCGGGTAGGGGGTGGGGCAGCAGCTGGCATGTGGTGCGGCCGCAGCCGGCATGGGGTGGGGCAGCAGCGGGCATGGGGTGGGGCAGCAGCGGGCAGGGGGTGGGGCCGCAGCGGGCATGGGGTGGGGCAGCAGCGGGCATGGGGTGGGGCAGCAGCGGGCAGGGGGTGGGGCCGCAGCGGGCATGAGGTGGGGCAGGAGCGGGTAGGGGGTGGGGCAGCAGCTGGCATGTGGTGCGGCCGCAGCGGGCATGGAGTGGGGCCGCAGCGGGCATGGGGTGGGGCAGCAGCGGGCAGGGGGTGCGGCCGCAGCGGGCATGAGGTGGGGCAGGAGCGATAGGGGGTGGGGCAGCAGCTGGCATGTGGTGCGACCGCAGCCGGCATGGGGTGGGGCCGCAGCGGGCATGGGGACGGGCAGCAGCGGGCAGGGGGTGGGGCCGCAACGGGTATGGGGTGGGGCAGCAGCTGGCATGTGGTGGGGCCGCAGCGGGCATGGGGTGGGGCAGCAGCGGGCATAGTGGGGCAGCAGCGGGCAGGGGGTGCGGCCGCATCGGGCATGAGGTGGGGCAGGAGCGGGCAGGGGGTGGGGCAGCAGCTGGCATGTGGTGCGGCCGCAGCGGGCATGGGGTGGGGCCGCAGCGGGCATGGGGTGGGGCAGCAGCGGGCAGGGGGTGGGGCCGCAGCGGGCATGAGGTGGGGCAGCAGCTGGCATGTGGTGCGGCCGCAGCCGGCATGGGGTGGGGCCTCAGCGGGCATGGGGTGGGGCAGCAGCGGGCATGGGGTGCGGCCGCGGCGGGCATGAGGTGGGGCAGGAGCGGGTAGGGGGTGGGGCAGCAGCTGGCATGGGGTGGGGCCGCAGCGGGCATGGGGTGGGGCAGCAGCGGGCAGGGGGTGCGGCCGCAGCGGGCATATGGGGTGGGGCAGGAGCGGGCAGGGGGTGGGGCAGCAGCGGGCAGGGGGTGGGGCAGCAGCGGGCAGGGGGTGGGGCAGCAGCGGGGAGGGGGTGGGGCCGCAGCGCGCATGAGGTGGGGCCGCAGCGGGCAGGGTGTGGGGCCGCAGCGGGCAGGGGGTGGGGCCGCGGCGGGCAGGGTGTGGGGCCGCAGCGGGCAGGGGGTGGGGCAGCAGCAGGCATGGGGTGGGGCAGCAGCGGGCAGGGGGTGGGGCAGCAGCGGGCAGGGGGTGGGGCCGCAGCGGGCAGGGGGTGGGGCCGCAGTGCACATGAGGTGGGGCCGCAGCGGGCAGGGTTTGGGGCCGCAGCGGGCAGGGGGTGGGGCCCATCGGGCAGGGTGTAGGGCCGCAGCGGGCAGGGGGTGGGGCCGCAGCGCGCATGAGGTGGGGCCGCAGCAGGCAGGGGGTGGGACCGCAGCGGGCAGGGGGTGGGGCAGCAGCGGGCATGGGGTGGGGCCGCAGTGGGCATGTGGTGGTGTTGCAGCGGGCAGGGAATGCGGCAGCAGCAGGCAGGGGGTGGGGCAGCAGCGGGCATAGGGTGGGGCAGCAGCCAGCAGGGGGTGGGGCAGCAGCGGGCATGAGGTGGGGCAGCAGCGGGCAGGGGGTGGGGCAGCAGCAGGCATGGGGTGCAGCCGCAGCGGACATGGGGTAAGGCAGCAGTGGGCATGGGGTGGGGCAGCAGCGGGCATGCGTTGGTGCCACAGCGGGAAGGGGGTGGGGCCGCAGTAGGCAGGAGGTGCAGCCGCAGCGGGCAGGGGGTGGGGCCACAACGCGCATGAGGTGGGGCCGCAGTGGGCAGGGTGTGGGGCCGCAGCGGGCAGGGGGAGGGGCAGCAGCAGGCATGAGGTGGGGCCGCAGTGGGCAGGGGATGGGGCCGCAGCGAGCAGGGGGTGGGGCCGCAGCGCACATGAGGTGGGGCCGCAGCGGGCAGGGTTTGGGGCCGCAGCGGGCAGGGGGTGGGGCCACAGCAGGCATGGGGTGGGGCAGCAGCGGGCAGGGAGTGCCACCGCAGCGGGCATGATGTGGGGCCGCAGCTGGCATGTGGTGGGGCCGCAGCTGGCATGGGGTGGGGCAGCAGCAGGCAGGGGGTCGGCCGCACCTGTGATGCCTATGAACATGCGTACGTAGCCTGGCTGATGCCGCTGCTGGCCATCTCTCACTGCTGAGCTCTTAGGCGAGCAGGCAGGCAGGCGAGCAGGCAGGCAGGTAGGCATGCATGCATGCATGCATGCATGCATGCAGGCAGGCAGGCAGGCAGGCAGGTGCGCTGCTGCTGCTGCTGATGCGCTGCTGCTGCTGCTGATGCGCTGCTGCTGCTGCTGATGCGCTACTGCTGCTGCTGCTGATGCGCTGCTGCTGCTGCTGCACTGCTGCTGCTGCACTGCTGCTGCTGCCATGTTGGCATACACACGGGCAGGCAGGCAGGCGGGCAGGCGAGCAGGCAGGCAGGCAGGCGAGCAGGCAGGCAGGCAGGCGAGCAGGCAGGCAGGCAGGCAGGCGAGCAGGCAGGCAGGTGCAGGCAGGCAGGCAGGCGAGCAGGCAGGCAGGCAGGTTTGCTGCTGCTGATGCGCTGCTGATGCTGCTGATGCGCTACTGCTGCTGCTGCTGATGCGCTGCTGCTGCTGCTGCACTGCTGCTGCTGCCATGTTGGCATACAGACAGGCAGGCAGGCAGGCGAGCAGGCAGGCAGGCAGGCAGGCGAGCAGGCAGGCAGGTAGGCAGGCAGGCAGGCAGGCAGGTAGGCAGGCAGGCAGGCAGGCAGGCAGGCAGGCAGGCAGGTAGGCAGGCAGGCAGGCAGGCAGGCAGGCAGGCAGGTGCGCTGCTGCTGATGCGCTGCTGCTGCTGCTGATGCGCTGCTGCTGATGCGCTGCTGCTGATGCTGATGCGCTACTGCTGCTGCTGCTGATGCGCTGCTGCTGCTGCTGCACTGCTGCTGCTGCACTGCTGCTGCTGCCATGTTGGCATACAGACAGGCAGGCAGGCAGGCGAGCAGGCAAGCAGGCAGGCAGGCGAGCAGGCAGGCAGGTAGGCAGGCAGGCAGGCAGGCAGGCAGGCAGGTAGGCAGGCAGGCAGGCAGGCAGGCAGGCAGGCAGGCAGGCAGGCAGGCAGGCAGGTGCGCTGCTGCTGCTGCTGGTGCGCTGCTGCTGCTGCTGATGCGCTACTGCTGCTGCTGCTGATGCGCTGTTGCTGCTGCTGCACTGCTGCTGCTGCACTGCTGCTGCTGCCATGTTGGCATACAGACAGGCAGGCAGGCAGGCGAGCAGGCGAGCAGGCAGGCAGGCAGGCAGGCGAGCAGGCAGGCAGGTAGGCAGGCAGGCAGGCAGGCAGGCAGGCAGGTGCGCTGCTGCTGCTGCTGGTGCGCTACTGCTGCTGCTGATGCGCTACTGCTGCTGCTGCTGATGCGCTGCTGCTGCTGCTGCACTGCTGCTGCTGCACTGCTGCTGCTGCCATGTTGGCATACAGACAGGCAGGCAGGCAGGCGAGCAGGCGAGCAGGCAGGCAGGCAGGCAGGCGAGCAGGCAGGCAGGTAGGCAGGCAGGTAGGCAGGCAGGCAGGCAGGCAGGCAGGCAGGCAGGCAGGCAGGCAGGCAGGCAGGCAGGTGCGCTGCTGCTGCTGCTGGTGCGCTACTGCTGCTGCTGATGCGCTACTGCTGTTGCTGCTGATGCGCTGCTGCTGCTGCACTGCTGCTGCTGCACTGCTGCTGCTGCCATGTTGGCATACAGACAGGCAGGCAGGCAGGCGAGCAGGCCAGCAGGCAGGCAGGCAGGCAGGCGAGCAGGCAGGCAGGTAGGCAGGCAGGCAGGCAGGCAGGCAGGCAGGCAGGCAGGTACGCACGCTGCTGCTGCTGCTGGTGCGCTGCTGCTGCTGCTGATGCGCTACTGCTGCTGCTGCTGATGCGCTGTTGCTGCTGCTGCACTGCTGCTGCTGCCATGTTGGCATACAGACAGGCAGGCAGGCAGGCGAGCAGGCGAGCAGGCAGGCAGGCAGGCAGGCGAGCAGGCAGGCAGGTAGGCAGGCAGGCAGGCAGGCAGGCAGGCAGGCAGGTGCGTTGCTGCTGCTGCTGGTGCGCTACTGCTGCTGCTGATGCGCTACTGCTGCTGCTGCTGATGCGCTGCTGCTGCTGCTGCACTGCTGCTGCTGCACTGCTGCTGCTGCCATGTTGGCATACAGACAGGCAGGCAGGCAGGCGAGCAGGCGAGCAGGCAGGCAGGCAGGCAGGCGAGCAGGCAGGCAGGTAGGCAGGCAGGCAGGCAGGCAGGCAGGCAGGCAGGCAGGCAGGCAGGTGCGCTGCTGCTGCTGCTGGTGCGCTACTGCTGCTGCTGATGCGCTACTGCTGTTGCTGCTGATGCGCTGCTGCTGCTGCTGCACTGCTGCTGCTGCACTGCTGCTGCTGCCATGTTGGCATACAGACAGGCAGGCAGGCAGGCGAGCAGGCCAGCAGGCAGGCAGGCAGGCAGGCGAGCAGGCAGGCAGGTAGGCAGGCAGGCAGGCAGGCAGGCAGGTACGCTGCTGCTGCTGCTGGTGCGCTGCTGCTGCTGCTGATGCGCTACTGCTGCTGCTGCTGATGCGCTGTTGCTGCTGCTGCACTGCTGCTGCTGCACTGCTGCTGCTGCCATGTTGGCATACAGACAGGCAGGCAGGCAGGCGAGCAAGCGAGCAGGCAGGCAGGCAGGCGAGCGGGCAGGCAGGTAGGCAGGCAGGCAGGCAGGCAGGCAGGCAGGCAGGCAAAAGGCAGGCAGGCAAAAGGCAGGCAGGCAGGTGCGCTGCAGCTGCTGCTGATGCGCTGCTGCTGCTGCTGATGCGCTCCTGCTGCTGCTGATGCGCTACTGCTGTTGCTGCTGATGCGCTGCTGCTGCTGCTGCACTGCTGCTGCTGCACTGCTGCTGCTGCACTGCTGCTGCTGCCATGTTGGCATACAGACAGGCAGGCAGGCAGGCGAGCAGGCCAGCAGGCAGGCAGGCAGGCAGGCGAGCAGGCAGGCAGGTAGGCAGGCAGGCAGGCAGGCAGGCAGGCAGGCAGGCAGGCAGGCAGGTACGCTGCTGCTGCTGCTGGTGCGCTGCTGCTGCTGCTGATGCGCTACTGCTGCTACTGCTGATGCGCTGTTGCTGCTGCTGCACTGCTGCTGCTGCACTGCTGCTGCTGCACTGCTGCTGCTGCCATGTTGGCATACAGACAGGCAGGCAGGCAGGCGAGCAAGCGAGCAGGCAGGCAGGCAGGCGAGCGGGCAGGCAGGTAGGCAGGCAGGCAGGCAGGCAGGCAGGCAAAAGGCAGGCAGGCAAAAGGCAGGCAGGCAGGTGCGCTGCAGCTGCTGCTGATGCGCTGCTGCTGCTGCTGATGCGCTGCTGCTGCTGCTGATGCGCTACTGCTGTTGCTGCTGATGCGCTGCTGCTGCTGCTGCACTGCTGCTGCTGCCATGTTGGCATACAGACAGGCAGGCAGGCAGGCGAGCAGGCGAGCAGGCAGGCAGGCAGGCAGGCGAGCAGGCAGGCAGGTAGGAAGGCAGGCAGGCAGGCAGGCAGGCAGGCAGGTGCGCTGCTGCTGCTGCTGGTGCGCTACTGCTGCTGCTGATGCGCTACTGCTGCTGCTGCTGATGCGCTGCTGCTGCTGCTGCACTGCTGCTGCTGCACTGCTGCTGCTGCCATGTTGGCATACAGACAGGCAGGCAGGCAGGCGAGCAGGCGAGCAGGCGAGCAGGCAGGCAGGCAGGCGAGCAGGCAGGCAGGTAGGCAGGCAGGCAGGCAGGCAGGCAGGCAGGCAGGCAGGCAGGCAGGCAGGCAGGCAGGCAGGTGCGCTGCTGCTGGTGCGCTGCTGCTGCTGCTGATGCGCTACTGCTGCTGCTGCTGATGCGCTGTTGCTGCTGCTGCACTGCTGCTGCTGCACTGCTGCTGCTGCCATGTTGGCATACAGACAGGCAGGCAGGCAGGCGAGCAGGCGAGCAGGCAGGCAGGCAGGCAGGCGAGCAGGCAGGTAGGCAGGCAGGCAGGCAGGCAGGCAGGCAGGCAGGCAGGCAGGTGCGCTGCTGCTGATGCCCTGCTGCTGCTGATGATGCGCTGCTGCTGCTGCTGATGCGCTGCTGCTGCTGCTGATGCGCTACTGCTGCTGCTGCCGATGCGCTGCTGCTGCTGCTGCACTGCTGCTGCTGCACTGCTGCTGCTGCCATGTTGGCATACAGACAGGCAGGCAGGCAGGCGAGCAAGCGAGCAGGCAGGCAGGCAGGCAGGCGAGCCGGCAGGCAGGTAGGCAGGCAGGCAGGCAGGCGGGCAGGCAGGCAGGCAGGCAGGCAGGCAGGTGCGCTGCTGCTGCTGCTGGTGCGCTGCTGCTGCTGCTGATGCGCTACTGCTGCTGCTGCTGATGCGCTGCTGCTGCTGCACTGCTGCTGCTGCACTGCTGCTGCTGCCATGTTGGCATACAGACAGGCAGGCAGGCAGGCGAGCAGGCGAGCAGGCAGGCAGGCAGGCAGGCGAGCAGGCAGGCAGGTAGGCAGGCAGGCAGGCAGGCAGGCAGGCAGGCAGGCAGGCAGGCAGGCAGGCAGGCAGGCAGGCAGGCAAGCAGGTGCGCTGCTGCTGCTGCTGGTTCGCTGCTGCTGCTGCTGATGCGCTACTGCTGCTGCTGCTGATGCGCTGCTGCTGCTGCTGCACTGCTGCTGCTGCACTGCTGCTGCTGCCATGTTGGCATACAGACAGGCAGGCAGGCAGGCGAGCAGGCGAGCAGGCAGGCAGGCAGGCAGGCGAGCAGGCAGGCAGGTAAGCAGGCAGGCAGGCAGGCAGGCAGGCAGGCAGGCAGGCAGGCAGGCAGGCAGGCAGGCAGGCAGGCAGGCAGGCAGGCAGGCAGGCAGGCAGGTGCGCTGCTGCTGCTGTTGCTGCCCTGCTATTGCTGCTGCCCTGCAGCAACTGCCCTGCTGCAACTGCTGCTCTGCTGCAGCTGTTGATGTCCTTTGTGAATGTTTGGTTAGAGGCCTGCAGGCACGAGCACACAACAACATAGTTCAGTATCGTCATCCATGCGTGGCAACCTCGTCAACTCACCCCTGCTGGCCTACTCCGCGCCTAGCTCAGCTCCAGCTGCCTTCCTGCTGTCCTTGAGCTTCGTCGTTAGCTGCTTACCTCGCGTGGTCAGAACTCCTGCGTGTAGGGGCAACGCATTACAACTATGTCTTTGGATGGGATAGAGCCTTCAGCTGGGGCGAGCCCTATGTAAACCTTCCTATGCGTGCTATTCGAGGCATTGTGCGTTCCAAGGACAGATACTAGGCATTCCGAGCAACTAAAATGCAACGCGAGGCTCGCACCTCTCATGAGCATGGCGTGAGGTTTACAGGTTCGCTCTCTGTTGCACGACTGCACGAGGCAAAATGTTTAGTCCGGAGTTTTGTCCAGCGTCCCGCTCGTAACAGTTGTGTGCGCCAACTCGAGTTGGGCTCGTTGTTAAACAAACAATTGTCCAACCCAATTCTTCCCATGTCACTTCATGCTTGCAAGAAATCCAATTCTAGTCCCAACTTGTCAAGCCTACAATAGGTAGTCCTTTCACGAAGCCCTTGCACTCATGTAAGGCTCACATTAGTCAACAGGTACAAGTGAAGGTGCAAGTTAGACCCGGACATGTCGACCCCTTCACTTCTGATTTTCATTTTCAATACGCTCCATCATGTTGTCGCGCTTGTTCCAACGCGCGTATTGGCACGGTGTAACTCTACGATTCCTTAGTGAAAAATATATCGCGATTTTCTCGGAAGACTCGCGAGACCCCAACATGTCGATAGAGCGTGACCCGGAATGTTAAACCATCTTTAACCATCTTTAACCAAGCCACAAAGTTTAACCAATCTTTAACACTCCCGCCAGGTCGCACTCCGCAGTCGCGATGGAGGGCGAAGCCTCTAACTTCGACCCCAATGTAAACACGCAGCCTTTCCGCGGCAGAAAACCTGATCCTACCGTGGCACAGCTGCAAGCGAGGCTGTCGCGTTCAAAGACATTGCGAAAGGATAGATACACAGTCGTCATCAATGCCACCGAGAAGGTCGTCAAGCTAGTCTGCCTGCTATGCGGGCTGCAGTTGTGTGTGTCAAACATTTCGACGGCACAAGAGAGCCACAGCGGAGCATGTGCCTTGCAGCGTGCCTTAGATGTCGGCGCACCACCACCTCCCAACCCATATGAACCCATGGTCCCAGCCGACGTTGTCGACGACGTCAAGAAGGAACTTGCGCTCTTCTTCTACACATCCGGTACAGCTTTTGCACGCGCCGACAACCCTCACATGAAGAGGGCCCTCAAGCTGCTGGGTGTTGACAGCCCAAGCGCTAAGCAACTGCGGACAACGTACCTCAACAACACCCACGCTGTCCTACAAAGGAGGGTGGCCACCATGATGGAGACACTACTGATGGTGAGTGGCAAACACTGTTGTAATGGCCCCTCTATGCTTGCTCACAGTGGAATGGTGGTCTATGCTTGCTCACAGTGGAATGCTTGCTCACAGTGGAATGTCATGCCTTGCGTGTAGGGCCTTGGTCTGATGATGTGTACGGACGGGTGGCGCAACAAGCGTGCAGCCAACGGTCAGCCACTTGTGAACCTGGTTTTACTCAAGGCGGAGGGTGGTGCATTCTTTCACAGTGTGTGCCACCTTCACAAGGGTGACAGAAAGGACGCTCAGTACTATGTTGACCTTCACAACGAAATGGCCAACAAGGCAGGGTACCCCAACCCTCACTCCCTCACCCTCACCCTCACCCTCACCCTCACCCTCACCCTCACCCTCACCCTCACCCTCACCCTCACCCTCACCCTCACCCTCACCCTCACCCTCACCCTCACCCTCACCCAGAGCAATCAGCAAGACCAGAGCAATCACCAGACCAGAGCAATCAACCAGAGCAGCAGGAAGACCAGAGCAGAGCAATCAACCAGCAGAGAGCAATCAATCAGCAGAGAAGACCAGAGCAATCAACCAGAGCAGCAGGAAGACGTCGTGCACGTTGTGGCACGTTTGGCTGGGGTGTCGCAAGATGTTGCACGTCATGAGCTGAGGCGCTTTGAGTGTGGAGCATGGCATCACGAGATGATCAGGGTCGCCAATGACATCATGAGCATGAGTGAGCCTGGTCAGCGGAACGGGCGAGCTGTCACTATCATCGCTGCCGCATCTCAGCGGTTGACATGGTGGCAGATCTACGCTAAGCCTCAATTCCCAGCCCTCGCTACCGCAGCCCTGCGGCTCTTGTCGGTGCATGTATCAACGTGCGCATCCGAACGCAACTGGTCGGCTTGGGGCCGGCTCTTCGATGACCCTCGGCGCAGCGGCCTCGACATGGCGTCAGCGGAGAAGCTGATTTTCATTCAGACCAACGACGAGCTGGCAGCCAACTACGACAGTGTTGACCAGAGCAATCAGCAAGACGTGGCAATAAGCCTCTTTTGACAGATTAGGGTGACAACCCGTACACTTCCGTTGCTCTTACATATTGCCATGTAAACCTGCGCTACGTGATCTCCCGGCCTAGTCATAATGCAAACCGCGCCGATAGCAAAGTTTCGAAGACAGCCGCAATGTCTTTCTGTCAAAGTCTGACAGAAACTTTTTTATCTTACTATCGCCAAACCCCAATTGCACTCCGGGTCGTCAGGGTGTTAGGCTGGACTGGTTAAAGATGGTTAAAGATTTGGTTAAAGCACGTTAAAGACCCAAAACAGCACGAAGTTAGTTTAACCAGTCGCGCTCTACATGTCGACCACTTGGTTTCTGACTTTCATTTTTAGTACGCCCCCTCTTGTTGTCGCGCTTGTTCTAACGCGCGTGTTGGCACGGTGTAACTTCACGATTCCTTAGAGAAACTTGTTTTTCGCGATTTCCTCAAAAAAGTCGAATGAGACCCGACGTGTCAACCACGCTCTCTCCAAGTCCTTCGCAAGCCCCATCCAACGCACCTACTCTTGCTCGAAATGACCAAGCGGTTGCGAAGATTAACCCCGGTTAGGGTGAGGTTAGGGTTAGGGTCGAGGTTAGGGTCGAGGGTTAACTTTTGATAACCGATAAATCGCCCCTCTATTTTGGAGCGTTCGGTCCAGCGCTCCTATTCGCAAGGTCTAACTCTCAAAAAACACATTCCTTAGGCGACCCCTTTTTCGATGTTTTCTCGCAAAAGTCCAATGACGACCCCGTTTTCAACCTCAGTTCTAACGCCGTAGCCGTGCGGCCTACCGAACGCACTATCGCTCGTCCGAAATGACCGACCGTACGTTAGGTTCTATGTCCCGCCAGTTCCTTAGGCGACCCCTCCGAGGACCCGTAACACAATGTTAGTAACCCTCACCCTAACCCTAACCCTAACCCTAACCCTAACCCTAACCCTAACCCTAACCCTAACCCTAACCCTAACCCTAACCCTAACCCTAACCCTAACCCTAACCCTAACCCTAACCCTAACCCTAACCCTAACCCTTGAAAAAAATTCTCAAAAAACAATATGTTTTATTTTCTGCAAAACACCATCTATCAAAATTTCAGCCCGATCGGACAAGGTTGGCCAAAAGTGCAGGGAAGAATGCAGGGACTAATTTGTAGGAGTGAACCCTAACCCTAACCCACTAACCCTAACCCTAACCCTAACCCTAACCCTAACCCTAACCCTAACCCTAACCCTAACCCTAACCCTAACCCTAACCCTAACCCACTCACCCATACCAGGTGGGAGGGGTTCAAGCAGTGCCTGCTGCCACACATGTGGAGGACCTCGTGTTGGGGCTCTTGGGGTGGGCCATCAAAGGCCCACAACACCAGCCTGTGAGCCACCTCATGGTACCCTGGTGCCACCTTCATGTACAAGTACCCAGTTTGCTTCTTGCTGCTGCAGCTGCTGCTGCTGCTGCTGCTGGCCTCCAGCTTCTGGAAGTAGCAACCATGCTCTTGGCCCACAGACTTGGGGAGGGTGGAGGGGGTTACTAGGCACAGCTTGCTTGCTAGCTAACCTGGGTCTCTCATGTCCACTGCATGGTGGCTCTGTTCCTGGCTCACCACAGCCAGCCCCCCTTGGGCTTGCCCTTTAGGTGTTAGGCATTGGTGCAGCCTAGACAACACCCTATCCCCAAACTGCTCAATGCTCAGCCTAGGGTCCAAGGGGAAGGTGCCAATGGCTGGGTCTAGCACAGCCACTGGGGGTGTTGCAACCCCACCTCCTGACCCAGCTGCCCCAGCTGCCCCTGCTGCTCGGGATGCTGCTTGCAGTGCCTGTCTCATCTTGGGCAGCAGCAGCCCAGCCTCCTGCCCATCACACTCCCCTAGCTGCTTGCACCTCTGTGGCACCCTCTTGTACCACCACTGATGTTGCTGTAATGGGGCTAGTAATTGTTGTGCCATTCCTGCAGCAGCACACGTGCACCGGGTGGGCTAGGGCCAAGAGCATGCACACGCTGCTGCTGTTTTGAATTTTTGCAGTGCATGGGGGCTGCCTCAGCTGGATTTCGGCTTGCGCCTCGCTCACCACCTCGGATCGTGCCAAGACTAGGCGTTGCGCAGTCGAAGTTCGCGATACACTAGGGATGCCACCCAGCTGCGCGGTCAAACACCCCGCCGTTTAAATATTTGCGCAACTGCAAGCCGCGAGCCGGTCACACATTTCCAATAAAACATCCAAGCCGAGCCAACAACAGAGTTTGCTAGAACGCGCTGCACGCAAGCAGCAGATCCGCACACAGCAGCCATAGAACAGCCAGCAGTCGCGACCTCGTAACCGCTGCGGTCAACACCAAAGATGGAGCCCAGCTGGGATGGCAAGGAGCCAGGTGGGCGAGGAGGACCAGGGCCAGGTGGCGCGGAGCAGAAACGAGGTGAGCCAGCCCCGCAAACAGTCTTGGCAGCCACAATTTGCCTCGAATAGCACGCCTAGTAGGGATCGCATAGGGCTAGCCCCAGCTATCGGGGCTATCCCGTAATTAAACTAATATTGCTGCCCATTGCCCGCACTCGCAGGACTGCTCACCCCGCGAGCCACGACAGGACAACGCGAAGCTCAAGGACAGCAAGACGGCACCCGTGGGGCTGAGCTAGGCGTGGGGCAGGCCAGCAAAAGGTGAGATGGTTAGGGTATTAGCTAACCCTAACCCTAACCCTAACCCTAACCCTAACCCTAACCCTAACCCTAACCCTAACCCTAAACCCTTGCCTCGTTTGCCCGTCTTCTTTTGTGGCGCCACTACGAGTATGTCTGGTCTGGTAGTGTTTTTGGTCGCTGTTGGTTTCAGGCCGAGTGCCCGTAGTGTGGTGTGTAGTGTGTCGTTAGGGAGGTCGAGGTTTTCTCTAGCGCCCTTCTCCCAGCTGCCGGTGTCCGCGAACCGGATGCACCCTCCCAGGGTTCCTTTGCTGATGGCTTTGGCGATGAGGCGGCCAGCCCCGTTGTGCCTTTCTTGCACAAGCGGTAAGGTCTCGCTGCAGCCCGAGAGGAGGTGTGTGGCACTGTCGGCCTCCCCGCAGAGTGGGCAGCGGTCGTCTGTCGCCTGCTTCCAACGCATAGCTAGCTTTTGGTTGTAGAGCCCTCCAGTACGGTAGAGTAGGGCGGTCCTTTGCGCAGGGGTGGAGATGGTCGCATCAGTCATCACTCTTTCGCCCGCTCCTTTTGCCGCGGCTTTGGTGATATCTTGGGTCATCTGATAGTAAATGCTGTCTTGGTTGGCGAGGCCTAACTTGTGCCTGCTGTGCATGTGTGCTCGCACGCTATGGCGGCAGTCCGGCAGTGGGGCGAGGGTTTCGCCGTCGGTCCCGTTGCTTAGCCATATGCCCCTCTCTTTACGTGTTGTCGGGTGGTACCCTCGTGTGTTGGCTTGTTCCGGGTGTAACGCTGCGTGCTTAGCAAGGGCATCTGCGCCTTCGTTGCCGATGATGCCCGAGTGTGCCCGGACTTTGTAGAACTGGATCGTGTCGGGGCTGTCGATGATGAGGGTGGCGATGTCCGTCAGGATGTCGTTGTGTCTATGATTGATAAGGGACATTGGGTTAGCGAGAGCTCGACGGATCTGGTAGAGAGAGCAGAGGCTGTCGGTGGCGATGCGTCTGGCCCCCGCTTTGAGTGCCGCGTGTATCGCTGTGAGTTCTGCCTTGTTGATGGTGTTGTTGTCTGGGTCGTTCATCGCAATGGTAAGTAGGGCGTTGCTTTCCGGGATATAGACCCCCGCCCCGACGCGCGCCGGGTCTGGCTCAGATGTCTTAATGCAGCTACCGTCAGTGTACGCTACTGTGGTCCATTCGGTGATGGCCATTCGTGGTAGCGTGGTGGAGTGGTGTGTGAGTTGGTGTTGGCTGCGTGTGTGCCCCAGCGTGGGTAGAGTCCTGTCGAGCGGGAGGCGGTGGTGCTGTTTGTGGCCACTGGGGAGAGTGGCTGGCTGTTTTTGATTGTGGGGTCTGCGAAGGAGAGGGTGTGTCTCCCTGTCCGGGTGTAGGGCAGTGGCTGTGCTAGCCATCCATCCTTGTGGGTTGCCTTTCGTGGTGAGTAGTTGCCCTGCCTCATTCCATATGACGTAGACGAGGAGGGTGGCGTGTTTGCCAAGTTTGGAGCAGTTGGTGTTGGAGAGGGGTATGCTGGCCAGGTGCTGGCAGTACTCTGGGTACCGTCTCAAGGTGTCAATGTGTTTGGGGTAAGAGATGCCCCTTTTACCAGGGATCAACATGATGGTGGCCATGGCCTCCTCCTGGTGTGCTGAGTGTATAGCGTGGTTGACGCATTTCAGGGCCACCGCATCATCGGCTGGTACATTCCATGTGGATAGCCTAGTGTGACGTACAAGTAGGCAGTTGTGGTGTGCCCCAAAGGCCGTGTCATTGATGTCGGGGCTCCAGTAGGTAGTGGTTTCCGGTCTAACTGTGAGTGGATCAGCCCACCTTTGGACGGTACTTGGAAAGCTTCGTGTGGTGTGTAGGGTGTTGAGGGCTTTGTCTTGTGCCAGTCTCATGGGGAGGCGGCTGCTCTGTGCGTCTTGTCTCCTGAGGAGGGCCACCAGTTCTGTGGCCAGGTTGCGCGTGTGTGGTGTGAGTTGTAGCCAAGCGTGTAGGTGTTGGTGTTGTTGTTTGGTTAGAAGGCCTATTGTGCGGCCCAACTCATCGTGAACCGTGACATGTTGCACTAGGTCGTGCTTGGGCATGATGGGCTCTCCCGTGCTGAGGTTCATCGCGGGGGTGGTCATGTGGGGGTGCAGTTGGAGGAAGGTTTCGCACTTGCCCGTCCCTACGATGTCCGTCTGCGGGTTGATGGGGTACGTGTGGAAGGTGGCCTTCGAGTGAAGGTTGGTGCACCGGGGTAGCCAGGTGTGCGGGTCCGGCAGTCCCTGCCGGGTGTGTGTTGGCAGCTGTGTGTCAGGCCGCGCGTGTCTGGCTTCTTGTATCCTCTTGTTTTCCTCTTCATAGTCTCTGCGTCGCGCCAGGTAGTCCAGCTGTGCCGTGATGAGAGGTGCCGGTTCGAGGGTGGGGCGCCAGTGAACTCGTATGAGGTCCGAGTGCGCTGACAGACGCATAGTCGTTTTGAACTCGTTGCTGCCAAACTTGCATATTGGGCACAGCCAGTGGCCTGGTTCTTTGTGTCCCGACAGGAGGGCTGCCTCAAGGCAGGCTGGGTGGTAGGCCCTCTTGCAGTTGTGGCACGTTGGGCTGTCTCCTCTTGGTAGCCAGCATAGCTCACATGTGCAAACGTCTTTAGCCTCTTCCCTGCTGATGGGTTCTATGTGTGAGGGTGTATAACCTTCTTCTGCACATAGTGGTAATGCCCATTTATCTATGATTGTGGGCTTCCAATGCACCTTGTAGTAGCTTTCTTTGTTGATGCCGTCCCATTGCCATCCATCTATGCTGGTGATGGCCTCTTGGTGGCCGTACATGGCCCCTAGTATGCTGCCTAGGTCCTTGGGTTTACATCGGCAGGCTTTATCCACCTTCCAGCTGGAGAGCCCTGGGAGGTCGAGGCCTATTATGTGCACTATATCCTCCGGGATGGTTTGTATCTGTCTGCCCTCAGTGTTCCGTTTCGTGCCCGCCTTGGGTCGGGCGGGTTTCGTTGGGGGCGATTGGGTTTCCCTGTTCTCTCGCCTTAGCAGCCGGGAGGTACTCTTGTTGGCCTCCTGGGCTGCGGGTGGTTGTGTTGCATGTCCGGTCACGTGCGTCGCTTCGGTCGGTGTGGTCTTCTTGGCAGTCGCGTACGCCCTATTATCAGCGTAGCGGTGTTTTGTGTCTTCCTCGACGTCGGTTGGTGCAAGCTCCGTCAGACCCGCGGCCCATGGTTTAATGAGTCTTTGCGCAGCGGGCAGGTCTAGGGTGGTGTCTCGTTTGGCTGCGATGTCTTTCGCTTCTGTTGTGGTTGGGCATCTGTCTTGGGTCGCCATGGTCGTTAGTCTGTTGAGGGCGATATAGTGTTTTTGTTGGACTTTGTTGTGGTAGCGTTCTTTAAGCATCTGTCCTGATATGATGTAGGTATGGCCGGCGATGGTGTGTTGGAGTTCTGTGGCATGTCGGATGCCCAAGCTTTTGAGGCACGTCATGCAAGCACTAACTATGTCGAGTGGAAGGGGGCTGGTATTCTGTGTGATGAGTTGTCCAAGCAGTTTGGTTTCCTTAGGGTAGAGTTCTTGTCCTTCCTGGGTGGCAGTGAGCTGCGCCGTGGTTGCATGTAGGAGTTGTCTGGCTCGTAGGGTGTGTCGCAGCATACTTAGCATGCGGTGTCCATGCTTGGCAGCTTGAGCGTAGAGCCAAGTGATCTGTTTGTGTAGCATGCATCTGGTTATGTGGGCATGTGTGGTGTCTGTGGACTGGAGGCTGTGTAGGAGGGCTGTAGTGTTTCTGGTATGGTATTCTTTGGCTGTTGAGCTGATGCCAAAACCGAGCTTGTCGATGTCCTCCCTGACAACGGCATTGGGTGTGCCTAGTGGGAGTCTGAGTTTTTTCTTAACACATTGGTTAATTGCTCTGTCGTAGAGGTCTAGGTCTCCCGGTGTGCATGGGGCTACGCAGAAGCTATAGGCCAGACTGGGGATGATGGCTGTCTTGATGATGTGGATGGCTTGTCTGGCGCTAGCGAATGAGCGTCGTAGTCTTTCTAGCTTCTGTCTGAGTTGTGTCATCATGGCTATGTGTTGTGGTTTCCAGTTGAGCGTCATGGTAAGTAAGACGCCAAGGTAAGTGAAGGGGGAGGTCGGTTTGAGGTAGGTGACAGGTTTCCCTTGTAGCGTTACGGCTTGCAGTTCTCTACGGGCTTGCTTTTCCGCTTCTGCCATGGTGCTGCATCTGCCGGATTGGTGCGCTTTGTGGAGCGCCGCTGTGGCGAGGGTTTTGCTGTGGGATACGATTAGGTGGCCCCAATCCGAGTAGGCGGAGAGTTTGTCTGCCTGACAGCGTAGGTTGCTGATCGAGTTGCATAGGATAGCGATGTCATCTGCGTAGTCGATGCTGTCGATTGTGAATCGCCCGGCGCTGTCGGTTGTGTCGGATGTAAATTTGTACCCCCTCGCTCCTACTTGGAGCCAGCGCAGTAAGGGTTCGATGTAGATGAGGAACAGGAAGGGTGAGAGTGAGTCTCCCTGGATGGTGCCCCGGTCTACAGGTACCGGGTCGGTGGGGCCGTAGGGAGTTCTGAAGCGCGTTGTAGCGCCCGTGTACAGGTCCTTCACCGCGTCTGTGGCGTCGGTGGGAAAGCCAAGGTCGTGCATGATCCATAGCAGTTTGTCTTGGCAGGTTGTGTTGAAGGCGCTAGTGAAGTCGACCAGTAGCGCATAGATATCTACTTTGGCTAGCTTGGCGTCTTCGAGGGCCATGACCAACATTTGGAGCTGTTGTGTGGTGTCCCTATGGGAGCGGAAGCCTGCTTGGCAGTTACTTAACATCCCGTTAGCCTCAGCATACTCGTATAGCGCCTTGGTTATGAGGCTGGTCCAGAGTTTGTAGATGGTATTGGCCAGCCCAACAGGTCTGTATGCGTTGAGGTCTGTTTCTTGGCCCTTGTCCTTGTAGAGCAGGCAGGTGTCACTGGTTTTCCATGTTGTGGGTGTGCAGCCAGTGGCCCACATTATGATGAACAGTTGGTGTATGGTGTCCCTCATCTCCCATGGCAGCATCTTGATGATCTCGTTTTCGATGCCGTCTGGGCCAGGCGCTTTGCCCCCTGATAGTCTGTTGATGCATTCTTGAAATCCTGCTTTGTCCATGATGGTTGTGTGCATCCAGTGTACATTTTGGCAGGTGTGCAACGTGAAGGGGTCCACGGCTTAGGGGCGGGTCCAGGGGTAATTTCTGGTCTGTGTGTTTGTGTAGTGGCCTGTTTTGGGAGTCGGCGGCGTGAGCTTTTGTCTGTAGGCGGCGGTGATAATCCGGTTGAGGTCGGCCGGGGCGGTGCAGATGTTCTTGGTATCGGGGTCGGCTAGTGCCTGCAGTCCTTTGTGGTCGGTGCGAGAAGGGCGTAGTATGTATTTGTTGGCTTTTTTGGGTTGGGTGCTTATGAAGTGTTGCATTCTGAGACGCGCCTGTGCAATGGCCAGTGCGGAGTCGTCGTCATCTAGTTTGTGGATTTGGTCGCGGTAGGAGTTGGTCAGCTGGGCGAGCGCGGCTTGCACGTGATTTTCGGTTGTACCGTCGCCCTGGCGTGCTTGCACCGCCTCCCTTACCTCCGCGTTGGTCGTGTCTGTCTCTGGGAGTAGGTCATCGATAGACGGGTGGACGCCGTTTTGTTTGTATAACATTCTAGCCTTCCGGCTGAGTTCTCTGGTGGTTTTGAGCTTTTTCCCCAGTGCCAGTCTAATCTTGCACATGCTCCTGCGTTGGTAATGCTGGCCTCCTTTGGTCAATGTCTTGGTGTTGCATGTCTGCATGGCAGCTCCCTTGCAGGTTTCCAGGAGCGTTGTGAGCATGGTGGTTGCGGTGTCGACAGCTTCTCTAGCCGGGAGGCCTGCCACTAGTGTCAAGCGTTGTGGTTGTTGTGGGTTGGCCTTGTCTAGTGTGGTCAGGAAGTGGGTAGCGTCTGTGTACATGGGAGCTAGGTATGCTGCCAGTTGTGCATGCAGTTGTGGAGCGCCTGAGCTGGGTTGTTGCACTCCAAGCCGGTATGCTTCCCTATCCTTGTTTGTGATTGGGGTGGTGAGAATGGTGTGGCTGTGTTTTAAGGGTTGATGTGTGGCTGCTAGATCTATGCCCAGTCTGGTAGTGGTGAGTGTGGCGGTGAGCGGTCTGTGGTCGCTGAGGTACGCGTTTGTGTCAACGTGTGTGCGATGCCCAGGGCCTTGTCTCGCGTCGCGTGTCAGGATGGCGTCGATGCGGCTGTTGCAGTGTGGTTGCTGGTAGGTCCAGGCCCGGTCGCCGGGGTCAGCTTTGGATAGGCGCAGCTCCGTGGCGAACTCCCTCATCATGTGGTCTTGTGGGTATTCAGTGTGTTCGAAGCGGTCCTCTGCCCTCATCGTGGCGTTGATGTCTCCCGCCGGAATGAGTGAGCCGGGCAGGTGTCCAGTGGCTGTTCGTATGTGCTCTTGCATCTTTCTCCTTAATGGGATCGCGTCGTCGTTGTTCCCGGACGGCCAGTACGTGGCAACGAGTGTGACTTCCTCGCTTTGCCGTTGGCGGAGGCTTAGGATGACGCATCGGGTGTTTACATCCGCATCTGTACACGGCGGCAGCATGGTGGTTTGCATCTGGATAGCTAGATCGTGTCTGATGCCAATGAGGACCTCACTATGGCCTTCGTGTCGGTGGACGGTATAGTTTGGCATGACCCTCTTCATCCAGCCAGAGCTGGGGTTGTTGCTCTTGGGTTGAGTCATCGTCTCTGTAAGGATCAAGATGTCCGGGCTTTGTTTGTGCACCAGGTTTAGGACCTCGTTTCTAGATCTGCATAGGCCTCTGACATTGAAGGTGGTGAGGGTAATGTGTTGTCGGTTGAGGGGTGCTGGAGGTGGCTCAGTTGAGGGCCTTTGGTGTAGGTTCAGACGTGGGTCGCTGTCGGGCTTGGTTTGTTGTGTCTCATCTGTGGTTGGATTAGCCCCTGTGGTGCGGGTCCCCGTAGTGGGTCCCCTGCCTCCGCCCCTGCTGTGGCGGGTGCCACTGGCCCTGCCCCTGCCACAGCCCCTGCTGCCCCTGCTGCCCCTGCCACAGCTTCTGTTGCCCCCACTGCCCCTGCTGCCACCACTGCCCCTGCCCCTGCCCTTGCCCCTGCCTTTGCTGCTGCCTTTGCCCCTTCCCCTGTTGGCCCCGCCCCTGTCCCTGTCCCTGCTGCCCCTGCTGCTGCCCCTGTCGCCACTGCTGCCCCTGCTGCCAAGCCTGTCAGTAGCGCAGCGGCGAGCTCCTCTGCCTCTGCCCCTGCTTCTCGGCATGCATGCCTCTTCTTGGCACCCCCGCCTCCCAGAACCTTTCGCTTGGCTGCAGCTGGTGTGGGGTGAGCTGCCTTGGCAGATGCCTTGCCCCCTCGGGGAGGGTGTGAAGCTGGACCTGCCTGCTGCCCTGCACCGCTGGCAGCCTGCAGCTCCAACAACAGCTTTGACTTGTACTCCACAAGCCGGGTCAGGGTCGTCAACTGCACACAATAAGGTGGCAATATGAAGCTTGGAAGGTAAGGCATGGTATGTGGTATGGTAGGGCATGGTAGAGTATGCACGTAAGATGTCAGCTACTTGCCTTCCACCAGGATTGGTCCTGGGTGCATGCCTCCAACAGCAGCGTCTTGGCCTGCGCCTCCGCCGCCACCTGCCAGCATCAAGCAAAGCACACATACTAGGCAAACATGTAAAATCGCATACTTCTACCAGCCTTGCAATGAGGAACTCACCGGGTCTGCATTGCTGCCGCCAGGGATAGACCTTGTTAGGTGTAGGGCCACCTCGTCAAACTGGTCATAGAATGTCTGGGACATTGCTTTCCAGGCCTTGGCAGCTTCCGGGTGCTTGCCTTCTGGCGTCTGGTCAAGTTTCTCCCAGTTCTCTGCGATCAGGGGTGCACGCAATGTCATAGGTTAGCTCCACAGGGTCCTGGCCCCACACCAAAGGGTCCTGCTGCATACCACACCACAGGGTCCTGCTGCACACCACAGGATTTTGGCACCACACCACAGGGTCCTGGCCTACAGGGTCCTGGCACCACACCACAGGGTCCTGCTGCACACCTACAGGGTCCTGCCACCATACCACAGGGTCCTGGCTTACAGGGTTCTGGCACCACGCCACAGGGTCCGGGCACCACTCACCTGAGACTGCTTTCAGCTGAGCAGCTAAGGGCAGGAATGGCTCCATTTCAGTGAACACAACATCGTCATTGCTAAACGGGATGCCAGCAGCCACCGCTGCTGCCTTGCCTTCCAACAACCGGCATCCAAACTTCGACTCCCACGCCTCATCTGTCTTCTGGGCCTCTGCTGCTTGACGAGGTGTCGGCGGCACCCGGGCCAGCTGCTTAGGAGTGCTCGGACGTCTGACCCAATCGTATGACCTACACATTCAAGGGTACCTGGCCGATGATGAGGACCTGTACTAATGACACAGTGGGTTGCATGCTACCCACTTTTTGAATGCCGACAGCAACATCCAGTAGGTCAGCAAAGCCAGGTAGGGTGGGTTGGCCTTCGTGAATTCCTTCCAAATGAGGCCGATGATTGCCCGCATGGGGACATTCCACCTGGCCTCCACCGAGTTGCTGCCCAGTTTGGGGTATTCCCCTGGTGCACAGCCGGGGATGGTGTACTGCACAACACACACCAAGAACATTCACTAACATTCACATCAGAAGGCAAATTAGGTTGGTTACATGGCTACACCATTCATGGCACAATCACCTGACCCACAGAACGCGGGCACCACAGCCGGATGTATTTGGGGGCGAACTTGCCCCAGAGATTGACGGATCTGCAAGGATGCATTGGGTATAGATAACCAAGGTGACATGGGCAGTAATGACTGAAGGCTATGGTCAATTGTTGTGTAAACACTACACTAACCTCATATTTGCCCAACACGCTGAAGGGCCGCTTGGCGATGGGTGCATGATGTTTGAACTGAAATCATATGGCAACGATGGGTCATTGTTAGCAAAGGACATACAGGCACAGGCAGCGTGACACCAGCAAATCTGGCAACATAGGCACGCAACACCATGCTCACCCGCGCCAGGACGTTCTTGCTGAAGTCATCGATGACCTGCTTCCCCCCTTTGCGCGACGGTTTCTTGGCTGGCACCTGCTTCTGCTTCTCCTCCTCCTCCTCCTCCGCCCCCTCACCCTCCTCCCCCTCATCCTCCTCCTCCAGCTCCTCCTCCTCCCCCTCCCCCTCCCCTTCAGCTGATTCATCACCAGATGAGTCAGAAGAGGTCAATGGCTCAATGGGCCGCCTTTTTGGTCGCTGGGCCAAAGGCATTTCATCGGACTCGTGCCCAGAGTCAGATGTGCGAGGGGCTGCAACCTTAATCTGCAGCAACGATAGTTCATGCAGTTAATGAAAGCATGAAGGTGCCTGGCACGGTAAGGCATCGCGGCAGGCAAGCGGTATTGATACAGGAATTACTCTACCTTCTTGGCGGTGGGCTTAGTGTAGGCCATCTTCTTGGCGACCGTCTTGCGGTACATTTGAGAGGATGTTGTTATGGGTTGGCAAGACGGCCACAACACGATGCTTACTGATGCGATGGTGCTTACTCACAAAATTCTCGTCCAAGCCTCAGTGAACCAAAAGTCACTTTGTCGGCCAGCAAGCGACGCCGGGTGGGTACACTAACAGCGGGCCCAATGGCCCAGCGGACACAATGCGACCATTTGCTCTCCAGGCTTCCCAAGACACAGGTAATCATGGTGAAGACAGCCTATCAATGCCAAGTGTGCGGAGAATCAGGCGGCATAAAAGGAATGCGCAATCACTGTTCCAAGCGCCATCCCCAGTTCGTGGGAGCCGAAGGCACGAAGGCTTGGGCAGAGAGGCAGGCTATGGCGAAAGCTCATTCCCCAAGCGCTCAGCAACACACATCGCAAGAGTCGGCAGTAAGATGTCGCTTGTTGTTAGTTAGTACGCGCTGACGTACATGTGCGCATGAGGCAGCTAATGCGTGCACATCATCGCGGACAATTTGCGCCGCAGGCCACATGTTGTCCGCATGTTGTGACGACATGTGTACAAAGGAGATGTGGAGATGGAGGAGGGGTGGCTGAGGACGGGCAAGGAGGCAGGGATCAGGCAGCCCCAACGGGACAAGAGGGTGGCAGGATTCGAGAGGGTGCATGGAGGGGACAGGGAGGAGGGGACGAACAGCGTGGGAGGGGAGAAGAGGACAACAGGGGGGGACAGCGCGGAGACAGAGAAGAGGGGGATGTAGGAGGAAGGGGAGGATTCGACGCAGGTGGGGACGGAGGTGATAGTGATGATAGTGGGAGTGAAGACAGTGATGAGGAAGGGGAAGGGTATCCAGGAGGTCCCGGAGGTCCCGGAGGTCCCGGGGGTCCAGGAGGTCCAGGAGGTCCAGGAGGTCCAGGAGGTCCAGGAGCTCCGGGGGGTCCGGAGGGAAATGAAGGAGGGGGGGATGGCGCCAAGGCACGTCGAAGCAAGGTGTTCAAGCTTGATGCCAACCTTCAACAACCCGTGTTTAGGTACTTAGAAACAACAGATAATAGTATCACAAGCAGTGAGTTGTTCAATATAGTTCTTGCTTGTCTTTGTGCATGCCATTACAGGAACTGCCCCATGACAAGCAAGGACCTATTAGACGAATTGAGCCGGCTTTTAGATATGAGGCTGACCAAGGAGCAGATGAAGGGGGGATTGAAGCTGCTCCGTGCGTTACTTGCACACCAGCCTGATCTCAACCTCATCACCAGCTTCTACCAGCTGATGAGTTTGCATGGTGTCCAGCACGCATGTCAGTATGAGGTGCACATGTGCAACGCGGGCAAGGACAACAAGGCCAACAACAAGTACTGCCCAGGCTTCACCTACCCGAAGATACCACGGTGAGGTCAGGGGAAAGGGTGTGGATTAGGCAATGCATGCACGGCGCAATTCACATGTTGTTTGTTTGGGTCAAGGTTACCTTAATGTGCATGCATGGTAGGTCTAAGTGGCTCGCCCACAAGGATGACAAGTGCGACTACTTTGAGACGCCTCGCTTCATTGAGAACAAGAAAAAAGGTGAAACCAATCTACATGGGCATGGTCAATCTCTAATGACACTTGTAGAGGTATACATGTGTTGTAGGCTGTCCCTTCGTTGGTTACAGGGAGCCCACAGGAGATCACCTTGAGGCCTCGGTGGAGCATGTCTCTGTTCGGCTGGGACACAGTGGTGAAGAACATCATC
>JASKMD010000031.1:4041506-4060614 GCA_030144725.1 Haematococcus lacustris
CCTTGCCTGTAATTACCAAGCATACTACACATGTGATGCTCATGGTCAAGGCTGTTGTCACACTGCTGGCAAGCATGGAGACATGGTTGCAGCAGCCTATGCAGGGGGGCAGCAGCCGCAGCAGAGGGGCAGCAGCAGCGGCAGCAGGGGGGCAGCAGCAACAGGGGGGCAGCAGTTGCAGGAGCAGTAGCAGCAGCAGATATAGTAGGGGCACTGTAGCACCTACCTACCTTTTGGCGGCTTGATGAATGCTGCTGGGAAGGGGGTGGGAGGGGGAGGGGGGGGGAGATGTGGAAGGCGGGAGGCGGGGAGGCGGGAGGCGGGAGGCGGGAGGCGGGAGGCGGGAGGCGGGAGGCGGGGAGGCAGGGAGGCGGGAGGGGGGGAGGCGGGGCGGGGGTGGGTTGGGGGCATGATTTGGGCTGGGTGGGGGCCTGGGTTGGGCTGGGTGGGGGCCTGGGTTGGGGGCATGGGCCTGGGTGGGGGCGGGGGAGGGAGCGGGGGCGGGGGCGGGGGCTGGGGAGGATGAATTGGGAGGGGTTGGTTGTGTAGGGAGAGTGGAGGGGAGGTGCCCATCAGACCTGCAACCAAGGGGCGTGCACGTGCGGTAGGGTGACCAGGCTGGGCACTATGTTAGCTATCACCGTGGCCTTACCATATCACCAGGCAACATCTCCCATGCGTCAGTGGGGTGGGATTGCGATGAGGAGTATAGGGTGTAGGGAAGGGAAGGTAGGGTGAGGTGGGGGCTGCGATGCCACGTCAATCGAAGGGTAGGAGAGGGGAAGGGAGGCTTGGGAGTATGGGAGCATGGGAGTATGGGAGGGGAGAGGGAGAGAGAGGGGGAAGGGAGGTGGTGGTGGTGGTGGTGGTGGTGGAAAGAGGGTGGGTGGGGTGGGCTTTCTCCTGGCTGCCGGGATGTCTGGTCGCGACTGGAATGCTAGTAGTCAGACTGGGTACATGGAGCCACACATTTGCCAAAGCAAGCCACTCACCATTTGTAGAGTGGAGTGTGTGATGGGGGAAAATGGGAGGGTGCTGCTCATGATTGCCTTTCATCGGTGCCGCTCATCATTGCCGCTCATCGCTACAGCTTCTAACTGCTCCTGGCTGCTCCTAGCTGCGCCGCCTTACTGCTTCCAATGGCTGCACTTCCTGGCTCCTAGCTCTTGACTGTCCTCTTAGCTGTGCCATGTTCATCTTGTTTCGGGTTCTTGGCGCTCCACCTGCAAGCAAGCCACGCCACATGAGCCTTCCTGCACCTTCTGCTCTCTATCTCGCTGCGCTTTCTGCTCCTTTCGCTCGACCTGGTCGCGGTTGCGATGAGGCTGCATGCTGCCAATAGCTTGCATTTGGCTGCGATATGCTATGTTGTGAGGCTGCTAGCTGGCGATGGCTGGCTGGCATGGCTACATCGCTAACATCACTATGCCTCTTTTGCGTATTGCGTTTGCGATGTCTTCTACGAATGAGGCTGCGATTTGCTCCTGGCTGCTCCTGGCTGCTCCTGGCTGCTAGCTCCTGCGATATGCGTGTGCTGTGTACAGTGCTGCCTCTTGATCCTATCGCCTGACATGATTGCTATGGCTGGTCGCGAATGCTGTAAGGCTCCTGGCTAGAGATGGTTGTCTAGCTCGTGGCTACCCTTCTCGCGACGATGTCCTGTTCGCTGCTCCTGGCTGCTCCTGGCTGCCATTATGCAGCATGCCAGCTTGGCGGGGCAGTCAAGATGCTCTTCGCGATTCCTTTGCTTCCTTCACGGTTCTTTTGCGAACCCCCCATGCAAGCCTCCATGCAACTTGATGTTTTCCATGCCACATGATGGTCCAGCAACTCCCCAACGACTGAGATTTACACTTTGGCCTGAGAGAGACTTGTACTCCTCAAAGTCATAGCAGCCCACATATCTAATTTCAGCCCTGAAATCGTGAGCCACAGTTGACCCTGTTGCAAAGGGTCCTGCGTCACAACCACAGGGTCCTGGCACACACCCACAGGGTCCTGCTGCACACCCACAGGGTCCTGGCACACACCCACAGGGTCCTGGCCCACAGGGTCCTGCGTCACACCCACAGGGTCCTGCGTCACACCCACAGGGTCATGATGTGGGTGTGACGCAGGACCCTGTGGTGTGGTGCCAGGACCCTGTGGTGTGGTGCCAGGACCCTGTGGTGTGGTGCCAGAACCCTGTGGGCCAGGACCCTGTGGTGTGGTGCCAGGACCCTGTGGTGTGGTGCCAGGACCCTGTGGGCCAGGACCCTGTGGTGTGGTGCCAGGACCCTGTGGTGTGGTGCCAGGACCCTGTGGGCCAGGACCCTGTGGTGTGGTGCCAGAACCCTGTGGGTCAGGACCCTGTAGGTGTGCAGCAGGACCCTGTGGTGTGGTGCCAGAACCCTGTGGTGAGATGCCAGGACCCTGTGGGTCAGGACCCTGTGGTGCGGTGCCAGAACCCTGTGGGTCAGGACCCTGTGGTGTGGTGCCAGGACCCTGTGGGCCAGGACCCTGTGGTGTGGTGCCAGGACCCTGTGGTGTGGTGCCAGGACCCTGTGGGCCAGGACCCTGTGGTGTGGTGCCAGGACCCTGTGGTGTGGTGCCAGGACCCTGTGGGCCAGGACCCTGTGGTGTGGTGCCAGAACCCTGTGGGTCAGGACCCTGTGGTGTGGTGCCAGGACCCTGTGGTGTGGTGCCAGGACCCTGTGGTGCCAGGACCCTGTGGTGTGGTGCCAGAACCCTGTGGGTCAGGACCCTGTGGTGTGGTGCCAGGACCCTGTGGTGTGGTGCCAGGACCCTGTGGTGCCAGGACCCTGTGGTGTGGTGCCAGAACCCTGTGGGTCATGACCCTGTGGTGTGGTGCCAGGACCCTGTGGGTGTGCAGCTGGACCATGTGAGCCAGGACCCTGTGGTGTGGTGCCAGGACCCTGTGGGCCAGGACCCTGTGGTGAGGTGCCAGGACCCTGTGGTGTGGTGCCAGGACCCTGTGGTGTGGTGCCAGGACCCTGTGAGCCAGAACCCTGTGGTGTGGTGCCAGGACCCTGTGGGCCAGGACCCTGTAGGTGTGCAGCAAGACCCTGTGGTGTGGTGCCAGGACCCTGTGGTGCCAGAACCCTGTGGTGTGGTGCCAGAACCCTGTGTGCCAGAACCCTGTGGTCAGGTGCCAGGACCCTGTAGGTGTGCAGCAGGACCCTGTGGTGAGGTACCAGGACCCTGTGGTGCCAGAACCCTGTGGTGAGATGCCAGGACCCTGTGAGCCAGAACCCTGTGGTGTGGTGCCAGGACCCTGTGGGGAATGGCACTCATCGTAGGACCCTGTACAGGGTCCTGGCACACATGGTCAAAAGCATCCAAACGGGGTCTACAGGACCAACCACAAGCTATGTAGGAATCCTAACATTGTTCTATGACATAGGGATGCAAGGAATGATTAAAACATCTCATTCATCAGGTACACAGGACCCTGTACAGGGTCCTACGACCATGGTGACGCTAGGAACCGGTGCAGGGTCCTAGGACACGGGCCATAGCTCATCACTGGCTTGGACGTTTTGCATGCCACCTACTAGGTTGGGCAGCTGTAACCACCCTTTACAATCGCTCATACTCACATTTCATGAAAAGTCACTTTGGTCACACGGTGCCAACTCCCTTAGCCAAAATCAGGGTCTCAGCCCCATACCTGGCCCAGCAACTCGACACCGAGTGAGAATTACACTTTGGCCCAAGAGAGTCTTGTCATCCCCTAGGTCACAGCAGCCCACATACCAAGTCTCAAACCTCAACTCTCAGGTTTTTCAAGCCAGCCAGGCCTTAATTTGCACGAGTGGGGGTCCAGGAGGTCCAGGAGGTCCAGGAGGTCCAGGAGGTCCAGGAGGTCCAGGAGGTCCAGGAGCTCCGGGGGGTCCGGAGGGGAATGAAGGAGGGGGGGATGGCGCCAGGGCACGTCGAAGCAAGGTGTTCAAGCTTGATGCCAACCTTCAACAACCCGTGTTTAGGTACTTAGAAATAACAGATAATAGTATCACAAGCAGTGAGTTGTTCAATATAGTTGTTGGTTGTCTTTGTGCATGCCATTACAGGAACTGCCCCATGACAGGCAAGGACCTATTAGACGAACTGAGCCGGCTTTTGGATATGAGGCTGACCAAGGAGCAGATGAAGGGGGGATTGAAGCTGCTCCGTGCGTTACTTGCACACCAGCCTGATCTCAACCTCATCACCAGCTTCTACCAGCTGATGAGTTTGCATGGTGTCCAGCACGCATGTCAGTATGAGGTGCACATGTGCAACGCGGGCAAGGACAACAAGGCCAACAACAAGTACTGCCCAGGCTTCACCTACCCGAAGATACCACGGTGAGGTCAGGGGAAAGGGTGTGGATTAGGCAATGCATGCACGGCGCAATTCACATGTTGTTTGTTTGGGTCAAGGTTACCTTAATGTGCATGCATGGTAGGTCTAAGTGGCTCGCCCACAAGGATGACAAGTGCGACTACTGTGAGACGCCTCGCTTCATTGAGAACAAGAAAAAAGGTGAAACCAATCTACATGGGCATGGTCAATCTCTAATGACACTTGAAGAGGTATACATGTGTTGTAGGCTGTCCCTTCGTTGGTTACAGGGAGCCCACAGGAGATCACCTTGAGGCCTCGGTGGAGCATGTCTCTGTTCGGCTGGGACACAGTGGTGAAGAACATCGTGGAGCGCAAGGACGTGATGACCTGGTTCAGGCGAGCTCGGGGCGTGGACCCACCTCCTGGCTCTTTCCGGGCAAGTGAGTAGGCATGGGTTGACCATGGCATACAATTGACCGCATAGCCAGGTGATTAGTACAGTGACATGCACCATACCATGATGTTGTTGTTTGGCAGGCCCTGCATGGCGAGAGATGCAGCCCAAGCTACCAGAGGTTGTGGCCACCTCCCCCAACACAACCCACTTCATGATTTTGGTTGACTGGATGACCATGGGCAAGAACGGCACCTGGTCAGTGGGTGTGATCATGTTGAGGCTGATGGATGTGCCGGCTGAGGTGTGCGGCAAGCGGGCGTGCAACTCAGTGTTGGCCGTCATCAACGGAGGAAAGCACCAGTCTCACCTGACAGGCTACATGAAAGCCATCTGCCAGGAAGTCCGTGAGCACATCGAGGGCCCAAGTGACCTGGGTGTGATAGTGGAGCCACACCCAGGCCCAGGTGTTGATGGTGTGGCTCCCGCCCGTATTGAGCCTGTCCGCATCCATGGAGTCCCAGTGGTATCGATCGCTGATACCCCAGCCACGTGAGTGTGACAAGGGCCAACAGCATGCACCTACAGTTCATTCCACCACCTCCCAATCCAATCTATCCCTATACAACTTGTACCCAGCCATGTACCATCCACAAACATATTTCTCCCATTAAGGGAACAATTGCGTGATTGTGTGCATGTAGAGCCACTTTGACCAGGGGCATGGGCCACAGCGCCCTAAAGATGTGCTACAACTGCAACATCCGCAAGCCCCCCAACCCCCCTACAGAGAAGGCGCCCCTTGGCTACGACTCGCCAACGCTGCAGACCCTACCAGGCTCCAGCCGGGAGGTATGGAACACTTGACACACTCGACAGCATGTGCTATTGAAATCAGACACGAGGATCCCTTGGAACACACCATCCTTGCTTGCGGTGGCGGACTGCAGGAGTATGTGCTCATCTATGACGTGCGCATGAAGTTCACCCACGAGCGCATCATGAGCCGAGGTGCCCCCTACATCCATGGGTGGTCTCAAGGCGACCCTAGGGTGGTGGGCTGCCACGCCCAGCCCCTCCTGCCCCTGCTGCTGCAACACGTGGACGCCCGGTTCGCCCACCTGGTGCCTGTGTACCACAGCTTCATGTATGGCTTGCTGAAGCACCAGCTGGAGTGGTTCATGAGTGCAGATGGCCTTCACATTGATGTGCGGCGTGAGATAGTGAAGCGTGGAGCAGCCATTCAATCCCCATCTGACTTGGGACGGAACCTTGGAGACCTTGCCAACCGCACGTAAGCCATAAGCATGTAGTGTAGTATGTCATAATCATATCACAACTCACAGGCAAGGATGCTGACAATGCAAGGTGCATGTCATGACACGCTTATGATTGCACTGGTGCTGCAATGCCCATGTCATCATGCAGTGGATGGCGCATGGAGGACTACAAGCACTGGTTTGTGCACTTCTCACCCATCGTGTTGCGGGGCAACCTTTTGCCAGAGCCCTACCGTGGGTTGTGGACAGCCTTGGAGGGCGCTTGCCTGCACTACTTGACACCAGGTAATTTGCACACCAACATTCACAGGCTCGGTCCCACTGCATGTACTAACTCATCCATAACAAAGAGTATTTGTCTGCCCAATTCAGGCTCGGAGAACAGCGCCACACCTGCGGGGATGGCGGCAGGCTATGCACATCTGCAGACCTATGCAGCCAGGTTGGAGCGCTGCCGCCGTGATCCTAAGCTTCCCGTTGCGCATGGAGACAACGAGGACAAGTTGTCTGTGCCTACTGACCAAGTCTGCCCTAACCTCCACACAACGGGCTGCAGGTGAGAGTTTTAACAGTAGCATGCAGGCCAATCTTACACAACAACAATGCATGCATGCTGCAAGCAGACCATGCATCAACATGGTATCATGGCTGTGGTGTGCACAGGCTGTACATGCAAGAGAAAAATGTGGGCAGGACATGCCTGTTTGGCGAGCGTTGGATCGAGCGTGACCTGCATGACTTGAAGTCCATCACCACCAGCGGCATTCCTAGGGCCCAACTGGATGCCCACATTGCCATGCGGGTGGCCGGGCATAACGCCAACAAGAGGCTGCTTGACCGGGCTGAGCCGGAGGCACAGCAGGACTACAAGGCCCGCTTGAAGGATGAGCTGACACAGGACGGGCAGCAGGCCCTGCTGCTGGGAGCGGGCAGTGCAGAGTGCCCACTGCAGAACAGCCCGGGTGCCATGATGAGGGGCTGCATGAAAGCAGTCCAGGATCTGCAGAAAAGCGACGAGGCCACCCCATGGCGCCCATGGCACGTCAAGCAGGTGTTCGGTGAGGTCTTAAACCCAAGGGAGGCAGAGGAGGAGGCCAAGGAGGCTCCACGGGTCGCTGGCCCTGCACCACCGTATCCAGTGCGGTACTACCAGCGGGCAGACTGCAATGGCACCATTGTGTTCAGTAGTGTGTACAAACGCACCTCAGCCCGCAACAACACTTGGGTCAGCATCCCGTTCAGGCTCGATGACGACAAGTGGGCCATTTGGGTTGGCCATGTGCAGTTCTGGGTTCGTTTGGAGCACCCCAAGCTGCCTGGGGTGTTCCTACGCCTAGCTGTCAACCGCATCTACCTGACACGACCTACATCCCACCCCTCATGTTTGGCAGCAACTAGTCAGGCTGTTCCCAGGCCACAGCAGGCAGCAGGAGCTGGAGCAGCGGCTGAGGCAGGAGGTCAGGGGGGAGAGCCACCAGGAGACGGAGATGGAGAAGGGGCTGCTGGGCCCAGCGGTATAGGTGGGCCACAGCAGCACAGGTCGGCAAAGCGTGGCGTGGAGCAGGCAGCAGCGGAGGCAGCCAGCACAGGTGGCGCCAGGAAATCCCAGAGGCTCGCAACCAGTGCATCACAGCGGCAGGCTGACCCCCTTCCACCTGTTGAGGACCGCCCGCAGCTGTCAGCCATGGGCAGCATGCACCAGGGCTATGGAGATCAGCATTGGTATATGTTTGATGCCACCAAGATCTTCACTGTCTTTGTGACCAGCTTTGAGGATGGGGAGGGCTACGACCGTATGTTCTTTGTGCCAGCGCACAGCCTCTGCCGCAGCTAGTCATACATCAATCACGGTGCTGCACCTCGTAAGAACGGATGGCAGAATAGATGCTCGTAATGTTGTTCCTTTTCTGTGGTTGCTGGGGCTGCGTCACTGTTATGTTGCTGCTGCTGCCACTGTCACACCATCAGCAACTAGTGATAAGATGCCTTAGCTACCTAGCAGTGTGACCTGTAGGACCCTGTGAACGTGCAGCAAGACCCTGTGGGCAAATGTCGTAGGACCCTGTAGCCGTGCGGCAGGACCCTGTAGACGTTTGTCGCATGACCCTTTAGCCGTGCGGCAGGACCCTGTAGACGTTTGTCGCAGGACCCTGTAGCCATGCGGCAAGACCCTGTAGACATGTGTCGCTGGACCCTGTAGGCGTGCGGCAGGACCCTGTAGACGTGTGTCGCAGGACCCTGTAGGCGTGCGGCAGAACCCTGTAAACAAATGTCGTAGGACCCTGTAGGCGTGCGGCAGAACCCTGTAAACAAACGTCGTTGGACCCTGTAGCCGTGCGGCAGGACCCTGTAGACAAACGTCGCAGGACCCTGTAGCCGTGCGGCAGAACCCTGTAAACAAATGTCGCAGGACCCTGTAGCCGTGCGGCAGAACCCTGTAGACGTTTGTCGTAGGACCCTGTAGCCGTGCGGCAGAACACTCCTACAAATTAATCCCTGCGTTCTTCCCTGCGCTTTTGACCAACCTTGTCCGATCGGACTGAAATTTTGATAGATGGTGTTTTGCAGAACAAAAAACATGTTGTTTTTTGAAAAAATTTCTCAAAAAACAATATGTTTTATTTTCTGCGAAACATCATCAATCATAATTTCAGTCCGATCGGACAAGGTTGGTCAAAAGCGCAGGGAAGAACGCAGGGATTAATTTGTAGGAGTGAACCCTGTGGCCTCGGACCATGTACAGGGTCGGTAGTATCCTATACAGGTTTGGGCAATTTTTCAAATAGTTATAACATCGCAACAACTTTGAGTTTTTCAATGATTACAATGGCGATGAGTCGGCCTTTCCTGGGGCTATCTGCAGTATGCCTCCCGGGAAGAAATGACGTAGGCGACTTCCGGCCTTAATCGGCGCGAGTGTAACGGAGTTTGAGGTGTATAGGGACGCCATGGTGCAACTGCCACCCTACTCACCACCCCTAGTTGCAGAGCACGAGAAGCATTATCTGCAGCAGTGGGATGCTGAGCTTCCAACCCAGTTGATTACAGGGTTGAAGCAGATAGCGAAGGCGGCTGCAAGGAAGGCCAAGGTTGGGGCTGAGACTGAGCAGAAGGTGTTGGAGAAGGCCGCCAAGAGGGCTAGGAGTGTTGCAGAGCCTCCCCAACATTTCGAGCCCTGGCCAAGTGTGTAATAATGTTGCTTCCTAAAATACAGATGACATCCATGAGTCTTACTGTATATGTGTTGTCAGGGGCAGCTGTGCCTTGGTATATAGATTTGAGCATGGTTGGTGAGAGGACTTCCATTGAGGTGAGGTAACCATGGAACAGAGACCGGGTGATCTTACACGGCATCAAATGGACTGTCATAGAAGTCCATCTCGTCCACGCACACACGCACTGACCCGAAATCAAAATCAGAAAGTTCGCACTCACCCAAACCCTCATGGTCCCCCAAAGGTGACTGTAGGAAGTAATCGATCTGAATGTCCATGTCCCTTCCACCATGCTCTTCCACAAACTCCTGAAGGAACTCTAGCACTAACTCATCACACTGGAAGCACTGGTGGATGTAGACAAATGCAATAGAAGGGACGCCATCCACAATGGCGTGCCACAACTCCACACTAGGCCTGAGTGTGGCCCTCCTGATGCGCAGCTCACTGCAGCCTTGGCACACAGGGCGCAAAGCTTCCATGACATCAGCATCAAACCCCTCTGAATCTACCGATGCCCAATCACCACACACAACATCCACCACATGGACGCACCCTGCCAGGGGTTGCAACGCAGCCAAACACTCCTACAATTTAATCCCTGCGTCCGTCCCTGCGTGTTTACCAACCTTGTCCGATCGGGCTGAATATTTGATAGATGGTAGTTTGCAAAGAATTAAACATATTTTGCAAGAAATATATACTGATCCCTGCACTCTAGCCACAGGGCCACAGCGCAGCCGCCTTTGATTTTTTTAGAACATTTTTACTGAAAAATATGTTTTATATTCTGCAAACTACCATCTATCAAAATTACAGCCCGATCGGACAAGGTCGGTCAACACGCAGGGACGGACGCAGGGATTAATATGTAGGAGTGAAACGGCCAGATCCTCCTCAAATGAGTCTGCAATGTTGACACGCAGAGTACCCACCGTAGGCCTCAGAGACACACCCGCAGCAAAGCATGAGGCACCGGCTGTGATATCATCCAGGCTATCAACCCTAGCACACACGGCCAGGCAGTCAATGTGCACCACCTCCTTCACAGCATGCAGAGGCAGTTTGTCCAACCCTTCCAGGTTTGCCTTTTTTGCACGGAGCGTGCACCACTGACATGGCAGGTCATGCAAGGACGCTGCAGGGCTGTCCATCTGCTCCGTGTGCAGGAAGTGGAGGCTGGCAGCTGCCTTGTAGAACGCTGCTGCATCATGGCCATACACTCGCGCCGATTAAGGCCGGAAGTCACCTACATCATTTCTCCCGGGAGTCATACCGCAGATAGCCCCAAGAAAGGCCGACTCAACGCCGTTGTTGTCATTGAAAAACTCAAAGTTCCTGCGATGTTATAACCATTTGAAATCCGAAAAAACCCTGCGCAGGGTCCTGCCGACCCTGCGCAGGGTCCTAGCGCATCGGCCATTTGCAGGGTCCTGACGACCATTTGCAGGGTCCTGGTGACCCTGCGCAAGGTCCTAGCGACCCTGCGCAGGGTCCTACTGACCTCATTTGCAGGGTCCTCCCGATCATTTGCAGGGTCCTGGTGACCCTTTGCAAGGTCCTACTAGCCATTTTACAGGGTCCTGCCGATCCTCCGCAGGGTCCTGCCGACCCTGTGCAGGGTCCTAGCGACCCTGCGCAGGGTCCTGGCGACCCTGCGCAGGGTCCTGCCGATCCTACGCAGGGTCCTGCCGACCCTGTGCAGGGTCCTGCCGATCCTCCGCAGGGTCCTGGCGACCCTGTGCAGGGTCCTGCCGATCCTCCGCAGGGTCCTGGCGACCCTGCGCAGGGTCCTGGCGACCCTGCGCAGGGTCCTGCCGATCCTACGCAGGGTCCTGGCGACCATGCGCAGGGTCCTGCCGATCCTACGCAGGGTCCTGGCGACCCTGCGCAGGGTCCTGGCGACCCTGCGCAGGGTCCTGCCGATCCTACGCAGGGTCCTGTGGAGGGTCGCCACGGAGGGTCATTTTACACGGTCATCATGACTCTTGTACATGCCATTCCAATTCTCTCCTGCCATGTCATGTGTTATGATCCCTCATGCACTCTCCCTCTTGTTGCTCACGTGCATGTCATCTAAGCCATCATGACATTCACCTTGCACGCGCAAACCTGCCATGTCATGTCTTATGGTACAACCTTACAACGTATGCAACACCACTACAAACGGCATGCATTGCTGATGCTAAGCACATGCATTGATGCAAGATGGTAACACCACACAACACCACAACACAATACCACTGCAACAACAACAACAACAACACAACGACTCATGCCTTACTCACAACCTATGCCATGTGCACAACCACAAGGATTGGATGGACTTGCTATGGGCTAACACCTCATCACGGGACTGCTAAGCACTTTGCCTTGCTGCCTATGCCCCATGGCACCAAATCAGGCTGATCTAGGCTAGGCTGGGCTAGGCTAGGCTAGGCTGGGCTAGGCTTGGCTCCAGGCTGCCCGCTCCAGGCTGCCCGCTCTAGGCTGCCCGCTCCAGGCTGCCCGCTCCATGCTGCCCACTCCGGGCTGCCCGCTCCAGGCTGCCCACTCCATGCTGCTACGCCAAGGGCTGCTGGGTGCCATGGGGTGGGGAAGAGGAGAGGAGAGGGGAGGGGAGGAGGGGAGGTAGGTGGCAGA
Organism: Haematococcus lacustris; assembly: GCA_030144725.1. Taxonomy (NCBI): domain Eukaryota; kingdom Viridiplantae; phylum Chlorophyta; class Chlorophyceae; order Chlamydomonadales; family Haematococcaceae; genus Haematococcus; species Haematococcus lacustris. Next base: position 4,053,365 of record JASKMD010000031.1, read on the forward strand.
CTCGGATGTGGTGGTGGTGGGATTGGGCAGGGAAGGGGGAAGGGAGAAGGGGGCAAGGGGCAGCAGTGTGACCATCAGACCTGCGGCAGCAAGAGGCATCCTTGCAGTTAGGCTTGGCATTGGTGACAACTCATGTGCAGGGACTGGCCACTTACAGCTATGCTCAATGCCCCCCTCCATGTCACGCCGCTACCACCTTGCTTGCAATCACCAAGCCTTGCTACACTTGTCACACTCAAGCTGTCAACAACTGCAAGCAAACATAAGCCAGCAAGCAGATGAATAAGGACATGCATGACCAGAACTGGGCTGGGTAGGCTGACACCACCAGAGCATGTGCACCCACCGGAAGTCCTGGCTACCGCTCCAAGCTCGTTGTGTGTTGCGAAGAGGTGTACAAGCGCTCAAACCTTGTCGTATCCTTGCTGGTGGCTTCTCTGATGCAACCCAGCATAGGCTCCCAAATGCAAGGCAATACGAACCACAACATGCATGCTTACTCACCTGCCAAGGTGAGGGTGAGGGTGAGGGTGAGGTCAAGGGCGAGTGGGAAGGGAAGGGGAATGGTAGGTCAGGAAGGTAAGGGGACCTGTAGCCACCTGTAGAGACATGTAGAGGGGGGGAGGGCGTGAGGGAGGGCGTGAGAAAGGGCGTGAGGGAGGGAGGGAAGGAGGGAGGGAAGGAGGGAGGGAAGGAGGGAGGGAAGGAGGAGGTTGCTCCATGCTGCAAGGTAGGATAGGGAGTGGGGCAAGGTGCGACGACGGCCTGGGAGGTGGTGGTGGCAAAGGGGAAGGGTCAAACCATTAATCCTGCAGCAGCACAAAAGGCATGCCAGATGTTAAGCGGTGCCACATACTTGCAGAGGGATAGCCACTCACCTTGACAACTTCGCATGGATGTTTGCATGGCTGACGGCGAGGCTCGCTCGTTGTGTGTCGATGCGTGGCTAGGCTTGCTACGTTGGCTTTTTGCGTTGCTGCGTGGCTGTAACATATCGAGGTTGCGAGGTTGTGTGGATGGCTGCGATGCTGGTGAAGTAGCTGGACAGCGTGGCTGAGCTAGCGACGTAGATGGTTGTACGCCTAGCATCCGGGTCGGCTGCCTCATGGTAGGGGAAGTGGCTGGGGCTGCACTGCTGGCTAGGCTAAGTTGCGGCTAAGTTGCGTGTCTGAGCTAGCTAGCTAGGTGCGATGTGACTGGAAGCGAGCATAGTTTCGGGCCTGGCTGCGAGCTGAGTTACGAGGCTCTGAATGCGTGGAGCTGACTCATTGCAATTGGAAGTCGCTACTAGCTAGAGACGCACCTTAGGCGTTGTTCATCGACTTACGGCAGTACGAGATGTCGCAATGTAGAGCACGTACATCGCGTTTGTGCTAGGCGTGTTGTAGAGCAGGGACGTTGCAAGTTGGCTGGGTGACAAGAAGGCTGCGAGGTTGCATGCCATGTTGCGAGGATTTTTTTGAAATTTTCATTATGGCTTTCATCCAGATGCCACCGACCTCTGCCAGTCAGCAGGACCCTGCAGAGGGTCTGTAGGACCCTACAAAGGGTCACTAGGACCCTGCAAAAGGCCTGTGCACCAGGACCCTGCGCAGGGTCACTAGGACCCTGCACAGGGTCACCAGGACCCTGCAAATGGGCAACAGGACCCTGCAAAAGGCCTGTGCACTAGGACCCTGCGCAGGGTCACCAGGACCCTGCGCAGGGTCACTGTTACCCTGTGCAGGGTCACTAGGACCCGGCACAGGGTCACCAGGACCCTGCACAGGGTCTGAAGCACTTAGTCATGTTCATCAGCACTAAGAATCCTAAAGAACATGATGATAGGGATTTTTTTGGATTTTCATTATGGCTTTCATCCAAATGCCACCGACCTGTGCCAGTCAGCAAGACCCTTCACAGGGTCAGTAGGACCCTACAAAGGGTCAGTAGGACCCTGCAGAAGGCCAGAGCGCCAGGACCCTGCACAGGGTCACCAGGACCCTGCACAGGGTCGGCAGGACCCTGCGCAGGGTCCTAGCGCCTTTTAAATATTAAATACATGTAATGTTAAAAATAAGCTACAAATAGTTGTTCTAATATTTAGTTCTAATTCTAACCATGGTCGTAGGACCCTGCGCAGGGTCCTGGCACACAGGGTTTTCAGGACCCTGCGCAGGGTCTGTAGGACACCCCGCTTTATGAAGGGTGAGGGCACAGCCACCTGAGGCCATTGTCCTTCATACCACCACCTCCTAGCCTAGCCATGTCCCTTGTTCTATTACACAGCGTAATGGTGTTCCGTTACACAACATGGAATACAACATACATTAGTTGTATAAACGTGGTGTAATGTGTTGTGTTTGTATTGGCAGTGGGCGAATCCCTTGAGCCACGCTACTGCATCTTCATTCACGGCGTTGAGGACACGCTGAACCACCTTTTGGACAGTGAGGAGATGAAGGAGTGGTTGACCCAGCGGCCCAAGCATCGAGAACCAGGCTCATTTGCTGCAAGTAAGACGATGAAAGGAATGTGTTATTCGCATCAGAGCCAATCATAAATATGTAATGATTACACGTTTGTGTGTGTTGCATCACATGTAGGCCCTGCTGCTGCCCACATCCGGGAGCATGTGACTGATGCGGTATATGATAACCAATACGCTGTGAGGGTCAGCTTGGGGCTGGATTGGGTGAGCATCAACGGCACATCAGTGGGAGTGGTGGGCATGCAGGTGAGAAGTCATCAACACATTCTTCATGCATCATCACAATGCCACCAACATGACACCATGTATTGCATTCTTCTCAGACAAACCTTGTGTTGCATCATGATGGCCTTACACTAATGAGGCCTTAAGCATGGAATGATGTTGAGCTGCAGGTGGTGGATGTACCTGACCATGTGCGAGGCAAAAGCAAAACCTGGGCCATTCTTGGCGTCATCCTCACCCCGGGAACCGCATCGCACGTCACAGGCTACATGAAGCCCATCTATGAAGCTCTCAAAGGCGCCTTGGGACCCGATGCCTCCCAGCATATCTACCTGCACAATCACGGAGGCTTAGGCGATCGTCCCACTGTGGGACCGCGGCTGTACCCTATTGTGGTCAGCTTGGTGGCGGACACTCCGGCCAGGCAAGCAGTTGGAAACAAAAGGGCCCTAGCCCTAGCCCTAGCCCTAACCCTAGCCCTAGCCCTAGCCCTAACCCTAACCCAACCCATCCCCACGTCCATGACTAGCCCTAGCCCTAGCCCTAGCCCTAGCCCTAGCCCTATCCCTATTCCTATCCATATCACTAGCCCTAACCCTAACCCTAACCCTAACCCAATCCCATCCCCACTTCCAAGCCTAGCCCTAGCCCTAGCCCTAGCCCTAGCCCTAGCCCTAGCCCTAGCCCTAGCCCTAGCCCTAGCCCTAGCCCTAACCCTAGCCCTAGCCCTAGCCCTAGCCCTAGCCCTGGCCCTTACCCTATACCTTGTGCATGCAGGGCTGCTTGGTCTAATGGCATGGGCCAGGGCGCCAATATGAACTGCATGTGGTGCTGGCTGAATACCAAACAGTCAAGCAAGGGTGGTGTCCATCCCAGAGGCTACTTCCACCCTGTTCCAGCACCTGTGATCCCCCGCAAAGTCAGACGACCAGTGCCAGACGAGGTGCCGCCCGCCCTTATGCTTATGATGGAGGAAGCAATGCGGCTGACGGAGCCAGAGTTCAGAAAGCGTGGCAGACTGGTGAAGAAGGGCAAGCTGACTCCTAACGCTGTGGGGTGCCATGGCCCTGCTATCATCACGAGGTTCCTCAAGTACGTGGAGGCCCTGTGGGTCCATGTCGTACCAATAGCCCACAGCCTACTGTTTGGGCTGGTGCACCACCACTTGCTGTGGCTGCTCTCCACCAAGAAGAAGAGCCCCTTGTCGAGCAAGGAGCGCAAGGTCATTCTGCAACGCTTCAAGCACATGCATGTGCCTTCTGACTACGGCCGCGACCCCTTCCACCATCCCAAGTGCAGGTACATGAGCCTTAGCCATGGAGGCAGAAATAGCACAAGCCACCTTACCTAGCTAAGCACGGCCAAGCTGTTGGAATAGTGATATACTTGGTAATGTGTGATTGAAATGCAGTGGCTGGATCATGGACCACTACATGAACTTCATCAAGCACGAGTGGCAGTACGTGTTCCTGGACATCCTGAACAAGCCCACACGCAAGCGCAAGCTGCACTTTGAGATGTGGAAATGCCTGGTCAGAGCTGCGCTTCACTACCTCACACCAGGTGAATATCTCCAGCCATAGTCAAGGGATAGATAGTTCCAACCTGTCATAAGCAGGGGTACACTGGAACACGTGCTTGTGTTTTGTTTGCTAGGTGCTGACAAACCTGACACTGTGGCGGCCAACATCCGAAAGGGCTATGAGGACCTGCTGGAATACGCCAAAATGCTGGATGAGCATGAGGACACCCTTCATGTCCCGACCTCCATGTTCTCTCCCAATCTCCACATGTGTGTTTGCCGGTGGGTCATCCGTCGGTGTTAACTTTCAGAAGACCACCACCTCCGAGACCAATCACTCTCCCTCAACCAATGGCTCCGGTTCAGCACTTCATTCATGGCCCACTACCAATTACATTGCTTCATTGTGGGCGCAGGCTGCTGTATCAAGAGCTGCAGCGTGGCCGCAGCTTCCGTGATGCTGAGTTTTGGTTGGAGCGCGCCATGCAGTACATGAAGCGATGCTGTGGCAAGCATGCATCAGGTGCTACCGTAGCCCTCACAGCCTGCAAGCGTGAGATGGTGGTCCGCCAGGCTCAGCGGTTCCTCGACAAATACAGAGCGCAGCATGGTGTGGAGGGTGAGCAGGAGGAGCAACCCAGTCAGGCGCAGCAGGGTGTGGGGGGTGAGCAGCCCGGCCCAGCGCAGCAGGGTGTGGGGGGTGAACTGGTGGGTGCACCGCGCAAGGTCACTGCCAGTGTGAAGGACCCTCAGCCGCTGCTGGGGGGAAACTGCCAGCTGGTTGGGGTGGGCAAGAGGACGTGCCCAGTTCCGGGTGGTGAGGAGTGGGTATGCCAGGCTATCTGCACCATGGTGGGGGAGATGAACGCTGGGTTGGGAGGCGAGCCCAGTGGCTGGTGTGAGCAGGACGTCAAAGATCTGTTCTCTTCTGGTGAGCCAGCCCAGCCCCCTGTTGAGCCAGGGCGGGTATGGTATTTTACTCGGGCAGACTGCACGCAGCAAATGATGTTCAGTGTGGCGTACAAGCTTGCAGACAAACGCAACAACAGCTGGGTGCTGGCTCAGTATTTCAACAAGGCCAGTACCCAGACCATCAACAAGTATGCTGCCTACATCCAATTCTGGGTGCGCCTCCAGCATCCCTTCATCCCAGACCGCTTCCTGCGAGTGGCCATCACGAGGCTCTACCCCCTCTTCCCTGTGGGTGGCGTGCCCCACTTGCTTCATGGCATGGGCATAGACCCACAGCCTCAAGCGGCTGTTGCAGCAGCGGCAACAGGGGTTGGGCGTGCAGCAGGCAAGCGGGCAGCCCCACTGGACACAGCGGCCAAGCGGCGGGCAACAGATCCTACGCCAACAGCAGCAGAAGCAGAGGCAGCAGCAACAGCAGCAGATGAAGCAGCAGCAGCAGCTGGCGAAACAGCAACAGCAGCAACAGCAGCAGCAGCAGCAGCTGCTGGACCCCCTCTTCCGCCCCCCCACAATGGTGGGATGATCAGCCAACAGCGCCGCTCAAACCGTGTGGCAAAGAGACCAGCTACTGCCACCCAGCAGGAGCAGCCCCAAGCATGCAGGATCCCCAAGCGTGACAAGTTCAAGACGAAGGAGGCAGGTGCAGGTCCTTCAGAATGGTTTGCTGTGAATGGCGAGACGCTGCACACTCTGTTAGTAGCATTCTTCCCAGCAGGGGAGGGTCGAGGGGACATGTACTTCACGCCTTACAACAGCCTCAGCAAGCAGCCATGAAGGCTCCCTCAGCCTCAAACATCAATGATGCATGAATCAATGCATTACCACCACATAGCATTAGGTTGCTTCCATGCATGGACTGTTAATGTATACATGATGGACATGATGACCATTGTCATGGATGTCCTTATCAATAGACTTGCACATGCTGAGCACCATGATCCACAGCCTGAACACGCTGAACATAGACCTGAACACACTGAACCACAGACCTGAACACCCTGAACCATAGCCCTGAACACCCTGAACCATAGCCCTGAACACCCTGAACCACAACCTGAACACCCTGAACCACAGCCCTGAACACCCTGAACCATAGCCCTGAACACCCTGAACACAGACCTGAACACCCTGAACCACAGCCTGAACACCCTGAACCATAGACCTGAACAACCTGAACACAGACCTGAACACCCTGAACCACAGCCTGAACACCCTGAACCATAGCCCTGAACACCCTGAACCACAGCCCTGAACACCATGAACACAGACCTGAACACCCTGAACCACAGCCCTGAACACCCTGAACCACAACCTGAACACCCTGAACCACAGCCCTGAACACCCTGAACCATAGCCCTGAACACCCTGAACACAGACCTGAACACCCTGAACCACAGCCTGAACACCCTGAACCATAGCCCTGAACACCCTGAACACAAACCTGAACACCCTGAACCACAGCCCTGAACACCCTGAACACAAACCTGAACACCCTGAACCATAGCCCTGAACACCCTGAACACAGACCTGAACACCCTGAACCATAGCCCTGAACACCCTGAACACAGACCTGAACACCCTGAACCATAGCCCTGAACACCCTGAACCACAGCCCTGAACACCCTGAACACAGAGCTGAACACCCTGAACCACAGCCTGAACACCCTGAACCATAGCCCTGAACACCCTGAACCACAGCCCTGAACACCATGAACACAGACCTAAACACCCTGAACCACAGCCTGAACACCCTGAACACAAACCTGAACACCCTGAACCACAGCCCTGAACACCCTGAACCACAGCCCTGAACACCCTGAACACAAACCTGAACACCCTGAACCACAGCCTGAACACCCTGAACACAAACCTGAACACCCTAAACCACAGCCCTGAACACCCTGAACCACAGCCCTGAACACCCTGAACCACAACCTGAACACCCTGAACCACAGCCTGAACACCCTGAATTATAGCCCTGAACACACTGAACACAGCCCTGAACACCCTGAACACAAACCTGAACACCCTGAACTACAGCCCTGAACACCCTGAACCACA